>PUFA01000195.1:2400000-3009017 GCA_003508835.1 Eonycteris spelaea
CAGCTTCTTGTAAAGTAACACATAACCCTCACATCCCAGACTGAGCTCCAGTGTGGCCACCCCCATTTTTGCATTTCCTAGTATCTTTTCTTCCTTCTAAAAATCTTTATTACGCGCCTACATCTGATTCGTCAGTAAGGATAATATAGGTTTTGCTGCAGTAACAAAAACACACCAGAATCTCTGTGGCTTAACACAAGGGTTTTATTTCTTGCTCACAAAAAGAACATTTCTTGTCTGGCTGCTCTTCAGGGTAGCCATCATCCCTGGGGCAGCTCCACTTCCATCTTATGACAGTCCCATGTCATCGTCTTCCACAGTGACTGCAACATGCAACATGTAAAAAAAAGGGGGGGGATTTCAAACGGGCATTTAATGCTTCTGCCTGACGTGACTTTTGTTCACATCTCATTGTTCAGAGCAGAGCTTATTACCTGATTTCAAGGCACTGAGGAAGTGTGCTCTTCACAGGAGTTTTGAAGGAGAAAAGAAGCACAGATATGAATAATGCCTTCATCAGGTGTCAGAAGCAGAGACTACAGAAATGAATAAAGGCACGATCCTAGTCTCTAATTCCAGCAGGGGAGATAAACGTGTTAATAGTATTACAATATAGTTTTACAAAACCATACAAATTGCCAAATACATAGCGCGATAACCACTGTGCTAGAACAGAAAGTAGCTTGGGAGCACAAAGGGAGAGAATTTATCTCTCTGGGCCTGGGGATGAGAGGCGGACCTTGGAGTGGAGGTCACGGAAGAGCTGGAGTTTGTCTGTTTGCTGGGTTTAGGCCTGCATTACTTCGGTAAGGGTGGTAGCTCACTTTATTTTATGTGCTGCATAACACCTAAACTAATAATCTGAGATAAAGCTCAAAGAAATAGGTTCCTCTATTCTTTAAGACCTCGAGAAAGAATTGAAGGCAGTCTGTCAGCAAGAGAGATCTAGTTCACATGAAATGCAGCACGCAACAGATCCTTTTAATGAAGACTTGCAAAAGCTACTTTTACTGAGCAATTATGCTGCTGACAGTTCTTTGATCTCAAAAATTAGACTTGTTGTTACAGTAAGAAGAGAACAAAGTCGAGTGTAAAACAACAATCAAGGTTAGTTATTAGGCAACAAATGTTACATATACAGTACTTTGATTTGCCCAGAGATTCTGACATCTTTTACATTAGATATAAATATGAATGTTGTTAACAGTGTGAGGAATTTGCTTTACAGACAAAAGAAGACAATCTCGTTCTCCAATCTAATAAAGCCATATTCGTGTCGTCTTTCACTGCTGTCACCCTCCTGGCCTTCCTGCTGGTCCTCCATCACGCTGGGCATGCTCCCATCTCAGGGCCCTTAAACCTGCTCTTTGTTTGTCTGAAATCCTCTTTCTCCAGATATCCACTCACCTGCTTCGAGTCTTTGCTCAAAGGTCCTTGTCTTGATGAGGCCCCTTGGCCACCCTATTGAAAATTGCACATCTATCTCCTCCTGTCCTTTTCCTATACTACCTTCTAACATAAATAACTGATAATTAACTAGTTTATTTTCGTTATAATCAGCTTTCACCCACTACTACGTAAGTTACCCAAGGGCCAGGATTATTGTCTGTTTCATACATGGTTGTATCCTTAATCATTTAGGCCAGTGTGTGGAGCACAGTAGGTTCTCAGTAATACTTGTTGAACACATGGGAGATATATTTTTTTCCCATAAAGCTTCCTCTAAACTGTACACAAAGTTGTGTATTTACATATATTTTTCATCCATAAAGCCTCAACTCTTTTTAAGTCAATAATTATTATAATGAGCCAGGACTGTTCACTAGGAGAGCAAGATTGAGGACCATTTAAGGAGCTTATAGTCTGGGGGAGAAATTTGATGATTCTGCTTATAATAGTAATTATATTGAGCAGATTTTGGAGAGCACATAATGTGTATAGATTTCGAATAAGATTCCTGCATTCTAAAAGCTGCTTCTTTTTGAATGTGGTATGCTAGGACTTCAGATTTGTCTCTTCACATCAAGAACTTTGATGGAACACCTCCTCCCCAGTGGCTGTTAGCTTTTTCTCTGCCATGAGGCACATTTAAGTAGGGCCCACGTGCTGGACCATTTCAGGGTGTGTTGAATACTCTGTCAACAAATGGTAGATTATTTTTCCCATAAGAATTCCACCAAATTATACCTGCAGTTTGTCTTTACCCTTGCTCTCCCACTCAGAAAGTACATTGGAAAATGATGCTTCAGAAAACCATTCTGATTTAATTAAAAAAAAACACTATTAATAAACCTTCATACTTATCTTACTGATAAAAAAGCTCTTATGGCATATAGCAACTAAGCGTGTCATGATGGCTCGTTTAATAATTGGTTTAGACAATCTATACTATAATGACGACAAAGAAGATTGATCTTGATGACCAGGATTTAAGGAGATCACTGGACAGAGGTAGTACTTGAGGATAGGACTTAACTAGTTAGTAAGACTGTAAGAGGTAGGGAAGACATTAGAATAGGTCAGGGCAGAAGGGAGCATGGCATGTGACAGGGACCTTGAGGGATGAGCCTGGCTAGAGCAGGAGAGAACAGGGTAAAAGGGTTGGATCTATAAACTGAGAGGAGATGATCAGTGATCTTGAGTTTGCCTGTGTTTCAGTTTTCCATTGAAAATGTCAGTGGAAAACCTGTACTGCACTGTAGAGGTTGCTAGACTTTTTATCTAATTCCCTAGTAAAATTGGTTTTAAAAAGTGGGAACTCTCACAGGACTTTAGACTTCTTTTATTTTGCCAAGTAAGAGTCTAAGAAAACTCACTAGCTCTTACATTTTGTAAAAGAAAGACATTTTAGCACAAAGGCAAAAAGAATACAACCCCAAATAAAGAGCTGCTCATAATTAAATTTAGTTTTGTGGAAAAACTTATTGTGTTGTCTGTATTCCTGTTGGGACCCCTTCCTGTAATGCATGTATGGGAACATTTGAGGACAGTAAAGTTGAGACTATATGTGGACGTGAGCTAACAGATGTAAGGCAGAAGGATTAGAAGGATTAGTCTAGATGTGGTGTGAGCAATGGAGAAGGGAGAGGCTGATGGCAGGGATGTCACTTAGGGGGTTGCAGTCCTGGGGGCAGGGGCGGAGGGCCTGATCTAAGACGGAGACATTGAGAATGAGAAGTCTGAGAGTTGGAGAAGGATGGGATGCTAGGATTTAGTGGTTTCCTTTCTGTTTTAATGCACAGCTAAACATCAGCAAGCACTCAAAATCAGTTCCTGGTGTTAAGGGGGATGCAACTCTGTTGGAAATATGACCGCAGGTTGTCTCTGTTCTATAGAGACAGTTTCCTAGATTCCTGAGACTGTTGCATAAGAAATTATGAAAGAGAGAGAGAGAGAAGAGAGAGAGAGAGAGAGACAGACAGACAGACAGACAGACAGACACACAGTGAGAGACAGTGAATTTAAATGAAAAGTTGTCTCTATACATGTAAGTCAGCTTATTTTTTAATAGTAAAGGAAATTTTGTTATCTAAAAGTAAAGGAAAATGAGGGAAAAGGGGTGCTTTTTAAATGACTAACTGGTGGGATTTTTCTCTAGGACATTTCTTGAAGTTTCAGTTTTTTCGTTTAGGGAAGGAGAAACTAAAAGGCCGTCTGCCGCCGTCTGGTTCGGCCCCTGCACTGGTGCTGCCTTGTGGCCTCCAGACAGATAGAAATGGATTCCTCCCCCTCCTTCCCTCCGTCCTCTCCCCCAGCCCTCCCCTCCCCAACACCTTGTCCTCAGGCTGCATCTGCTGGGTGCCAGCTCCCCGCCCTCAGTGCCCAGAGAAGGATTATGCCAGCTGCCCTCCCCCCAACCTTGGGGTAGGCAGAGGAAGATAAGGTAGGAGATAGCTCATGTGGGAAGAGAGGCAGCTGCCTGGATATAAAAGAGTGTTTTTTTTTTTTTCCTTTAATCACTCCTGACTTTTCAGTTCTTAAATTTCTCTGTGTGCCAAGTACAGGGACTTATGGTCTGAAGATACTCAGAGCTATTTTTTTTTACAGTTGACTCAGGTAGAAAATTGTGAACGTCTATAGCTGACCACATGAAATCGACCTGCTTTCTGTTTGAAACTGAGAATAACAAAACACCACTCACTGTTTTTTGCTTTTATAAATTTAATGAGAGCTGTTGCTTCCTATCCTGTAAGATAAGGATTCGACTCATTTGCATGACCAATATGTCCCCCCCTCTTCCCAGTGTTTCCCAGGCAATTGGCTTGTTATTGGGTCAGAGTACAGTGCAGGCTTTGTGGTTCACCTAAGCTAGTCTCTATATTGGATTTGGGACTGTGTCAGTCAGGGGTCTTGATTGCAAACAGAGAAACCAACTCTGAAATTGCTAGAAAGATGCTGGAGTGCGAGTTGGCCTGCAGGATTCTTGGATGACTGGAAAGGTAGGCTTCCCAAGGGGCAGGAGCCAAAAGCATTTACAGGGAAGAAGCCACAGAATGGAGGAAAGAGGAGCACAAATGCTGAACTCTACCAGCTTGAGTTTCTCTGCCACTCACCCCTATGGGCAAGGTATTTATTCTGTGCCTCCAAGGATCATTATGAGCAGGATGTGCATTAATATATGTAAAAAGTGCTTAAAACAGTGCCTGGCAAATAATAAGCAAGGTATCAGTGTTTGGTAAGTATATATTTCTAATTGAGTTTGTACGTGTATGTATTGGCATTTAACTGCTCAATATGTGCCAGGTTGCTCTCTAGCCTACAGGTTTTTCTTCCATGTCCACAACCTTTTCTTTGCTCATACGGGCTCTTCCCTTATTACCAATCGCCAACCTCTGTTCCAGGGCTTTGTTTTAGTTCTTCATGGTTCCCTCAGGAACATAGATGATTCTGAAACATTATTAACAAGAGAAGGCACATAAAGATCTCATTCTCTATATTTTGGCCTTAGTTTTACTTTGCCACAGTGAGGGTGAGAACAAGCCACCCCAAGGTATGCAGAATATTTTGAGCTAAAGGCAACCGAGTCCCTGGGGGCTCAAGAGGAACTTTTGCCCTCTCCTACCTGTCTAGAGGAATTCGAATTAGGGCTTGTCCATAACAAGAGATTATCAGAGAGGACCTGCCTCTATGGCACGGCGAACTCCTGGTTACTGAGCATGCGCTCTCCCTAAAATTACCTGTGAAGCCCCAAGGTGCCTCATCCTTAGCCCAGGATGCCACATGTACCTCAGTTTCTCTTTCCGTCTGGAACCTCTCGTGTTTGTGGGATCTCTGACTCCCTCATGGATATAGGGTTCCCATCCATATGTATATAATTAAAATTGGCCGTTTTCTCTTGCTAATCTGTCTTATGTCTATTTGATTGTTAGACCAGCCGAAAGAACCTAGAAGGGAGAGGAAAGTTTCTTCATCCCTCACACCACGCTTAGAAATAGTATAGTCAAGTTTTTCCTGCCACTTTGTCTTTTTCTTTTTTTTGACAGTTTTCATGATCATTAACATCCTTTTTATTCTTTCTTCCTGTTATTTTGGAAATGAGAAACAGCCCAAATGGAAACTCATAGAAGGTAACCATCCTACCTCTATGAAGATTTGTAGGAGCCCCATTCTTTTAAAGTGTAGCATGAATGTTTAAAAATAAAAAATAACAGGAGATATTTGCAATACATATTCTTTTCCCTTTTCAATTTGGTTCAAAGAAAATTACATCTATCCATTCTTTCTGAGATACTCTTTTCCTTAAGTAACATTGTTAAGAGTGTTGGTTATTCTGGCAAACCACAGCATAGGCTATTTACAGAGAAGCTTTACTTAAAAAAAAAAAATCAGTGACTAAGTATATCCCATGCATTGATTATGCTGTTTGGGATCCTAAGGTTAGTTGGTTTCTCTCTCTCTCTCCACAGAAACACACCAATAACATTTAGTTGTATAGTCCTGCCTGATTTTGAATATGTAAATATGTAAGTTCTTAAATATTTATTGAATATTTTGAAGATTCAAGTAGCTCAAAAAAGTGGAAATATTTTCAAGACAATTTAACATGAGAACTGCAGAATCATTACAATGAAATGTTACCATTTAATATATATATATATATATATATATATATATATGGCTCAGAGTTCATCTTATTTGAGAGGCAGTATAAGGGATGATTAAAAGCATTTGATTCAGATACACACATACATACACATATTTACAGGACCTGGATCACCATATAAAATAAATGTGTCCCTTACTGTGGGTTGCAGTAAAAAAAAAAAAAAAAAAAAAAAATTGAAAGGCAATGATTTAAAAAAACAGCCACAACCTCTTCCAGTTGTTTCCTGCTCACCTTGTAGTGGCTTGCTCCCTCAGGCGTAGAAGAGTATGAGAAAGCCCGAAAGAAGATGTTTGAAGATGAAATGCATCACCTGATGGTTAATAGGATGGAGATTGTGTCGAAGTGTTTGTTGTCCAGCTTGAGATTCATAGGACTTAAGTGAGAATTATGTGAAAGGAATTGCCTGCCATGAGTCCTGGGATTCATTTATAATTGGAAATCTTTTAAAAACAAGTTTCCCTATGCGTGTCAGATATAGTCAGTAATAAGAAATGGGGATTGACTTTCGAAAACCTTTTGTCAGCATTGACTCTTGACTACAGATGTGGGTGAGTGTGGAGGGACAAAGTGCTTTGCCAGGGAAGAACTGAGGTCTGTTCTCTACAGGTGGAACAGTCCTCATTTTTACCTTCCTTTTTAAGACTTTATTTATACTGGTGACTTTTTGTGCTGCATTTAAATACAGTTCTAAGAAGAAAACAGAGGTGCACAATTGTGCTAATTAACTCCTGGAGTTTCCTTTGCTCGTGAGTACATTTCTGACGTTGTCCTTTAAAACCTCATTGAATTTAAGAAGGAGGTTTACAGAGCATTAAATCTCCCCATCACATGCAGGCACAGGCAATTCAGAGGCCAAGTTAGAGAGTGCCCTAGAAGAAAACCTTCAACCTGCGTAGTATGGCTTCCATTTCTTAGTTATGGAGATTATCATTTATGAGTAAATTTGAAATTTCAGACTCTATTAAATATGTTTTAAAAATTCTTTAAGTTTTTAATTGTGGTAAAATATAGATCACACAAAGTTTACCTTTTTAGCCATTTTTAAGTGTACAGTTCAGTAGTGTTAAGCACATTTACATTGTTCTTGCAATGCATCTCATATATGGGTTTAAAGCCAGAAGAGTAGAAAAGCTGTATTATAAGTCTGCTTTTCCCTAGGATTTTAACAATATTTTAGTATTCTAAGTGTTTCCTTTACTCAACAAGTGTCATCTAATTCTTGGATTTGAAATACGGAATAGAGGTAGCAGGGTCCTTGGTTACTTGCTCACTGCTATCCCCTTCTTTCCTGAAAGTTGTAGGTCAGCTCCGTACCCCTTGGAACTATTTTTAAAGGAGTCTTGGCCTTTTATTCCAAGGGACACACATATATCAACCTCCAACCAGCACAGAAATACCAAGCTTCTGCGGGCTTCATACCCCGGAGTGGGGTGTATCTCCTAGGAAAAATGCAAAGGTCTCGATCTTGTATTCTTTTGCAAAGACTTTGGTCTAATTCAATTTTATGTTTCCATCTTTGAGTTTTAAAATGGTTTTCAGTGTAGCTTCGGAACGGCTTTAAAACCACTCTCCTGGTGATTTAATCTTACCTTAATTGAAAGATTTGTGTGGACAAGCAGTTGATTGACTATGTACTTAAAGGCTCTTTAAAACCCCTCTTCCTCCCGCTGTCTGCATGTTGGGGTCTGAGAACTGACATCCTCTTCTGCAGAACTGGAGAGTTGTCACTTGGGATTCAGGAAGGAATGTGATAGACAATGAAGGTCATGAGGCTGGGATCAAAGTGTCAGTTCTGCTTATGCCTCCTGTATATGTAGATCATGATGAATAAAAAAAAAATGATGTGCATGAGTAGTGAATGTAGTATGAATTCTCTGGGACAGAGAGGGAGTTTGGATTTTACTAGAAACTACCTTGACTATGTGCTTTCAAATCATGTATTAAGTAAATTTGGAATTTTAGAAATCTATTAAATATGGATTTATAGATTAAATAATTTGTATTTAATCTATATAAATGGATTAAATTTGTGTATCTCTCATTCTGACCTGGCTGTGTATAAACAATTAAATTCAAACACGGGGACCCCCTCCCCCAAACTATAGATATTTGACTTTGGAGTATTTATTTCCTAAATTGTTTTCTCTAGATGTGGTTAGCAGCGAGAGAAAGTGATCATAAACACTTCAGCAAATTGACCACAATGTAGACATTCTGAGCAGTGATGTTATCGGAATAGGAATTCTGAGCAGAGCCCAATCTATATAGGGTACAAAGGCCATTTAAAAGTGGAAGGGCTGCCCCCTAGTCTTGCTAAGCTGTTTGAAATTTATCCACTACAGTTGCTCGTCGTCTTCTCTCTCCCTTTTTCTCTAGCTTCTTCCACTTACACCAAGCCTCTCCATGCTCACGTCTCTCTAGGGTGGACAGAGCGGCTCCACAGAGCAGAAGGGAGGAAGAAGTAAACACATCCTTCCCAGCGTAGTCTTTAACCTGTCCTGCCTTCTTGGCCTTTTACCTAGAGGTTTATCTTACTCTCCTCCACTCACAAATACACTACCATTAGAGCTAACTTAAGTGACTGTAGACATGTTCTTGAACCTTTCCGTATGACGTGTTACCATTTTCATCTGTTTAGCTTTGCCTTTCCTTTTAGACAGAGGGTAGAGGTATGCGTGGAGGTTTTATCCTGCTTTTGATGTAGATTTATTTATCTGGTTATAAAAGTAATATATTGAATACAGAACAATTGGAAGTTTGGAAAGAAACAGAAATCTACCAGAGACCATTGCTGTAAGCATTTGAGTATATATTCTTTTCTCTCTGTTTTAGTTGATCTCATGTTGTTGCTTCAGTTTTACTTACTCTCCAACCCCCACTTTTCACCGAAATACTTCCATTGTTCTTTAAAATATTTGTAATGGCTGCTTAATATTTCACCACGTACTTCGAGTAAGATGCAGGAGGGGCGGAGTGTGGGTGGAGGAGAGCAGTGGAGAGACCACAGTGTTTTTAGATAACCAAGGACTGTAAAACCCTTCTAAGTGGAAAAATATTCGAGCAAAAGGTTTCCTCCTCTATAATTCATTCGCATTGTGTCAATTAAATCCTCAGTCACCTACTTTAGGAATGTAGGGCACTTTGTTAACTTTAGATTTTTTTTTTATCTAGGCACAGATTATCAATCAATATTAACATACTTTGAAAGGGGCCTCTTAAAAAATTAGCTTATGATTTATTCCAGCTGAGCCGAATCAAGTCAGAGAAGATATTAAATTTGTTACCAAAGTTCCTACGGATAGAAAGCAGAAAGAGTGCAGTTGTCGGTGTTTAAAATGAAGTTTGATTAAAAGTAAAAATTGAGAGAGTTCTAAAAATGGAACCTCTTATGAAATACCTCTTACAGTAATTATGCTTAACAAGGAGGGGTGAATGCAGGAAACCCAAAGTGGCTTTTGGGTGTTATATAGCAGAATACATGTAAATTAGAATCTGAATGTGTCTTTCCTCTTAGACTATGGTGAAAAATAGTAGAGAGAGGAGGCAAAATATGTCCAGAAACTGTCGGGTGATCACAGACGGACTGCTTTCTTTGGTATGGGTAGCTCTGGTGTTGGCTTCATCTGTTCATCGTGGCTTATAATGTCCTGTCTTTGGGGCCACGGCTGGTCTCTGCTGGATCTCCCCAGCCAAGAATGTAGAAGGCAGCATCACATCTGAACTTGATCAACATATATACATAAAGGTCGTTGGTAAACAGGCCAGAAGGAGAAGTTTGGAGCGAGAACTTTGTAATTGTCAAATGGAGGTGCTTAGGTTCTGGAACGAGATTTTTAATCTACTTTTCCATTAATGCCAATAAATGCGCTGTGAGATGGTAACAATGTTTATAACAGTAGATAAGTAGATTTTAAAATTCCTTGGTCAGACATGTCTGAGAAATGTTGGATTGAACGTTTGTTTACTGCAGGAATTCTTTAGCACCTTTTAAATATGGCTTAGGTGCAGTTTTCATCTTCAAGGAGAGAGAATAGAGGAAGCAACATCTTCAAAACTCATTTTGCCCACATAATCCTTTTGCAGAAGGGGTCTCTAGATAGCTTCAGGGGCTTCATATGGTTTAGAAACAGTTGTGGCAGGAGCAGGATTTCTTATCCAGGTAGTACAGATGAATGCTTTTCAAACTTTACTGTGGTATGACTCAACTGGGGGGTCTTATTACGCCTCATCTATTAATTGTGCAGATCTGGGGTGGACCCTGAAAATCCGCATTTCCCAGAAGTGCTCTGGTGATGCCGAGGCTGCTGCTGCACAGACCACACTTGGAGGAAGGGTGTAGGTAACTTGATTACTGGCATCCGAGCTTAGCTGCGATGGGGCCCAGAGGAAGATAATACTTGCCAGGTGGTTTTAGTAGCATTCCAGAAGCCTCTACTGGGAGGCCCCTGATGAGCAAGGAGAACTGATTGGCAGTTGTGGATGCCTGCTGCGGCGAAAGGGAATTTCCAGAGGGAAACCAGAGATCCCCTTGAATTCCTGAACATCTGAACTCTGCTTACGTTCTTTGTTTCTCGTTCTGGCTGACGAGACCCCTGCTTATGTGTGCTAGGCCTAGAGAGAGCCTCTGTGCCAGAGTGGAAAGCTAGGGGAGCGAGGGAAACAGTTTGAAGAAGGCCTCTTTGTGATGACTTATTAGAGAAGAGAGAGGCTGTCTCGACGAGTTGGAAGAAATAACTCGGTAGGAAGATTAGAAAGGGGATAATTTGGTGGAGGGAGGAGGAAATCTGAATCAGTGTCAAGGCACTGGGAAGTGTAAGCATACAGTTATCAGCACCAGTGTAGCCCAGTGCTGATTAGACTCTGCCCTTTTTAGAGAGGGAACCTGGGGAGGAAGTGACCCTGTTCTGAACCCTGCACTTCCTGGAATCTGATTTCAGCAAATTAAGAGAAGCGATAGGGTGTCCTAGCTGGAAACAGTAAAAGGAAACGATGTGATTGAAATTCAGATTCTATAGTGTTACTGTTAGAATATATTAGAAAAGTAAAAGGAAGTGAAAGAAACTGGTATCACTATAAAGTGAGTTTTCAATGGACCTCATTTTAAAAAGACAAGTACGCAAGAGGAAGAAGGACATGTGACCCAGGATACATAAAGTTTCACAAGCCCGTAAGACTCAAGCACCAGCTAACTGAGGGCTTGTTAAATAAGTGAAGGCCAACAAAGCTGACAATTTTCTAGATGATCAAAGCCAGAAAATAAGGAAGGCCTAGACCGATAAGACGACAGACAGTATTCTTATCTCCATCAAGAGAACGATTTTGAAAACTGGAATTGCACAAGATAGGCAGTAATAGAGTTCTTACTTGCTTCAACAGTCAGTGGTCCCAAACTTTTTGGCACCAGGGACCAATGCTTCTATGAGAATCTAATGCCTGGTGATTTGAGGGGAGCTGAGGCGGTGACGCTAGTGCTGGGGAGCGGCTGCAAATATAGATGAAGCTTTGCTCCCTTGCACACCCCTTAGCTCCTGCTCTGTGGCCCGGTTCCATGGACCAGTACCAATCCATAGCCAGGGGGCTTGGGAACCCTCACTTTAACTGACTTCAGGGGAGCTAGAAAAGCAATCTTCCATGATACTGAAAGTCCACATATGGGGTCCCAGTACTGCTGTTATGGTTATTTCCAAAACTGTGGAGGGTCTGTGTCATGATCCTGTATTGCAGGTGTCATGAATTTTGTAAGTCGTGCGTGTGATATTGTAGACTGCTAAGGTTAAGATAGATCCTCTCAAATCCTAAAATGAATTATTAAAAGATTTGAGAACACTAACAATGGTAAGTAGTAATGACCAGGAGACAGGACTAATTTAGAGTGAACTGCAGGATTTCCTGTTAGTATCTAGATAAAATTTGCGTTTATGTAAGGACTGACTGTACCTGGAATTTTAAACAGTGGTGAGTGCAGGTCGTTACCATTGACAGAACCCCAAAGAAATTCTGTACCCATCTGGGGATGGACCGTGGTCCCCAGAACCTTATAAAGCTGATTGAGCCTGAGTTAACTCTTCAGACTCCCAAGTATGGGAAATGGGGCCCAACCCTCATGGGTCAAGTGGGTGAATGAAAGAGACTATGTCCAAAAGACACTTGATGTGAAACCCCTGGGCATGTTTTCTTTCACGAAAATCCTATTTTCTCTTCCAGCCAAAAGGAACTTTGGGTGAGAGTCAGAGAATTCTGTCACTGCTCCACTGGCCTTGCTTGTCACAGGCACTCTGCCATGTCCTAGGGATGTGGATGAAAAGATACAATCTTATCCCTTGGAGAAGCATACAGTGTGGTTGAGAAGACCCGCATTTGTGTGCATAATAATAAGTAAAGTTTGCTGAGAGCCCAATAATGGTTAACACTCATTGGGCATTTATAAAACAACGGGCACTCTTCTGAGCTCTTTTATAATTTTTTTTTTAGTCAGTGCTACTCAAGATGTAGTCCGCCAGCATCAATGCCCTTTGGGAACTTGTTAGTAATGCTGATTCGTAGGCTTTTCCCCCGACCTGCTGAACCCCCAACGCCTGGGGATGGGGCCCAGCAATCTGGTTTAATAAGCCTCCAGGTGATGCTGATGCGTGCTGAAGTTTGAGAACCACTGTTTTAAGTCATTTTAAGTCATTTAATCCTTACAACGACCTAATGAGTAGATTTTATTTTTCCCATTTAAAGGGGTGGAAACAAAGGCACAAAGAAGTTAAATAACTTGTCTGAAGACACATAACTTTTAAGTGGCATAGATGGTGTTTGAATCTAACGATGTAAATTCAGAGCTTGGCTCTTAACCACCACGCAAGGCTAGTTCCCAGGAGAGAAGGTGTGATGCACAGAGTAAAGAGCTGCAAACCAAGGAGATGGAAAGAGTTAAGGAAAGTGTTAAAAGAGGTGGATTTTCCCCCTCCAAATGTTTAATAAGAATTAAATGTATGCAGCGATACTTAATTGTATGCAATGTATCATGTTAGATACTGTGGACATTTATAAACACGAGTGGAATAGAGACCCTATCTTTAAGATTCCTAGAGTGAATTAGAGGAAATCCAAATGTAAATAAATATCTGGAATCTAAAGTGCTCTGGAAGTACATAAGAGAAATTTTAACAGGAGATTTGAGCATATGAATACATTTAAACATAAACTGTATGAAAACTTAAATGTACGAGGAGAAAAGCATTCCAGGTAGGGAGAATACTGTGCGAGATTCAGATGTTCGAAACAACATGTTCTTGCACTGGCCAGTCCTTTTGCGTATTTGGCCCTTGACATCAGTTTTGTGTAGTCTAGACTTGTTTACGTTGTGGTATAGACTGGAAGTTCCTAGTTTAAAAGGAGTTAGTAAAACTCATTGCTTCTTTTTTGTTTGTTTGAATCGTGGGAGCCCAAAGTTGTTTTGATCCATTTCTTGCTTTCATGTAACGTGTAAGTGAACACGGAAATGTGCATTAAACAGTTTTGGAGGAAATAATCTGAAATCGTAGTGAGAGATCATTTGGTTCGAAATGAAAATACAATTGTATCAATTACTAGTTAAGCACCGGCATATGTTGCCTGGGAGATTATAGAGCTCTATAAAATTTGATAATGTAGACCAGGATTGGTAAACGTTTTCTGTAGAGGGTAAGATAGTGAATATTTTTGGCGGGAAAACAGAGACCATATGTAAACAATTGGGTACAGCTGTGTTCCAATAAAACTTTATGAAAAACTGGTGGCAGCTGGGTTTGGCGGTGGGCCGTAATTTCCCGACCCCTTATCTAGGTTCCCGCCTGACTCACGTGGTTTAGATGAAGGCTATGGAAGGGGCCAGGTCACCTCAAAATGTCCTTTGCAGTGATACAGTTCTGAGGTTCTTTGTATGTCTTAGCTGAGTAATTGAGAAAGAAAAACTAGAGCTAGTGACTGGAAGACTGTATTTTATCACCTTGTTGTTTTGCAGCTTTCAAAAATATATGTACAGATTGACAAGAAGCATCTGGGAGACTAATTTTTTTTCCAGAGCCAAAGAAGGCAAGACAGGTGGCTGTTCCAAGGTGTATTTCTTTTGCTCACGTCTGGAAAGAAAAGGAGAAATGGACATTTTTTTCCTCTCGAAGACCCCAGGCAAAGTGACTTAATTGAAGTGGTTTTCACTGCAAAGGAATAATGGGCACGCAAGTAGATATTTAAGTTTGAAAACAAGCACATTCATTATTCAGTGTATAAAATATATAGCAGGTCCTCGGATAACGTCGTTTCATTATAACATCGATAAGGAAAAGAATCGCTTCCTAGCCGGGGCTGCTGTCTGTGTGGAGTCTGCACGTTCCCCCCGTGTCTGCGTGGGGTTTTGCTCGGGGACTCTCTTCCTCCCCCGTCTGAAAGATACACGCGTGTGGTGAACTGGCATGTCTGGACTATCCCAGTCTGACTGAATCTTGGTGCACGTGTGTGAGTGTCCTGTCCCGGGTGGGGTCCCAGCTCACACCCTGAGCTGCCAGCAGAGGCTCTGGCCTCTTGGGACCTTAAACTAGAATGAGCGGATTAGAAAATCATTCTTTCTTTTTATTCATCTTTCTGAAATGTGTGTGTAGCTCATCTGTTAGCCTGGGGTAAAATTGCTTTCTTTGTATTTAGTTTCTCTTCAAGTCGCAGTTTCCCAGAACCTGTGGACAACGTTAAATGCGGCCTTACTGTGCTCTGTAGAGCCTCGCTGCAAACCTGACCACTTAGACAGCGGTAAATGAAAGAAAGGTGGTAGCAGCGGCGTATCAGAGGTGACAGTGGGCTTCATAGATTTTGAGGTGGTAACGTCACACTTTACCACTTGGCCTGAGAGCCCGGATCATTAGGCGGTGTGACGCTGAGGTCAGCGGTCAGCTCCTTCTACTGTAGAAGGTGCTGGATTCACAGGCGTTATAACTCCCTCGGGGGCTTACAGGCTGATTGAGGAGAGATGGCATACACATTCATATGGAGCCTGCTCGAAGCCGTATATTTTAGTGGCAAATAACAGACGAATGTTAGAGCTTTGGGGAGAAGTGATAAATCGTGGGAGGCTCAGGGCTTGGGGTGGGCTTCATGCAGCAGTTACATGGATTGAAGGAAGGGCAGGATGTGGCATTGTAAAGAGATGCAGGGAGCAGAAGTCATGGTAGGGGCAGGGGCGAGGAGGCACACGGTTTGCATAGTAAAAATCAGATGACGGGCTTGGCTAGAGCGGAGAGTGCACGGGGAGAAGGGCAGCGGGGCTTATGTGGACCTGAGGGCACTGCCCTCTCCAATGAAGTCTTGGAACACAGTCTGTGAGCGCTGAGGAAATGTAAACTGTTTGTTTTTAAATAATTACGTTATTTCTTAAAGTGATAGGTAAGGACATGTTTAGGAAGATGAATGTGATTAGTGTGAAGATGCTAGAGGTCAGAGTGGGCAGGGAGCAAACAGGGTCGTCCTGTTTCGCAGCCTAAGATAAGAACATGCGGAGGGCAGTGCAGCTTTTGGCAAGGAAACCGATGCTGTCTTTTGAAGTAATACTTGAGTGTTTTTTTTTTTTAAAGACTTCATTTGTGGGGAGGAAGGAGGCTGTTCCTTTTCTGTGTAACTTGTTTTAAAATACTTTCATACTTAAAAGTTGTAGAAATAGCACAGAGAGTTCCCATGTAACTGTCACCCAGCTTCCCCAAGTGTTAACATTTTATATAACCACGGTACACTTGTCAAAACCAGCATCAACACTCAATTAACTCAAATATAGCCCTCATTCAAATTTACCAGTTGTCCTACTACGTTCCTCTCTTAGTTCAGGATCACACATTGCCTTTCATTGTCAGTTTCCTTTGGTCTCCTCAATCTGGGTTTTTTTTTTTTTTTTTTTTTTTTGTCTTTCATAACCAAATTTTTGCAGAGTAAGGCCAGTTATAGTGCAGAATGTCCTTCAATTTGAAGTTGTCTGATGTTTTCTCATTAAATTCAGGTATACATTTTGACAAAAATACCGTAAAAGTGACTTTCTCAGTGTATCTTATCAGCAGGTACATGATGTCAACGTGTCTCGTGATTGGTGATAACTTTGATCACTGTGTTAAGGTGGTGTCTGCTCATCACCACTGAAAAGTTACTGTTTTGTTTTTTTTTTTTTCTCTCTCTTCTCTGTTCTCAGTAATCTCTTACAGGGAGACACGTTGACACTTCACAAATATCCTATATCTCAGTATACTTTTGTCTCCTAATTTTGGCATCCACTAATGTTTCTTGTCTGTAACATTTAGTAATGTGGTGTTTGCCTAAGAGTGATTTTCTATTTTCATCTTTTTATTGCATTAGGTAATTAGAATTATTCTTTAAGAAAGAGCCACCCCCCTCCACCAAATGTTTATTTAGTTCATATCCATATATACTCATGGATATTTATTCTATGAATATAATATAATGCTTAAATTATTTTACTGCTCAAATTGTCCCAGATATAGCCAGTGGGAGCTTCTTCATGTTCGCTGCTGTGGAAACGGTTCTTCTCGGAGTCCAGGTGTGACTGGTGGGTTGATATTAATAAAGTCAGGAATTCAGTGAAATGTGGTGATAAACTAGCTGGTTAATTTGACTATTGTTCCAAATCTTTAGTGATTTGATTCCTAAAATTTAAAGGCTTTTCTGTGATTACATTAACCAAGGAAGCTCACCCTATTAGGCAATAAAAAAATATTCTCTTGCTTGTAAACACAGTGAAAAGCAAGATATTTTCCCAAGGACTGCGTACAATCAAGTCATTGACACTTTGGGTTTGGTTCTGTTGTACCTATTGCATATATTTTCCCAGAAGCTGCTGGTTTTGCTGATTTATGTCCCCAGGCAGGTGAGATTGTGAAATATTTATAAGTATTCCTAGAACCCACTTTGATTTTCTACTGAAGCTTTTAAGTGGGGCAAACATGTTTACACTAGAAGAGAGTCCTTTAATAATGGGAAGTGAAAATTAAGTTTAGCACTGTGGATCCCCTTAAAAGGGTATGTTCTTTCCGAAAGTATGTAGATGCTATGCCGCTCTACAAACATGAAGGTACCTTGGCTTAGGGCTACGTCTGGGCTGGGGTAGATAGAAAGCACATACCACATGAACAGGTGCAGGGTGGGATTTACTGAAACACTGGCTCTTTGTTCTACGGCAGCCAGACTTAGAAGCTCAGCCACAGAGCCCAGTGCTGCTGATCAGATGACTTACTCCTCTCCTGTGTTATGAACTCAGCCAAGAGAGTGAGGGAGGAGATGTTTGAGGAGTGCTTCAAGCCTTATAGATGAAACTAGATGATGAGAGGTTCCAATTGGCAGTTGTAACCCCTGATTTTTACAGTTTTTCTTGAACCTGGGTGCATATATGGGGCCACAATTAAAGACAGGCATAGGTTGCAAACTCGGATACATTTTTTAACCTCCTTAAGTCTAGTTTTGTCATCTGCGAAAAGGAAAACCTCACAGGTTTTCAAGGATTGAGTGATATGTTGCATGTAAAATACTTAGTAGAATCTCTAGGCTATACTAGAAACTTATTTATTGTTTAGTAATATGCAGCATGTTACAGGAGAGTGGTGGCTTTGGAATCAATGAATTTTGTTTCAGTCCTGGCTCTAACTCTCCAGCTCTGGGACCTTAAGTAAATTTCTTAATATTTCTGACCCTCAGGCCTCTTGCCTGTAAAAATATGAATAGGTGGGTGTAGTGACTGATATGGGAAAGTGCTGAAGACAAAGCACCCAGTAAGCATTTCTGTCACCTTCCCTGTCATTCCGTTTTCTTAGCACATCATAGAGCAATAGAAAAATGTAATTTTAAGAACATTGTGGACTCTGGTGTGGCCAGGCCATGCTGAGAAGCTATTATTACAAATGGCCTTTTGGCTGTGACTGCCTGTTGGGAGCTCACTCCTCAGAGCTCAGGTGAGTGGTGTGGGCCTGAACTGTGACCGGAGCTTGCCGAGAGTCGTGATGAACTGCCCTGGCCTTCTGTTGTGGTCATTGGCTTATGTCTCCAGTTTGCATTATGCTTCACTAGTGATGACCATGTAATTCTCGAGCAGTATACTGGAATTCTGTACTTTTAACCTTGATCAAGCTTTGATTGGGATATGACTATGTCCTGGGGCTTAAAAGGACCTGCAGTCTTACAACTCTACTTTATTGTTCTAGTCCATAATCTCTTTCTTTTTTTAATGTTTAATTTTTCAGTTAGAGTTGACATTCAGTATTATTTTATATTCGTTTCAAGTGTACAGCATAGCAGGTAGACATTTATGTAGTTTACGAAGTGATCTCCTGATTAGTCCAGTACTCACCCGGCACTATACAATATTACCGACTATATTCCCTGTGCTGTACTTCACATCCCCGTAACCTCTTAACATATCTGCCCTCCAGTTACTTAGGGAGCTTTTTGTTTTCCCAGGACTGTAAGGAATCTAAGTATACTTATTCTACTGTAACATCTTCATATTCAACTCGGTCACCAGAATGGGAAAGGACAGTGGCGAAGGTGACATAAATTTGTGTCGTGAACTGAATTCTCAAGTTATCGACAAATTTGGTGGGTTTTGCTGGTTCCTGTTGTAACAGAACAGGTCATACTTCTGTGGTGACTGAAGGGATTCAGCCTTTCTCCTTTCATTTCTTTCTTCCCATGGTAGACCAGGCACTAACTCAGTCCAAGGCGAGTATTAAGGCACGTCCTTTAAGAGCCGATACGAAAATGTGCCGTCAGTCTATCGTACAGTTTAGCAAGATAGTGACTCTGAAATGAGTCCCATGCTTGGTTCAGATCCAGCTCCATTCACTATTATAGTTTAACTTTAGTGGACACCTCACTGAAGGAAACGAAGGTCATACGTGACTGCTAACCAATTATCCTTTTGAGTTATGCTGTTGTCTTTTCTGGAAGTTCATTTGTGAATATTAAAGAGCTGCAGTTTTCTAATACATGTTTAAAATATGAGGTTTGCCCGGGGTCATTTAGGGAATCGTTTTTCATGGTTTATTAGAATGGAAAGGAGAAGAAATAAATTTGAATTAAAATCTAATTTTATTTATACTGTTACCAGGCTTCTCTCTATGGTGTGTATGTATATATATGTTTTCCATGAAAGAATCATTTCACCTAACTTAAGTAATTCTAGGAAACTGGAAATAAAGAGGGGGAAAAAGAATCATCATCTCTTCTAGATGTTGTATTTAGGAGGGTATGATGGTGGCGGCCATTTAAAAGAGGACACCCTGTATCACATGGACCAGCCATTCAAGGCTATACATTGTTAAGAAAGCGAAGTCAAGAAAAGAGAATTCATGGGTTTAAAGTGTTGTTTAGAGCCTATGTCTTCCGGTAAATGGATTCCTAAGTAATGGATGGAAACTTGTTCATATGCATGTTTCTGGAAGCTCCCACACTGCCTGGCAAAGAACTCAGCAGGTGCTTCATGGATGTGAAATGAATGGAAGTGATTAGATGGAGCCCTGGAAGCTGAGAAAGAAAACTGAGGGGAAGAATATTGCAGTGGAGAGGGGTGCGTTTTCAAGGGTCTTAGCCCTGCAGGTAAATCCTGGGAGAGGAATTCACGAGGGGACGTAGAGCGGTGTTTCTTAGATTCATATAATTTGGCCCATGGTGTTCTCTTTATAAAATTATGCAACAATCCTTTCCTGTTAAAAATGAGGTAATGGATGGGCTTTTCCTCCCTGTCCTTTTTCTCTTTCAGTCTTTGACACTTGGCTATTTTTTGTCACAACTAACAGAGTGGCCTTTGAAAAAGTACAGAGTTGTGGTAGTCATTTTAAGTTTAACAAGTCAGTGCTTCTCAGAGTTCTGCAGAGAGCTCAATGGCTTCCCTGAGCTCAGCTGAGTTTGAGGGCTGCTGTGCTCCAGATTAGTGAAACAAAGCTCCCCCGGGCCCACTTAAGGGAGGGCTTCACAGGAGTTTCTGACAGCAGATCAAGGTATGTGTCCTGTACAAGGCAGTTTCTTGTTCTGTTGCTCTTGTCGATTCCCTGTGGGCTCGTAGCTTATCTAACACTGTTATCTAGTCAGCGTGGAAGAATCCCATTGCTTTATTTACTCGCCTTACCCATTTTTTTTCAAAGGAGCCGTCCATGGGGGAGGTTTCTGTGAAGTGGAATTGTGTGAGTATAAAACCAGGGATGGGATAGCCAGATTCAGGTTGGCAGCAGAGAGAAAGGAAGTGGTTCTTTTGTGAAAGTGCCCCTGCCTGGTTCTTTAGAACTTGTTTCTACCTGAACGCTTTCTTCTTAACTAGATCATAGGAAGTTATTTGCTTTTCTGAGCTGATTCGGGCCATTAGATGAGTAATAGGTTGTCAGTTCTGGCCTGCCGTATTGATTTTTAAAAGTCTCTCTGGGCGGAAGAAATCACTTATCATGATTCATCTTCAAATTATAAATCTGGTGGATATGCAAATTTTAAATTGTTCCGTATTTCATAAGTGAATACAATACCTGGGCTCAGATGACAGAAGGCCTAGGAAAAGCCAACTGGGAGTGTGCATAGACTAGACTAGAAGGGGTAGGTGGATGTTTTATGTAACACAGGATTTAAAATGGCCTGTCTCATAAATTTCATTTTCTGTGAAGCTGTTGCAACTCTTTAGCAGAGTGTAGTGATTGGCATTTGGGGGTAAAGAGTCTATACATTTATTTTACTTTAATTAGAATATAAGTAGCATGGAAGACGTATGGAGTGGGAAAGAGGCAGAATGGGAATTCAATCTTAGATTAAATTTGGTAGAAGGTTCAGATGCTGGAAGGCGATGATTGGCAGGGTATGTTTTATAAGTTTAGCAAGTTCTAGGAAGTAGAGGTGGCAGACTAAGACTACAGGATCTGAAAAGACAGCAAGAGGTGTAAAGAGCTTTTCAAACATGAGTTGAAAGCTCAGTAAGTGTTAGTTCCTCTGTTCTTTTTCCTATACCACAATGGGGAATGATAGTCATTTTCTATTGTGCTTAAGCATATGTGGGTGATGGTGCTGCTTACTGGATTGTTAGTTAGAAAAAATTAGCTCGTACATTACTAAGTTGATATAGAGATATAAATATCTACAAATAAGTGAATAGAAAAATAAACATTTTTGTGAGAGGCGGTGTGCTAGTGCTGTGAAAGCAAAGCCACATAGGCTGCCAGCACTCCCTGCAGGAGCTTATGGATTAGTTGGAGCAAATACACTCACAGCAAGACAGCCAGCAATGCACAGCACCTAGGAGTTGCTACGTGAATAGTCAAAAGAAAAAAAAGAAAAAGAAAAGAAAAGAAAGAGCTCCAAAGACAGACAAACCCTGGTGGACTGGGGTGGATCAGAGGAGCTTCACCCAGGAGGCGATCGCACAGATCTGAACTTCAAAGACTGATGGGATTCAAGGAAGTGTCAGGGGAGACCGGAGAGCTTGCTAAGTGGAGGATGGCGTGAGTGGAGGCAGGGTATGAGTGGCAGGTTCTTCTGATGAGTACATCTTGAGAAATCAAAGAAGCCAGGTAGGGAGGTAGAAAGAGAATACTAGAAACCAGTTGGGAGCAGACTGTGGTAGGCCCGAGGGCAGGCCGGGAGTCTGGATTGATGGACGTAAGCAGTAAGAGACCCACTGTAAGTCCAGGGGTCAGTTTGAGACATTTGTTTAGTTGAGGTTTGCAGGAAGGCCTGAGAGGGCTTGACTAGAGGGCAGGGAAATCCGTGGAGAAGCTGAGGCAGCAGTTCAGGTGCATAGAGATAAAAGCCTGAGTTAGACTGGTGAAAGCGGACGCGAAAAGGAAAAGAGAAATGCAATTAAAATCATATTGAGAGTAAAGCGACAAACACAGAAACATCCCTGTCTTTCTATTGTACTTTTTCAAGTTGTGCTGTCTAGATTGGGGGCTATTCAAATGGCATATCCTGTCCTCCTGGCATGAATGCTGACCACATACACTGAATGAGAATAAGGATGCCAATCGAACGCTGTGGCCTGTACTTGAGATTTAAGCTCATTGATTGGCATGGACCACTGCTGGGCCTGCCGCTGTTGAACACATTGTGCCCTTATGGTATAAAGATTTCTATTTGGTTCTAATTTTTCCCTTTTTTCTTTTAAAATAGACTCTATCGAGAAGAATTTCCAATCCATACCTTGAACATACTTCTTCTCAGGTATGATCTTTTCTCTCTTACTGTATTTTATGAAACGAAGTTCAGAAATTCTGATGTAGAATTCTCTAGTTATAGCGGTCCCCTTTGCTCCTGATCATGCCATCTCTTTCCACCTGCGGATTACACAGCCGAAGGTGTTTGAGATGTCCCAATAATTGTGTCCTAGCTCAAGATGTTTTACTACAAAGGAAAAAAGTTTTTTTCCCTATCTTCCAAGTCCTTTAGAATGCATTATCAACATAGCAGAGTTAATTTGTAATATAAATATTTTCAATTTTCTGTATTGATAGAAACACTGTATTTTTAAAATAGTGGATATTTTACACTGCAAACTGGATTCTTTATATTTATAGTTCTCTAATAGTAGAATATCACTGTATGAGGATGCCTTTATTGTGTTGTATTAAAGAATCAGTCAATAAGGAGCTGCAATTTTTGAAGTAACTGGAGACCATGAGCTTTTGTGAGGACCTTTTTGGCCTTGTTCCATTATTGTGTCTCCAGCATCTAGAATGAAGCCTGATAGCTGCTTATTAAATGTTTTTTGAATGACTGTTCAAGTAGAAAAGAGACAGTAGATATATATATATATATATATATATATATATATATATATATTATACGTATGTATATATACTACATATATATAATACATATGTATATATACTATATATATACTATATATATACATATATATATATATATATATGTTAGTTTTAACATGTTAAAAATAAGTCATTTTCCACCCTTCTCGGTTTCTCATTAGTTTAGGAAGTAATAACAGGACAATTGAGGAAGTTTAAAGATGGCGTTGAATTATTCCCTGTCAGATCTTAATATATTCGTTTGTTTGCTTTGAGAGAAGGTACATATTTTGTAGGGGCAAAATTTTACAGGCGCAAAAAGAGTTCAGAAAGAAACAGGTAAACAGATGTAAGCACATACACCCAGTGTATAGTAATTTTCCTGAGCATTTACTTATGGAGACAGTTCGTTTTCATTTAGCCTTCTCCGTGAAGCAGCACTGCACTTCATAGGGAGGCGCCAAGTGTCGAGAACAGAGATAGTGTGAAAGTGGGGCGTAGTCCTTTCCGGGTCTAAGGAATATCCTCCTCCATTCTCCAAGAATCAGACACTCATCTAGGCAAATTAGAAGATCGAAAAGAAGTTAAATGACATTCTTATCTGCTAGGTGGAATTGCGAAGTAGATGAAACCAGGATTCTTGGAATTAACTATGAACTCTGCAGTTGAGTGAAGCTTAAAAGCCAGGCAGATAGCAAGCAAGCAGCCTGCTATCAAATCATGTCATGGTGCAAGATGTTCACGAGATAGGAAAATACTGTTTTCCCACCTTCTGAGGCCTTTACATGAATGCATTATCAATGTGGCAGAGTTCATGTATAATAAAAATATTCTTCAATTTGTTGTATTGATAGAAACACTGTGTTTTAAAAAACTGGATATTTTACCCTAAAAATTTTGTATAAAAAGAAATTATAATTATAGTTAAAGCAGTTTAGCGTGTGGAAAATAGCTCAATAGCATAAATGAACCAGTAGCAAAATTATAATACAATAAGTAGTTGTAGTTTTGAAGCTGCATTAAGTGTCTTAAACTTAGGGGTTTGGTCATGGTTTTTTACATATAGTATGTTCACAGATTGTCAAATTATTGTTCCAGACTTACAGTGATTGTTTGTCTTTTCCACTTAGATCTACGGAGAGAATTCTTCTTGCGCAGGAAGAGCACTTAGGAATATCATTATTGTTCAGGCAGCTGACCTGATAAAGGACAGAATGAACCTCAAGGGATTTTACAGGTAACACAGTTTTCTAACACCTTGTCAGAATTTCTCCTTGTGAAAAAAAAATGTGTTAAAATTGTAACCTTGATCACAGAGAGCTAGGCTGTATCAGGACAAGAGTAGGAGGGATTGGTCAGTTTGTTTGCAGTGTTTACTCAGGATACTGGTGGTAACCTATCCCTTCTTTAAACTTAGCCGAGTGTTTGTTGATAGCTGGACTCCTGGTTCTGAAGTTAGAGTCTGGAATCCCAAGCCGCAGGTGTGGATGGGTTCCTGAGAGTCTTTGCTTTCTCCAAGATGGAATATTTTATAGTAACTTTATTGGGCATGTGCTGCATTAGGACTCCCATAAATATAGGTCCTCTCTAAGAGAGGACTCTCTGTATGTAGGTCCATGGACCGAGAGAACTGCTGCTCAACTCACCAGGTGAGAGTGAGCATCCTCCTTGGGCGCTGCAAAGTGGGGGAGGGACAGGTTGGCATAAGGATGGCATTTTTCTGCATCGGCCAGTGAATAAGGGCAGAGTTATTACAGTAAATGGTGTATTAACGGCCAGTTTTAAAGTACAGTTGGACCAAGATAGCCGAGACTTAGAAAGTTTGGAGCAGATATTTTCACTTTCTGGAGAAAAAACAAAAGTACATTTTTACCTTATTTTTTTTCACCTTTTTATTTTTACTTTAAAGACATTAAACCATATCAAACAATACCAAAACTACAAAAAAAAACAAGAATGACAAAAATATTATCACCTTTATTCTTTCTTATAGAAATGAGATTATAATACCATAAAGAATGGGATGGGTACTCATAATAAGGGACAGCAAATAAAATGGGAAAGATTCCCAGAATAAAGGAAGCTTCTTTAAGTTAACTAAATTTAGACACATCTGATTCCCCTCCCGCCCCTTTCTTTAAAACTAAAACTGTATAAGTCTTTGGGTCTAGATGTGAGCAGCTCATGGGATTCACTTTAGCTACTGCATAAAGCTGTGTGTAACATCTGTTGTTGTCCTCAGCTTCGTTTCTTTATGTGATCTCTATGGATATAGATTGAAAAAAGATTTGGAGATGTACATTAATCAGGTTCAGGGAAAAGGGCCATCCGTCCAAGGCAGAACATTCTTAGGGTTTAATGGGAATAGAATGGGGAGAAAGCATGTGTTTTGCTATTTCAGGTTCTCAAAAGTGAGGCCAGAAACTCCTTTCTTTTTAGTCTAAAAGCTGATTAATATTCTGGGTTTAAAAACAAAGAGCTGAGATGATGGCCTAGGACAGGTTATTTTCAGATGTCTGCTAGTAAATTGAGGTAAAGTGTTCCTCATGTACCAGAGGAGAATTACTTTCACAACCGGTCTCTGATTATCATTACCCCATTGGTGCTTGAGATCAGGATTCTGGCTGCACTACCATGAATTAATTGCTAAAAATGTAACCAGAGACGGAAAGAAGCCACAAGATATCAAATGTTCAACTCCAGAGACTGGTAAAATCAATGCTTTATTATATGGCAATCGCATCGACCTTGTAGCTAATTGCCCTCCCTATCAATGTTCCTACCTAGCATTGCAACTGTAGTTACATCTACATGTACTTGGAACAGTTTCTGGATTCGGTACAAGACTGAAAATATTCTGGGAGTGAGAACTGGTGTCGGTATTCAGATTGCTCCCTTCCAACTCTCTCTGTTTTTTTCCTCATTGCTTTCCCCTAAATCCTATTTTAACTGGATTGCAGTGGGCCTGCCCAGAAGTCAGGGGAGTGTGAGTGAAATGCAGAGGCAGCTCACCTTATTATTCACTAATGTTTTCATGGCAGTACTGTATTTTAGCATATTGACTCAGCCCTGCCCCTCCAAACAAAATGAACCCTTGGCAATGACAAGGTAGAGTTGGGGGTTGGGGCTTTGTCGTCACCAGCGTCACCTGGGAGTCAGTTAGAAATGAGAACTCTCAGACCCCAGCCCAGCCATACTGCCTCAGAATTCACGTGAACAAGATCCCCCAGTGACTCCTAAACACGATTTTGCAAAAGCTAAGAAGGTCTAAGAAACCTCTCCCCCGTCACGTGTGGACAAACATACACATGCAATCTGTCTAGCCACTGTTTGCAATTTGGCAGTTTAGTTTGTTCAGGAAACATTTTGTTGTGTTCTTTCATATTCCAGGTCATGTCAGACATAGAGTAGGCTGAGGAGCTGTAATGTTTTGAGAATAAGGATTAAAAACAACAGTGTTTAATAAATGTGATAAAAGTGCTTCCAGCAATTAGCTTGAAGATGCTGGCTAATTCGCAGAGGTGTTGAGAAATTAATTAACACTTTGAGCCTTTAATACGAAAGGTGTCCTATAGAATTAGAAGGTAATATTGGTCTAATTGCTTGTTTTGTTGCAATCTGTTTTCTCATTCGTTAAAAAAAAAAAACAAAACAACATTTATTTGACTGTTAATCTTTGTAATGTCTTAATGCTAACCTGCAACTAAACATGCCTATTATTGCCTTAATTGCCTTAGAGTATCTTACAAATAGTGACACTGTACCAAAAAAGGTGATGCTTTATCAAAAGCTAGAATAGTTGATCAAATATCTCAGCATGAATGCTTACTACTTTATATTTTCTTTGCCCTGGAGGATGTAGCACCTCATTTCTTCATATTGTTGGTTACTGCATGATTTCTAAGTATTTGTGCCCATACCAATCACAAGAGATAGGCAATATTTTCCTATTTTGGGAATACAAATAAAGTTGACATCTTTTAGTCATTAAATACCAAACACAGAATAAATATAGCCATTTACATGATTTATCTTTAAAAAAATTTTTTTGATGACAATTTCTCATGAGGGAAAATGGGATTCAATGAAATTTCCGCAAATGAAAAACCATATTTCAAAAATTTTTCTTTTTTTAGTTTTTCATCAGAAGCGTATAAAGATGGAAACATAGGTATGAAAATACTGCTTGTGAGGCTCAGATTAGGGCATTCATTGAATATAGTTCTGTATTTTAAGATAGATTACGAGAATATTGTGTATATGTGTGTATAGTTAGTGGAATCCATCACATACATCTGGGTTTATGAGTTTTTATGATCTAGGTTGCTTAGCTCAATTGCTTAGATTATATTTAAAAGATTAACTGTCAATTTTATTGTTTTTTGAGACATTTTTGGGTTTAATCTCTGAAGAGTAGCAAACAAAACTCTACACTTCTCACTATAGTTCCAACTTCATCTGACCTTCTCGGAATTATTTTGTTTTCAAAGAGATTAGATAGAAATC
The DNA here is from genome assembly GCA_003508835.1 of Eonycteris spelaea. NCBI lineage: Eukaryota > Metazoa > Chordata > Mammalia > Chiroptera > Pteropodidae > Eonycteris > Eonycteris spelaea. The sequence goes on from PUFA01000195.1 coordinate 2,427,394, forward strand.
CGTAAATGGATGAACAAAGTTTGAGGTGCTTGTCTTACCAAGTCAAAAGCGTTACCTTTATTTAAAGGACTACTAAATTTATTCCTTCATTTATTCAAACATGTAGTTTGAGAGCTTATTATGTACCCGGTCTGTCCTACTTGTTGAGGTTTAATAGTGAGTTATACATAGTCCTTGCTCTCCTGAAAATTATCCTTAAGTGAGGAAAGCAGATATTATTTTTTCATAAAGATGTACAATTACAAAATGTTAGGTGATTTGAAGAAAAAGTATGAGGATGCATTTCTATGTTTCTCTAAGGAAGTGACATTTGAGCTGAAATCTGAAAGATGAATAAGGAGTACATGTTTATTCTTGAGTCTCTTGTTTCAAAAAGCAAGCACATGAAAGAGATGGTATTAAATATCAATTTTTTTGGCAAATGAGTAGCAACAATGTCTTATGCGAATGGCTTTGTTTTTGTCCAGGAGAAGCTGTGTTGGGTCAGAACTGGTAGACTGGCTTCTGGAACACTGTCCTTTTGTCCAGTGCAGATCAATGGCCGTAGGGGTCTGGCAGATCCTACTGGATATGGGAATTATGTCATCAGGTTAGTAGTACATGTTTTGAAGGCACAGAACCATTATTAAGCCACCAGACCGAAATATAGTTGATTTCCTAGAGGATGTTACAATCTGGATGGAAATTGTTTTTGCAGTAAATATTTGTATTCTCTCTTATTTTATAAATGAAAGTGACAGGTTGTTATTTGATTGTTATTTCTCTCACACCTTTTGTAAAAATAATTAAGGTAGCTGCTGACTCAGGCATGTACCTATAAGAGTCTTTTCCTTACCTCCACCTGTCTCTACTCAAAAGGCTGCTCACATTTTTTTTTAAACCAGTGACATATTTAGTTGCCCTAAATGTGTGATTTATCTTGCTATACTTAGAATAATCATCATAGACCATTAGTGGAATGTATATGCCATCTTGATTGACTAAGTAATCATGAACAGTTAGGGATATGATCTATGAAAATTGGCTGTTTTAAACAGAACACAAAATTGATGTTAACTAGAAACTAAAGTAAATGGCGAGTGTCTTTTTTCTTTGTTGAGCCCGGGGACTTGAAAAATTAGACGTCAAAGCAATCTGGATTCTTCATTAAGCTCTGTCACACAGGTGCTGGCTGGTCACTATGAAGCCCTGTTTTTTCTATAGGTAATATGTATGTGCTGGGGGCCAGAGAACATTGTCAGGTTCAGAAAGGCATAAGGCTTATCCGAAGTCCCATTGTGAATGAGTGGTGCAGACGGGGATGTGGGGATAACCTTAGTTAGTTCACAGTACCTAGCACCTGACATTCTTATTTAGAAAATCAATTAGCTACCTTGGAAGAATGTTATCAGCTTGCTTGTGCAGTTAAACAAAACATTGTGTTAATGTTTTCTGGATAAGTCTTCTCGATTCTTTTAAAACGACGTTTCCCAGCCTTGGTAGTGTGGAGATTTGGGGCTGGATAATTCTTCGTTGTAGGAGGCTATCTTGTACATCATAGAATGGGAGGAACAGTTCTTTCTTCTACCCACCAGATGCCAGTAGCACCCCCCAGCTGTGACAACCAAAAGTATTTCTAGACGTTGCCAAATGTTCCCGAGGCGTCACAGTCTCCCTGGTTGAGAACCACAGATCTAAAACTTGCCATCTTTTTGTAGTTGAGTGCCACTAAAATAATTAAATGTATTAGTTTGCTTTGAGCCACTAAAAAATTTTTCCTCACTGTCTTTGAATTGATATAGATTTCACTTGTCCCTAAAGCCGAAAAATGATAAAATATATGTGCATATGCTAGCCAAAACTTCAGGGAATAAGAACAGATTGGTCATTAAATCCTTTTTAATCAATTGGATTGTGAACACGAATGGATTTAGCATGTATAAAGAGTCCTACCCATGGTTTCTCCCTAATAATTAGTCGGGCTTTCAATTTAGTATTTGGGTTATGACTCTCTAAATAGTATGCTTTAAAAAACTAACCCACGCTTTTTTTTGGTTGGTTTGTTTCCGACAGTGGACCAGCATTTATACTTTCAAGATACCTATGTTTTCTATCAGTTTTCATCCGATGAATGTAGCTATTTGTACTGCGAATTTGAAAGAGAAGAAGAGTGGCAAAATGGTGTCAAGCTTTTACTGCAGCTTGTGCCTCTCATTCCCACCAGAGCTGGCATCTGTGACCTGTAAGTAGATCCTGTGTTGTTCTGTTGTTAAATGATTCTCACTTAGAGAACGTTTACTGTGCCTACTGTTTACTGTTCTCTAAGATTACCATCTCCTTCAGAAGCTAGTTGTCGTATTCCCATTTCTTGGATACAAGTTCAGAAAGCTAAAATAAAGTGCTGAAAATTAAGTCAGCTAATAAATGACCGAACCGGCATTCAAATCTACGAAGTCTGCGCCTCGCCAGCTGCACCACGCCACACCATGCTGCTTCTCACTTAATCAGCGCTATAGGAATAGATGATCCAAATTAGGAATCAACATAGTTTGGCTCAAGTTGGAAATAAAATAATAATTCACGTCTTATCTACTATCCAAGTCGTGACTTTCCTAAGGAAGAACTTAACAGACATTTCTGAAAATAATCTAGAAGCAACATTTGGCAAATTCAAGCAGATGAGTCATTATCACATGGCGATACTGAATCACTATATGATTAAAATGAATTAAAATTAACTCATTGGAGAAGGTTTGGGAACAGGACTTGTCATGCTATGGAAATTCTGACATGCCTTTGTTTATCCACAGCGTTAATGACAAGCTTAATTCATTATAGTGAATTGCAGATTTAATATTTCAGTTAATAACCTTTCCATATTCAGTTAATAACTTTTACATATTTAGTTTTCCGAATACATTCCCATGCTGTTGACTCTTCCAGTTCTGTGAGGTTAGCAGGGCAAATGACATTATCCTCATCTCATGGGTAAGAAAGTAAGTTCAGGGAGAAACACCTACAACTATAACAAAGAAAAATTGCTCCTGTTGAAAAAAAAAATGACAATGAATACTGAACAGTTAATGCAGGCTTTTATAAAAATAAGTGTTAGAATGCTAATGAGACACTCTCCTAATAGAAAGGTTGATTGTAGAGAATATGTTTTTGTGTTAAGATCTATGCTAATGCTTTATGTTCATTATTTCATCTTCAGATGAATTCTATAAGACAGTTACTACTCTTATTTCTATTTTGTAAATCGAGAAATCAGGTAATCTGTCCAGGGTGACACGGTGGTGAGTGGAGTGTTCAGGGTTTGAATGTATGTCTAACTGGTTGTAACGCCCGTGCTTTTAACACGCGCTCCCTAGGAGTTATGGGGGTCATTCTAGTTTCCCTTGCTGAGATGTTATAAACAGAAGCTATAAAAATGTTAGAGTGACTCTGGAATGGTTATGAATTCACCACGACTGTTTCCAGAGGACCTGGCAATGATAAAGCAAAATTCAAATATAAAGTCAGCACTCAATTGTCTTAGTACAGAAAATATGCTTTTAATGTAGGTCAGAAGTTTTCAATAAACTTGAACCAACTTTCTAAGAAGGAGTGGTATGCTTTTTTAGCTAAAGGTGGCCGTCACTAGCTTTGACTCTGGCATTCTCTAGCAACTCTTAACCATTTCCTGTCCTGAACGCAGGATGGGAGTGTGTGTAGGCCCATGGGCACACACAGATTCACGGCGGCAGAAGGGCACTGAAGTCAGCTTGCTGGTGGGCCTCATCTGTTAGCAACACTCCCTTCTCCCCGCTTCGGGGCAGATTGGAATGCCAGTGAGTGAGGTCACCTGTCTGTAGGAAAACCCCAAGCCTCCTCTCAGTTCTGAAAATGGAAATGTTTGTTAAATCCAGGTCTTAATATTCATTCCAGATTACTTACAGTCTTTTGTCATAGTGATCACTGAACACAATGTCATTCCTCTGGATTTGGGAGTCACTGTAGCATGCCTTGTTTATCAGCAAATTTTTTCTGTCAATGTGAACAGGCACGTTTAGGAGTGGTAATTCCTGTTGCAAAACTGTCATTGGGGAGCTGTGGATCTTTTGTCCCATATTAATAAGTACTAAATCTAAAAAGATAATGAATCACCGCACGTCTTTTCTAGAAAGATATATATTTTTTTGTACTACAGTTAGAGGCAAACTTCTAAGCTATAGTAGAATGTCTTTGGCCAAATTTTTGAAAAGGCAAGATTTAGGTTATCCAGACTTGGAATAAATGATAGTCAGAAAAAAAAAAGATGCTCATTGTCCTCTTTCAGTTGCTACAGCCCCTTCTATGGTTTGATGCATATGAATCTGTCATAACTTCTGCTCTCATCTGCTGATCTCCATTTTTTCCGCCCCGTCCCACACCCATTGATTCTCTCATGCTCATGTAATGCTCTGCTCTGTCCTCTGCCTTTTTTCTGTCTGGTCGAATTCTACCCACCCCTCAAGGGGGAGCCCAAGTCCTACCTTGTAGATGACAAAACCCCCATGATGTCTGCAGCCCATCGGTCTTCCTTTTAGTAGCTTAACTGTTTTTGCTGTTTGTTATCAAAAATTTTCCTTTTGTCATTTAAAAAAAATTATTAGTTTCAAGTATACAGTACATTAGTTTAGACATATAGTTTATGAAGCGATCCTCTGATTGCTCTTTCTCTCTCTCTGGCTCTCCACCGAGCCATTGCATTAATGTCGACTGCTTTTGTCATTCTTAGTCTGGTCCATCCTGCTATGTTACCCGTTCCTTTTTATCCCGTCTACTGAAATGTCCTCTAAAGTCTGCTTGATTCACTGCCTTGGGTTGACCACTCATGAGCTGAAAACCCAGTCTCGTGGTCCTTTTTAATAACCTTTTGATACTTGGCTATTATGGTCTGCCCTGTGGCTCTCCATTAAGCCCCTCTAATTTACTGTCTTCTCTAATTTCTTTGGAACTGTGAGGAAACCAACTTAATGTCCCTATGTTAACACAGCCTGTTTTGTACAAATGCATTTTTAAAAAGAAAAAATAAAAGTGGATTTTTTTTTCCATTTAGAAAAAAAAATATTTAAAGCAGGAACAGAAATGGAACTGCAGCAGATTTTTAGACTAATTTAAGGAAACAAAATTCCTATTCTTGAGTCAGTCGGTTGTCAAGGGTATTCTCTCTTGGAAAAAGAAATAACAGCCCTGGTGTCTCATGCAAACGGAAAGGCAAAACAAACCATCCAGGATGAACTTTTTTCTAACTCTTTTATGGGGAGGTGTGGGCTGAGCAGGGATGCAGAAGGAACTATGGGGGAAACACAGCTTAATAGTTCTTTCAGGACTAGTGGGACGACTTTCTCTGACCCTGATGTGGTTGAACATTTTGGCTGCGAGGACGCTTCGCCATTTTCAGTTCAGCCACCATTGCAGCAGCTCCCAGCTTGCCAGGGGTGGGCCAGGGGCACTCCAAACAGCCAACTCCATGAACCTTGAATACGTTAAAACTATTTTTTACCAATTACAGGATGGTTAGCACGCTGTGTGTAAAAGAGTTGTAGAGGATCGTTGAAATTAATCTCACACTATACTCAGACATGTGAAGAAAAATATAGCTTTATTTTTCTCTTAGTCTCTACATGAAAGTCCATGCGGCTGCAATAGCCAGAAAGAAGGAAAAGAAGCACCATAATTTCAGTCTAATCTGGTAAAATCATTCTAATCAATTTTCAAAATCCCTTTAGTTAGCTGTTTAGTATATTTGGGTTAAAACATGCCCTCTCCCTCCTCCTCAGCAAGAGAGCCTGTGGGTGTGTGGTGTGTGGTGTGGGCCCTGGACCCTGGCAGAGGATGCTGTCGTGTCAGGATGGACCATTTTCAATCCTCACTGATGCTGCCCAGCTGATGGGCCGCCAGTTCCCTAATGACCCCTGCAGTGAAACTAGGGTGTTCTGTTGCATCTGCTGTCAGGCCTGAGGCTGGGATGAGCTGTGTCTTTCTCTCCTGTCTTGAAAAGTGCCTGGTGGTCCTGCCTGGCTGCTGTGCCCTCCCCGATGCCTGCTGGCATTGCTTCTACAGACATCCCACATCCCATCCAACCATGTGGCCTCTGCTGAAACGGCTCCCCTTCACTGCATCCCAAGCTGACTTATTTTCCCAATTCTAACCTATTTTTTTTTTTTTTTGAAAACCAGACCTGTTCATTGTTGTTACTATTACTGAGCAGTGTTTTTAGTTAGCTGGTGTGCAAACACTCAGATTCCTCACTAACTGGTTCTATGGAAAGTTCAGTTCAATGGGTTAAGGCAAATTTCTTAATGTTTTTGATTCCATGCTCTAGGTGGAGAAGCAGAAGGGCACTTGAGGTAGACGGAACTGTGTGTGTAGGGCGTGAAGTTGGGAAGACTGGTGGCATGCTGAGGCAGCTTGATGTGGCTGGACAGTGGGTCACAGCCAGCAGAACTCAGAGTTCAGAGGGGTAGGAAGCACAGCTCAGATTGACTGCAGGGAGCTGCAAATCCATAGTGTAAGCATTATCTTTACACTGAATAAAGAGAATGATTTAACTGTGTATAGATGCTGCTGAAATAAGTACTATGTTACTTGAATTCACAGTAACACTTTTGTCAAGGACTTCCTCAGTCAACATATACAGAGTTTATGGGTCTGTGGTCTGTTTCTATGTTAAAGGGGTTCCGCTACTTAGAATATGGAGAACTGACTTAGTCACTTAGCCAAAGCTGCCCTGGCAGTGACAATAATAAAAACAATAATAACAGTAACAGTTAATACTTATTGCATGTAATGACTCATTTAATACAACAGTTTGAAGTTACCATTGTTCTGATTTTTCAGGTGAAGAAATTGAGAAAAAGGAGGTTACCTAACTAGTCAAAGGGATAGGCTTCTGTACTTAGCAGCAGCAACGTGAATAAAGGTAGAGAGTGAAACTGGAAATAACCTCTATCAGTGGTTCTTAACCTAGATGCTTTTAGAAATAAAGAGTTATGATCTGAGAGCTACTGAATCAGGATTGGGATGGAGAATGAGATACGGAAATTAGTAAAGACTTTTTTTGTAAAGTGCTAAGGGTGTGGCTAATATACACCAGGATTGAAAACTACTTTTCTGTAGAGCTACCCTTATAGAAAGAGCTCTGTTAAATGATAGGAAATTTGAACATTAATAGAATCCAAGTCTCAAAATCCTAAAAGAAATTAATATTATTGTGACATGAAGAAGATTTTATCAAGCATGGTACCCATTACCACTTGGCTGACACTTCTGAAAATTTCATAAATTTAGCTTCAAATTATATCTGGAAGGGATTTTCTAGATAATTGAAAATTGCAGTGAAACCAGCTGGTCTTAGTTCTTAGTCTTCATTATTACTCATCTTAATTCTTAGGTGAGAAAAAGGGGCAGAGAGTAGAGGGTCTGGGAAAAGATAGCCACTTGGCACCAGCACTCTACAGAGTGACTAACTCAACAAGAATTTATTGATCATCAAGTTTGTATAAAGTACTCTGCTCTGTGAAGAATATGACTATGTAAATAATGTAAGGTCTTTTATGGGTCAGCATTATTGTGATCATGTTCAGAAAAAGAAAAGAGGCCAATATAACTCATGAATGTAAACACAAAAATTTTTCTCAACAAAAATTAGTAAATGGAATCCAGCAATATATAAAAATAATAGTACATCTTGAAAAAAGGGAATTTAATCCCAGGAACACAAGGATGCTTCAACATTCAAAATTCAATCAATGTAATTCACCATATTCAAAGTCTAAAAAGGAAACTATATGATAAATTCCGTAAATACAGAAGAAGCTTTTAAGAAAATTCTATATTCAGTCATGATGAAAAGTCTCAGAGAACTAAGAATTTAAGGGAACTTTCCCAATCTGATAAAATCTATAGCTTACATCAAACTTAATAGAGAAAGAATGAATCCTTTCTCACTAGGACTGGGAACAAGGCTAATATATCTTTTTTTTTTAATCACATCTCTTCAACACTAGCTAGTACAATAAGGCAAGAAAAAGAAAAGGTATACAGATGAGAAGGAAAAAAAATAAAGCCATCTGTCTTTGCAGATGACATAATTATGTTCATAGAAAAATCCCAAAGAATCTACAAAAAAACTTACTAGAACTAATAAGTGAATTTTGCAAGATCACAGGCTACAAGGTCAATATACAAAATTCAATTATATTTATTAGGACAAAGAGAAGACATTGAAATACTTAGGTATAACTAAGAAAATGAGTACAAAAGCTGTATGCTAAACACTTTGAAAGTCTGATGGAAAAATCAAATGAGACTTAAATTAAGTTCATGGATTGGGAGACTCAATATTGTTAAGATGTTAATTCACCCCAAACTGACCTATCTATCTTTTTAATCAGTTATCTCCTGATCTATTGCCCTCACCATACCTGCCTAGTAATAAAACCTACATTTAGAAACATTGACCTCTAAACAAAGAGTATCCTGGAACTCAGTCTTCAGACCTCTTCTTTTTCTGCTCTCACTTTGGATGTGCCCTCACATAGTCATGTTATTTAAGATCAGTTCCACAGTGATGACTCCCCAAATTCAGGTCCCTATCCCCTCTTAGTGCCCTATATACAATAGCATCACCACCACCACCCGTAACCCTGTCACCTCTGCTCTCTTTACTCTCCTTATCCTCCCTAACTCTTCCTGTTCCACCTGATGTGTATAAGCAACATAAGAAATCCATTGGCATCCTTGATTTCTGAAATGATGCTAGATTAACACCTTCTAACTGGGGAGATCAACTTCGAGGTAGAGTTTCTACATCCCCAACCTACCCTTCGTATTCCCTATTTTTCTTAATTAGATTTTCATTTTATGATCTTTGGAAAGGAGAAAATATTATATGAGTAAACAAACATTTTTTAAGTATTTCTCAAAAAAAAAGGTTTTTATAATGAACTTGGCATAAATTTTATACTAGAATCATAGGTGAAGAAAATTTCCATTTATCACTGTAAATTATATAAAAAATTTCAGTGAAACCAGCTGGTCTTAGTTCTTAGTCTCCATTATTACTCATCATCCCCTCTCACAAGGAAACAGTAAGTCCTCCAAGATTTCCATTGTTTAAAAATAAGGGCTATTCCAGATGTGGGAACAGATTGGTTATCTTTGTCAGAGTACATCAATATTTAAGAGTAATACAGGAATTTTAACAAAAATTGAACTTTTAGGCCTGGTTGTGCAGCATTTGAAATGTAACTGTTTCATTAAATATAAAGCATGAATCTTCAGATCCTCAGTATAAAATGTATAAAAGAAATATCAGTAATAATTCATTTTATTCAATTTAGATGAATGTGTAACTATGTATTCTGGACCCTTAATGAAACCTGTTTCGTTCATAATTGACTACTTTTTGGTAACTAGTAGCCTGATGCTATGAAAAATTATCTTCTCTTTTGAAGGTTTAACTGATGTTTGTTTTCATGATATCAAAGACCTCAAAATTTTAATTTTCATTCTTCTACCATCCCGTTTTCTTTTTTATCATAGGACTTTGTTTTGTTAAGCAAAACAGATCTGTTCAGAATATGGATGTTATGGGAGAATGTAGGTGGGACAGTACTTGAGTGTTACATATGACAGACACCTTTTTCACCCTCTTGAGGTCAGTAGCTATTGGATGTGGTAGAGATTGGGTGTGTGTTCCTTAGGGAGCATTTCCTTTGGTGGCGTCTAGGACTTGATGGCAGTGATTTCTTAGGAAGGAAAATTTCAAATCTGGCTCAGGAAATATTTTTGAAAAAGAATGTTCCTAAATACCTTCCCTTGCCTGACAGTCAGCATGCATAGAATGGGCTCTGGGTTTTCCGAGGAGAATGTGAATTGTGGCCTCATTGGCCAACTTAACTTCACTTCTTCGCTAGTGGAGGAAGAGCCCCTCCTTCTGCTCAAGACTCGTTTGTCTACCTGGACGTGAATCTTATCTCCTGGAGACTTCCGTGCCGCTTTCTCAGACTCTCATTTTCTGTTGGCTGTTCTCCTTCAGCAAACAAATGTTTCTCTAAATCATAACAACAAGAAACCAAACCTACATTTGGTTTTATATCTTCTTCTAGCCACTTCTCCGTCCATCCGCTTTGCTTTACAGCTTCAGCGTAAAACCAGACCCTTTAGCAGTAGCAGACTGGGCCCTGACTCGTCTGGCCTTGCCTGTATTTCTTGCAGATTCCCACTTCCTTGTCCTGGTAATCCTGCTGCGTTCCTGGGTCACTCCTTCCCTATCAGAACCTCACTGGGATCACTTCTCCCAAGATGCCTCTGACCATCACAATCAGGCTAGAGACTCTCACTTGTGTTGGCAGAACATCTCTAAAATAGATTTTTCTAAAGCCACTGCATAGTACGATTTTTTTTCACATATTTGTGTGCCGTGCATTTCTTATTTCTTGTGGGATCATGTTTGAAAGTTTCCTGTATAGTTTGTCTTGGGTCTGACATATTTTATGCCCTAAAACTTCATCAGCCTCTGGAAGGAGTAGTCTGAAGTCCATTTTAAACATTGTGTTTTCTCAAGTCCCTCCAAACCAAACAGTCCAGGGAGGTCAATAGGAGCCTGGCTACTGGGGGTTACGGTGGGAGGCAGTGGACGGGTCTTCCTGTATCCCTCAAGAACATCGCCTCTCCTGTCAGAATTCTTATTTGGAGACAGGTGTGTTCCCCACCCTCTTTAGGGTTCCAGCTAGACTATCTCTCTTTAATGCAAAGGTTGATGTGTGGTATGTATGTAAGAAGCACACAGAAACAAATGGAGGCCCCTGAGATGGCAGTAATGGCATTGTACATGAAAGCCGGCTGACAACACGCTTCATATTATTAGCATTCTCTGCAACCTGCTTGTGCCCTGTATAGTGCTGGCTCGGGTGGGCCTGGAGGCTTGTGAATGACACCTCAGCTGGATTGGCATGTGCCAGTTACACGCAGTCTCTATCCCTTGAACTACTTAACTGCAAATGTCTGTCTATTCTGTGGTCATTAGGATGTATTTAATACATTTTCCTGTGGGAACAATGTTATGTAGTGGTACCTCTTGGTGGCCCACATATGCTAATCAATATAGAGACACAGATACACAGCCGGAACTTGTGCATTTTTACAGTTATATCAGTACACAAAGTTAGTATTGATTGCTCTTAGATTTTAAGGCACAAATGTTTTGCTCAAAACCTGATTAAGGAATGTGGGTTCTCTCTCTTATGTATAAAAGTCATGGCAAGCTTTATTTTTAAAAACTTCATTCTGTGGTACATATATACAATAGAATATTACTCAGCCAGAAGAAGAGATGAAATACTGACATTTGCAACGACATGGATGGACCTTGAAATAATCATACTAAGCGAAACAAGCCAGACAGAAAAAGTTGAAAATCACATATCACTTATATGTGGGATATAAACCTAAAAGCAACAAATGAACAGGACAAACAAACAGAGACTCATGGACATGGTCAATGGACTAGTGGTTACCATAGGGGATGGGGGAGAGGGGAGGTAGACAAGGGAAAATTTTTAAATCATTTCTTCAATTAAAAATTAATGAATTAATTAAAAAATAAAAAACAAATCTGAAACCCATTATACTAATTCTCATGAAGGAATTTTCACAGAGAATTCTGGGAACCTCTGCAAGGGATACCAGTTAAATGCAAGTTGCTCGAGCTTATACTGGGACTGACTGGTGTGAAATAAATTACATTGCTTGGGTCATGGCTCCTGCGAACTACCTCCTAAGGCTCTTTATGGGAACTGAACCATGATGAGCCGAGGGCTGGTGTTGGGAGTCTTCTCAGGTGGTGAGCTTCCTGCTCCTGTTCTTCACTGTTGCATTGCGAATTGTGCGAATGACTGGCCAACAGTTGCCTAGGTGGGGAGCTGTCACTCAGTCTGTACTATTTATTTCTTAGGGGAAGATGAGGAGGTGGGGTGAGTAATTATGTTGCTGTTATTTACGATATTTTCAAAGTTACCACCTGTTTGGTTCGATATTAGAAAGTCAGTCTTGATGGATTTTAGTGACAAGGAGGTCATTGAGAGGAAGACCGGTTGCAGGTTGCTGGAAGAGTGATGAATAGCTAATGGAATTAGTTCATGAGTATAAGCAGGGTCCTTCAGGTGAACTGATGGGACAACAAGTTAATATTTTGTGCATAGTCCTGGGATGGTGGTTCATAGAAATTTAAAGTACTCAGTTTATTTGGCAAATATTTATTGAATGCCTCTTATGTCCTAGGTTGTGTTCTAAGTGTTGGGAGTGTAACAATGAACAAAACAGACGGGAATCTCCCACGGAGCCTAGAATTTAGTAGAGGAAGATAGATTGTTTCATAAAGAAACAGATTTATGTTGGTTAAAAGTGGAAAACGTTATAAGAAAAATAAAGTAGGAAATGAAGGATACAGATATTGGTCAGGAAAGGCTTTGCCAGGAAGTTCACAGAGACTTGAAGGACGTGAGGAGAAAAGCCATGTGGATATCGAGGGAAGTGTTTGTTCTTGGTGGAGTGGACACCAAGGCCCAAGGCTGAAGCATTAAAAGCAAAGCAAATGTGGCTGGAGAAGGGTGAAGAGATGGAGAAATAAGAAAATTACCCTGCGACTGGATCCCCAGGGCTTTGTCAGCCATTGTAAAGGCTTTGTCTTTGTGCATAGATTTTGAGTGATTCTTGGATTCTGAGCAGAGAAGGGACATAATCTAACTTACATATTAATAAGACCACACTGGCTCCTGGATCCAGGTAAGAGATTTTGTGGCTGGAACCACAGTGATAATAGTAGATGTGGTGATAAGTGGTCAGATAGGAGATACACCTTGAAGCCAGTAGGATTTCAGGATGGATACAGTGTGGAGTGTGGGCGGGTGGGTGTGCATCAGTGGGGAGACTTCCAGCTGGAAGGTCAGAGTTGCCACTAATTAAGGCCAAGTCTGTAGGGGAAACAAGGTTTTTTGTTTGCTTTTTTTTCATTGAGGGCTGGATACAATGTATGTTAGAGATTACAAGGGCAGAGGACCACACGCTGTTGCCATTACACTGTCCTCACAGCTTCACCCTTAGGTATCACAGACTTCTCGAACCTATAAAGACATCTGTCCACAGCACTAGGACTCAGCACTTTTCCTTGGAGAATTACTGTGTTCAGGCCAGAGCTGTTGGTTAACAGAGGCCTAGAGAAGCAATTATGAAATTCTAAAAGCTGAGTAACTGTTGGAGCTTCCTGCTGGCACAGCCCTGAAGATGGGTCTTCCTTCCTTCCTGGGGTCACTCCTTTTCTCTTCCCTATCTTAATGCCAACCTGTCACTGCCATTACCTGCTGATTCCAGCGAGGCTTTCTTTACTTCCCTTCTCTAACCCCTGACAAACCACACTCAGCTTCTCTCTTCCTCTCTCTTTCACTGAGTGGTGCAGCCCCCTTTGGTAATAATGGGAAAATGTGCAGTTAAAGCACTTCATTATTTTCTTTGTTCTCCCTTGCCCCATCTGTTTCATTATCTGTTTTGATCTGCTACATGAGAACTTTGCCTTCACTGGATTGCACTGATGTGTATTTACATCCGTAAAATAATCAGAATTAATCTACATTTTTGTAAAAGTACATGTGCTGGGAAAAGAGACTCTGGTATTTCCGGGCATTTTGGCATCGGGTTGGGGAGGAACCACAGTGGTGAGGAAGGAGACTGACTGTTATTCTTCTCTCTTCCTTCCCTCTTCCACTGTTCGCTCATTACCACCAGTTCTGCACCTTATTTCTCCTTTCTGCCGGGTGAGATGCAGGTGCCTGCAGATGTGGTTGGGGGGGGGGGGATATGGGATACTTTAGCAGGAAAAGAAGATTATTTTTGACTTCTACAGCTCTCAGTAGACAGTGGACTAATTCTTGATGATTTCAACTCTGGAGAATAGCAGGACCAGATCTGGGTTTTGGAAAAATAACCTGGTATCTATAGGAGATTGAAAACCAGAGCAACCAGAGATAAAGGACTGGATCAGAAGGTAGTTAAAATAATTTGCACAAGAAAAGGCGAGGACCTCACTTTCAGTGAGGTTCACTGAGGCTGGACAGGGAGGGACTGGAGGAAAGCAGAGCTTGAGGAGGAGAAGTGAGAAGATCTGGTGTCTGGCACAGGCAGGAGGGTGGGAGGGAGGGCGGGAACGGCTACAGGGTGACAGGAAGCTGAGTTGTAAGACGCGCAAGTAGAAACAGTGAGGGCAGGAGGCACAAGGACTTGCAAGCTAAGTTATTTTGAGTTCGAGGAGCCTGTAAGATCCCCATGTGGGTGAAACTATTCTGGAATTGCTACCTCAGAGCCACTCTGAATACAGATGGAAAACCAAGGTGAGCCCAGGAGAGATTCAGGAGCTGGAGAAAGACTTGAGAGTTCCAGGCATAAATCACAGTGACCAAGATGATAAAAATGGTATGTGGGCTGTGAGGCAGCTCTCGGGAGATCATCACTCGTCTTTCTTACACGCATTTCCTTTAGACACCTTTTTGCCAAGGCATATTTTGTGCTGGAAGAATGATGAAAGATAGTTTTGCTTCTGGACAGGGACTAAATTATTTGTCATTAAACCAGCAACTGCTCAGCCATTACTCATGAAGTGGCCATTATCAGTCACATACAAAAGAGCTTCCCTTGGAATTCTGAGTTTCTTTCAGCAGTTGGTTGAAAACACACTTCGGACAGAATGTGTGGTCGGGCGAGATACCTCCCATTAACTAATCCTTCAGGTATCTGCTGGGGTCTGAGAAACATGAGACAGCATGGCCAGCCCCTGCTTCACTGCTGACACAGATGGGACGTGAAGCCCTTGCAGTGTGCTCTTGTGTCTTGGTGTTTGGTGCTTAATCTTCTGTCCGATCCGTTGAGTACCTCGGCTTGATCATATAAACCTGGTTTGGTGGTTTAGGTTATAAAGGGTTAAAAACCTCCTAGTATAACTTCACGTATAAGGAAGCCTTGTGAATAGATGATTTTAATCATGGAACTCATTGTTTGAAATACTCATTACCCAGGTAACTTGTTTTTTGGGAATATAGGAAGTTATAGTGTTCAGTTCCGCTGTTTTTATTGGGAAGATTATTAGCTAACATTTTGAACACTTTGTTGTACAAATAATGAAGTTGTTTAACAGCATCGGCACTGCTTCATACCTGTATCACACAATTCTTGTAAAGGTAGTAGTTTGTGATTCACTGCTTTGATTTAAAGGGTATGGCTTTTTTTTTTTTCTATAAAAAGGTTTAATAGCATGAACAGAAACAGGAAGGCAATGCCAGAATTGATCCCACTAGCTTTTCCCTTCTTAAAGAGCTATAAGCCGGGAGAAGCCCTCCTTCCCCACAGGCTAGTACTCCAGCTGGCCCACTGTGGTCACTGAGATTGAAATCAATCATTGGACTGCCATTCTGATAACACTGCTCTGCGGGGCAATTACCACCAACCCCTCCAATTCCACAGAAGGTGTCAGAAGGGATTGCTTGTGGAAATAGATCTAGGAGGCAATTCTGTGTATTCAATTGGCATCAGTTAATTTTTTTTCTTTGACCAAACCTGGAAAAAAATGCAGCTTTATATGTGTGTGTGTGTGTGTGTGTGTGTGTGTATCTATTTCTATCTATCTATCTATCTATCTATCTATCTATCTATCTATATGTGATGAAAATTTTCCATGAATTACATTCGAAAGGTATTTTTTTTCTAAACAAACAAACTGATCATATACTGTGTAATATGTTATATATTTCTTCACAGTTATTTAACTTATACAAAATTTCCTTGGCTTATCAGCTGGGCTGTGGTATCTTTAAAAAGAACAAAAGCTTCTGCTATTGTATTCCTCATAATTCCTATCAGAGTATTAGGCCTGTAATAGGCCATTTCATAATATATCTGTTTTGGCTGAATCTCAAATATAGTGGAAAACTCTAGTTTCATATTTTCAAAATCTGGGTTTCGTTTAGACCAGAGAGAATTTCAGCCCTTAACCACCATATATTCACATTTCCTTGTGTTTTGTGCGTGTCCATGTTTGTAAGTCTGGTGTGTCAGAATTAGTCCATGAAATCATTTGGAGAACAATACTCCGGCCTCAGGATTTAATTGGTGCTCTGTAAACAGGTGCTTGCTAACTGATTTTGAAAGGACAGTCCACAGAGCTGTGTTCCCAGGGTGTTGCTGAAGCCACGTTATGTGCATGAGTACGTTCACCACTCTATTACACAGTAATGCCAGTATGTGCTACATCGTCCCCACAACTTGATAGAAAAATTTGAGCAACCAAAGGTGAAGGGTAATTCATTTTTTTTGTTTTTCAAAGGTCTCATCAGAAAATTGAAGACTCGGAAGAAAGCAGCGATGAAATTCTTGCTCGTCTAACATCTGCGGTAAGGCCATGCAATTTCCCTTCCTAGGGTTGCAGAAATAATGAGTCCAGGATTTGTGAAGGGAGACAGTGGGTGATGCTGTAGAGACACTCACCCTGTGGCTGCCTAGCCTGTGGGAGGCCCAGATCAAGGCAAATGGAAACAATGGCATTGACTGCAAGATCATAGATAGTCCTGGTGGAAAATTCCTGGAACTTCAGTGAAGGCTTAACATCTGATTTTTTAAATCCAGGATGACTTAACCTAGGGAAAGTTGTGACCTGCTGCACAAAGGAGAAAAGGCTTTTTGTTTCATTGGGGGGAAAAAATACCTCAGCCAACAAAAGGCCAGGTTGTTCATTTTTAATGTACTACATTGCGGCATTTTCATTCTGTTTTTTAAAGCTGCTAATCAGAGTTGGTCATTGCCTTGATGGCTGAAGAATAGCTTAAGCCCTTCTTCGCAGAAAAAGCTAGCTGCAGTAGGTCGCTAATCATGAGCTCCTGTGTTTGATGGGCTCTCGCAATCCTGCTCACAGAATCTTTATGCATTGGCTAGGTTTCCTGGAACCTTTTCTAGCCTTCCCGAAGATTCTTTAGTTCTGCTTTAACTGTATTATTAAAATGGTAATGGCTGAAAATCATGCTGGATTGAGTTATGTGTGTAGATGAAACTGATCTGGCACACTTTTATACACCAGATCTTCACCTCTGGACACAGCCTGAAAATTGAAAGTTGCCTCTCCTGCTCTTCTGGAATGTAGCTTAGAAAAGTAATTTTTGGCTAAATACAGTGATTTGTGATATAAAACTTTGTGTGGGATGGAATTTGGTAGCATGTTAAAAACTATCCTTTGCTGCTTTTAAAATTTATACATTTTTATTAAGGTGTAATTGACATACAACGCTATATTAGTTTCAAGTATACACCCTAGTGATCCAATATTGGTATATATTGTGAAATGGTCACCACAATAAGTCTAGTGAATATCTGTTACCATACTTAGTTACAGAATTTTTCTTGTAATGTGTGTGTGTATTCTTTATCTATTTGCCTGTTGATGGACACCTAGGTTTTTCCATATTTTGGTTATTGTAAATAATGTTGCAATGAACATGAGTGTACAGATATCATGTTAAGTCATTGTTTTCATTTGGTGGGGGCGGGGGGGGGGAGGAATACCCAGAAATGGAATTGCTGGATATGATGGTAGTTGTATTTTCAATTTTGGGGGGAATCTCCATACTGTTTTCCATACCATAGCAACTTACCTTCCCACCAATGGTGCACAAATTTTCCCTTTTCTTCATATCCTTGCCAACACATGTTATTCCTTGTCTTTTGATAATAGCCATTCTGACAAGGTGTGAGATCATATCTCATTGTGGTTTTGATTTACATTCCCCTGATGATGAACGATGTTGAGCATCTTTTCACATACCTGTTGGCCATCTGTATGTAGTCTTTGAAAAAAATGTCCATTCAGATCCTCTGTCTATTTAATAATTGGGTTGTTTGTTTCTTGCTATTGAATTTATGGGTTCTTTATATATTTTGGATATTAACCTTTTATCAGATGTATGATTTGCAAATATTTTTCTCATTCAGTAGGTTACCTTTTTATTTTGTTGTTGGTTTTCTTTGCTGGGCAGAAGCTTTTTAGTCACACTGTTTGATTTTTTGCTTTGGTTGCTTTTGCTTTTGGTTTGAGATTTAAAAAGTTTTCGTCAAGACCAATTTCAAGGACCTTACCACCTATGTTTTCTTCTAGGAGTTTTATGGTTTTAGGTCTTACATTCAAGTCTTTAGTCAATTTCGAGTTCATTTTTGTGTGTGGTATAAGGTAGTGGTCCAGTTTTATTCTTTTGCATGTGTTTGTCCAGTTTTCCCAACACCATTTATGGAAGGGACTGTCTTTTCCTCGTGTGTATTCTTGGTTCCTTTGTCATACACTAATTGACTATGTAAGCATGGATTTACTTCTGGGTTCTCTGTTGTGTTCCATTTCTCTGTGTGTCTTTTTATGCCAGTAGCATACCGTTTTGATTGCTATAGCTTTATAATATAGTATGAAATGCGAGAGTATGGTGCCGCTGGCTTTGTTCTTATTTCTCAAGATTTCTTTGGCTAGTCATAGTCTTTTGTAGTTCCCTATAAATGTCAGTATTGTTTGTTCTGTTTCTGTGGAAAATGCCATTGCAATTTTGGTACTCATTGCATTGAATCTATAGATTATGTGATTTAAAATTTTGACCAAAGAAGAATGCCCAGTGCGGGAAAAAATTTTTAAAAGGCAGTCACTATGAGCCAAATACTATGTTAAATGTTGTCTGTGTTTGTACAAATACATACATACACATTCTGACAAACAGCCCTATGAAATAGGTGGCATTGTCTCCATTTTATAGATATAAAAGCTTGTAGAGGTTAAGTAACTTGTCTAAGGTTATCCATCCAGAAAATACACAGCCAGGATCTAAACTCAGAATTTTCTGCTTTGTAATCATGTTCTCTTATCTTCTATGCTTCATTTTTTCATGGTATACTTTTTATAATATAGTTATTGGGAAATTTTCAGAATCAGCAAAGACACGTAAGATTTGGTTCCTATATCCATACTGGGACATTTTGAAAGATAACGTATAGTAGAGTGATTAGCAACGGAGCCCCCAAAATTATGGTGTCTAGATAGTAAATTCAAGAACAGTAATGGAAAGCTTCATTGAAGAGACCGGGCTTGGACCACCATTAAAGGCAGTCAGGATTTGAACAAGTGACAATTAGAAAGATGTGTACTCTAGCTATGGGGCTTATTATGTACAGGTGGAGGAATGAGAAAGTACAATTAGAAAATAGTAGGCCCACCTGATTAGAGAAGATCCTAGTTAAGAAAAGTGAGAGAGTTTTTTGGACAAAGGATTAACGTGTTGAAGTAGACATTTAAGAAAGATGATGAGTTGGAGATGGAGAGACTGGTTGAGAGGCTGACAACAACCTAGTGTATGGAGGTTCAAAAAGGAGCACAGAGAATTTTTAAAATATCAGTAGGAGTGGGTAAAGGTAGAGGATGAGTGAGATGACTAAAGTTCTGAACTTGCATGGAAAGTGATAAACTTTTAGGAAGCTGAATAAAATATGCAGCAAGAGAAATGACACATTTTTGGACATACTGAGTTTGGGGAGATAAGAACATAAAAATATTCAGGAACTACGTGGAGACATGAATCTGGAGCTCAGAGAGGTCAGGGCTAAAGTTATGGAAGCCAGTCACAGGGAGGTTATTGACTGAAGAGCAGTAGAAGATGGAGTCTTGGGGAGCACTCACAGTACAAGAGCAGTAGGGAGATGAAGGACAGTGAGAGGAACTGGAAATAACCAAGTGGTTTAAACCATGAAATCCAATTCAAGGGAGCCTTTACAAAGGAGGCATGGACAGCGAAGTGTTTGTTGTATATTTGGTTGAGGTGATCTTACTGGGAAAAACTCCAAGCTAAAAGACTGAATAATTTGAGGTCAGGTCCTAGAGTCGTGGTATTTAGGAATGAAAATAAAGGGCAGAGATGAAAATTTCATCTCTTCAGTTGGCCCAGAATAGTGAAAATATCATTAAACTGAGATTAAGGGCCTTGATTCCCTTTTTTTTTTTTTTTTTTTTTGAGTTTAAACATACTTTTTCTTCTTTTTTAAATATGTTTTTAAAAAATTTATTGGGGTGACATTGGTCAATAAAATTATATAGGTTTCAAGTGTACAGGTCTAAAATATATCATCTGTGTATTGCATTGTGTGTTCACCACTCAAAGACAAATCTCCTTCAGTCACCATATATTTGATCCCCTTTACCCTTACTAATCTGTCCCCTCCCCACTTTCGCTCTTGTGATCACTGAACTGTTGTCTATGTCTGAGTTTTTGTATGTTTGTCTTGTTTGTTACTTTCAGATTTATATCTCACATATGAGTGAAATCATATGATTCTCATCTTTTTCTCTCTGACTCATTTTGCTTAGCATGATTATTTCAAGATCCAATTATGTTTTTGGCCTTGATTCTTTATTCTTTCAACAATATGACCTTGGCCAAGTTGAGTGATTGGACTAGACAGTACTGAGTTTTAAATTTCTTAATCGTATAAGTATTTATTAAGGAACAGTTGTGCTTCAGTCTACATGATGTAGTTGTTCTTGTTGGCGATGGTGTAAAAACTTTGTTACCTCGGTGTTAACACCATGCAGGAAGGAAAATATTTATATTCCTCACTGAAGTAACAGTTTTCATCTACCATGACTGTTAAATGCATTAAATGAAAGCAAAAGTGACATCTGTAATGCAGAGCTGCTGATGTGGGCCTCAAGAGCGTGCACATTTTAGGGGCACTGGACAGGGAGCCGTCTCTTCCAGCAACATTTTACTATACGGTCTTGTACATTCATCTTTTGTTATTCAAACCTGGGAATATTGTAGGTGGCTGTCTTAAAAAAAATTCCGCATTCCCTTAACTCCAATAGTTTATTTCTTAGTCCCAGTTTAGGTTCATCAAGGGAAATGTCCTGTCATCAAAATAGTAATAATAATAATAATATCTGAAATTCTACCCTGGAAGAAAACATAAGTGAGTTTTCATAGTAAAGGAACATGACAAGACAGTGCCTGTATAGATATAAAAATGTCTTTATAATTAGGCCAGATTTACAGTTGTTAAATTTATACACACATGAACGATAAAAATGTTCCACCCATGTTTCTGGTGATTTTCAGCAAAGAGCCACCCTTCTAAGTACCTGGGATCCACACACGTAAACAATAGAACTCAATAAGTTTTCAGCTTAGGGTATAAGGACATAGCTATAATAGATTCCTTCACTTACAGAACTTCTGCACACACTCTGGGCATTATTATCTGGAAATTATTTTTCTGTTGTACATACGGTTTCTGTCTTAGCACCTTTGCTCCCTTTCTAATATCTCTGACCCTACAAATTTTGTTACCTTGAAAATCCTCTCTTCATTTACTCGGAGTCTCTGTTAGTCTGACAAAGCTGATGGGCTAAGAAGGACCTTTGAATGACATAGTTCCCATCCTTCAACTTCAGAGCATTATTTTATTTTATTTTTATTTTTATTATTTATTTATTTATTTTATTTTATTTTTAAATGTGAATTCTTCTAGTGTTAGTGACAAAAGAATATTCCGAATTGATGACACAGCTTTTACAAATTTGTATCACAATCCGGGGTGAACTCAATACAGAGAAGAGTTTACAGTTGACAAAGTATTATTTTCAAAGCCATGGTTCTTAGGATGTAAATTTAGGAAATATATTAAACTTGGAGGCATTTTAAAGAACTTAGAGTACTTGGGAAGCATCCAAAGACAGGAAATGGAAACACAGATATCCTTAAATAGGAGATAAAAACTGATCCTAGACTTCCATTTCTTGCATACTTAAAATCAACAGCCAAAACAAACCCTATTAGGCTCTTTTTCTTTCTTTAGGCTAAATTTTCATGATGGAAAGTGTAGAGATAAGAAAGCACAAGTATCTTATCTTGGCTTGAGTGAAACTTGTGATTTTTGTTTACACAGTCTAAATGTCAAGCCACTGAGGCGATGTGAGTTAAGATGTGAATTTTGTATATTAGATGCCTCTTTGGTGGAGTGGTTACATTAATGGCACTTATAAAAAGACAGGGGGCATACGATGTGGTACTCTGTGCTGCCTGGTCTAGTGAAGTGAGCCTTCATTGGATGGTGAAAGAAAATGGTGTTGAGTGTCTACAATAAAACGCTAAGTTGGTGATGTTAATAGTGTGGAGTTTGTGGTCAAATCTGGAGAAATGAAATAAAATTACAAATCTAGTGTTTGGAATTTAGGAAGAGAATTCAGTGGGAGTGAGCAAAATCTGATGCTCTGAGACCATTTAATAAGACACTCTTATATCTCATATTCCTTCTCAGAGCTTATTGAGTTTATAATGTTCATCTTTTTAAATTTCTCTGTATGTTTCTGTTGTACCCCTCACTCATTTTTCTTCTGTTCATCTAACTTTATTGTAGAACCTCTGCTTCTGATGCTTTTAATGGTATTTTCTAAATCCCTTCTCATAAGGTCTTTAGGTACATTATCACTCCTCTGAGAAAAAGTACTGAGCTACAAAATTCTTAACTTTCCAATCAAACCCAAATTATTAATGGAGGTGTTTGCTACAAGTTCTGGAAGGTCTCGAAGCAAATGAAATCCCAAGAAGCAAACAGTCATGCTTTTAGTGAAACTTATAAAGTAAAAGAAATCTGCTATGGATTTTTTTTTTTTTTTTACATCTCTCTCAGGAAAAAAAGAGATGGTTATTACTAACTGCTGCACATTGTCAGATTCACAAAAACATTTTTTTTCTGCCCAGTGTCCAGAAATCGTGACATAACTCTATCAGTTTTCACATCAACTATGAAATTGTTCTCTTATGATTTCTCGCATTCTTTCTAGTTAGAGTCTTTTTCTCGCTTTCTCCCTATTTGGGATCTTGCTTGACAGGTGAAATCATTCTGGTTTTACTTTCATTAACTAAGGCCTGCACTTAACATGGGCCTTTATCTGGTTCTTCTCCCAAGCTATCTTTTCCCCAGAGAAAGTTCTCTTGGGAAATACTGGTTACAAAGGCACAAGGAGCTGGGTCTTAATGAAAAACCAGTTGTCTGACTCACTGAATGCGTGACACTATGAAACTCAAAGATGCAAACGTTTCAAAACTCCTGTCTTGTCAACTATCGCATTCCTCTAATATTGCCTGTTCTCATATTTTGCTTTCATTCAGTTAAAACTCCACTCCTTTCCCATGTCTAATCTTTCACCTGAAGCTTCAGTCATTTTCTTTAAGAATGTGTCTTTCATAAGACTGTTTATACTCCTTCTGGGTCCAGGCAGCATATAAAGTGTCTAGGAATCCTAGAGTTTGTCCTTCTTGATGATTGGCAAGTTGGGTTAGATACATCAGATAAATTCATTTTTGAGTAGTAATATCTGAAGATGAGAGTGACAGCTTTTTAAATTGGAAACTTTCAGATTGGTACTGGTCCAGAAAGCAGAAATAGCATGGAATTTTGGCTTCGATAAACCTAAAAAAGTTAGAATTTTGGAGAAGTACTTATAGGCTGAGTTAGCAAGGTCTAGAAATAATCTTAGGTTAGTCAAGATGGAGACAATCTGTCACATTTAGTACATGATAAGCACAGCCCAGTGATGATTTTTACCACTTTTAGATACATGTTTTTAAAAACACTGAAATACTACTTTTCACTCATCCTTTTTCCTGGCTATCTTCCCCTTCTTTTCTGGGGAATGGAGAAATGAATTGTAGTTTATCTTTCTTTTCTTCATCTATCACAGACCTGAGGTGAGGCATGTTTATTCAGAGAATAAAAGTAAGTTACTCCCTCAGGGAATGACTAACCTTCTGTCTGGCTGCCACAGGATCATGAACATCTTGTCACCTTATATTTTTTATCTGTAGGGAACATAAAATTCCAACTTGGAATCCTTAGCCTGGCTCCAACTCTTCTAGTGGCTTAAGAGCTATGATATGATTTGGAGATGGGCCAGGTAGATTGAGTCTTTAGAGAAAGTATCAGTTGAGACCCTAGAAGACAGATCTGGTTTCAGGGAACATTTGAAAAGCAATAAAGGAATTGTAGCACGTTTCTGGTATAGTATTCCTTGTTCTTGTTTTTTATAAGAAGCCCTGGGGCTGGTTAGTACCTTCCTGCATTGTTCTTAAGAGCTGCCCACATCAGCTAGCGTGTCCAAGGGGCCTTGGCTGTGGGTTGTAGGTCTCTAGGACCATATGGAGAGCTGGTTTAAGCTCCTTCAGTTTCCCTCCTGTAGAATCTCACAGTAACACTTCACAAACCTATTCTGTCAATAACTGAATAGGTAGCTGAATGGTATATTTCTATCCCTTGTCCATAAAAAAAATGCTTATGTGTTCTATGTCTATTGCACAATTAAATAATTTTTTTCATCATAAAAATAGATCCCCAAATACCAAAAGATGCAGTTGTACACACAATTTTTAAAAATTAATTACTAAGTTATCATCTCTACTTCCAAAGAAACCATCTGCACCTACCCAGGTTATGTGGTAATCTAATTTAATTCTAGACTTGAGAATTTTAGTCTTGGTGAGCAGTATAATACATGCTTTTTGCCTACTGAAATGAGCCCAATGGGGGAACATTTATTTAAAAGCGTCTGTTCAGAAAGCTGTGTGTGCAGAACCAATTCAAGAATAAAACATGTCTCAACGAGTCCCTTGTGAATAGGGGAAGAAGTGTGTGTGTATGTGGTGTGTGTGTGTGTGTAAATGTATATCATGGTATTTAGGTATCTATTAAAAAGATAAGAAAATTATTTTGATATGCAATACACATAGAAAACAGACATTTAAACTAAAAAGAATAGAAATATACCATTCAGCTATCAATTTGTGCAGACAGTCATGCGTTTGTGAAATGTTACTGTGAAATCCTATATGAAGGAAGTTGAAGGAGCTTTAGAAAGATGATCCATGAACATTTCATACTGAGCTGCTTCTCTGTGCATCTGTGTAAAATAGAACTTTTTTATAGATGCTAAGACAAAATGTAATTTTGAATCCTGAGTGGTTCCATAGTATCCCATTCCACAGAGTTACCATTACCCCTGTTTTTGAATATTGTGCGTATTTTCAGTCCTTTGCTATTGTAAGTAAGACAGAGATGAACTTTTGCATGGGTAGATGCGTGAAGAAAACTTGCTTGCAGATGTATAATTTATTACCCTGTTTTTGATTCAGAAGACTAAATAAGAAACCGGGGAAAGGCTAAGTAAGAAGGGCTGATATTTGTCTAGTGTTTACGTCATGCAGGCTTTCTGCTCATGCTTTTCATGCACTGTCACATTTCATTCTCACATAGCAGAGTGTATTATTATTTATGTTGGCGAGACAAAGCATTCGAGACAAAATATTAAGAGTTTATGTTAATTACAAATAACAATTTAGGGTTCAAAAAGCAATGTTCCACATTATCTTCACTTAAAATACTTCCTAGTTACTGCATAGGTCTCAACAGATTGGGTTTGAGATTTGACTACAGAACTTTCTTACTTGAAGAATTTTATAAAATGAGACCTATGAAGTTATTTTAAATAACAATTTATTTAATTATTATTAAATACTGGTTAACATAGCTGCAATTTAGAAATTCATTCAGACTGGTTATCAGGTCCTCTGGTTCCATTGTGTGAACTCAGAAGCGTGTGAACTCTGGTACAGATTTTATAGCAGATAAATCATGTTCCAGAGCCAGACTCTATTAGCAAGTTACTATAAGGCCCTAAAAGGGTGTCAAGTTCTTCAGGAAGGCTCTGAGGACCCGTGTTACTATTCCATGGCAGGTTAGAATGGTCTCCCAAAGATAAATACTGTGCTTAATACCTGTAAATATTACATTAGGTAGCAAAAGGTACTTTGCAGATATAATTAAGGCTACAGACCTGGGTTATCTACATGGACCCAGTCTAATCCCCTGAGCCCTTTGAAACAAAGAATTTGCTCTAGTGAGAGTCAAAGAGAAATAGCAGAAGGGATTTAAAAAAAAAAAATCCAAGTGCAAGAGGGATTCAGCATAGCATTTCTGGCTCTGAGGAGGAGGAATCCACATGCAATGACCAGCGATAGGCCTGTAGGGGCCAAGAACAGGTTCCAGGTGATAACCAGCAAAGAAACAGACACCTCAGTGCTACAGATGCAAAAAAAAAATAGGTTCTGCCAACAACCTGAATGAACTTGGAAGCATATTTCCCCTCAAAGCCTCCAGTTAGGATCACAGCCTTGCCCATACCTTGACTTTGGCCTTGTGAGTCTCTAAGCAGAGGATGTGGTTGAACCATGTGTACTGGACTTCAGACCTCCAGGAATGTGAGATGATAAATGGATGTCATTTTAAGCCACTAAATGGGTGGTAATTTGTTTTGGCAGAAATACAAAATTAATACACATTCCTTTTTGGATACATACCCATGATCCCTTGATTCATAAAACAGCAGTTATCTCTTGAATGTCAAAAGCTGCCAGCCCACAGCTAGTTGATTGCAACCTCTGAAGTCTCCAAGGGAATTTCTAAAACTAAAGTCTGTGCTTCCTACCTTTATAAAGGCTTCAGAATTCTGTGGAAATCTGAAAGTTTATTTTTAAAGTAAACTCTGAAGATACCAGTACTTTAAACACTGTTCACAATTTTTGGATGAAACGTAGCAGTCCCTTTTATGCTAGTGTAATGGAGGTCTAGGTTGATGGGATATAACAAGCATAGCTAATACTGGTCGTCAGGAAGTAACTAGGTAAGTGACAGCCACACAAAGTGGGGAGGTGGAGAGGTATTCCAGACAGAGGAAGAACATATGGAAGGGCTTAGAGCAAAGAAAGATTATAGTTTTTTCAAAGAATTGCAAGGGTTCTATTTTACTAAGGCTGGAGCATTGATGTCTTTTTTTTTTTTTTTTAAATATATGGATTTTGAGAGGAGGAATAGAGATAGAGATGGTACTGAAGACCAGATCAGAAGACTACAGTATATTCAATACTAGACATTGGAATTGGTCATGGTGTCATGGGGGAGTCTTTGAAGAATTTTGTAGCAAGAGATGTAAGATTATAAAATTTATATTTTAGGGTGATTAGTCTTGCTGTAGGGAAAGAATGCTGCAATATGAAGAGAGATAAATTAAAGACAACAGTCTGAGTAGGAGAAGATGGTGGTCTGAGCTAAATCAGGGATACCTTACTCTTTGGCGTGAGACCCTGAGTGAGTGTATGGTGATACCATGAATTGACTGGGTGTTTGGGACCTGGAGCAGATTTACAGGGTGAAGGGAGGTGGTAGGAAAATTAATTTATGTTTGGAAATGTTGAGTTTGAGCTACTAGTAGGACATTTATGTCCAGGGGTAGATGGAGACGGGGCTCTAAGGCCCGGAGATGTAGACATACTTGAAGCCCTGTGACTAAATGAAATTGCCTAGGGAGAATGAACAGAATGAGAAGGAGGTTAAGAGGGCTGAAGCTAGATCACTAAGAATCATCAAAATTTAAAGATAGAGGGAAAGGAGAGCCTTGAGAGAAGAGAAGTAGCATCCAGAAAGGAAAGTGCAAAGCTGGAGCATATGGTATCATGGAATCTCAATGGTTAAGAAGAGAATGAGGAGCAGTGTTAAATCCTGCACAGAGGACAAGCTAAATCTATCACGTTTAGCTTCAGGGAGGGGCCTATCTCCTGGTCGTCCACCTATGGATTGAACTACTCCTCATGAACCTAAACAAACAGTATTCTAGACCAAATACAACCCAGATGTTGATCTTTCTTCAGTCCATCATTTTTGTGTATGCCTGTGACCTGAATGTCATTCTTCTAGTTACATTCCTAAAAACATTATAATCTATTCTAGGTAATTTCATTTCCATTGTTAACTCATACCATGCATGTGATCATCTAAAAACTATCGGATCTTTTTAACGTGAACCTCTGTCCAAGTAGATGTATGTACATGTAGCCGACTTAAATAACACTTAATAGCCTAAGTGTAGGACTTTATTCCTGTCCATTTTGGTACTTTCAGGCCACTTCTACATATATGTTAATCTTTGAATGGTCAGCTATTATCTAAATTATAATAAAATTAATAGGCCATATCAGTATATAGTCAACAAAAAAGTTTACATAAGAGATTTTTTAAATATCCTTAATAGCTTGAAATAGGTGAGTAAGCATAAGCATATTTTATCAGTGCAGCATGCTAAGCAAACACATCTTTGATGTGGTGACAGCAATTACTGGAAAAGCAACTATTTGTTAAATAACCTATTAGGTGGAGAGCAGTAGTATCTGGACAGATATATAAATAACTTTCTTGATTTCTAATTATTGGTCGACATTATTAGGTAGTCACAGGATTGTCCATGTGTCAGACTTGTGCCAATGCTAGCTCTTTGGCACAAAATAATGAACTTGGGAATAGGAAAATAGACTTATGAGAAACAAAGAAAATAGTTACTTAGCCCATGGGTATTCCTTTATAGGAGAAAAGTTAAGCTACCATCACTGCTCCATTTGTGTCTTATCTAAAAGTACATTACTTACTTTAAGAAGCATCTTTATTTGTTTTATTTTTCCCCCTAGACTTTTTAAAGTCCTTAGTACCTAAAGATTTTATAGAGATATAAGTGAATATATTTGGGAATAAAACAGGGAAGAATGTTGGATCATGTCTCTTCTTAGATTTAATTTAGGAAATTGAGAAAACGGGTTCTATGTTTTAAAACAGTTTTATCATGGTGTAAAATTTAAACATTTCTAAAATTAATAGATTTACTAAAAACCTTTAGGAAATTTGTGAATTGGTTATTCTATTCAAAATTAGGTTGTAAGGACAGCCCTTTGGTTAGCTAAGACCTTTGCCGCTATTGGTTTTCCTCTCTGAATGACTTTTATTCTGTCCAGCTTCACACTTGGTTTTCAAGGGCCTCTTGCTCCAGGAAGCCTACTCATGTCTTCTTGGTTTACCTTTCCCCCCATCCCTCAGTTTGCGTTTGACACTTTCTGTTGTCTATTGAGTCTTGGCATTGATGCAAACAGCTTTGCTAGCATTTGGATTTTGAGGCTGAAGGCACTGTTGTAATGCCAGAGAGGAAAGAAGACAAAATGCTGAAAATAATATTGGCTCTTGTTCCTGTTAAATTTTAGGGCTACTTTGTGAACAGCCTTGCTGGTTATTGAAGGCAGAGAACCCAAGCATTTCAACATGAGAGGGAAATTTTTGAGATACATCTTATCAGTCCCTTAATTATCATCTATTTAGATGTTTACAAGAGCTAATTTACCCTGAATTACAGATATATATATATTGAATGATATAGTTCTTTTTATATTGAATAAACTATATTTTAAATTAAAGTTAAGCTTCTTAAAAAGCATCCTTGCAGTTTTCCTTATACTTCAGTAGATTGTGTCTGTCAAACTGCTGATGTGGTAATTGAATCTTTCCATTTGATTGGATTATAGCATCATTTTTATACCGAAAACACAGTGATGGTCATGTTCCTTTAGAAATGAATTAAATCATAGGAGAACAAAATAAAAAGTAAAGATTGATTGTCAGTTGAAATAATTATAAGATTAAAAGGTTGAATCTTGGGAAAACTAAGGTATCTTATTGAATAGAGTAGTGATTCTCAACCCCGGATACAACCTAGAATCACTTAGGGACCCGTGAAACAATAGCAGCAGCAAATAGTGATTCCTGCACCTCTCCCCCAGAGATTCTGACTTAGTTGTTTACAGAGAAGGCCAAGGTACTTCCTGTCAGATTAAGAGGAATGTGTTTCTTCGAATTACCTAGGTAATGGCTTAGCACCCACATTAAATAAAAATGGCCGACAATAGAATATGGCTCTTGGCTCTCGGTGTGTGCATTTCTCCAGCCTGATCTGAGAGGAAGGTTCCATGTCAGTTATGATGAGAGAAACTAAGGTTAACCAACAACACAAGTAGATAAAATGCAAAAATAACCATTGTCTTATAAAAGACTCTTCATCATAACAAACTACCCACACATTTAATGGTTTAAAACAACCCATGTTTATTATCTCAAACGGTTCCAGAATATCAGGAATTCAGGAGCATCTTAGAACTGGATGGTTTTTGCTCAGGGTCTCTGAAGAGGTTGTCAAAATGTGGGCCAGGTGTCATCCCACTGAGGGCTTGACTGTGCTGGAGTACAGTATCTTCAGTGCCACCAGGTCCCATATTAGTAACTTAAAGAAACTTCTAGTTTCTGTTTCTGCAGTTGCTCAAAGGTTTCATTTGCAATATAAACCTAACAGTTCATTGCAAAGGAAGCCGTGAGTCCTAATATGTTCTGAAGATTCCTGGGGGAGTAGCTTATCGGTGGGGAATGCCTTCTCTTTTGATTTTCAGGCAGCTTTTTCTTTCTCCTAAATCCTTTCTCTTCTTTTAAAGTTGCCTATGCATCTACCTCCCTGAGCATCAGTGAATGAATGGTGATTGCCCTGGATAATGCTGTAAAAAGAGAAACAGGTCTCTGCCTCAGTGGAGCTTCCATCCAGAGGACAAGCATTAGTCAGAGAATTGAAAATGATTAAATGATTGCTAGTGTGCTTTAAAAAAAGTGCTGTGAAGATGCTATAGGAGCCCATAGTGGGATCTTAGCTAATTTGTGTCCTTGACCATGCTTTGTGGTTTGTGTTTTGTAGGAAGAATAACCTACCTTTGGGGTTTTGTCAAAAACCTTTTCCATCCTGGGGCAGCAGAAGCTATTCTATACCCCACCCTGCACAAAACGCTTTTATGTCCTCCCTGACTACAGACATTCAGGGGGGTGAGTGTAGTACAGTAGAGTAATCTCGTTTACTTTATGTTTTTTTTTAAACTTATGTTTCTTCAAAAGTAAACTATGCAGTTATTTCTCATTGTCATCTCTCATCTCCTTCCCAGCCCACTGCCCCGCACCCCCAAATGCTGTATTGACTTCTTGCTCATCCATTCCTTCCTTTCTTCATTCAATCTATGAAAGATGTGGAAGGAATATAATACTTTCCTTTCCTGAGCTATTTATATTTTGGGCTTTATTTCTAGTTTGAGAAAGAAAAGCTGAAGATACTCAAGAGAATTTCAGGCATGGAAAACTGAAAGAGGAGGGTAGAGGGAAGACTTGCTTTTGATCCTCTGTAAGCAAATGAAGTGGTCCACCTCATGTGCCATTTTTTCCATCTCTGATTTCTTTCTGTCTCTGAGCCATGCTGGGATTGTCACATGAAAGTCATAAAAGTAGGCAGCTATTGACAAAATCCTAGTGAATATTTATAGTCTATATCTTGGCCCCATCCTCAAATGTCTGTGACAAGGTGGAAGACAACCCTGAGATGTTAATAAACCTTACTAACAATTTCACATACATAAACTATGCAATAATTGAGGTTTTATCTTATTGTTGTTTTTATTTGACTCCCCATGTGAGTATTTGTAACATTTTTCCTATGGTCACTCATCACTTCTACCTATCTCCTCCAGCCCTCTTTTTTCCCCATACATCCTTCATTTGCAAATTTTCCTACTGGGCATTTCCAGAGCTCAGACTTCCAAGGTTGGAGAGGGGCTGATTGTCTTCTCATTACTGTATAACTTTCCAGAGAGAGTCTTAAGGTATCAAAGAATCAGCCGAATCAAGAGTATACCCCTTAGAATCACATGCAGACTAGCCAGCCAGGGAAAGCATGGCAGTAAAGCAGTGACAGTGAAGCCGCCTACTTCAAGGTGATGATGCCCTAGCCATTTTGAAAGTGGTCCTAAGTGGAGTCCCAGTGTCTAGCAGGTAGTGCTACTTTCACCTTCAATGGAATGAATATAAATTAGATTCATTTCAA
Source organism: Eonycteris spelaea (assembly GCA_003508835.1). Lineage (NCBI taxonomy): Eukaryota > Metazoa > Chordata > Mammalia > Chiroptera > Pteropodidae > Eonycteris > Eonycteris spelaea. The sequence goes on from PUFA01000195.1 coordinate 2,459,288, forward strand.
TAGAAATCTTTAAGCTTGAACTTCCATGTTCTCCCTTTAAAATATAATTAGCAGGGCCCTTCCAAACTCACTACCACCACCTCCAAACACCTGAAAACATGTGCACACACACACATCTAAGCTTAAAAAGATTGTGTCCTGAAGAGGAATGAGCTTGCTCATTATGGATTTTTTATTGCTACCAAACATAGATTTCCCAAAGATTACCCTTGTTACCTTTTTTTTTTTTCATGCTACTTTAGAAAGTCTCTGTGGTTATCTTTTTTGTCTCTGTTTTATGCTCCTCTTTGAGAAGACTTCTAGGAAAGGATTTAAGCATTCAAAGTGTGTGAGGGGTTGAGAGAGAGAAAATGAGAAAGCAAAAATCGGGTCCAACAAGTGGGGCGTTTTAAAGGTTGCCTTGTCTATTCACATTTCACCTACCCTATGAGTCGATAGCACTAGCTTTTATGTGCCATATTTTCTAAGCTGGTTGCTGTAACCCTGTCAGACACCAAGTGAATTCATTGTGCTTGAGCAGAGGTCCAATTAAACTAGGGTCACCTGTCTTAATTGTTCTAGAATTTCTGTATAAACTAGAATCTTTGAGAGATAAATAATAACACCTTTCCCAAGGTAGCCATACTTGTTTTAATAATTTATTTAAATTATTTCTGAATGTTTTATAATTTTATATTTTAGTATCTTCTCATCATCATGGCAAATATACCAGTGTTTTTACAACATATACATTTTGGCAGCTCTAATTTTTTTTTTTAAGTGAGTCAATGTGATTCTTCTAGATTTTTAACCTAAGATTCTCATGCAGAGGTTTACCCATGTTATGAAAAACAGATAAAAAACACAACAGTAGCAGCAAACATTGCTCTAGTTGTAATAACTCTTAATTTGGGTTTCATATATAAAAACAAAGTACCACTTTTGATAGCTACATTTTTCTTATTCTAATTTGATTTTTTCCTAATATTTCATTAGGTGCAGAGAGAGCTAGCAGCTGTTATTGCTTTGAAAGCAAAGAAGTCTGGTAAGTAGTCTTTCACGGGGCCCGAGGAAGGTTTTAATTCTTTGAGGATATTTCGTATATCATGTGGTAGTGAGCAGTTAAGTGTATTTCAGGATGTTCGGGTGTAGAATTCAGAAAAGAAAATATCATTGTATTTTTGAAATCATTTATTCTACCATCAAAATAACATAGGGTGTTACTTATGGTTTTTTAAAAATTCACTGCCTTGCTTTATTTCATATTTCAAGGAAAAATGAAATTCAAAATGTTTCTAGTTCTTGCAACCATGAAAAATTCTAAGTTTACATGAAAAGAAAGCAAACACATTGCTTTCATATATAACAGGAAAATAACATAAAGGTAGGTATATATTTTTTATTTCAGACTAGTTTCTGCTAAAAAATAATCTAATTGCAGAATGACACTTAAATGCAGTCATTTTGCAAAAACCTGATTGCATGGATCTGATTTTTGATACCTGTAGGAAATAATCAGTGGAAGTCATATATAGAAAGGAAAAGGGAGCTTTCAAATACCTTTTGGAGGAGAGGCTGAAATTCAGCATGGAATGGAGACTCACTGAAGTAGAAAAACACTTGCTTAGAGAGGAGTGTCAGGCAGAGGCATCCTTTGCTGTTCAGAGGGGGGAGGTCGGTGCTGAATGGAATACAAATTCAAGCGAGATGCTTCTTGGATAATGTTGAACTAGAATCAGACTTTTCAGGTGGAAAGACTATGACGAAGTCAAAGAGCGGAGAAAATTTGAACTAAATGAAATGCAAATGGCTGAGACCACAGGCCATATATTTTACATCTTTCTTTTCCCAGTTAGAAACTCCAAGGATTCGCTTTTCTCTGTTAATTTTTAAATCCACATACCTTACTATGTATTTGCCAATTACATTTATACTATATCTTTGTTGATTTGGCTACTGTAGAGGGCATGGAGACTGGATGCTCTAAAGGTGGAGAGGGGGATGCAAGGAGCACCAATCTTGACTTACAGGGTATTGGACAGAGAGCACAGCATCAATAGGGCTCCTTAGAGAACAGCGTGAGATTGTGGATATTTTCATAGGCAGAGGCCAAGTTGGGAAAAGATAGCAATATAAAGATTGTAGGAGGGAGGGCTTAGAAATAAAGTATGCTAGAGGTGATCTTGGTTCCTGCAATCATAAGGAGACAAAATTTACGATCTGTACAAGTTGGGGTGTCAGTACCTTGGAAGCTACTTTTTTTTTTTTTTAGTTCTAGAAGAAGTTGGAGAAATAATAAACTTAGAGTGTGCCGTTGTTGACGAAAAACAGGGCACATAAATACAGATAAGAAAGCTGGAGAAGGGGGTTTGGTGATTTGCACAGAGTTGGGTGGGAAGGCCTCTGACAAAAGACTTCTGAGCAAAGACGGGAAGCTGGTGAGATGCTGCCCCGTGGATATGTAGACAAGAGCATTTGGGCAGTGGTGTGTGTGAGATGTGAGGTACGGCAAGGAGATGAGAGTGGCTGCAGCCAGGCGAACAAGGTGAAAAGAAGTAGGTTTGGGGTGTCAGGCTAAGAAGTTTGAACTTTCTGCAGGTGAAAGGAAATGGAGAGGATTAAGCAAGACACACACACGTTAGACAATGCACCGTCGAAGAGTGATATGAAGTCAACTTTATTAATGCCTTAATGTAGCCGTGTGACTGTTTTCCCTCTTTGTTGGATCCATGGAGATTGGAATGCACATACAGCTTCGACAACTTCTCATGGACAGAGTGAAATGGTCTCTCACACATACACTAATGATGGGGACATAAATTTACAGTTTCTCAGAAAAGCCATTTTTCGGTATGTTGCAGTATCTCTAACTGTGATCCAATCACTCCATGATTGTGGTTCCAGCTATGGGCGTGATCAGATGCATGTGAAGATGCAGGTGGAAGAAAACTATTGCATTTTTTTTTTTAACAATGAGACATTAAAAATAATCCTTAAGTCCTCATAGTAGGGAAATGGTAAAATTAAGCACTCAATGTAATAGAACGTTGAACAGTTTTAAAAATTATGTTCTGATGAAGTAATGTAGTACAATGTTTAGTAGAAAAATATTACAATGAGCATGTATTACTTTTCTTTTTCATAATAAAAATAGCTTTGATTACTTTTTCTTACTACTATAGTATTAACATACTCATTGAAAAAACTTTGGTAATGTATGAACATACGAAGAAATTGAAAAAGCACCTCATCATATGCCAACAGAAATAACCACTATTACTCTTATGTGTATATTTCCTGACATTTCTCTATTAACATGTAGGTATTATATTATGATATATTAATGTGCAGACTTTATAAACGTGGAAGCATCTTATATGTGCTCTCTTATTTTGAGTTAATTCTACATTCATATGCAGTTAAGAAATAATACAGAGATGTCTTGTTCCATTACCCAGTTTTCCCGGTGGTAACATCTTGCAAAACTAGAGTACAGTATCACAGCCAGGATACTGACAATGATACAGACTGTTTCCACCACCACAAGGATCCTTTATGTTGCTTTTTTATAGCTACCCTGACTTTCTTTCTTCACCACTCCGTCCTTGACCCCTGCAATTACTAATCTGTTCTCTATTTTTGTAATTTTGTCATTTCAAATATATTACGTAAATGGAATCATACAGTATAGAACCTTTTGGGAGTGGTTGTTTTCACTTGCCATAATTCTCTGGAGATTCATTCTGGAGGTTGTTCTATACAGCACTAATTCATTACTTTTCGTTGCTGAATAGTATTTCATCATATGAATGTACTACAATACGTTTAATCATTCACCCATTAAAGAACATATGGTTGTTTCCAGTTTGGGATTATTATGAATAAAACTACATGTACAAATATCAATGTACAGGTTTTTGTATAAATGTCCTTATTTTTCTAGAATAAATGCCCAGGAGTATAATTGCTTGGTGTTTTGGCAGTTGTGTGTTTAGTTTTTTTATCTTTTTTAGGAAACTGCCAAACTATTTTCTAGAGTGTCTGTACCATTTTACATTCTCACTAGCAATGTGTAAGTGCTCCAGATTCTCTGCATCCTGGCCAGCATTTGGCATTTTTACTTTTTTTTTATTTTATCCATTTTAATAAGCAAGTAGTGATATCTTACTGTAGTTTGTATTTGCATTTCCCTAATGGCTAATGATATTGACATCTTTTCATGTGCTTATTTACCATCTGAATGTCATCTTTAGTGAAATGTCTATTCATGTCTTTTGCCCTTTTTGTAATTGGATTGTTTTCTTACTGTTGATTTTTGAGTGTTCTTTATATAGTCTAGGTCCCAGTCCTTTGTCAGCTACATGGTTGGCAAATATTTTCTCCCAGTTTATAGCTTGTCTTTTATTTTCTTATCAAATTTTTATGCTAAGCCAGTTACCCCAGTAGCATTTATCAGATATGATGCTAACTTGATTATCTATTAAGTTTATATATACTTGAATTTATTTCTAGTCTCTGTATTCCTTTGATCTATTTATCTCTGTGCCTGATTCAATTACCAAGCTTTGTAAATAAGAATTTGATGGTGGTCGGGAGGAAACGGGGATAAAGCAAGTCTCTTCTTATTTTCCTTGGTTTCTTCAGTTTTATTTTGTCAAGTCTCATAAAACCCCTTTAGGGAGTTTAAAAAATATATTGAATTTATAGATTATGGGAGACATTTTGGAGATAATTGCTTCCATCCATGAACCTAGGATATCTTTTATTTTTTCAAATCTTCAATACATTTTTTAAAAATTTCTTCTTAAAAACCTTGTACTTTTTTTTGGTTTGATATATTTTTAGATACCTTGTGATTTTGGTTACTATTATAAATAAACTATTTTTCTATTCTTTTTCTCTTTTTTTTATAGTTGTTCTCATCTCATTTTGTGAGGGTTTCTCAAGTCTTTGTCTTTCATGACTTTTTTTTTTGTATAGACACTTTTTAGAGCAGTTTTAGGTTCATAGAAAAATTGAAAGTGCACAGTGTTCCCATACACCCCCTGACCCACACATGCTCAGCCTTCCTCACATCAGCATCCCAGAGTGGTACGTTTGTTCTAAACAATGAGCCTACATCAACACATCATTCTTGCCCCAAGTCCACAGTTTACCTTAGGGTTCACTCTTGATGGTGTGCATTTTATGGGTTCGAACAGATGTATAGTGATGTGTGTCTACCATTACAGTATTATACAGAGTAATTTCACGGTCCTAAAATTCCCCTGTGTTCCACCTATTCACTCCTCCCTCCCCCTAACCCCTGGCAACCAGTCATCTTTTTATTATGGTCCCCATGGTTTTCCCTTTTTCAGAATGCCGTTCAGTTGGAAACATACAGTTGGTAGCCTTTTTAGATTGGCTTCTTTCACTTAGCAATATGCACTTAAGGTTCCTCAGTGGCTTTTCATGGCTTGATGGCTTATTTATTTTTAGCATTAAATAATATTGCATTGTCAGGATGTTCCACAGTTTATCCATTCATCTACTGAAGACATCTTGGTTGCTTCCATGTTTTGTCACTTACGAAAAAACTGCTATAAATATCACTGAGCAAGTGTTTGCAGCTCCTTTAGGTAAATACCAAAGGGCACGATTGCTGGAGGGTATAAAAGTATATTTAGTCTTGTAAGAAACCACCAAACTGTGTGCCAAAGTGGCTACACCAACACTCTAGTCCCATAGCAAGGAATGAAAGTTCCTGCTGCTCCGTATCTTCACCAGCATTTGTTGTCAGTGTTCCCAGCTTTGGCCACTCTATAGGTATGGAGTGGTATTTCATTGTTGTTTTAGTTTGCATTTACCTTATGACATATGATGTGAAGCATCTTTCCATATGTTTATTCACTGATCTGTCTCCTTTGGTGAGGTGTCTGTTAAGGTCTTTGGCCCACTTTTTATTCAGGTTAGTTTTTTTTTTTTTATTTTTGAGTTCTAAGAGTTCTTTATATATTTTAAGACAACAGTCTTTTTCAACATATTTTTTGTCTTGCAAAATGTTTTTTCTCAGTCTTCGGTTTGTCTTTTCGTTTACTTTCCATTGTTGAAGAGGCAGAAGCTTTCGATTTTAACAAAGTTGAATTTTCTTACCTTCCTTTCTTGGAATTATGCCTTTGGTGTTGTATCTAAAAAGTCATGCCATTCCCAAGGTCATCTAGCTTTTCTCCTATGCTATATTCTAGGAATTTTATAGTTTTTCAATTTGCATATTGAATTGGTTTTTGTGAAAAGTGTAAGGTTTATGTCTCGGTTTACATATATATTTTTTAATTTGGGTGTCCAGTTGTTCCAGCATCATTTGTTGAGAAGACTTCCATTGTATAACCTTTGCTTCTTTGTCAAGGATCAGTTGACTGTGTTTGTATGGGTTTGTTTCTAGGCTCTCTGTTGCGTTTGTTCTATTTGTCTATTCTTTTGCCAATACCGCACTGTCTTGATTACTATAGCTTTGTACTAAACGTTGATGTCAGGTAGTGTCAGTTCTCAAATTTTGTTGTTCTTTTTCATTATTGTGTTGGCTATTCTGGATCTTTCCCCTTTCCGTATAAACGTTAGAATCTGTTTGTTGATATTTACATCTATTATCTTTTCTACTTGGTTGTTTTTTGCTATAAGTGAACTCTTGATTTTATGTCTAGTGAAAGTGTTTGAACTCAAATAAATTCTAATAGCTTGTTTTATAATGATCCTGGATTTTCTGTATGGGAAAATATATTATGTGTATGTGTCAATAGTGACTATTTTGTCTCTATCTTATCAATCTAAATAACTCCTTTGTTTTCTCATATGATTTTATTAGCCATAGTCTTACAACATAAGGTTGACTGATTTCATTGATAGTCAGCATTCTTATTTTGTCCCTGACTTTAACTAAATATAATGTTTTCTGAGTGGAAAAGTAATATGAGCAAACAAGATTGTTTTTAAAAAAAAACAAAGGCATTTCTCTCCCCTATCCCAAATTTGTGATGTAATCTAGGGACAAAAATAGCCAACAAGTTGTGTATTACAATATTCAAAGAATCCAAATATGAAAAAGTAGAGATACTTACCTGTTTCACCCTACACTCTGATTGCTTGAGTTGGCATTGAGAGTAGATGAAAAATAACAATGGCAAGGTACAAGAGAGGCTCAGGTGTACATATTGCATTCATTCATTCCTTTACCAGATTCTAATTTGTCACCTACTATATGCCAGGTACAGTGTAAGGTGGGAGGATACAGTGACAAGCAAGAACATATACAGGCCCTGCTGTTTTTAAATCACAGCATGTGTTTTATAAATTTAAAAAAAAAATACATTTATAGTTAATGGCTGACTGGAAAGGAAAACTTAGTAGTGTGCAATTAGGAGGTAATAAAAGGCAAAAATGTTAAGCACAGCCTTAATTAAAAAGGATTCCAGCTGCAGAGTAGAACTTTCTGTGTTTGCTTGTTGTTTTTTAAACACTTTTTTTTTTCCCAAGAAGAAAAAGCTGGTATACATCTACTAAAAAAGTATTAAAATGATAGCTGGCACATCTTGACAGAAGGAACCAATTATCCTAATATCTTATGTCTTGCAGTAAAACTGTTAATTAAGTCTCAGGTGGTCATGCCAGATTCATGTCTTAATGCGAAGGGCTTATTAAAACAAGAATTAGTATAAAGTTTTTTGTTTTAGCTCACCATACAAAAGAAAGGGAAAGTAACAGCCAATCGATAAATTATGTAAATGATTCGAGGCTCTAGCTTAGTAAAAAATCCATTTTGTTGTAATCTTCTAAGAGGCTATTAGGATGTACCTTTAAACAGTTTTCTCCTCTAACTGCTAACCTTAGTGAATGTGAAGAGCATTTTAAGGTTTCACAAATTTTTAGAAATTAGCCCGGATATCCTCGCACGTAGTTCTTTTTGTTGGGTTGCTTATTGTACTGCTAATGTTGATGAATTAGAATCTTGGAGATATGTTTCTTCCCTTCTCCATGGAATCCACAGCCAAAGTGCTTTCAGCTCTCTATCTTTAGATCATATGAACCTTGTGTCATGGTAGGCTTCTATTTCTGGAAAGCCAGAAATCTCGTATTGGTAAATCTCCTTGGCAATTTTAATATTCTACTCTCTCTGATTAGCCCATGGCTAGTAAAGTGTTTTAAAAACTAAGTATTTAGGATATTAATGTTTGGAAAAGAAAGGAGGGGTCCTAGGCTTTATTTATGGCATGAAATGTCTCTATGACCTTAGCGAAGTGAGTCCACCTTGGATTATGAATGGGGGGTTGGTGTAGAATCTGGTAACCTTAGAGATTCCTTCCAGCTCTAACATTTAGTTTTCACAATGAATATTTTCATTCATTAGTTTCATTATTCTTAATGGAGTTACAACCCTGGGGATATTTTATTCAGAACTCTTTTAGGTGCACGTGATAGAAAAATAAACTGAAAACCAGAAAGGGAATTTCTTGGCTCAGAGATTCTATGGAGTTGAGTAATCTCAGCAGAAAGAAAGCAGCTCTTTCCTGGTAGGCCCAGCAGAAGTCTTGACACCTCGTGGAAAGGATGAAACGCCCACCTCTGGACCAGTGGAAACCTGGTAGGGGTATCGGGAGGAGAGATCAGATCAGCCCCATATGAGACACATGGACGAGGCTAGCGGGGGCATGGAAACCAGCAGAAGGACAGCGGCTGTGGGCACCAGAGCACCATGTGTTTGTTACCGGGGTAACTGTTCGTTGACCCAATCTCAAAATTCGAGAGAAGGTGTTGTGCTTCAGATCACTTGGGCTAGGGAGTCTGCAGACAGGATGTCAACATTTGACTTTTTTCATTCTTTTGACTTCTTTCATTTGACTTTCATTCCTGAAAGTGGAAAAGAATAAAGTGAAAACTCAAAAAGTTTTCAAGTAGTGGATAGCAGCATTTCCACCACCCCCCCCCCTTTTTCTAAGATAACTCAGCCAGAGGTTCAGGTTAAAGTGTTCTTTGTGAATCAAGATTTTTTTATTTCTTTGAAATATTAAAATATATATAACATTAAATAGCATAAAAGGGTTTACTTGTGTTATTTTTGGCTGTTTTTAAATGTTATTTTTAATAGGGTAGGATGATTAAGAGTGAAGTCAGTATTTGACATTGGAGTTAAATTGCTTCTCCTAGCCTCAGAGATCCTCTTGTTTGTTTTATCATCTCTGAATCCTGTATTCAAGCTGAACTAAACATTTGAATGGTCATGGGATTTCAAAAATCTGGTTACTCCTGTCGCCATACATTGAACTCAGTGTAACACATTCAGGGAGGCAACCCCGGGGTCTGGTGATCATGTGGCCCCACTCTGGTACTCTGGTTAAATTCCCAGCTTTTAATATCTACTGTTAGTCGCAATTATTGGTCACTAATAACAGTTTTTAGGAAATTTTAATAATTTTAAGCCCCCTTAAGTATATGTATGTAAGATTGGGAGAAGTCAAATGTTGAAAGGAAGCTCTGAGATTTGAGGTCTGACACAATTGAAAAGACATCTCTCCTTCAGGCAGAAGCATTCCAAAGAAAAGGTATTCGTATTGCTTTGTCATGAGAAATGAAATAGACTATTTTTAACAGTAGAGAAAAGGCTTTTCCTTTTGCACTTTAGGAGAAAAAAAAACCATTAAACCTATGGAATTGTTCTGACTTTTATCAGTCCTCTAATTGTGAAGTTTTTATTTTTAGTTGACACATTTCTTTCTTTCTTTCTTTTTATATAGCACCATGTTTGATTTGACCCTTATCCTTTTGTAAACACATTGCTCTTATACAGAGGGATGTACAGTATAATGGGATTATAGAGTAGATATCAATACTAAAATTAAGGACCAGCAAAGATGGACTCTCATACTAGTACAATTATTGCTCTAACACCTTCTACCTTTTAGTTTTCTGTGATAATTTTTTATTAAATCATTTAAATGCTCTTAAAACTAAAAGCTATGATGATCTCTTGAATTTTTATTTAAATCTAATCTCTGAGTTTTCTTATAAAGAATATTTGAGCTAAAAAAAAATACTAGTTTATAATTGCAGAAGTCTGTTGGCTGTATTTAAAGTAATTAAGAAATTCTGCTTAATTTTTAATGATACTTTCAACTATTAAAATTTTCCCAAGTCTTTCAGAGCCTGTCCTCAAGGGATGCACCTTGTTCTCTCAGAACTGGTATTTCCAGAGTTGTTTTGTTTTGTTTGTTTGTTTGTTTGTTGTTCTTTTCTTCTTCTTTGCCACCTCCTGGACGTCATGCAGACCAACAGCCACCAATGCCATTCGTGGTCAGCACAGAACTACACTGATTGTCTTATAACTCTACTGAATGTGGTATTTAGCATCTGTTAACCAAGAGGAAAGAAGTAGCATGTGTTTGCTCCTAAAATACTCAACCACATTCTGGTCTTCCCTGATTGATTGATGATCTAGAATGATTTCCCTAGAAGAGAGAGCTTTGTCTAACACCATGCGATTGTTGAAGTTTGTAAAGTCTCTCTCCTGCTCTGATCCTATAATAACTCCTTGTTCTAACATTTCCAGAGACTGTTCTTTTGTCTCTGATTAGTAACAGATTTATGCTTCACATCCCATCTCCAGTCTGTAAGTTCCTATTGAACAGCAATCAGTTCAGTGGTTGACAAGTTGTATCTTCCTTTTTTTTTTTAATAGCATAAAACCTTAATAAGAGTCTTGAAACTATAATTCTCAATGCAGTATAAAATTAGAGGATATTTGAAAATGTAAAATTTTTATAATTAAGAAAATAGTATTCATAAAACCCAGGAACAATTGAAAATGCATGCAGCAGATGCTTTGTAAATTTTTCCTAACTCTCCCACTGGGATACAAAGAAAATTGCCTTTAAAAAGAAATCCCGTGACACTGTCTTTTGTAATTAGAGCTATTAAGTCAAAATGATAAATAACCATTCAATGACATACTACAAAATAAAATAGCCGTTTGCCCTGATTTCCCCTGAATAGCAAGAGATCTGAGAGTGTCAAGTATAGGAAGATGGACTCGTTTACCCCTGAGGATTGTTTAGAATTTAGGAAATTAGAAAGCTAGGCAAAATGATTTTTATCCTTCAACATGGTCATCGTGTCCATCAAGATAGTAAGTGAAACTGATTTGCCAAGGTGGTAAATAGTTATAACCGCAATACAGGGTACTCCAGATGGCAAAGTTTTGGGGGCTTTGTTTTCAAATATAGCTGTGGGGCACATCAGTGACAGGACATCATGTTCATAAGGCTCTATAGACAAAGGTAATTATTGCTATTAGTGGGATCTTGTTTCCGACTTGGAGAATCAGATAGTGGGAAGGAGAACTGAGTACTGAACTGAACTGAACTAGGTTCTTTTCTGGTCTCATGAGCTTCAGGACAATGAGTTTACATCATTCAGATTCCTACCTATTCTTGCCTATGTTTCATAAATGTTGCCAAGCCTGGAGAAACAGTTTCCTGAGGTTTACAGCAGGAGAGAGGCATTAAAGAGGATCGAGTTTTCCATTCAAGATCCGAAAAAAACAGCTTCTAGCACTGCACCTCCTGGGAATGTATTTTCTGTGAGGAAACTAAATGAGTATAATGAGTGTACCCTGTGCATAAATTCAATATTAGTTCTACACCCAAGGTCAAGTGAAAGTTAATGACCATTGGCACACCAGAGATCTGAAACCCACATTTTACCTCTTTCTCATAATGACAAGAAAGGAGAGTAATTTATATTTAAATTGATTTAAATTTCAAAGCATAAACAGAGAGGTCTCCTCGGTACCCCTTTTTCTGCAGTGAAACTTCCTGGTAGGGCTTGACTTTCATAACAAATTAAGTCCCATTCCATTCCAGCTCCCCAGTGTGGACGGGTTTTTGTTTTCTGTGGAACTGCCCTGTTCCTACCCTGCTGGGTTAGGGACAGCAAACCAGCAGTCTGAGCAGTGCAGTCAGGGCCACTTTCTGTAATGATTTAGGTTCTGTGTTTGTTGAGCTAATTAGCTGATTGAGGCATCTAATGGGTGTCTTTAATACACTGTTGACTGGGCAGCTTCTCCCCGAAGGCTGCCAACATCTTTGATCTTGGGCGCCTGGTAAATTGGGAGCCGCTTCCCAGATGAACATATGACATATGCCACCCAGTGTCCAGACGCTGGCCCGAGAGGCTAATGTGCTAATTACCAAGTTCCCCAAATGATATGTGTCCACTTCATACCCTGTATCTGACTAGTTCTGGGTGTTTGAATAAAGGTTTACATTTGAGGGGTGCATGGGTGAGGCAGGAGGAGGGTTGACATCTAACCCACTTTCAGAATTTATAATTCCATGATTGCTTCTGTCCCTGAGGTACAGAATACACGCATCTGTAGACGTTTACAAATATTAAATAGAATAGTTAAGGAAATATGAAAAAGAAGATGATTAGATAATGAAATGGAAAGCTAGATTAATGTTGAAAATCATCTTCATATGAACTAAAATATTCCTTAAGTAGAAGAATCCTGCCATATGCTGTTTTTCATAAAGTTATGGAATTCTGCAGTCTGGTAAACAGTCTCCTACTAAAATCCAGCCGCCCTCAGCTTCCTCTTAGGAGATCTGACTCCTACGCTGGCCTGTGTTCACTCTGGTAAGGCACTGGCTTCCTTCAGCCTCAGTTTCCATTTTTTTAGAAAAGGAAAAAGTCTGGCTTGGTTGATGACGAGGCTGCCGTGCTAGGTCTGCAGGGTCTGCACACTAAGTACGAGGCAGCTTTACTCTTCCTAATCATACATTGCTGTCTGTGCAGTAAGAATGTATGAATAATAACTCCTTGTAATTTAATTTGCTTTGCAAACTTTTTTTCATTTCATTGACTTTCTCCTCAGCGAACATCTACAGAAGCCTCTGTTCCCCACCCCCACACTTCCCCGGGGGACATTTTCTGCTGTCATTTGTATTGACAAGGAGGCGGTATCAAGGGAATTCTTTGTCTTGGCCATGTGACCCAGCTATTGTCCATCATTCGCCACATTAAAAGTCTAATTGTATAAACAGCCATGAAAATGGAGCTGTTGTCAGTAAAACTGAAAATGACATGAACACAGTGTGTGTGAATATAAGTAAATAATGCTCCCTAGTACGTGGTGCAAAGCATGCCATTCGATTCAGCTGAGCTCTGCTGGAGTATGTGATGCTGACAAAGTGAAATTTATTTCACATGCTATTATTTGTTTTGATGTAACACATAAATATGTAACATTTGAGAATTCTCAATCAGACATTTTGCTTCTAAATGGCTAAACAAACAGGTGTTGTGGCTATCTGCATTTTACAGATAGGTTATAAAAATACTTTGATATTGCATACAGAGGCTGTGATGTGTTTTTGGAATGAGATTGGTGATAGAAATTTTGACCTCGGAGTCAGCGAAGGTTTATATTGTACAACTTCTGCTTCAATGGTATCTTTTGACATAGGTGTTTTGTTTGGAGATTAGGAAACAGAGATAGCAGGTACTTAAAAAAATAAATAATCCTAGGTTTCTGTTTGCAAAGCTACTTCAAAAGTCCTCCTTAATAAAATTAAATTTTGTTGGTTTTTTTAAAGCAGCGGTCTTCAGATTGAATTTGCATAGCAGTGACTCGGGAGCATTTGTTAATAGTGCAAATCCCTACCTTGTCTCCCTCCTCCCCTCCCGCACACCCCCAACACATGCAGTTCTGGATAGAGGCCCTGGCATCTGGATTTTTTACCAGTCTTCACCCCTACTTGTTTCAGATGCCAAGCTTTGACAGGCACATTCCGAAGTCTGTGATAGTCTAAATGAACCAGGCACGGTAGACAGAATCGAAATGTCATTTATACTTTTGCTACTAACTCATTTATTGGACCACTGCCTAACTTTCAGTGTTTCTCTACCTGAATGGAGATTTTTCTCAGGAGAATAATAACAGAATTATTATGGAGCTCTCATGTCACTGGCAGTAAAAGCTTTACAAATAAAAAGAACTATTACCAACTTTTAGGAATAAGCAAACCTTCACACTGAAGTTTCTATACTGCTCTTGCCAGGAAGAGGTTTTTAGGGGGAGGGGATTGCACTGGTGTGAAGGAAAGTGAATTTAACCCTGGCTCCAAATAAACGCATCTGAACCAAAGCCATATCCTCGTAAACTGCGGGCAGATCCCCAGGCAGGAGGACTGAAGGGCTTATCAGGTTCTCCTTTTGCTAAAAAGAGTTACCTTCCATCTGTTGAAAATGCAAGCATTTGATAAAAATGAAGCATTCACTTCTATTAAGATGAATTGAGGAAGATGAGAAGTTTGAGACTGAGGTTATCTTTATAGCCTGAGGAGCAGGGAGTTTTTAGAAATGTTGCCCAATTTCCCCTCACTCTACGAGAGAGAACAAAGCACGACAGGTACCACTGGCATCTTAGTTTCGTCTGTTCTTATTTGTCTTCATTTCAATTTTTAGTTTTGTTTTCACATGTTGAAAAGGCTCATTTCTAAATCCTAGTTCCAAGATGGAGCTACATACAGATCCCTCTCCTCTGTCTGAAGGGGCCCTTGTACAGAAAATGCAAGTTTATCCCATTTTAGTAAGATAGCAGACTTCCCCATCCTTCACGTGGGGGGTTGGTGCACTACGGGAGATTGGAGATTATCTGTGAATCTGGCCAAGAATGCCTCCTACTGACGGGACGAGTGGGGTTGGGGGAGGGGCATTTTTCCAGCCCGCGTCCCCAGGGAGCGGTGTGTCTACCTGGTCTGGTCAGGGAAGGGGCAGATTCCCTCATCAGGCCTCTCGGTGTTGGGGCAGCATCCGGCCGTGGGCTCGGACACGGCCCGGCGGACCCTGCAGTGTTCTGAGAGTCATCACTGAAACTATTGCAGAGAGTTCAGGCTTAGCCTTTGTACCTGAATCCAAGGACCGACGTTGCTTCGTTTCGCTGGTCGCTCAGGCCTGCACAAGTCAGCTCAGTTCAGGGTTAGTCTTGTAACCAACTGGACAGTCTCATCAAAAGATCATATTTCTTTGTGTGGCCCAGGCCCTTCCAAAGGGGTTTTGCTGGGGCCTGCTCTAGGGCAATTTTTTATTACCCTGAAATTTGAAGAAGAAAGCCAGGCAGCTAACATAACCTATATGTTGTCTATTTTATGTGAAAATTCAAACAACCTATACTTTTACTTATGTGAGAGGAAATATGGCTCAGAGACTTTGGCATAGATTCGAAAATAGTTTGGGCTAATAGCTAATGCTGTGGCATAACTTTTTTTTTTTTTCCTCCAATATAGTTTGGCTGGGTTTTGTTGTCTGGTAATCTTATAGGATTGTTTTTGTCTTATGAGCCATTGGAGCACTTACATGGTAATATAACAAGTTCTCAAAATTATTCACCCACTGGAATGGAGATGAGAAATGCTGTGTTCTTTCTTTTCAATGACTGTGCCATGGTCCCCATTAGCTGCTACCTACTGCCATATTTTGTGGCTATTTTTTTAGCCATTTCTGACTTGAACTCTTTTTGTGATAACTGGGCTGTTCAGATGGTTTCTCCTGCCTGGGCCTAATTTAAATCTTCCCTTTGGGATCACTCAGCCCTAGTATTCGAGGGTCATTGGAACCCCATGGTGCTCCTAGATTTCCTCTGGTCTCTGAAGAGGCACCTGTGCCAATCGTTGCTGCCCCCATGGGACTTGCAGTGGTGGTCAGGGGCCCATCTTGGCGGGGTCAGCGTCTCTGGGCCTTCCTGGCTGTCTCACCCAGTATTATTGCCTCTTGCCGGAGCTGTAAACCTCACTGATTCCCTGCTACGTGCAACTCAGGGAAAATAAACTCTATCTGCCACTCGCTCACCACTGAGCCACTGTGAGTGTGCTCGCCCTGACCTGGGTCTGCGGGGAGACTCTGAGGCAGTCTCCCCTGTGTCCCAAGGCTCGGCCCCGTGTGAACTCACACTCCCATCCTCAGTGCGCCCTCAACCATCACCTGATCTCACCCGCTCAGAGCCCAAGTCCAGCCGGGGAAGAGCAGGCTCATAGCTCTCACCTTCCATCTCTGCTGCCTCTTTACCCTTCTCCTCCCCGCAGCCCCTGGAAGCAGCGTGGGGCAGTGCTTTGCTTTCTCAACCACGTCCTTCAGAGGAGCAAACCTGCGGCTTAGCCGTCCCAGGAGAGAAGGATCAGAGATCCGAGATCTAAGGCATCCAGAGCTGGTTCTGGATGCGCGCAGGAAAGTAACATTTCTCCGCAGGTTTTGCCCTTTCCAGGCTGTTGTCTTGGTACAGTAGTCGACCTTGGATATTGAATACACGTACTAATGACTTGTTTTTGTGTTCCAGCCTTTCACTCTACAGCAGTAGCGTGTGGCTCTGATTAGAAAAACTCCCATCCACAGACAAAAATGCAAAAGTAAAGAGTGCATTACCATGTGTTGTGGTATTAAGTAGCTACCCTTGAGTAAGCCATTGCTATCCATGCTTTCCTCCACATACCCATCCTGTGGGGGAGTGCTTATTATCACCCCCTTTTTGCAAGTAATGACATTGAACCTTGGTGAGTCGATGTAACTTGACAGAGGTCATATACTAGAAATAGTATAGGAATGATGCCATATTTTTTTTCCTAAATGTGTAATAAAAGGAAATAACTTCAAATTCTAGCAAGTCAGATTTAGATGAGGGTTAAAGAAAAATTTCAAATATTTCCTAGCCTCCTCTTAGGCTACCCTCCACCCATTGATTGATAGATGGGTGGATTGATTACTTGGTCGGACCAAGGCTTGTACTTGCTTGTATTTGCAAACACAAGGTCTCTTAGGGAATTCTTGGTGGTGCCTCTGTGTGTTTTAGAATTCCACCGCCAAGTCAATGGGAAGCTTTAGCAGTGGAATTGCTGACAATTCAGGAACAACAACAGTAACAAAAACCTTATGAGCCTCATACGCGCCGCAGAAAGTTGTAATGTTATTTTTTAAATGTAGATGCCTGTCTGCTGTGGAACCTTACTTGACAAGTGTGTCCGTGTAGATCTGACCTGTTGTGTTTTCTGATTTACAATCCCAGAGGCAGATTTGTGTAGCTCTGAAAAGCACATCAAAACTCTCAGGCTCTGTTTTGCCTTAGCCATTTGCTATGACTCAGTGGTTTCCAGGGGCTCATTTTTTCATCCTATGACATGGAGCTGAGGGCACATGCCTCTGGGACTGGTGGGGGGAGAGAGGAGAGGAAGGACTGGGAGGGGGAAGCAGGAAGCAGGGAGTTAACTGAGATGGCATAAAGCATGTAGCTTTTATTAGCATATAGTTAGTTAGGCTCAGAAATCACTTTTCTTTTACCTTCGACATAAAGTTCTTTAAAATGTTTACTCCCTGAGAACGTACATAAAATAGAGTAGAGGGGCGCACCAGCATATAGCATCTTCCTAAATGAACATCTCTCGGTGGCTAAGCATCCCTGCTGCTGCCTCTTTTAGTGTGGGATTACGGCAGATGGACCTAAACCTGTCCTGTCACCAGAAACATCCTTAAAACGCCCCTAAGAAACTAAGTTTTCAGTTTTATCAATAAAAATGTGGAAGAAAACATATAGCTAAGGTTAATTTGATCTTTTTTTTTTTCATCAAAGTTTTATTTTAGTCAGATCATGTACAAGCCATCTTTGCATTAAAAGGTAACATGTTTTGCTTTTGTTTTTCTGGTATGTTTCTTCGTAAGAAGGGTAACCAGATAAGCTACTGGGATCAAGTACTGATGAGCTCTTTATTACTCTGGCCCGAAGAGCCAATATTTATGGTCCGATTAAGGATTTGATACAGGATGTACTTTGCTCTGGTGACATTATCATTTTTCTCTGTTGAAAAACTTTTTCATTGACTGGACATGTGTTAAGTGTTACTCAAAAGAAAACACTGTAAAAAGCCTATTAAGAAGTGAAAGGAAAGGAAGTTTGGAGGGTGTCTGTTCTAAGACCAAGACTTAGAACTGAAATGGCATCCTTTCTGCCTTAGGGCGGGGATAAATCCTGCCATCAGCCAGGCTGCAGGGAAGCTGTACAGAGCCCTGTCTCAGTGGCTTGAGCTGCCTCTTGCCAAGTGTGCAGAGCGGGGGTGTCCGATGGAAGTTTTTCACCTACCTCTGATTTTAGCCTCCTCGCTATGGATTTTTTATGTTGTCTGGGTG
The DNA here is from genome assembly GCA_003508835.1 of Eonycteris spelaea. Classification (NCBI taxonomy): domain Eukaryota; kingdom Metazoa; phylum Chordata; class Mammalia; order Chiroptera; family Pteropodidae; genus Eonycteris; species Eonycteris spelaea. Next base: position 2,477,465 of record PUFA01000195.1, read on the forward strand.
CCGCGAACTTTCAGAACATCTGCATACCTATATTCAAATGTTAATAAAGGTAATACATTTCTTTTGTGCAGCAAACATTTATTATTTGCTCCATATAAGTCCATGGGTTGTAAGGCATGGCAAGGGTTGGAGGGGAAGATGGGGTATGTAGGAGCACTTAAAAATGAGTAAGTCATTATGGCTTACTGAATTCCTAGTAAGAAATTCAAGTCAGTTCTTACTGAGACTGTTGGCAATATAATTCCTGTTTTCTGTGTTTTCAGTTTCACTCCTATTCAATTCGCTTTAGACAATTTAAAATTTCCTAGCATATTGGGGCAGATAAAGCGTTAGACCTGGGTACTTACCTGTCTCCTCCACTCACTTCCTGTATAATTCCAGGTAAGCTATTTAGCATCTCTAGGTCTCAGTTTTCTCACCCATAAAATGAGGCTAATCATAATAGCACTAGGATCTGATTAAGGAGAAGGCCAACCATATATCTGTCCTAAAACATCACTTGGGATTAAACACCCATTATAGGATAACAGATATACGATCTCATGTAACTCAAGTGTCTGTATGAAATGAATCAACTAAGGTCCACCTGAGGGTAGAGTCTAAGACACCTCCCCGCCACCTGCCGCCAGCCTTTAAGGCCAGGCTGAGGTTCCTTCAGCCTGAATGTCGGCCAGTGTTTATTAATAAAGTGGGCATCACAGGTGTTAAGGTGCTCGACTCACACATCCCTGGGCTAAGCTCTACTCTATCAGGATCGTGAGGAGTGGGTCCTGGGCCCGGTTTGGTATTGAGCTTCCTGTGTGCTTCTCATGTTCCCTAAGTGGGGAGAGGCAGGATCCTAAAGGAACGGAGGGATGGCATGATCAGACTCGTCTTTGGAAGTGGAACTCAAGCAGCTGTGTGGAGAATGGATCGAGGGAGAGGCTGGCTTGGAGGCTGTGGCGTGGGGCGGGTGAGAGGTGGTGAGGTCATGAGCTATGACAGTGGCAGGGAGGAAGAAGGATGGAAACATTTCAGAGGTAGAAGTGTTGGGATTTAGTGAGAGATCGATGTGAGGACTGAGGAAAAGGAAGAATGCCAAAATGCCTGGTGGTGATCTCAGCTAAAATACAGACCCCAAGAGGGGGAAGAGGCTTGTGGAATATAGTGAAGGTGACACGTGTGATTTCAGATCATTGTATCCTCACACCCTATGAAATAGATGACTCTTTCCGGAGGACAGAGGTTGTACCACTGCACTTACCACAGCAACTCATGCACGGCAGATACGTGATGGTCTGTGAAATGAAAATTTTCAGCGTGTAACTGGAGATACTCAGGGAAGAGGGAAGAGATGGAGACACAGATTTGGGAATAACCTGCATAATGGTGAAAATTGAAACCAGAGGAACAGATAAGGTCACTAAAAAAGAAGCAAAGGGAAAAGAGAGTCTGCAGGAAACTTGCATCCTTTAGAGAGGTTCAAGTGTGATAAGGACCAAGAAAAGAGAGTTTTAAAACAACAGTCTCAATTCAGCTGACGCGCGGAACAGAATGCGGCGGCGAAGAGATTGTTGGGACACAGATAACGTGGCCATTGGTCAGCTTTCAAAGAGAGGTTCGAATGGCACTGGATGGGCCAGATTATAACACTATCTGGCACGTCCTGAGGGTGAATACCGACCACTATTTTTCAGATTTTAACATTAAAAATAATACAGTGATGAGGTGGAAATGACAACTGATTTTTTCCTTACTTTTTAAAGAAGAGATGTGAGCATTTTGAAGTGTTCGTGAGTTTATTACCAGAACCGCATGTCCTCCACCAGCATTTCTTGCAGCCGGCTTCCCCTGCCATCCCACAGGGCAGGTACTGCTTGCTCAGTGTGGATGGAGTGCCATGGGGGGTGGTGGGGGGAGTGAGGGAGGCTCCTAAAGCAAATATTATGGCCCCTCTCCAGGAACGGTACAGAAAAATAGCTGGTTGTTTAGATAATGAGGAACCAGGTTCTGCCTCCTGTGGCCTGGAAACGCCTCCATGTTTTCCTAACATTTTTATGTCCACAACCCACAGAGCACACAGAAGAGCCTGACTCAGTACACATCTCATCCCCACCTGTGAAAAATGCTTAACTTTACTAGTCGTGATGCTAGTAAATAGTTCGCTAGATTTCGATCTTTACATTTTTGCCCTATTCCTTCTGTTACAGTCTGTTCGATTTCATTAAAGAAAAGAAATGAGAAGGGAGACGTGTCCACGTGTCTTTCACAGTGTGCAGCTTGACCAGCACTGTACTGCTCCATCCTTGACCCCGTAGACTTGAACGGTCACAGATACATGCATTTTATACAGAGGACTAGGACAGGTTCCTTAACCTCATCTATAATGTGGGGGTGATTTTCCCTGCCCAACTTTTCAGGTTTGAACATCAGATGAGACCCTTCAGGAAAGAGCTTTCTCTCTATAAAATGCTGCACAGGTGAAAGATTATATTATTGACAAAACGTTAATTTTGGCAAAGCACTCCATGAATTATTTTTCTTAACTGATTTTTGCTGATTTCTCACATTGAGACTTGAAGTGCTGACTTTCTCTTGTTAAATTTTTGGTTGGTTTGTAAATTTAAAAAATGTATACTTTGGCTGATTTTTAAAGAACACTCTCAGCTATAGTCACCTAGTGCATCACGATCACTGTGTGCTTAATGGCGTGTAAGTGTGGTCTTCACTTCACAAAATTGATCCGCTGAAATTAAATACGCATCAATTTGAAAGGACGTCAATCCCTTCTGTCTTTAAATAATGATATTAGAGTTATTAGGAGAGTTTTCTGAGCAACCACCTTAGTAAGTCCTGGAGAGAGAATATCCATTGTCCCCAAGGCAAAAGGAAAGTGACATCAGGGAAGCCCTACAACCCTTGGAGGCTGTCAACGGTAGCTCCTCTTGAATTGCTCAGGGCATTACAAATCGATACATTTAAACTAAGTACTCTTATGTGAATTAGTGCTAATTAATCCAATACATTCTCAGTTCTCATGTGGGCCCTCACGTTCATTATTCAGAATACATGCTTTTGATCTTGTGCTTGTACTTTTGTTGTGGTAAGTTATTTTCAAAGGGCTCTTCTTGCTTTTAGACTCTGTGTGTTGAGAGATAAGGGGGCGGTTTGTGTTGGCAGTGGGTGAGACTCCCAGCCTCCCTTGGTCCCAGGAGCTGTCATTCCTGTGTATGTGTTGCACTGGAGGGAACTGTCCCAGAATCAATATTTGCATAGGAAAATTTTCCCCAACCTACTCTTATTCTGATCAGATAAAAGGAAAACTAAGCTCAAAAAAATCTCCATAACTACTTCCTCCTCCTTCCACCACATGAGCCACACCTCTGGGAGGCAAGGAATGAGAAACTTATTTATTCCTCCGTATTTATTCCTTGACGTTAATCTTTGTATTAAAGGGTCATAGGATACTCCCTTTTAGGTGACTCTGTATTTCCTACAAGAGACCTCTGGGGATGATCATAAATCTTTGGAAATCCAATATAAATAAGTTTTTGTTCCAAACTGGTATATAACCACTGGCTAAAATGCATTTTTAGAATCATAGTTTTATAGTATACCCAAGAAAATAATGTTTCGTGTGTTGGAAGAGACCATGCTCTTTTCTTTTCGTCAGGGTGCTGAGGCTGAGTGAGTGAGTCCACCAGAACCTTGAGATTCTCACTATTATGCTGGTTGAGATTGCTGCGTTTCCTTTGCCAGGACCTTAACTTGATTGTGTTTCCAATTTTTTTTTTTATGTTAACCAAAGTGTAACACTAGGCAACAAATATTGGGGTCTTCAAAGATGTGGCAAAAAAAAAAAAAAAAAAAACCAACCAAACAAAAAGAAATGTAGCACTATTATTGGGAAGAAGCTAGAAATATAGGACTGAATTTTTATCCCCAGGATGCTTTTGTATTGATGTCTTCCTCCTCCGATTCTCTTTATCTGTATTAAGAATGTTGCCCAAATCTCAAAAAATAGTGTTAACTCTCAGTCCCCAAATTCTAATTCACTGTCCTGCATGTCCTGTTTCATAGTGTCATAAGGTAAGAAAAAGAAAAGCCTTAACCCCAGAACATTATTGTTTAAAACACACACAGACACACAGACACACAGACACACACACACACACACACACACACACGAGTGAAGTAGGCAAAACTATTCTAAAATTTACTTTTCTTCATTTTCATCAAAACTGAAACTTTAAAGAGCAAAAATTCAAATAAAGCAAATATTAAGTGCCAAGGTATTGCTGATACTTCATGTAGTTGAAGCTGTCCCACATTGGCAGGGTATCCAATTGCCTGCCAAGAAAATGACTTCCCGCTACAGGATGAGGAAAGACTTCTAATATTATTTCACTTCGTTAAATGGAGTTCCTTACTTCTCCAACCCGTTGCCTTTTAAAGTGGAATTTAGGATGTCGTTCTATATTTTGTTTTTTTTTTTTCCTTTGCATTCACCTCAGTTTTTCCGAGAAAACATTAGTGTTTTTCTTTATTCTTAAGTTTCCTCCAAATTGGGCAACAGTAGCAACAGGGGATCGCCTTTTTGAACAGCATGAGTGGAACTTTTTGCTGAAAGTTCCTGCCTTTGCCTTTGGATGCTCAGCCGGTAGGAATTATCCTACTTATCCATGGAGTTTAACAGCATTTCCCTCCCCTCTTTTTTTATGAATAGTAATGAAAGACGTAGCTGTACAAGTAGGTGTAGTCAAGTCATACCGTTTGGGTCACTGGGGGAGGAACCGTCCATCCATCCGGTTGGTTGTTGCAGAGCTCACACTGTGTGCATGGCATTTGAATGGCTCCGTGGTAAGCACCACATAGTGGGTGTAAAAGGCACACAAAAGCAAAAGGTACGTGACGTGGTGTTTTTAAAAACACAGAGCAGAAAGCATAGTGTTTAAAAGTACACAAAACAATGCAAACTGAATCCAAAAGTACAGCGAGTGACCTCACGGTCAGAGAGGTTGGTAGCTTTTGCTCTGCTTTTCATGGAAAGAAAAGCAGAAAGAATCATTGGTATAATGGATACGATCAATGACTCGTTCTACTTAGGAGTCATCTTGATTGAATCTTCTCCCTTCCCACCCTCACCTCCCACATTCAATTCATGGGCAAATTGTATCTGTTTTGTCTAAAAATACAGCTCAAATCCTTCGTGTTTTTTTTTTTTTCCTTCCAGCTCATGGCCACTTCCTTGGTCTGAGCCAATGCCATCTCAAGCCAAGACAAAAGCAACAGTCACCTAACTGGTCTCCCTGCTTCCTTCTTGACTCAAGACTTATGAAGTCTGTTCGCCACAAAGACTTAGGCAAAAAGAGCTTTTGAATATATACCTCTAAGTATGCAGTTCCCTATGTTAAACTCCTTACTGCTTCCCCATGTTCTTAGGCTAAAATCCAAATTTACCATGGTCTGTGCTCTCCCCAGGCTCATTTCGTACCACCCTTCACCTGCTGCGGGCGGCTCCATCTCAACCTTCGGGTCTCAGCCCCAAAATCACTTCTTCAGAGAAGCACCATTCCTGGCTTCCTCTCCAAAATGGCCTTCCCCACGTGGTTTGCTGTCATTTCCCCATTTATCATGATCTTTAATTCCATTTAATTTTTAAAAATTATTGTTGTTTTTGTTGTTGTCGTTAGTTGCAGTAATAGTTATTGCTCGTTGGCTGTCTGCCCATCTAGTTTGTGTGCTTCGTGAGGTCTTTTCACGGGAATAACCCCAGTGCCGGGCATATAGTAGGTGCTCAATAAATATCTGTTAGAATGAAAGGGCCAGCTGTATGAAGAGAAGAACAATGAAATCGCCGTGCTGGGGTCAGAGTTGGGTACAGTATGTTTTGGTGCTGAACGCCAGCCAGTGTGAAGTTGGAGATGGAGGGAGAGAGGCAGACCTTTGTTGATGAACAGAGTTTGGAAGTGATAAGAAAAGCAATTCACAGGCCAAAGTGTGGCACTCATCATATTTTTTGAGACTGGTTATTTTAGCAGTTGTGCCTGAGCTGCATGGTATGAGGGAGAGGCTGGGATCAGGGGCTTTGTGTTAGGAGGCTTTGGCACCAGCACAGAAAGGGAGACGAGGACTTGGGTAGGGAGATACTGAGGGAATAAGGGAGAAGAGGAAGATTTGAGACTCCACAGCTCAAAATTTTGTAGTAACAATGCACCGAGCAATCCAAATATAAAATATTGTGCTTCTTTTATTATAAACACTAAACTATTAGCCAGAAAAAAAAAATCACGTTAAAAACGACATTCTCATATGGACTTGATAAAAGCCTTCATCTATACCCCAACTTCCCTTTGGGTGCAGCACAAAACTGACATAATAACGTCTTGATAGGTTTTGGTGAAAAGGAGAATGAGGTCAAAGTTTTCCACTGTCATTGATTTAATAAATGAGATAAAGTACGTGAAAAGTGTCCAGGGCTATTAGTTAAACTTTTCATCCAAATAATAAAAAAAAGTACCAATATTTACATTTTGTGAACCCGACTAATATTTTCCTGTCACATTGTAGCTAAAAGAAAATGATCTGAAACAGTTTTCTTATGACGCTACATTTGCTTATAATTACTCTTCTCTTTTTCTTAATTGAAGCCATGGAACAAGATGATGACAACAGTGACAAACACGTAACCGTGACAGAAGCGGAAGGGGCTCCAGAGTCTCAGGTATGGTAAATGCTGTGCCAGTCCCTGCGTGCACCCTTTTGTGCTGAGGGAGGTGAGAAAGTGCAGGTGTGATATAGGTTTTACCTTTTGTGTTCTGTAAAAATTGTCATGGTCTGCGAATAAAGTTCTTGTTTTTGATAAAGAGACATTTCACAAGGAAGGTCCTGCGTTGATAATCACAGTCATCATTTGATTCACGTGGGAGGGACAGGTAAGGAGGCATACTTCACTTCCCAAAGGCAGCAAGGAAGGTTAGTGAAGAGGTAGGAGAGATCACCTTTCGGGCGGGCCATCCACTGGAGGTGGCAGAGGCGACTCAGCTCGCTGACTGCACAATCGCGGGGGGCCTGGCCAGTGTGGTGCCTCACGCACCAAAGATTCTGTGCCCGCCCCCGGATCCACTTCATGACGTAGGTATGCTTTTGGGTAGCCACTTACTGCCAAATGCTATTGCAGCTTGGACACCTTAGCGCTCTCTTTATATAAAAGTGGAGCGTTTAAAGATTCGTAGTGGGACAGGGGGGAGAGAAGCAGAACACGTTGGCATTCTTGAGCAAGTCCTCAGTTGTTCTTTAGTAAGTCCTCAATAATTCATCCGCTCAGCATTCCACTCCCCTTGATACCCAGCTATAACGTAATGTGGCATAGCTGAATATCTGGGTGCCTTAAGCCAGTTTCTTAACCCTTTTGAGTTTTCGATTACTCATCTATAAACCCACCTAATAGGATAGTTGTGTGGAGTGAAAATGAGAGCATGCAGAACAAGTAAGTCATTTGCTTTTAGGAGACCTGAGAACAATAAAGGAGTGGGCCCAGGTGAGTCTACTACTTGGGAATTGATCATGGGATATGCAGAACCATGGGCTGACCTACCCAGGTAGAAGAATCTGACAGAGTCTGCACATAGGCGGACAAGGGTGGAGAAACTTTGGAAGCCTACGGGCCCTTCTGTGAACCCTCACTGTATGCAGGGCGCGGCTCTGTTCTACTAGGCCCTGCAGAGGGAATTGCCTCTCAGGATTGTAATATCAGTATTGTGATATCCCATTTGTCCACACTCATCAAGATGTGTACATTAAATATGCACAATTGTTTGTATATTAAGTATACGTCAAGAAAGCCGGAAGAAAAAGAGAAAAGATTCTTGGATTAGTTGGCCCGTTGCACTTCACCTTTAAAATTCTAAAACTGTTCAGAATCATCACATTAGCTTTTCAGCCAAGATTGCACAGGTCATAATGTTTTAATAAGTTTATATAGTAATTGTTTGGAATTGTTCTGCTATAGTAATATTCAAAATGCTGTGATCCACAGGTTCGTACGGAAATTACACTTCAGGCTTCCAAGCAAACCTGGGAAGGGATTCCTTCCTGGACGTTTTCATAAATCATTAAGCTATTGATGGGACAGAGAGTTCTAAGCTTAAATTATTATTCTTTATTTATTTTGACCTTATTCCATGGGCAAGTCTGTTTTAATGCAATTTTCTTTCTTTGTGTATCTCAAAAGAATACGTAGACTTCGCTCTTCGAGATCTTGTGATTGTCTACAGCAACCATAATATAATCACATAGGATACACAGAGGAATGAAATTATGAAACCAGTGAATCAGTAATTAGATCAAGAACAGATTCTGTTTAGGTTCGAGAGTCACGAGTTAAGTTCACTGGGATGCGTAATTCTGAGTGCTATGGGCCTAGGCCGCACAGAGAGGAGGGAGCCGTCACCTCCTCTGGTGTGTCTGACAACGCTCGTCTGTGCTGCAGGAGAAGCACGAACTTCATTAGTTTGATTCTGCGGGTCCATCTATGCAAACGCTCTGGGCAGAATCCTCGATAGTTCAAGTCGCGTCAGGTGATCTTAAAGAACACTCAGAATTTCACCATCAGATATCTAGGCAGGAGTGGGAATAGATGTATGTATGTGCTGATGCATGTATGCCTGCGTGCACTCTTGTTAATTTGATGTTTGGTGTATACATAATTGAGCACCTAAATGCCAGACTTTAGGCCATTTCACATTATTGCCATCCTCACTCCAGAGCACAATTTTAAACAAGTTAAGTGGAAATTTTTTATTCCTCCTTCCCTATATGTGATGAAATATGTCACTATGGGAAAAAATGACCCTACACTGTTGCAACTTTTGGGTGCATGAAGGATTAAGACAATCCCTTACCCCAGAGAGACTGGGCCTTCTACACAAGTTTCCCACCTACCAGAAAACTCTAGTGCTACCCTGATAAGTTGGTTCCTTTCTTCCTTTTCTCACCAAAAGATCTTTTTCTGCCTACGAAGCTCCCTGCTTTAATGCAGCGATGTGTGGGCCGGGTGAAGAGCTCATGTAGAGTGGCGTTTGCTTCCCAGCCCTGCTTCCTCATAGCTGGTGCTTACAGGCAATTTCTTCTGTGTCTCTCAAACTGTAAGTTCCTGTAGGGACTTAAGCATCCGTGTCTTTGTCGCCAGAGTCACCCCACCATGTGGGCAGCGATTAGCACGCTTGGTTTTCATCTCTGTGAAACGGAGATATTATAAAGTTGTCATGAGTTTGGAATGAAGAAACACTGAGAAGTGCCTGCCATCCTGGCACGTAAGAGCTTCAGTAAGTGTTAGGCAATGTACCCGAGGTTTAAGGGCACCGAATCGTTATCAGTACTATCATCTATTACATCCTTTTTTGGCTTGAATGGTTCAGGTATCGAACCTGGCTGGGCTGCAGTCATACTCTGTCTACCATTAAGATATCTTCACATACCTAAAACATTTTCTACCCTTCTCTCGTTATAACTCTTTAGGTGCGACTAAGGATTAAAGAATCTTTATCAAAATGCAAAGACTTTCTGCCAGGTTCCAGTTTAAGGGTTGAGATCTGCAATGAGTAATTTATAACATGTCAAACTTCGGAAATTCCCGTTTTTATTCAGATGGCCATCGACCACTGGATTCAGTAATTACTTTTATTGTCTCATATCCCCATTGGAATCAATTATTTTAACATCAAGTAATGATAACTGTTAATTATACAAATTAATTGACAAATATTTGATGATTAATTTATCACTAGCCAAAGTGTGACTTTTTTCTTAATAGACTAAAGAAAGCTTTTATTTAAGGCTGTGGTAGCTTCATAGAAAACATGTGATTTTAAAAAATCCTTAGTTAGAATTTATTAGAATTCTCTTATTCTTTTTTTGCTTTATTATTTGTCAGCTTTGCTGCCCTGCTTAGCAGTATGGTTGATAATATATCCAGATCTGAGCTGTAATTTCAGGTCAAAACAGGATAAAATATTGGTGACCTCCCTGATCTAGTCTGAAAGTTCGAGGAGTCAAATATGTAATGAATGAACCCTTACTTTGTTCATTAAGTAAATATATAGTGTATTTAGTTTCATCAGAAGAAAAAATTTTGTAAGTATAGTAGATTAAGAAAATATTTGAGGGAAATCACAGTAATACATTTCATATAACTATGGTTGCTGCCTCCTTCCCTGCTCCAGCACGCTCTGGCAGGATTTAGCATCATATAGTGTTTGTACCGGATGGGTCTATCCCACTGCCTGGTGTATAAACACCAGTAGCTCCACAAAGGAGGAGGACCAGAGGAATGAAACTCCCTGAGCTTGCATTGCTTCATCTGCTCAAGAAGAGACTAGGAGTCAGTGAATGATTTCTGAGGCTCTGTGATGGTCCTATTTGGTGTTTGAAGATTGTGCTAGTGATGCCCTGGTGTTACTAAACATGCCTTTACCATCACACTTTCTGTCATGTGTAACTTCACTATGAATTCTTGTTGGTTCTTCTCTAGTTATCAAAGGATGTATTTTTATATCCCAACCAGGAAGAAATTTTTCTTAGTTTTTGTCCTTTCTCTGAAGAAATTTGAAAAAATGAGTACTTACGGCCCTAAAATAATGATGATGATAATAATAAATGATGATGATGATGATGATGATGATGATGAAGAAGAAGAAGAAGAAGAAGAAGATTGTCTTCTGAATTTTCATGGAAAGAATTCTTAATACTTTTTGTTTTGGAAATAGGTACATACAATTGAGTAATATAATATACCATCCTAACCCATCAGTATTTTTATTCTGTCATTTGGATTTTCTGTTTAAAGTAGCAAAAAAATATATTATTTTATGAATTTCTTTTGAAGATTTAATTTTTAAAGAAATGACGCTATTATGTACCAATCAAGAATTTATTCAAATACCCTGACTTTCATCTAAATAGCATTCTGTAATTACAAAAGTGCTTTCATGAAAGATAGACCGTGATCCTAGTGTTCCCTCCCTTAATAGCAGTTTTTACATGATGCTTTTTCTATTTTAGAAAGAGTGATTTTTAAAGTTACAATAATGCAGAAAATGTTTCATATAGAACTGTGCTCTTTCACCTTTTGTCATAAAGGTTGCTCATTTGTCACCCTTGTCCCTTTCCCTAAGGAAATCCTGTCCATGTTTCATTTTACCACTAAAAAATGAACGCAACATTTTTATGGCTCCATTTATAAAGGAAGAAGACTTTTTCATTTACATTCATAACACTTCTCTTCTCAAATACTGAAAATCATATGAATAGTTTTAATTTACATTACAGAGCTTTTTTTCCCCCTAAGCAGACCTTGAAATAAGGTTCTTAAATAACTCTTCTGATGCTTACACATTAATCTTTTGTTATTTTCTGTCCTAGCAGTGTTAGGTAAACTGTTTATAATTAATTTCACATCAATAAATTAAGTATTCCAAGAATGCAAACCTCTAAATTGAGAGCTGTTAGTTATCTCGCTTCTCCTACCATAACAAAGCTCCTAAAATATTAATAAAATTCATGGGTTTTTGAACTAAATCACTGAATTACAAAGCTTTGAAAGGGATCCCCAGAAAACATCTGGTTCAGTGTGGTGCTTCCACAGAGGGCTGCTTTGTGGAACTGTCTTGGATGTGTGGGCATCTCTCTGGGCTTAAGGTTCTCCAGAGAATGAAGAAGCATTCAGAACCCTCCTTGAAAGCTTTTTTTGATAGTTGTTATGTAAGGATTGCTTAGAATTGATTATCTTGTGAAAATGCTTCTAGGAATAATAGGGAAACCAGAAAACCAAAACAGCAGTATTCCTTTTTAAATTAAAGGGTGGTTTAATTATAAATATGAAATAAGTCAATCCGAAACCCATTCTTAAAAGTAATAATGTTTTGTGTTTAAAATACATAATTTGTGCACCTAAGTATCTGGTTCAAATAAAAATGTATTTCCTCAAGAAAAGAAATTCCGTATTTAGAATTCTAAGCATATGATATGAAGAATGTTTAGAGTTCCTTAAAAACGCATATTTACACAAAAACCAAAAAAACAATAGTCAAGGTCTCTTACATTTTCTCTGCTCAGTCCTGCCCTCTTATTGCTGATAGTATCAGTTGTTTTTTAAAAACATACGTGGGACCCACAGACAGAAGGAAAGACTCCACATCAGAGTCTAGAGGTTGTTAAGCCCAGTCACTTGGGCGCCTGTGTAACAGGCTCATCCCGCTTGCCAAATTAGTTAGCTCCGTGGTGCTTCCTCCTGTGTGGCACCCTGCCTTGCCCTGATCTCATGAGTGCCCTCTGTCATTCAGGGATGCCACCCCGGGGAGTAGAGAGATTGGGCTGACTCATCACACTGCTGAATAAACAACCATGGAGCAGGTCCCGAGGTTGTAGGGTCATTAACATCCTCTCTTTCACTAGCAGGACGGTATCTTAAACACAGTGAGGATGACATGGATGGAGAGAGAAGAAATCCTAGATGGTCGACATAAATCGATTTTCTAGATAGCAGAAACTTATTGCTTTGAATGTCAAAAACATTTAAAGAATGTTAACTCTTTTCACATAGAAATTTCCCCGAATAATTTCCTTGCCTTCTTAGTTTGAAGGACACTTAACACACACTGATCCTCTTTTACTCTGTATTGTTGATTTAAAAAGCATTCTTCAAGATCGGCCTATATATTAAGCATGAACTCAAGTTATGGGCTCTGTTAAAATCCTGACAAACAAAAAACACCAAGGGAGGACTGGGATGGTAAAGGGAACTAAATATAAAATCACGTGGACCCTTAGCCTGGCAATTATTCTGCTTTCCTCGTTCAGTTTCCTCTTCTCTCAGGTCAAGAGTTGAACAAACCACAGCCTACTGCCTGTTTTTCTAAATGAAGTGTTACTGGAACACAGCTTGCTCTTTCATTTACGTATTGTTTCTTGCTGCTTTTTGCGTTAGAACTGCAGAATTGGGTAGTTGCACCAGAGAACCACATGGGCGCTATTGACGCTTTGGCCCTTTCCAAAAAAAAAGTTTGCCAACCCTTGCAACGGATATGGGTGATTTCAAACCTTCTTTCTCATAGCTCCAGCATCTTTTCACAGTCCTAACTGTGAGCTAAGGAAACGATTTCTTATTTTTCTGGGAACTAGAAGCCTTTGGAAAAGAATTTCCACTTGTTCACACCACCAGATATGCCACCCTACCTGCGTATTTACCCCCGTACTTCACCTGTGCTCTCGTTAGAGTGAATATATTCATACTTTCTGTCTGAGAGTAGTTGTTTGTTGTCTTTACTGCTCAAGGACATCACTCCTAAAAACTCCCTCTCTCCCTCCTACATCCTCAAGGTTCCCTCCTTACTGGATTTCTAAGAAAGGTAAATATGCTGGGACACCCCTCACCTTAAGCAAACGAGCAAACCCTTCAATGCCGCTCTTTAAGCTAGCATCCATTTCTCACAACAAAAGTCCTCAGAAGAGTTGTCTTTCCTGTGTTGAACCCAAGCTAAGAAGGCTTTTTTTTTTCCTACTGCTTTTTTTTTCAACAAAACTAAAACATTCTACATTCAGAGTCACCAGGTACTTTTGTCAAATTCAGTGTCAAGTATTTTGAATCTATCTTATTTGGTATTTCAGGAGCATTTGATACAGTTTATCCCTCCCTCCTCTCTGAAGCACCTTCTTCCTCACTTACCAGGTTCTTCTCCTGGAGCTACTTCTTCTTAGTCTTCTTTTCTGATTACTCCTTGTTTTCCCAGTATCTAAACAAGAGACTCAGTTCCTGGATTTATTCCCTTCTCTGTTTATATCACTCCATTGGTAACCTCACTTATTCCTTTGCTTTTAAATACCATCCACACGATGATGACTCCCAAATTTCTGTCTCCAGCCTGAACTTCTCCCCTGAATGTCCAGAACGTCAACCTAGCTACTCCACTGGATGTCTAGCAAGCTTATTCCTTCCCAGACGTTCTCCTCCTCTATTCTTCCCAGTCTCAGTAAATGACAATCCTACCCTTCCAGGTGCTCAAGCCAAATATCTTGGAGACAAGATCTGCTGCCCCTGCCTTTGGAAAATTTCCAGATTCTAACCACTTCTCAACACCTTCACCACAACCACAAGTTCTAAGCCATTTCTTATATGAAGACCAGTCTCCTGAGTGGTCTTCTAGCTTCATCTCCTTCTTTCTGCCCAACAGTATTTTCTCAGGCCAGAAGACGAATGATCCTGTTAACATGTAAGTCAGATTGTGCCAGTCCTATCTTCAGAATCTTCAATAAAGGATCTCCATCTTGTTCAGACAAAGAATCTAAATCCTTACACAGTCTGTAAGGAAACTACATGATCTGGCCCCAAAACACCTTTCCGAACAATCAGTTCCACCAGTCCCTCTCCCCTGCCAACTCTACTTCAGCTGCGCTGTTCTCTTTGCTCCTCAGAGACCTTGTACTTCTGTTCCTCTGCCTGGAACGCTCTTCCTCACTTCCTGTAGGTCTCCGCTCAAATGTCATCTTAGTAAAGATCCCCTGACATTCCTATCAGAATAACACCTCTGTCCCTTTACCCTGCTTTATTTTCCTTGCTATCATGTATTACCATTTGATAATACATATCTATATATTATAGAATCCACATCCCTATCGAATGTAGTTAAGTTCAGTGACACGTGGGACTTTTTTCTTTTTTGTCGTTGTGGTTCACTACTGTATCCCTAAAACCTATGTTTTAGGGATATGAGTGTTTTTCAAATAAAATCTGTTGAATGAATAATGAAATAGAGAGCTGGGGGACGTATATGGGGAATGCTAAAAGGAGGATTTCATAAATATTGGTGTTTAAGTATTTGAAAGATTGTCATTGAATGAGAGATAGACATAGTTTCAGTTGCTCTAAGAGGCAAAACTAGTACTCATGGGTTGAAGTTCAGTGGTTTCAGAGTTTTGTCTAGTGTGGTAAGGGGCTTTCCAACAGTTCTGGCTCTCCAACAGTACACAGGCTGTCTTAAGATAAACTGAGATTCCTGTTCAAGGAAACCTTGGAAATGAACTAGAAGACCTCTTGTGAGGGATGTTGTAAAAATAAACTCTGACTTCGATGGAGGAATTCCACTTGTCATCCTCTGGGAATCAGTGATTTGGGCTACTTTATGGATTTTTTTGTTTCCTTCCTAGTCGTTGGAGAAACTGCTAGATAAGGAGGTGTCCTTGACCCTGGGAATAAGGATTTAATCATTACTTTGTGTGTATGGTCCCATTTCTCAGATGCCTACTCAAAAAAAATGGGTATCTTTAGCACAAAGCATTAAGACCATGAAGCTGTGATCACTTCTGGCCCTTTCCCCATATTTGGTCATGTTGCTGAGTCCATTTAAATCCTGTAGGTTGTATTGGGTATAACAGAAATTCCATAGTTTTGACCATTCCTGCCAAGAGTAACTTTAGATTTCTTTATCAGCTCATGTCCTGATATGTCCATATGAACCATTTTTGAAAGAATTTGAGCAAAAACAGTTGATAACTTGTGTGTTGTAACGAACATTTTTTTTCCTAATCTAAGTCCTAGATTCTCCTCCTTCATGTTATTGTTACTTAGATACTTTAGTGAAATAAAGAAAAATATGATGCTTCATGGATCATTTCCAAACTCTGATGAAATTTTGAGCTTTTTTTTTTCCAGTTTATTTAAAAAAAAAACTTTTCCACCATATTTTATTGTAGCACTGGAAGTATTTTGCTAATAATGCCCCATAGTAACTTTCCAGTTGTCAAAAAAAAAAAAAAATCTTGTGATCTCCTTGTTAACCGTGTATTTGTCTATGGAATGATTTGGTGGAGCAAAAGAACTGGGAGATTGTGTACTGTTATTTTTAGTCTCTGTATCACTTCACCCTTTTTGCTGGAGTGGTTCCTGGCTAACTTTCCCATGAGTTTTTAACCTCTTGTTAGGCTTTGCTTATGTAACAGGAAACAGGCTGTCAGGAACAAATAGTGACGTGTCAGGGGCACACATTTGTAGCAAATGATTTAGTTTGCTCTGCCCTTCACTCTCTCAAAGTAGACTGATAAATGATCTCAACTTTAAGACTTGTAGTGTGGCATTCCTAGATTAAAATTTCACTTTGGGGAAGACCAAATATTTTACCAAGACCATGATTTAATCCAGGAGACAGAGAAGATGCGTTTATTATAAGGTGAACTTTTCAGCGGTGTCATGTCCTGGGACTGTGGATTTAAGTATATCTTCGCTTTTTCTCCAACTCTTAAGGCAGGGGTAATGTGCAAGCTTCAGGAAAGAGATGACATCGGACGAATTGAACTGGTCCAGAAGCTGGCGAGAGAAAACTGTCAGTTTTTGCAGACAGAGAAAAAAGAACGGGAGAAATCTGAACACGTAAGCCTTTTTCCTCTTGGGGATGTACTTTCGAAGGGGTGGAAAATGTTTCTGCCTGGTTGTATCTTTGGAGGAAAGAATACTTTATTTTAAATTCTTTAGGGTTTGTTTTTTTTTTCCCTAAAAGCATCCTCCCTGGTAAAAATGACAGATCGTAGCCAGTGGTTTATGACACTGGATTTATAAGAGAATTCATCTCAAAAGTAAATCATGCAGAAATATAAGAACGCAAGTAAGCAAATATGAATGTGTGTCTTTTTATGATCCTGATTTGATGGCTTTCAAATTTGACCTTGGGAGTTTCATCCCATCCGATAGTTTGCAGAATACGAATTTGTACTTTTATGTTCACGTTTAGCACAAGGGCTGGTTCAAGTTATCAAACAAATGTGTCTGAGGCCACTAGAAATAGACGAGAGCAGAAAGACAGATTATAGATGTTCTCACCAAGCAGGAGAATCAAAAGGGAGTTTTCCCAGTCTCTTACGAATGTTTGTGCTCCAACAAGAGTGATATTGTTGAGATGTGGTTAAACGAGGGGAAAGGGTTGCTCGGGCCGCTTCCCCTGAAAGCAGTTATTCAGACCGAGCCTTAGAACTGCGAGCACTGCCGACGTGCCAGGAAGACAGTGGAACCACGCTCTTCTGCTACACATTGCTGTCCATTGACTTTTTGTTGTTGTTTGTAAGACTTCACTTTCCGTGACCGAGCCAGGGTTGCTCATGAAGGGGACAGTTTCTCGGTGTTTATAAACATGTCTTCCTGTGACTTTAATTCTTTCTTGGAATTTTATTTTCACCCCTTTTCAAGGGGGGAAAAATTGCTCCATGTGTTTTCAGATCCAAGGCCATCAATACAAAGGCCAGGGCATTACCGAGCAGGAGAGGAGGTGAGATGTTCAAGGATGGCAGGCTGCTCAGGTTAATAACGTAATATCTCTAATGGTGCAACATCAAATCTTAACAGTGTCTCAAGGGGGAGAATAATTCGGCAAGGTTTGTAACTGAACTATTTTGCGGGTATCTATTGACTTTAAGTACAAATGGAGGTCTCAGGGCCTTCACTTTGCTACATGCTATTGTGAAGTTCAGGGACTTACTTAAGTTGTCAGAAGCACCCTGAAGTTTAACTATATCCAAGACTGACTCCTAACCTCTGCTTGTTTTAGCATATTTGAATATCCCAGCGCATGGCTTGAATTTCTCAAAACAATATTCCTATTGATTCATTTTAGTTAGAAGAGCAACAGTTTTCATATGCCATATTTTATTGATTTCAAGATGCACATTTTCCCCACCTTTTGCATCTCTGAAATCACGATGAATCTTAACAATTGATGATGGAAACCATGTCATAGTTTAATTGTGGGCATTTTTCTTCCTAGTGGTTCTTAAAATGAATGATATGTTTTATAACGGAGCTCATATTCGATTCAATAGGCCAGCAACAACCTGAGCATAGGGCAAGATCTTTTGAAATCAAACAAACTGTAGAGTACCTCTTGCCAAGGCTAGACATCATCAGCCTGAGGCCACAAACAACATTATGCTTATCAAAAAGGGAACTGTGTTACGTTTGCCTTATATTTAGTTCAATTTGGAATACTGTAGTCATAGCTAATGAGAATATAATGCCCTTTAAATGTCTAATAATAGAAATCTGAATTTGGTGCTGATACTCGTAAAGACTTTTCGCATGAGACAGAAATGTAGTGGTAGGAGATTTGCAGCTTTGCTTATGGTTATCTATCTCCAAACCTTCATTTTAAGATTGTAAAATGGGACAGTAAGGTTTTTTACTTCTTGTGTGAATATCATAATGTGGATGCATTAACAGCTCCAAAGTGTCTGTGCTTCTGAGAGGAGAGATGCTGTATAACTAAACATCGGAATTACGGCTTTTCCTACATAGGCTTTTCCAAATGAAGCTGAGACTAAGGAAGGTGCATGTTAAGGATTTTTCTTCTTAAGTGATAAATGTAAACTCAGCCATCTCCCTCCTGCAGGATGACATCAGTTGAACTAATCAATTCTCAGGGCTGATCTTTTCTTTCTTTCTTTTTTATGTTTTAATTTTTAATTTTTGTATTTTTCAATTACAGTTGACATTCAATAATATTTTATATTAGTTTCAGGTGTACAACCCAATGGTCAGGTGTTTATATAATGTATGAAGTGGTCCCCCCTTGTTAAGTCTGGTACCCACTTGGCACCATAGGTAGTTATTCACAATCATTGGCTGTATTTCCTATGCTGTACTTTACATCTTCATGACTACTTTGTAACTCCTCATTTTTACTTCTTAATCCCTTTACCTTTTTCACCCAGCTTCCCAACCCCACTCCCATCTGGCAACCGTCAGGTTGTTCTCTGTATCTTTGAGTCTATCGCTGTTCTGTTTGTTTGTCTATTTTATTCTTTAGATTCCACACATAAATGAAATCATGATGTTGTCTTTCTGTGTCTGACTCATTTCACTTAGCATAATATCCTCTAGGTCCATCCATGTTGTCACAGATGGTAAGATTTTATTCTTTTTTTTTTTTTTTTGCCAAGTGATATTCCATTGTATATACACACCACATCTTGTTTATCCAGGCATCCATTGATGGGCACTTAGGTTGTTTCCATATTCAAGGCCGATATTTACATAGTGTTTCACTAACTAGGTTATTCGACACTAGATACTTACACTTTTTACAATAATTTATTAGGAGTAAGAACCACCTGGTAGATAACATTACTCTCTTAAGCATTCAATATATCTATCTATCCCTTTGCTCGCATATTGAATTTACAGTGTCCATGAGGTGGGTGAAGCAGTTGCATTTTTCCTGCCCTTGTTTTCTTTTCAATAGCCGTCATCTGCTCTTGCTCCTGGAAACTCAGAACACACAACATGTACGGAGGAAACTGCAGTTTACTTAATGTAAACCGAAGTCTGCAATTTCCTCCTCTTGTTATAGCAATAACAATAATGGCCAGACCCTGGAGTGACATACAGATTTCCTTTCTTTAAATGTTTTTAAAATGTTTCGTGTACCTCATCTACCATTACTGGGACCAAAGCTAAGGAGACAGTGATAAAATTTGAGTTCGAATCCAAGTTGCCTATCGAGTCATTCTTTTTGCTGAACAACATTGCGTCTCCTGTTCTAGAATGCTGCCTCCCTTTTTATACATAAATGTCAAAATGGGAGAGCAACTTTGAAGTAGTCCTGTGTGGAGAAAGACATGAATTTGGTAGAATAAAGCTTTTGTTGCTGGTATGTCTCGTTACAAATTGAAAGAGCTTAGAGCTTTCTGAGTAGTCTTTTCTAATATTTATTTAAACTGGTAAATGCATGATTATAAATGCATGTAATTATTCTGTGCTTTTGCCAAGGTGTTTCTGAAATAAAAAAGTTAAATGTATAATTATCACAGGTTTCTCAGGAAGCACTTAGTTTTTCTATTTTCTATGAACTAGCTACAGGCAAAATTAGCCAGCACTCATTCCTAAGTGTTGAAAATTGTTATGTGAGAACTTTGAGAAGGCGACAGAAATTGGCTATTTCTTCTAAATATTATGATAGTGAAATTAACATTTGGTCATTAATTCTTTAAAGAAATTACCTCTTATATGGGCATCCTGTTTTCTACTTTTAATTCTATGATTATATCAATAGAGGAAGGAGCTTGTGTTACCAAACAGGGACTTTTGGGTTTGACCTTGAAGAATGACTGATGGTCATAGAAGGGCAGGGTGGGGAAGAGCGTTTAATGGAGGACAAGTAGGAAAACGCAATTTGAGCAATGGGTGATTCATGGGGAATGAAGACAGTGGGCTCTAGGAGAGGCCAGAATTCAGATGCAAAAGACCTGGAAAGCCACCGTAAGGAGTTTAGGCTCGTTTATCTGGCAAAAGCGAGTCATCAGAGATGAGAAGTGGCATAATCAGATGTGGTCTTCGTACGATCTCCTGGCATTGCCTTAGAGGAACAATCGAGTGGGGAGAGGAAGGTGTTGGAGGGAGCCCTGAGAAAGCTGTTGTGGTGCATCAGGTGGAACCTAGAAGCCTGAACCAGGGTGGCCACTGTGGGAAATAAGAAGGCCGTAGATGTTGAGTCATTCAGATGGTAAAACTGGCGGAATTTGATGACTGGTGATGGGAGGACGTGTGTGCTATGTTACATTAAGCCACTTTTGAATTTTTATAAAGGTTGCTTTGGTATAGTGGTAGACATAAGGATGCTCTGTTTACTACCAGAATGGTTGGTCACCTTTGTCAAAAAGATGCATGAGACATTCACTTTCTTTGTTTTCCTGCAGGGTGTTTCAGGTGTCAGATATGTGCTAAGGCACTCGTGTTTATCTGAATAACAAATTGTTAGATGGGAGTTATGGCTAACAGTATGGGCACTACACAAACCCTCTCCTTAGACCAGACACTGTGAAAGTACCTTAAGCAGAGAGACTCTTTGGTAGTCCCTGAATAAACTGGATTATTTGGCCAGAGCTTTGGCATTTACTTCAATGATGTGTATGTCTTCTTCAGAATTAACTATGACTTTAGGGGTGCTCTCCTGACCCATATAGTCTGAGTTGGATTGCTATACTGTTATTCAAGCTTGGTCACTTATTCATTCAATACACCTCTGTTAAAGCTGATGTTGTAGGGTATCTGGAATAACTGTGGTAGCTTCAACTTTCAGTTAGTATAGTCAGGCTCCTACCCTGAGGGAGTATCATCAACTTGTGGAGAAAAGACATTGACACAAATAATAGATAGAAGGAAGCAGTGTTGATAATCCCAAGAGAGAGGCATAGGTATGTACGCTTGGAGTTTACCTGAAAAAAGAGGATTCTCTCTTATGGCAGAGGTAGAGTTTAATGTAGACCTTAAAGTAGGTTTTAGGTTGGATTTAAATACTTCAAGTTCAAGAAGAGCATTAGAAAATGCACAGAAATGTCCAAATACTAGGTATTTTTTTTTTAGAAATCACAAACCATTCTTTGTCACCAGAGTACCAAGGGTGGGAATGAGGGAGGAGATGGTGACAAGGAGGTGGGAGAAGGAAGATTTAATGAGAAATGAGACAGAGACCAGACTGTGGAGGATTTCGAGGGCCGAGAAGTTTCACTTCATTGTAGAAATATTGAGGAGCCGTTGATTAGTGTTGTTAGTTTTCATAAAAAGGAGAATTGGAGGAGGGGTAAGATATTATTTTAGTTTGACGGATTAGAAAGCAGAGGCTGCTGAGTGATGAAACAGAGCTGGGCTAAGCATGAGCTCAAGTCTAATGGCCTCTGGAGAGCATCTTCTCCCGCGGTCATCATTGGAGGGAGAACAGGAAGCCAAGATGCTAAGAAGCATGACAGTCTGAGAAAGAGGACCTACTAAAACAACAGCCCTGAAGGGTAGAGACAGAACAATTCCTTATTGAAATGGTGGTGGTAGGCGCAGGTAAAGATAAAAGAAAAAAATGATAAATCAGGTCTTGCTGAATTTGAGTCCTAACTTAGATTTGAGAAGCATGTAACCTGTTCACATTTTATCAGTGAAATAGCTGTATTAAAATATATGTTTAGACCTGTTTTCTGGAAAACCACTGCTCTGTTTACCAGAAAACCAAAACTGGTTTTCCTGAAATGCAGTTTATGCTTCGGAGTGTGTCAGCTTGTGCAGTGGAAACGCCAACGGTAGCTCCTGAACCGCGTTCCCAGTTTCGGCTGAAATAAGGATCTGTAAAATGTACACAAAAGCCTTGCTGAGTGACACTTTCCCTGGGGACCACGTCTGCATTCCCCCCCCCACTCCCCACCCCATTTTCTTTGGTTCCTTTGTTAAGTCTGGGGACCCACCCTACTTCCTTCCCCTTTTCAAATGCACTTATGATAGATGGGTGGGAAGGGGATTTTGCTTTCATTCTGAAACTGAATCTTGGCATGGTCTGCGGCCAGGGCAGGGTCCCTCTCACTCAACCCCTCCTGGAATTTCCTTTGCCCTGTTTCCTGCAGCCTCATCCTGGAATTCTGCCTACGTCAAAGGGTTCCTTGTGCAGGGATTAATAGGGGAGAAGTGATTTGAAGTACTGTGGCTGCTGTCACTCAATTTCCCATATAAAAAGTTGGTCTTGGCCTTTTCCCAACTTTCATTTCGTCTATTACTTGAATACATACATACGTACATACATACATACATACATACATACATACATACATACCTAGGTATAAGGCGAAAGCCCCCTTTTTACTCTGTACTAAATATTGAAAGGTAAAGCAGTTTTATCATTCTGTAGTCAAACTGGCATTATCCATCTAATCAAGTGAAGTTAAGAGCAATCTTGGCATTATTTGAAATTTACCAGTAATTTAATTTAACCAAAAAACTACTCAAAGACAAATAGAATTTTATGACATTATTGCTTAGTGTTGAAAGCCAGAATCCAGGTGTAACAGGCAATTTCTAATATATTTAGTTGCCCATCTATAAATTGAGAACACACTATGTAAAAGTCACGTTATTTTTCTTAATAACAAAATCTTGACTTTGTGTTGATTTGGTACCAAAGCACTTTTTCATAGGAAATAAGCATCTTTGAGTGAGTGATTTTAGTTCATGTTTAATGAGAATGAATATGGCCACCAAAGTAGCACAAAAGTGATAGAAGATAGTTCTTGCCTCCAAAAAGTTTGCAGTCTAGCTGAGGAAAACAATTACGCATGGGAAACAAGTAACCATTCAAGACAGCATTTAATGAGGTGTTTAAGAAATTCCACAGGCCTTCAGAGAGAAGGAAACACCTTTGGTAAACATATTTCATCGTCGCAGCCAGCAATCCTACTCTTCTCCTTTGTTCAAAAGCAAGGTTTGCAAGTTTGATTTACTTCATGTACTCTATAGGTTCTAATTTCTGTTGTTTTTCCTCCAGAAAAATGGCAGCTAGGCAGCCAGCGAAAGGCAGTGATGAGCTCATGCTGTGCGAGAGAGCCATCTGCTCATTACTTGTATTTTTAGGTTCTCGCAAGAACCCCGTTGCAAGTCCCAATGGTTTTTAAATTTTATTTGCAGTATTTTCAAGATAGAAGAATTTTTCATTACGTTATTTGCTTATGTTTCTAGAAATACTAAAGTTTCTTTTGAAAGGCCCAATTAAGAAAATTGATCATTAAAAAATCAAAAAAGTGTGGGGGGAGGTGAGGGGAATAGGAGGTTCAGATTTCCAGGTATAAAACAAATAAGTCATGGGATGTGGTGTACAGCATAGGGAATCTAGTCAATAATATTGTAATAGTGTTGTAGAGTGTCAGATGGTTGCTGAACACATCATGGTGATCACTTCTTTACGTATGTCAATATTGAATAACTGTGGTGTACACCTGAAGCTAATACAGTATTATATATTTTAATAAAAATACTTTTTAAAAAAAGAAGAAAAGAAAATTGATACTAGCTCAGTTAGAGTTATCGAACTTACCTTCTCCAGGGATCTTGTATTCTCTGTGGTACGAATGGTGCTCCCTAGGTTTATTTTGTTCTTATACTTGTTAATTTAAAATAGCCCTATTATCTCTAGTATGCTTGAGAGATCATTAAAGTGAAATATTGAAGAATAGATTATCGTTCTTTGGCTTTTGCCCTCCTCTGTGGTATGTCTCCTTCTAGATCCCTGACAACTTTTCTTCTCTACCAGCATCAAGACTGATCTGCGTTAAAATAACAATTTTATTACCTTATAGATTGTTGTCTGATCAGGTAACACTAGAAATATTTGGTGGTTCAGTTTCATTTGGGTTTATAATGGATGTTTATGACAAAAATGTGAAGATGGGCAGCTAGACAGTTCTTCACATACAGATGGTGGTGCTTTGTGACAACTATGTATTACCAGGCTTGGAAATAAAAACATGAAGTGATGTCGAGGTGTGAGGAGACATAGGAACCAATGTGCTTTGGTTCCCCGGGACTGTCCTGATACATCACTGCCTTTGGGGAGTGAGTGCTCTGCAAGAAATTCGGAGGCTGAATTCACAGTTACCTGTATGGTATTATACAGGGTGTGATGTTAGCTTGTCACGGGCAGCTCAGCTGGTCTAGGGAGATGTGCACGGGTCCCTGATGAAGAGACAGAATCTAAAGGGTCAGGAGAATAACTAAGAGAAATGAGGAAGGATGGGCATTCCAGGCAGAGGAAAGAACATGTGTGATGATGTGGAGGGTCTGATGCCAGAGAGGATGCCGTAGCTCTAAAGGCAGAACCAAGTGGCTGGAGCTAAGGGGATGGGGGTGGGAGGAGGGAAGAGGTAGGCCAGGTGAGAGAGGTTCAGGGATCAGAGGATGCAAGGCCTGATAGGCTTAGCCAGACATTATGTGCTAAGAGCAAGATTGAGTTCTTGTGAGGAATTTAAAAAGAAAGAGGGAAAAGATGATTAGATTTGAATTTTTGAGACTCTGGGTTCACTGTGGGAACAGTTTGGCAGGAGGAAAAATGGGTCACATTTACTCCTCTCAAAGCTTTCTGAGTCTCCTTTCTTCACAGTTCTTTCTGTTGGTTTTACAAGAAGGGGTAACCAGCATAAACATTAAGGCTTTGCTGTGAGGTCTCAAATCCAGAAACTTGAGCTGAAGTCCCTGTGAAGACAGAATGTCCAATTATAGCTCAATTCCAGTTCATTATCTTTATCCTAAAATATGCTACTACATCTCCATTTTCTTTAGAGCGTTGACTTTGATTCCTATCTTCGTAGAAATGAATTTTGAGCTTGCATGTAACGCGAGTAGTTTCTGTTAATAAACCCCACGCGGCATATATGTTCACTTTAAATTTATTTCCTCTGCTGTATATTTGCCTCACACGGATTCAGCCAAACTGGTGATTTCGGAGCGATTCAAATACTTCAGTTGATACAGATGAGGAAAAGGAATTTATAAAAGATTTTCATGTAAGATGCAAAGAATCTTTTGCAATGGGAAGTGGGTGGAAGGGAAAAATTCCATCTGGTATACAGCAGCTCTAAACGTTTTTTAAGATAGCAAAAATAGAAGATTGCTGAAAATATCAGAACATAACAGACTGTGGGCAAGTGTGCAGGACATATTTCTCTAATAAATCATGTTAAATACCCACATTCTACTTAAAACGTGACCCTGTTCTTATTGTCGTTACATAAAAATTTGTCTTTAATTTTTTTTAAAAAAATAGAGCATTCCATTACTGAAGCAAAAGGGACTTGTTTTAGTCTGTGGAAGTCAATACTATAGCTCTTAGGTTTACCTAGGAAAGGTTTTTCAAATTTTGTTTTTGTGTTTTGTTTTTCTTTTCCAATATGTCCCTCCTGTAATAAAAAAAAAAAAGTAGGGAAATAAGATATGGCACGTGTGTCCTTTATTATATGTTTGTACATAATTAAGTGAACAAGACTCAACAATTTTAACAAAACCCTTGTAAATGTTCCCTTTGTTCAGGTTCCAGGATGGCTGGGTGTGATTGAGGCCAAACCAGAATAAAGGATCAGGGGTTCCTCGAGATCCAAGAAATATGTACAGGGAAAGAGTAATGGTGATAATAAGACAATTAAGGTGGCAGGAAGTGGCTTGGCAGTAGGATTTGTAAGGAGGCTCAGGAAAACTTAATGAGTCATAAGAGCGTATCTCAGTGATCGCAAAGGTAGAGGTGGTACGGAATGTATCAAGGTAAAATTTTGGCCCTTTGCAGTCAAAGAGGAAGAGTATGCACTTCATATAGATGATATTTTAAACCTTTCATGATCTCGACTTGGCTAGAATTTATAAGGTAAAACAATCTCTATATTGATACTTTTATGGATAAAGAATTCTAATGATCCCCAAATGGTACAATGCATAATAAAATCCAAACTGAATTTTATGGTTGATGGATGCTCTTTCCCTGCCCAATGAACTTATTGTTATTACAAGTTGAGGGATTATGATGCTGCATTATTTTTTGCAACCAATCTGAGTATCCTGGAGTTTTCTGCTGAAAGTCATCGGAATGGAAAGAACTTTAGATACCGTGTGTCTTGATCGTTTGGGTAAGGAAAGGTTTCATTCAAAAATTGGTACCTGCTCAATAGAATTAGAAAGATTTCCTCTAATATGGGCAATAAATACTATACAATCGTGTTGAAAGTTCATTAAATACAAGAACTGTTTTAAAAAAATCTCTATTGATAATATTCTTTTAGTAAAATAGATAATTTTTAGCTTTTGTAATCAAATGCAAAAAAAAAAAAAACTAATAAAAATACTAATTACCGGAGGTCCTTCAGGTTTGTTAGAGAAAGTTGTAATTCGGTCTCTGTCCTTTTATCTCTTTGTGCTCCTGAAGTGTTATTTTGTGGGGCCCTGGTGTGCGGCTAGCCTGATTGAAATGACCCTTGCCCCAGTAAAACGTTTCTGTTGAACTGCTTCTCCCCTATTTATTCGCAGTTACCCTATCAGAAAATTAACATAGCAACTCCTGAGAGCAGGCACAAACAATCTTGTCAGCAAAAAAATAAATGGGGTCATTCAGTGCTTCTTATTAAATACCCGTAGGGAAGCACAGTTCTAAAAATTGTCTCAATATTAAAACAATACTCAGATATAACTCGGAAAACATGGGAACCAAAGGATGACTGAAGCCGTGGAGTTAATATTGTCTCTTCTAGTAATTTGTACGGCTGGAATTTTTAAAGATGTGAGTGAGTAGAACTCCAATATAAAATGGCAGAGGCAGGAGCGCCCACAGCCCAAGTTGGTGCTAATTTATACCCATAGGTTTGAAATTAAGGGCTAAGCCAACAAGGTGATGAAGGGAAGATTTGGAGCTTAGATAAGGCAGAATTCTGACTAATGCTTAAAATCCAAGAGAAGAAACTTTGAAACAAAGCAGAGAGCCAATTTTGTTCTCATTGTCTTTTAAGAAATAAACGTAAATGCCAGATGCTTGTGGTCTGAAACCTCTCATGACTTGTTGAACTATTAAAGGACATTCCCATTGTAATTTGGCAATCAAATCTAACCTTTATCTCAATTTTTAGTAGACCTGTTTCCGTCCCAAGTCAGTAAATCTCAAATTCCTGTCTTTTAGTATTACTCATGATCTTGGCGTATAGGAGAGATCTGCACAGACCTGAGAAAAGTTTACCACACCCTGGAAAATTCCTTATTAATAAAGATCAGAGCAGCCCTAGTATATTCAACTTCTGCAGCTGCATATTCTCCTGTGCCATACCCCTGTGTTTTGCCAATTTTGCATCTTAGCTCTGACTTCTTTCCTGTCCCACCTCTGGCTGGCTACTCCAGAACCTTTAGGTAAGATGTAGTAAAGAGTGTTTGATCCTCTTTTGGCCCAAACCTAAGTTTTGAGACTGCTTCAGTCCAGAATAGAAAATCCAAGAATGGTATCTTTTCCTTCTGAGTGACAGAGGATGGCAGGCTGCAGACATCTCAATCTGGGGTAAGGGACCTCAAAAAAAAAAAAATTGGGTGGCAAAGGCCTGTGGAAGATCCAGAGCAAACTGAATGTGTATTCCTTAGCTGAATGTGGTGACTTACTGACACTGGGGAATTTGGTCATTTACCTAACTGCCCTGAGGTCTTCAGAAAGAGGCCAGCATTCTCATCAGTCAGTCCCTTAGCTTCTCTACGATTAGCAGCTTATGTCAGATTCTCTCCCATGCTTGAGCTCATAGAGACGTCTTAAAAGACTCACACTAATGAACAGGACAAACAAACAGAGACTCATGGACATGGACTATATAGACTAGTGGTTACTGGAGGACTATAGACTAGTGGTTACTAGTGGGGTGGGAGAGGAGGTGAGAGGTAGAGAGGAGGAAAGGGGGTCAAATATAGGGGGGCTGGAGGGTGAAGTGGGTAAAGGGGATCAATATATGGTGGCTGAAGCAAACTGGGCTTTGGGTGCTAAACACACAATAGAATATACATATGTCAGATGATAATGTGCACCTGAAAATTATATAATTCTATTAACCAATAAACTTAATTTAGATAGATGATACATAGATAGATAGATAGATAGATAGATAGATAGATAGATAGACAGACAGACAGATAGACAGATAGATAGATAAAAGAATCGTACTAGGTGAAGATGGGAGATCGACAAAGAGCTCTTTAGCTTGCTACTACCACTAGTGGCTGTTCAGCCACAATACATAAAGTTGACTTTGTTGAGGGCATAAGTACTTTTTAATCTCAGGAAAACTTTCTTCTTTTCCTATACAGAGTGACTTTTTAAAATATCTAACTAAGATTATTTTATTCTGCCTCCATTTATTGAGAAAAGCATTCGCTGAAACACCTATGAACCAGAAATCCCAGAAAATAGAACAGAGAAGTGAGCGAGACTGGATTTGACCGCAGAGGCACCCACAGCTTAGGAGGGAGACAGAGGAGGAAACAAAGACAGGGGAGTAAGGAAGCAGGGCAATGAGCAGACGGAGGAGAGGGCCGTTGGCATTTGTTTCCAGAGAATTGTCCTGTGAGGCATTTGCTAAATGAAGCATCATCTGTTTAACTCCCTGGGTTATGACCAGCTAAGGACACAAGTCATAAATGGCAGAGATCATACATCTCAAATCAAAAGGAAAGGTACATATTGTTGGCATTTACCATTCTCCCCTCTCCCCTCCCCCATTTTTTAGCTACAAAATATATTTCTCAAAAAAAATAGTATTTTCATATAGTTGTTGACCTGTTTTACTGATTGAATCTGTTTTTGAAAACAGGCTTTATTCCTAAGTAGGTTTATAGGTGTTTAACAGTTGAAGAACAAGATATTAGGCAACTTGCTGGAATTTAGTGCAGTTCTGTTCAAGATTTTTTTGTTTAAAATTATTATACCAATTGTAAAAATAATACATGCCTTTCGTAGAGAATTTTTAAATAATAGAAAGCTACAAGGAAGAAATGAAAAATTCAGTGATAACTAACCACAATCCCCCTCACCATCCCATAATATACATTATGAGGCTTGCCTTATGTTTCCATAATATATTTTATTTAACCACCCCTTTCCGGGGGTTCAAACATTTTCCAAATTTTGCTATTAAAAAAGATGTAATTCTCTATAAAAATCTTTATTTATTTATTTATTTATTTTTTAGGTAAGGCAACCCTTGGTTGCCCTCACAGATTGCAAGGACTTTGCCAGTTTACAATCCCTTATTTTTTAAGCCTACAGCATGTGGTCTTCCTAGGCCATCTCCCATCCAAGTATAACCAGTCCCAACCTTGCTTAGCTTCCGAGATCAGATGGAATTGGGCTTGTTCAGGATAGCATGGCCATAGACCACTACAAAAATCTAACTATATTTCTTAAGGGTAGATTCCTAGCTGAGTAATTACTACTTACAAGTATGAACTGTGTTCATCTTTTATGTTTTTGCTCAACTACTTTCCATAAAGCTCATGCCAGTTTTCACTTCCATCAGCAAGACTTGTTTTGTAATGCCCTCTTCCTCACCTTCGCCCTCATTGACTATTGTGATATAGGATTCTTAGGAGGAGAAACTAAGTATTTTTGTTAGGCCAATGGGAAAGAAGGGGTATTATCTTGTTCAAAGTTACATTTCTTCTTAATGAGGTCAAATATTTGTAATTTATATCAATTCATTTATCTTTCTTCTATAGTCTTTTTACTTCCTTTGCCCATTTTTCCATTGGGATTTTTCTCATTGATTTGACTAAGCTCTTTATATATTAAGGATGTACATCTTTGTCTTATTTGTTGCATGTATTTTCCCGTTTGTTTCTTATTTACTTATTTTTATACATATATGAGTAAAACTGTTAATTCTTATTTTTTTAATTTAAAAAATGCCTTTAAAATTAGTACATTCTTCCTGATTCTGTGGCCAGATATTCAATTTTATTTTTTCTATCTCTTCTGGAGATGCACTTTCACTCCAGTCTTTATTATAGCTGGGATTTATTTTTGTAATATAAGATTTCTTGATTAGCTATCACATGCAAAATTTTTCTTCAGTTACTTTACTATTTTGTTGCCAGCATTTGAAAATCCATTTTATTCTTAAGGAATTGAAATTCTGTTAACAAATTTTTTTTTAATTAAATATATTAAGGAGAAATTTCGTGAGTCACATTTCTGAGCTTTCCCTATAAAATTAGGAGATTAGATATCTAAGATTTCTTCTAGCACTAAAATTCCTTTCTTAAATTGAAAACCCTCTTCCCAAATTCAGCAGCATCCATACTTGGGGGTATTGAACACTTTGGGGGAAAATATCTCCATATTAAATGGATACCAATTAATTACTCAGGAGGCTTCGAGTAGCAAGTTTTTACTCTGGCTTAATATGCCTCTCAGTGCCAAGAATCATTTTGTTCTTTTATGTTCTAAAAATACTACTGTGGCTAGAACGTCTAAAATTTTACTCTTTGTGAAATGATGTTGATACAGGACAGATGGCTGATCTAGCATATCCAACTAGAAGTATCTCTGCTATCAGGGTATTAAGCCATATTTCAAGTCAAGTCATTAAATATTTGGAATTGTTTTTCTGAGTTCAGAATGTCCTGAGAAGGATTGAGATATGCAACTCCCAAATAATGACAAACTAAAAAAAAAAAAAAAAAGCTAGATTTTACTGACTTGAACTCAGAAGTAACGAGAAAGTGGCCTAGTTATTTATATTGGCGAAGTTCATTAACCACTATCCAAAGTCTAGCTCCAAACCACTGCTTTTAAAAAATGCAAATTTATCTCTCTCCCATGTCTATCTCATAAAGAATTTGCTCTTTGAGGGCAATCCTCATGTTTTATTTGAACTTTTATACCTGACATCTAGCACTGTGCTTTTTCAATCAATATTTGTGGACCTGAATCTGGAATTGTGGGTGATTTGAAATGTTTCCCAAGTTCAAGCCCTCCAACCAAATCTGTACAACTGCCAAGCTGCACCAGCTCCAGGATTCCAGTTCACTGGAGATTTAAAATTTTAAATTAAAGACTTTGTGCCATGGGGAATGAACCTGGAAATGACAAGTTCATCACCAATGGTGGCTTTGTAGACAAGCCTTTGGAGATATTCATGTTTGGTAGAGTAGACACAAACTTTCAGACTTTGATGAGTCACAGTTTATGGAGCAAGGATCTTACCTGGGCAGGTTTGTATATGAGGATTTCAATCCTCTTTGGCACCCTAAGTGCACATTAATATTCAGAAAGAGAATATATTTTGTTTCTTAATACTTAAATACTTTCTTTTCAGTCTGTTCTTCTCTTTCCCCCTACCCACCCAGAAAAAGAGAGGAAATGACCTACTACTATGCAAACAAATTTATTTTTGTCTTATTTTAATCTTCTCTTCTTTATTTCCTAATTTTACTTGTTCGTTTGCCTCTCAAATAGTTTTAGCAATATTTCATTACATTGTAAATACTCTTAACCTAGTCTAATCCCAACTTTCTATGGCTGTGCAATGAACCACGACTGACACCATCTTACCTCTCGCCCAACCCACTGCAAACTGTGAAATGAGGTTTCTGAGATGGTTACTGCAGAAACCAAAGGCGTGCCTCTCTAAAAACACCAAGGAATGTACAAAACATGAAAAAACAAGATTGTTTACTTAAGATACTTTGTATCTGCTTGTTCCCATGCCATGTGATCTAGCAGTTGCTACAGTAACTAGGAATTTCTCATTCCATAACTTGCATAAGTACTGAGGTTGCCCTTTTGATTACCCTCTCTGAAGTTACACATTGTATGCATGTGTGTACACACACACACACAAGCAAATCCACATGCATACACACAGACACACAGGTAAGTGCACATTTACCTACATGCAAAGAGATTTAGAAAGCTGTAAGGTTTCTTGACTTGAAGCCTTCTCATATCTAAGCATATTACTTTATACTACTTTACATTTTATTTTAAAATTTTTTTGCTGCTTTATTGAGGTATGATTGACAAATAAAAATCATATATATTTAAGATGTCTGATGTGATGTTTTGATATACATATACATTGTAAAATAATTTCCACAATAAAGCTAATTAGCATATCCATACCTCACTCATACAGTA
This sequence comes from Eonycteris spelaea, assembly GCA_003508835.1. NCBI lineage: Eukaryota > Metazoa > Chordata > Mammalia > Chiroptera > Pteropodidae > Eonycteris > Eonycteris spelaea. The sequence goes on from PUFA01000195.1 coordinate 2,509,927, forward strand.
AACCATGAGAGAGAGAGAGAGAGACAGAGAGAGAACTTAAGATCTACTCTCAGCAAATTTCCAGTGTTCAAACTTTTTAAATTTGAAGACTACTTTTGCCGGGTCTGTTCAGTGTTAAGAACTAGCCTTTTCATGCAAGAGGCATTTGGGAGGAGAAACTAAAGCCATAGGAACCAGTCAGGGCTAGCTCTCAAGTGTTGCTCTAAAAATCCATACTATCTTCTTGTTATTCAGATTTTACAGACTTCTATAAAACTGCTGCCATGAATTATTCAAACCCCAAATGACAAGTGTATCTGCTACTCAGACTTTATCTGAGTCATATCTGCTTGGAAAAGTGTCAATATTGATATTTTCCCTTTAGAATAACTTTGTGTGTCTATTACACACATGAAATGATTTGAGAATTCTTGGAAACTAGAAAGTGTTTCTGTGTAACATTTATATTTGTCATTTCTGTAAAATCTAGGAAGCAAGATTTCAGATTTTGGGTTTTTTGTTGTTGTTGTTTAATCTCATGGAACATATGTATTGTATTTTGACGGCCGTCAAGATATACCAATAATGAGAGGTGGAAATAAGTGCTGTGCCCAGCACAAGTCACCTCAGTTTTTTGCATATCCCAGGCTGACAGAATCTGTTGCAGATATATCACACAGACCATGTAGATGCCATGGATTGACGGAATTCATGTGTTTCAAGTATTGGCAGACAGAACTTCTTCCAGTGACCCCGATCACTGACAACTTTTTCCCCTTTTTTCTTCCCCATGTTAGGAAATGCTTAAGGATCTAATTTAGAATTTGAAGGCATCCTCATTTCTTCTGAATTACCTTCGAATAGGCCTTGATCAGATACGTATGCACGAGGCAGTTCCCGCAGTGCCCTTTGACCTTGGCTCCTTGATTCCAGAAAAGCTGTGGGCTAAGTCTTGGTGACCTCCCTGCTCAGCAGGCCCTCTGTCCATTTCCGCAGGCCCGCTAACCAGGGTGAGTGTCAGTAACTCACGAGTCTTAGCAAAATGAAATGACCCCGCATCCAGGGCAGTGATAGCAGAAGCTGTGGAGTTCAGAGGCTTCACCCCAGTGACCGTGGCTGACGTCACGCCTTGTTTGTTGCTGCTGGTGTTTACCCTGTTTATACTTCAGACCTGCTGATGCTAAAGGATGCAGACTGTTCTCTTGCAGATAATCAGGAACCCCACCCAAAGACAAGGCATTAGCGATCTCTTGAAATTTTACTTAAAAAATGTTGAGTCAGAGACAGCGGAACTTCATTTTTTTCCTTTCTTTGAGATTTTTTGCTTCTAGAAGTGTATGGCTTCTTGGTGAGTGAGACTTAATACAAAAGGGTGAGGTGTGTGCCAGAGAGAAAGAACCCTGCGTTCCCACGAAAACGATCCAGTTTTAATTCCAGCAGAGGGGCTTCGGGCCTTTTTTCCTCCAGGTTCACTGAGCTCTGTAATTAACTCCCGTGATGCCTTCTGGGCTCTCAGTGGTGCGTACAGCACCATATGGAGCAATTTTCAAGGCACCTGAAAAAATCTGATGACATTATTTGTGTGTTTCTTCAAATGTGGATGATATTTAAACACACATACATGAACGAAATTGTAGCAAAGCCCTGATACAAATTCAGTTTTGTAACATTTTGGTATTAATATACTTGGATGTCATACAGCTGCAATAGAGTTTGTATGTTTTTCTGCAAATAGTTATGGAAGGCTTTCTGTGTCCAGCACTCATAACTGCATCAATGGGATAGGTAGTACCCCATTTCACAGGCAAGAAAACCAATGCTCAGGGAGATTGAACAACTCAGTTAAGGTCATCCAGCTAGTAAGTGGCAAGTCTAGGAGTTGATCCCAGGCAGGTCTGTCTTCACTTTGGTGTGACTGTCGGTTCAATTTGATTCTGGTCATAAGTCCTCTGAAGGGCTGCCACCATCTGCGTTTAATTTTTGTACTAAGAATTGGTTATTACACATGAAATGGAAATGCACTAGGTTCTGTGGAAGGGAGCTTGGTAAGGCGTGTGGATTGGTAAACTATTTTATCTAGTCATTAGTGATTGAAGGGTAGTTGGGGTGGGCCATGCTAGACCTTTTACATACACAATTGTGTATTTTTCTTTTTTTTTATGTTCCTAAAAATCTTCTGAGGGGATATAAGAGCGTCATATTTCAAATGACACTTTGGGATTTCAGGAGTACATTTTCCCCCTGGAACACAGCTCTTACGTGATGGTTAGGATTTCACTGTAAACAAGGCAAATGTCATAACCCCTGTCCTCTCAGTACAGTTTGAGGCCTCCACTGCAGCTGTGAACCCAGCCTTTCTCTGAGGGCTCTCCTTGGGTGAGAAGTGCCTCAAAACACCCCAGGTCAGAAACAAGGTTCCATTTCTGCTGTGGTGAGCTGTGCCCATGAATCAGAATCTTCACCTACTTCTGCCTTTGGAGTGTCGATTCCTGGCCACAGGTGGTCTACATCTTGATCCTTGTTCTGCAGATTCTAGCTTGAATTTCCCGCTCTCTGGACTGTGTCCCTCTGTGTCTGATCTCTGCCTCCTTGTCTTTGCTGACCTTTCTGTTCTTGATCTTGGGGGCCATTCTGATATATGGTATCTGCCTGCTCATCCATCATTCACCAGGCCATTTTTTTCATCAAATAGACACTGTTGTTCTGGGTGATGGACAGCACAGAGAACAAAACAGACCAAGTGCCTTCTGTCATGCAGCTGATACCAGAGTGGAACTTGTCCTGCTCTTTCTCCTCTCTCTTCTCCCCTCAAGCCCCACCCCGAACCTGCTCATCCACCAAGAACTTTCTTACTGGAACTGGAAGGCTTACCAGGAAAGATTTAATAAAATTTAAGCTTTTATGATAAAAACAATAACATCTGTGTGCTTTAATAACAACTCTCAAGGATCACATGGGGGATGTCAAGTATAAAGCAAGTTGTAGGACATGAATTGTGGGAAACTGATGTAGGTACTAGACAAGAACGCGTGTTAAGACAATAAAGCATGAACAGTTAGATTAAGTCAGGCAAGGATATGCCAAGATACCCTACTCTAAAGCTACTAGAATTTGAGTTGTTTTCCTGACAGCAAATGATGGACCCCATGACCTAGATGGGGGCGTTTAAAGTCATGATAAGTTGACACAGGTTCCTCTGGAAACTGAAAGATCAAGTGCACTGGATAGTATCCATTCGCATCCCCTTCTCTGTTCTCACCTTTGCTCCATGTTTGTGGGCCGTGAGGTCGTGACCCCTATGAACTGTATCCTCCGTGATCTCTTGCTTTCCACCTCCTAGTGGGACGCGGCCATTGGTAGATGCTGCAGAAGATCAGAGTGTAGGAGAGGGTCGTGGAATTCTTCTCACCTCTGTTCTGCTTCCTCCTGCTGTCCTGGCCATGCCCACAAACCTCTCTGGCTGCATCTCCTCGGGAGGCTCCCAGTTATGTCTTGCTCCCAGTGGGTCCAGTACTTCCTCTTACCTCCTCTTGCCCTTCAAGCCCAGGGGCAGTTAAGAGCTCCCTCTTCGATGATATATGGTTATTACCTTTTTTTCTTTTCTTTCCTTTTTTTGGTTAATTTCCTCAAACCTACCCACTCTTATGCAAATAGTCACTTCATGAAACACTTTTAGGACCCTAGCTGAGTGTGCCTCTCTTTTTTGCTAGAAGAATCTATTAAGCTGATAAAGCAGATTGAAATATACTTGGGATGCAAGGACATTGGTTTTATATGTTAGCGCCCATCTTCATCTCTCCCCTGTTGTACAAAAGGTTTATGAGCTAAAGGTGGCCTTGGGATCAAATTCCTAGGCTGGCTGTAGTTTTAGGGTTCTTAGACAACTTGTTTTACATAATAATCATGAGTAATAAGATTTAATAAATAGAGTTCTCTAGCAGCCAGAACTTTCTATCCAGTCCTGTTTACTGGTTTCCTGTGGGATTTTGGTCTCATTCCTTAACTACTTTGTATTTGCTTTCACACCTGCAGAAGTCAGACTTTACCTAGATTTTGTAAATTTTAGGATGATGATGGATCTTATTAGTCCCATTGAGGTTTCAGTAATTAATATGTGTGGAATTTTAAAAGGGAACCAATCATCATTATTTAAATACTGTCTTTCTGCCAGAGTCCCCTGTACAAAGATGTATTTGTCAGGCCAGCACTTTGCAGTCCAGTAAATCTAAACCACCACTCACCTTGACACACATCTGCTTACTTAATCTTTCTCTCAGTATACTGTCTTAATCAGGTCTATCTTGCCAGCAATTCTCTTGACCTTTTTTTTTTTTAATGTTTACTTTTTTTCCATGAGAAAAAAAGAATCATGAGATACATTGTCAGCGAATTTTGTGAAGGTTGTTCTCACACAAAGTTGTTTTTGGCAGAGGAGATTTTCTTTTCTTTCTTTTTCTTTCTTTTCTTTTTTTTTTTTTTTTTTTTTTTTCAGATAAGTATTTCAATTCTGCTGTACCCACATTTATAGTACAAGAATAGATGCAGGCATTGGTGGTTGGATTTGCTAAGCTGTGTGTCAATCTCCATAGTACAAGATGAAAAGATACCTAACTGCTAAATCATGTGCATTTTTCCTATGTAAGAGAGCCAACACTTGGGGCTTCTGTAAGAAAAGTAGAGTCCAGACTGTGAATTTTGTAGACTCTCAGTGATGGAAAAGATGCCGAGGTCATCTCATCCGGGTTCCACTCACTGGAGAACCATCTGCACTTGTTCTGTGATATGGTTGGTTGATAGGCTCCGCGCCAGCCTGAGAGAGAGCACATCCTGCCTCTGTTGTCAGTACTGGCTCACGTCAAGCCCCAACCGTGTCTTTCATCCACCACTCATAAATGGAAGGTCACCTTTCTAGAGCATCATGAGTAATCCCATAGCTCCCCTCCCCACAAGGCAGGCGAGCTCAGAGAGTGGAAATTACCTACTGTCGTCTAATTCTCCTGATCTTTTCTTTCTTAGACATTCCAGCAACCTGAACTATACCTACAAGCCATGTTTTTCAGACCCCCTGGTAGCTCCTTGGTGAGGGTCCCAGGTACCCTGTCATCAGACCCTGTGCCCACAAACTCATCACAGCTCAGTAGGGTTTTAGTTTTGGGAGTTTTTGTTTGTTTGTTTTGTTGTTTTTTTTTTTTTTTGAGGTAAAATCTACACAGCATAAAATTAACCCCTTTCAAGAATACAATTTGGTGTTTGCCCCAGGGCTTGAGCCCATCAGGCCCAAGGCAGCTTCTGCACCAGAAGCCCCACCAGCCTTAACTTGCATGTCTCTGTGTGCCCAGGGTGTGTGGGTACACAGCAACCCCTGCCATGTTTCCCTCTGCTCCTGCCAGCCCCACGTTTCTCCTTGCTGGGTCCTGCGCTCTGCCCCGGTCTGAGCTGCTTTCGCTGTGGTCCTGCTACCACGCCCAGCCCTTGCCAGCCCCATTCTTCTCGTAGAATTCAGTCCCTCAATAGCTTTCACAAGCGCGACCGGCCATCTAGAACCTAGGACCTGCTGCCCTCGTAGTTTTGAGTCACGCCATGCCTTAAGACACACCTGTTGCCCATCCCACCAAGCAGGTTGGCCTGTTTTTTGCCTGTCAGCACCGGGGTAAGCCAAGTCCCCTTCGCCCATTTTAGCATCTTTGGCCATCTGTAGGAGACATCCGTGGCTCTGGCTAAGAGCTCTGTTGTTGAGCTTGTTTGGGGTCAGTCTCACTGTCACCATACCTTCGCCCTGTGACCTTTCTTGGAGCAGTTACTTTATCAATGGATGTGCCACTTTTGGCTTTGCCTGATGCGCGGCAAACCCTCAGTGAATGGTTGTTGTTATAGATCTGTCTGATCATGGCTTGATTCCTCTCTTGTTGCCTCTTCCTAGTAGGTCTGTCTGTTGCATGTGGCAGTGCAGTCTCCTTGGTTCACGAGTTGTGGTCACCTCTACCACTGTGAGATAAAGTTATGTTTGCTTTTAATGGTCCAGTAACTACTAATTGCATGACATTTTATTTTTCACAAAATACGTGTCATATATTCTCTTAGATATTAGTCCAGTCATGGGGCTGCCTCACAGTGATTTTTCACATCAACCCCACCCCCCTCACGGCAGGATCCTGAATTAGAGCAGGTCGTTTTGATCTCGTATGTAACCCCTCACCCATCTTTCTCATTGTTCATGTTGATGAGCATGACAACTGTTCTTTTGAGTTCACCCATATCTGGTTGAGTGCTTCATCTAAGTTGATGGGGAGGAAGCAGAACAGGGCAGGCCAGTGTCATCACCATCAGAGTAGTTTGATGACCCTTTAGGAAGCTCACCTCTCAGCAAAATGTCCCCTCTATCAGCACCATCAGAATTTACCACTTGAAATATATTCTTTGAGATTTAAGGTATTGTTCTTTAAGCCTCCACTCTAAAATGAACATTCATGCATTCTTCTTTTTGGTCATTTATTTATTTACTTAGTTAATGTCCTTGAGTATGTGTGAAGTGTCAAGACCTGGCTCTTTGTTGGGAATTCGAAATTGAAGACCGATATGGTGCCTGCCCACAGATGAGCTTGTGCTTTAGCTTTAGAAGGGAGACAAAAAGGTGTATCGATGTGTGTTCCTCAAAATGCTGAGTCAGCAGGACCCACGTGCTGCTGAGGGGCCACAGAGAAGAGCCAACCGAATCAGACTGGAAGTGGATGGGAGCGGGTTTCCTGGAGGAGGCAATTCTTGATGTGAACTTCGTGAGATGAATAAAAGTCAGACCAAGAAGGTTATGAGATAAAAGCCGTAATAACAAGCTGTTGGCTATAAATTCTGTCTTAGTCTGTTTGAGCTGCTATAACAAAGCACCACAGACTAGGTCACTTGTAAACAACAGAAATTCATTGCTCACAGTTCTAGAGGCTGGAAAGTCCAAGATCAAGGTGCCAGCAGATTCAGTGTCTGATGAGGGCCCACTTTCTGGGTCATAAATGGCCATCACTTCACTGTGTCCTCACATGGCAGAAGAGAGGAGGATCTTTCTGGGGCCTCTTTTATAAAGGAAGTAATTTCATTTATGAGGACTCCACCCTCATGACCTAATACCTCCCAAAGGCCTCACCACCATACACCAACAACTGGGGATTAGATCTCAACATACGAGTTTTTGGAAGGCGGACACAAACATTCAGCCCACAGCAAATGTGTTCCTACAGATAAGTTAGCATCTTCAGTTCTGTGCTCGCTAATTTGAGGGAAAACAGCATTGTGGCTTGTGCTACTAAAAGACTTCTTGATGCCATGGCATTGGGCTAGGTGATTCTCTGTGCCCACCATCTGGAAGGGTCTCTGGTACTGCCTGCTTCAGACAGGTTTGATATGGATCACTGGGCCACATGGGGAGTGCTGAGGATTCTGGCTGGGGCGAATAGAGCAGGAAGGGGACATTAGAGGGCACAAAACACACACCTTCCCCAGTTCACACTTTAGCCCACAGCTTGACCTGTTCATGCTCACCCCCACCCCCCGCCTTTTTTTTCATGTACCCTAGACCAAGGTATAATACTATTTAGTGAATGCCTTCCTGGTGTTGTGTTAGTTACATGGCCTCTTATATGGTAGTTGCACAGGAGTTTAATTTGGTAGAATTCTGATGGATGGAATAAATAATTCTAACACTCAAGTCCAAAACACAGTTATCTCATGTGATGAGCTTTGTAATAGGAAAGTGACTAAGCAGAGGCTAGAGAAGTCCGGTAGTAACAGTGACCTTTGAACCACGTGAGACAGAATTCTGCCTTTTAAAGGTAGTTCACTCACTCACCCTCTTGCTTGCTCATTATTGTTCATGTTCAGCAAAAACTGATCAAGTGAATGTCCTGTGCCAGGCCCTGAGCTATGCGTTAGGAAGAGAAATAGAAATCTCTGCCCTCAAGATGCCATCATTTAGTAGAGGACACAGAGGGAGCACATAGTGTCAGTGCGATGGGTGTCATGACAGGGCTCTTGGGGCAGCTCATCTGGATAGAAGGTGTTAGTGGCAGGAGACTTATCCAAGAAGATGAGGTGATAAATGAGTTCCATCCTATGGAATAGTTCGTATGTTTTGGGGTTCATAGACTTCGGTGAGATTTAGAACTCGACTCAGCCTAGAAAAACGTGCCCACACGAAACAATTTTACTTCCTTTCAGAGGATTCTCTGAGTCCCGAAAGCCCATCCGTGAACCCCAGTTAAGCACGCTTGTAAGAGTTCATGCTCATAGAGCAGCAAGAACATGAGGCCATGGAAAATGCCGGTGGCTGCTTTCTGTGAGTGCTTGGGAGAGGAATATTTTCCATTATCTCTGATTACAGGGAAGTAATTGTGGCCATTGCAGCAGGGCTGGGAAATCCCTTAGTAGTCACTTTGTCTTGCTAGTGCTGGTGATAAGTGAAAATGTAAATATAGTCAGAAAGGTGGTTCAGGACAGTACAAATTAAGCCCTGCTAAACTGGGAACATTCATTCTTCACCTTTTTTAAAAAATCGAAATTGTATTACTGTATAGGTACTTTCATCTTAAAATAAGTATGTCTTTTATGTGACTAAATGAAAAAAAAGTTTGATTTAGAAGTACAAAAGCTGATCACAATCATGGCAGTGAATCTAAGATAAAGATACTGGTTCTATCGTTCATTCAGAATTCACGAGCAGGATGGCAATGTGGCCGGAAAAGAGAATAAATCAGAGCTGCTCCCCAATACAAAGAGGAGGAGCAGGGAAACTTGGAGCCTCCTCTGTTTCCATACCCCACACGGGCTCTGTCCAAAGGTCCTGAGATCCTGTGAATACATAGCTTTCCCCCTTTATCACTCACTATCCTTTCCCCCCCATTTTTAGCCAAGAACACCTATTATTGTTGGAGTTTCTTCTTCCCACCTATCAGGGAATAGGGGGAAGAACTGGTTTTTGAAGATCTAGGGGCTAAAGTATGTCTTGGGGAGAGGGGAGATTTCTCACTGAGCATGCTCTAACCAGGGTCGAGCTCCATGGGCAAAGGCATGAAGGAGCGTGGTGCTGTTGGGCATACACCCCATTCCCCAGCTCACCGTGTCACATCATTTTGTGTCTATGGAAGTCCCTTCCCTCCTGAGGTCTGTGGACACTTGCTTAGGTCATCTTTCCTCAGTAGCTTTATTTTCTGTCTCCTACCTCACATTTCTGAGCCCGTCCCTGCAGATCACTATCAGGAACATTCCTGTATATGACTCTTTCGTCACCCTGAGGAAGAAATGCTTTTCCCCTTGATGCCTATAAGCACCATTTCTGCACCACTCCATACCAATGCAGGGCAGCATTTGGTCCCTCTTGTCAATGTCCTCTAGCCAGAGATGGCCAGGAACACACCTATCGCGGAACAGGCTGGGCTTACTGCCTGGTACAATGACAAAGACCTCACACTATGAGGTACCATGGGGCAGCTCAGCATAAGAGGGTGTTTGAGGACAGGACGTATGGGACTTGGGTTTGTGTTCGGTGATTTGGCGGAGAGGTTAAAGAACTAGGGCTTTGCTCTGGATTAGCGCTGTCAGGAAATGCGTTAAGTCTATGACTAGATAAATGTCTTAAATCTCATCCACAGGGAAGGTGGACTAGAGCAAAATTAAAGTAATCAAGAAAGAAGCAATAGTCTGGGCTTTTTGGTATTTTCCAGGCGTTTTGGTATTTTCTGGCTTGGCCAGTGTTCATGCTTTGGCTATATTCAGATACGATTACTGAGTGGCCGTGTTTTTGTTTTGTTCTCTTTTGGTCACAGAGTGGCCTTGCTGATGTTGATTGTCTGTGAAATCGTTGACGTTCCACAGGACAACAGCAGGGCCCAGCTGTGAGCGTGAGGCCAGCTCCAGATGCCAGGGGCTGCTCCTCTCTTGCTCCGTCTTCCCCACTTTGACCTGCCCTCCTTCAGATACACATTTGCCTCCCGGATCAAAGCCTCCGCCTGCTTCCTCCTCCACCACCTGCCTGCTCCCTTAGCTCCTGTGGGGACTCGTTCTCAGCCCTTCCATGTTTCCCCAGTTTATCAGCTTTTTTCTTGGCTCACCCTTTCCCTAACCAGACAGACACCATGTGGTGATGAGCTGTTTTCTTGGTGTGCTGACAGCTGCCCAGAATCCCTCCCCGAGTTACCTGCTGTTGTCTCCTCTGCCAGGCCTTTCTCCTGGGTGAGCTGTCATTTATTATTCCCCTCGACTTTTCTGAGCACTTCGGCAGAAAGGCATAAAACCATACACATGTGTTTTCTACCCTCAGCAGTCCACAGAGCTGCTTGGCCATTTTTTTTTTTTTTTTTTCCCATAACTTGTTAGTCCCCTGTTGCACCTCCTGAAGCCATTTTTCTAATAACATTCTCTTTAAGCCACCAACGTCATCCCGCAATTCCAGAAGATGGTCTCAGTTCCCACTACAGTAAGAAGGTAGACGCCACCTCATACGATCTACCTCAGCTTCGTCATTTTCTCTAGTTTCATTCTAAATCTTCACCCATCCTCTTCCCCGTGGTCATTTCTGAAAGGACCCAGTCTGAGTCCTTTTAGCAGCTAACCCTTCCCCTTGTGCTCCTGATCTGTCACCTCCTCTCAGTACCCCCTCACCCCACTGCCTCCCAGCCAACAGCCTCTTAGGTCTGACTCTTCTCCTTCATGATGCCATGCCCAGACGTGACCTTCCCGGTCTGTCCACTTCCTCCCCATTCACACGCATCTTAACACGTCTCCTCCCACCACTGGACCTGAAGTGAGCTTGTCATCACTCTTTCGCAGACTTACCATCTTGTAAACTGTACCGCATCAGCCAGGGTTTTTATGCGCATCTCCTGACAATGCCCTCCAGGTTCTCCTGTCTCCTCCTGGTTTTACTTTTCCATAATCTCTGTGAGCAGATTTCCTCCATGGCTCTGATTCCCTGCCCCTTCCTTTCTGTGTTTTTTTTTGTTTTTGCTTCCTTTGTCTCCATCTTTAGAGTTCCCTTTCTCTCCTCTTCCCCTGTGACAGTCTCATCTACTCCCCAAACCTGAATAATTCACAATTTGTCTCTGTCCTTGACCTCCATCCAGGAGGCCTAGTTCTTAATTTCTACCTGCCTGCTAAACATCAACAGCATGATGCCTTATCAGCACTACCACATCAGTTGTCTGAAACTAGATTCTTCAGTCTCACCAGAACCAGTTTCTCTATACATTTTTGTCCCTTTGAATCCCATGGGTTACAGCTTTGCATTGTCTCTTGCATTTAGCCTCGTCTTAGGGCACTCACCAAGTTAGACTTAGGTTGTTACGGAGCCTAATAACTTGTTATTTAAGGGCAGAGCACTTGTCTTACTCGTCCCTGCTTGCCACTTGGCGTCTTACCAAAGGAGACCCTCACTGTTTCTTGAATGCATTAAGTGTTTTAATGCTTTACTTGCATTTCATGAGCTATTCATCATTAAACATATTTTCTGTCACTAGTTCTCTAAGTGCTTTTATTCTTAACCAAGCAAGCACTAAAATAAAGTTTCATACCCACCCATGGTACCTAGGAAGAGAAGTTAGGTGAGGGTATATGGGTTGGGAGACATTAATTTAACCTTTCTTCTTTAGAGCCAGATATAATACATAGGGGTATTATGTTTCCATGGCAATTTTAGATAACTTACATCTCCTTTTATACATTGATTTTTCTGCTTTTTCTCTTCTTTATTTTTAATAGGTTTTTGAAATGGAAACTATCAGTATGACATAAGATGCTATTGATAGTACATCAATATGATTCAGCTATTCCCCTGCCCAGCAGACTGTGGCTGCTCTGTGCACAGCCCTGTAATACGTATTAGCTACACAGACATTGGAGAAGCCCTTCGCATCCATATGTATGTGCATGGCCTGTGGAAGTTAATAATGCCATATATCACGTACACGTAGAATGTAAAATGTACTTCAGAATGACAGCGGGCTCGTATAAAATGAGTATTGGCTTACTATGAGAGGAAAACCAGGGAAAGATTTTTGTCCTTTCATATCTACTGTTTACTGAATTATTTGTTTCTATGTGTCTGAGTATCCCAGATCCACATTTTGCCTTTTTTTTTTCTTTTTTGTCAATATATGCCCCTCTCCGCAGCCAGCTTATTTCACTTGGATAACAAAAGAACCTCTTTGGAGAAATGAAAGATAGCAATTACACATTGGTATTCATGTTACAGGAGTCACACTACTGTCCTTGGGGAATTTAACCATGAATATCCAACATTAATTGCCACAGTAACTGCATGTCTGACCTTGCTGAAATGTAATACATCAGCTCTACATAGTAAAATATTTCACCACTAAAGGTTAAAAAGAATCATCCTGAAATGGTATTGATGTTTAGAATGACCAATTTTTTTTTTTGTTTTTAAGAATATCCTAGAAGTCTCATATGCCTAGGTCCTACATTTTTTTTAGGAATCGGGACCCTGGGAGTTGAAATCATAATTTTTATTACTGATTTGGTTGGCAATTATAACAAGACGAATGCCGTCCAGTTCTTATGAAAGGTGAATAAAATACCTTGACATCCCTAATTGATCTATGGAACTGATTAATAAGCCACGAGAACATAGTATGTTTTATCCATGGGGGGAGGGGTATTCTTTTTGTTTGTTTTATTTTTAATGTCTGTACCTAATTATAGGTAGGATTTTCTGCCAAGTAGCAGAAACATTCTATGAACCTAGGATATGTTTCCCCTTTTCAAGAGGTGATGTCATTTCTAAGGCGAAGCTTACTTAATGTCCACTTTTCTTCCATTAATCTTGTACTCGAAGCCTCGGAAATACAGAAGCTTAGATTTTCTTCTGTAGATTTTAAAGTTCTGTTTCGCCTGGGCTCTCTCACACTCACTGGGTGTCACACATCGGGAGCATTTCACAGGACACACTCCGGGCGTGTTCGTAGGGCCGCACACTGCTGGGTCAGCGGTGAGCGGACTCCGACAGAGCCACGTCAGCGGGCTGTGCTGGCTCCGGGCTGTGGAAGCTGTGTGTGCAGAAATGAATGATTGTTCAGCCTTCTCCCCTTTTTAAAAAGGACTGAGGTGAAGAAAGTCAGTGCGCTCACCCGTGACACCCAAATCTCAGCCTAGAGGAGAGTGGAACTAGAGGTCTATTTCTGCTCGTATTCTGGCAAAACAAGTACATGATGAATTTGAAGGCCATCTAAGTCTGGGGGAAAAAAATAAACTGAACGATAGAATGGGTAGATTTTGGCTGTCCACCTTTTAAATAAAGCAGTGATGGAAATGAATATGATATATCTACTACAACGATTTCGTATAGCTTGCTCATCGTTTTAGTGTTTAAGTATTTTATATGACTTTCCAATTTAAATATGCCGATTGTTTATTAAGTGCTAACTAGGTAAATGAGAAAACATTTAGTATGTTAGAAAACATTTAGTATGCAATTAGTATGTTGAGTTGTTTTAAACTTCAAACTTTAGATTCCTTAATTCAAATCATTCAGGTAGTTTTAACAATGAGCTCTCTGAATCTTATCCGCACTTTATTTATTTTTTCTTCTATTTGAAGTATTTCTGTCTTCCTAATGCTCTATGGGTCCTTAGAACTTGAGCCTGGGTACTGGACAAGAGGGAGATTCTCGAGCAGACTCCTAATTTATTCTGAACCTTTAAAGAAATTAAGGTGCAAAGCAACTCGAGTAAATGCAGCTTTAGTTTCTTTTCTTTTCTTTGTGTTTCCCTTTTTAATTTTCTCTCCCTTTTTCCTTCCTCCATCCATCGCTCCCGCCCCTGACTGGAGCAGGATGACGAAGTGACTACTGTGCGGGAGCAAGAGCAGGACGTCCTGGTGCTGAGGAAGGTGCAGAGCTGCGGCCCGGCCCCCCTGGGCGGCAGCTCGGAGGGCGATTGGAGGTGAGTGCCCTCTGAGGCTCGCGCTCCCGCGTCCTTTCCCCTGCCTGCCTTCCCTTCCCTCGCTCCGTCTCGCTCGCTCTCCCTGCCTCCCCTGCCCTCCCTCCCTCCCTTTTTTCTCCGCCTCTCCAGCGTTCTAGCTGACTGCAGAGCTCTAAGCAGCCAGATGGACTCAGTTCCCAGTGAAAGGACAGACATGGCCAAGATCTTCTAGCATTTAGGGGATGCCTTTGTTAGCAGCCCTTCACAATGGGCAGCTCCCGGCTGAGGGTCTTCGACCCGCATTTAGGGAGGAAGGATTCCGCGGCGCTCGCAGAGCGCGAGCTGCCCTTGCCTACCTTCGATGTGCCTTATTTCAAGTACATTGACGAGGAGGATGAGGACGATGGATGGAGCAGCCGCTCACAGTCGTCCACCGAGGATGACTCAGTGGACTCTCTGATCTCTGACAGATACGTGGTCGTGTCCGGCACCCCGGAGAAGATTTTGGAGCACCTTTTGAATGACTTGCACCTGGAAGAAGTCCAGGACAAAGAAACAGGTAAGACCAGGGTGTCTCCTGTTTCCAGACTCTCAGCGGTGGCTGCCCTTGTCAGTCTCCTGAGGGGCAAGGCTCCCACTGCTGCCAAAGGCAGGGTGGGCAGGCAGAACATGTGCTCTGTGCCCCTCCCCCGGGCCCCCGTGCTGTTTTGTTGAAATCCAGTAAATGGACACATGGAGGTCCAAGCAGCTGCCGGGAAGTAGCTGTACAAAGAAAATGATCCCAAGACAGATGTTCTTGTTTCTTTGGCAGTTTTGACCAAATCTTACCTAAAGGCTGTTGGCAAGAAGCCAGCATTCAATAGCCCGTGTTCATTCAATGGGAAGAATACAAAGCCTGGGGGTTAGCAAGCATTCACCTGACCTGCGGGAAGCACTTGAGCTGGGGAGGGCAGCCCGCCCGCCAAAATGTCAGCAGTCAGTGCAAGTCCTCAGCAACCAGAAGCGAGCAGCAACTTTTGCCTTTTTCCAAGTGGGTTACAAACTGCCCGGAGCACGCCCTGCTGTGCAGAATGTCATCCTCACAGCTGCTCAGACCAGAAATTATAATTCATTGTAGTACTGATCAGACTTCTTGTCCTTTCTCTTTAATCTGGGAGCAAAATCCCCGTTTAGCTTTTTCCGCCCTTGCACATTCGGAAACACTACCGTTGCGTTTACAGAATGACCTGTCCTACTTTCTTTTCCATAGAAAGGTGAGTACTTGCCTCTCTGAACCAGTATTTGTCATTCTTTCCAGCCTGGAGCAGTTATTCTAATGAATAGGCCTCTGGCTGTACCCTAAATCTATAACTTGATCCCCTGACTAAGATGCACTTTTTGCTGCCACCAAACACCTGTGATGCCCATGGTTTGCAGTATGTTGGCTGTATCAGTAAAAGGCATTTGGGGGTTATATTAGTACTAAGTAACGCCTTAGTTTTCCCCATGCAGGAAGGGTTGTGAAATGACAACTTAGGTGGGAACAGAATTTCTTTGGATCCCAGTAGTTTTTCTGAACGTAATTGATGTCTGGCTCCTTGTTGCATTAGAAAGGGCATTAAGAGAAACAAAGGTGTGTGAAATATGTAAGTGGGTAAGGGGGAAAAAAAAAGCAAAATGATCTAATCAGGTATCCTGCAGTAATGTTACTGTTTATTTGTCTCAAAATTCAAATAAATAACTTATTTTGCATATATGTTTGGAGGGGGTAATTAATAGTTGTTATTTGTGCCCAAACAAGCTAAAAGAAAAATACATTCTTGTGGCATTTGCTGGGCTGTTTTTGTATGTCAGTGATTAATATTTTGTGCATTTGAGCTCTCTTCCCGTGTTCTGCTTCATCAGAGATAATCATCATGGAACTGGCCATAATTTTCTGTGTACTGATTACCAGACTACTGCATTACACAGGTGGTTGGGCCTAGATTACAGGCACATTACCTGCCGTGAAGAGGATACCTTTAAACTTAGATAGAGGTTTTGGGGGATCGAATGCTTGCTTTCTTCTTAATAGCACCACAATTCCACAATGCAAGACTTTGTGTCTAGGTCTTATGGATAAGAACAGAAATTATTAAAGACAGCATTAGGCCTACCTTGATTTCCTTTTTCTTTCTTTTCCATTGCCATCAGTTTCTTGTGAAAGATAGCCTGGGTGCCCACGAAAAGTCCCCACTGTCTGACACTGGGAACAAGAAATCACGCTGATTGCCGTCGCTAATGCCAGGAGTTGCCTCCTGTTGGGAAATGGTGTTGTGCATGGTGTCTAGTGACTGTTATTCCACTTTTTCCTCAGTTCTCAAGTATACAAACACGGGGATCAAATAGGTCACGTTAGCCACATGCTCGGCAAAGTAGGGAGGACCAGGACTCAGTGGCTTGACCTAAGCAGGGCAGGAAAACGCCCCATGGGGTCAGCCTCTCCTCATTCCAACTCATTTCCTTAGAGTAACTGGAGGACAAACTTCAGATTATTGCAGAGATACTCGAAGGGGTAAAATGGTAACAGTTTTTTTCTCCAATCAAAAGGAGAATTTTATGAAAGTGAAAAAGTTAGCTTTCAAGAGTCATCGATGTGTATGGAATAGGGACACCTAAGTGGAAGTCGCATGCAGGTTCTTCAAAATGTCACAGATGGCACCGTGGAGAAAATACAACAGAAGAGCCACTATGTGGTTTTTGTTGATAAAATTAAAAGAAATATCACAAATATGAGATAAAATAGAGTTTATGTACAAATTGAAGAAAGTGGTTATGAGTTTGTTCTAGTTTCGCTACTCAATGAATCACATATTTAAAGCAATGGAGGCCCCTCATCACTGACAGGGGTGAATCCTAGGTCTTTATCTTGGCCAAGCTGGCAACCCTCGTTAAAAAGGCCTATGTGTACAAGAGCCGAACAGAGTCACATAAACATATGGAAGACAGATGGAGGAAAATGAGAAGGGGTTGCAATAAAAGTATGCAGCAGTATTTTATGTTCTTAAGCGCCCTTTTTAGGGAGCTGGAGCCATATGAGGCTGGCTGGGGCCATATGGTGGTCGTCCACATGGCCCCGGTGAGGAGAAAAGGGTACATGGGAGGAAATAAATGGTCCTGGCAGCTAGGATGAACCTGTCCTGGATTCTTACATTCCTGTACCTGCCAGAGGCTGGGGAAGATAACCAGGCAAGAGATGCAAGTGACTTCCTGTTTTATTTTTTTTTTTCCATAAAAGTCACTTAGTTGTGAAAATGTAGGTGCAAGGCCCATGAGGAGAAACCTTCTATATCACAAAGGACAGATCGAAGTGATTACAAATTGATGTTAACATGCAAGTGGAAAAAAGATGCTTTAAAGCAACCTACTGATGATTTTCCTGAATGATTAGATCCATACAACACTTACCATGCCGATTTGCATAATCCCCTACATGCGTATCTTTCTTCCCTGATAGTACCAGGCACATGGAGTCATCAGTGAATGTCTGTGGAATAAATGAATGAATGAATGATTCTTCATAGTTTAAAGTGGACTGAGTCTGGTAACTGGATATCTATTTGTGAACATGGAAAGGGATTGAAGCTATTTTCAAAGATTTCCTTTTTTTTTTTTTTTTTCAAGGTTCAGGTTCTGACTTGACACATTTGGAATGTGAGAGAAAAATCGAGCAGTTCTATCTTTCTTGTTCCCAGAAATAGGGCAGACATCCTTGGGCATTCCCAGCCCAGGAGAATTACAAGGAAGGCAAGAAGGAAGGAAAACAAGGCGTTGTGAGGAATAGGATGGAGGAGCAAGTTCGCACCAGCCAGCCCTGGACTGTAGGGTCTGCAGAGGTTGCTGCTCCTACTGATCCTTCCTCTGTGCTGGAAAGGATGAAGTGTGTTCTATTAGAAATGCTTCTGGGAATAACAATTTCTGTTTGAAGCAGGGGGGAAACTCTGTATTGGATGGATTATGTAGAGAATAACCTTCTTATTGATTTTTCTTTCTAAATCTGCATTCTGATAGGTTGACCTTAGGCAAAACACCAGAGGAAATGCATTATTTGCTCCCCCTTTTTTTTTTTATTTCCTTATTTTTTATTCACCTATTCGATGAAAATGCACTTATGAGTACAGGTTTCCAAAAAAACAAGTAAACAGGGAGTAAGATAGGAGGACAAGGTAAAGCCTACCAGCTGATTATTATTAGCTTGACCTGATTTCAAGGTATGGCTGATTTTTTTTACTGCATGAGGCTATATCATTCAGTATGTTCTAGTAACGTGTGCTCAGTATGGAAATGTCCCCTCTGCCTGCTTTGATTGTGTCACGAGATGCCTCAGTGTTGGTGGTGTGTTTTTTCAGCAGCACCTAGTAGGTGGGGAAATGCCACCGAAAGAAAGTGAATTAATTACCTTGGGAACAAGGCAACAACCTCTACGAAAGTACCGGGTTTTGTATTTATGGAAAGTGCCTCGCGCAAAGCCGATAGAGTCCAAAGTCAGTCATCCAGAGCAGCTTAATGCTTCTTTAGGGTGTGTAGGGCACTGACAGAGCCTTAGGTAAAGCTAGGAGGGGAACTTCATTTTCTATTAACTTTTTAAAAAATCTCCTTTCCCGCCAGCACCAAGCCTGTCATAAACACTTAATACATATTTCTTATGAAGAAAAATGAAGAATACTTTTGTCCTGATCGTTGGAAAGATAGAAGACAATTTAGGTGAACTTCTTCCTTGATTTCCTTACCTTTTAGGATTCCGGTAGGGTGTTTGGTGCCTCTGTTCCTGGCTTTCTCTCGCAGGTGGCAAGATTTACTTACCTTAGAGCAGCATGGCTTTTGCAGAATTAAAGCTTTTAAGAGTAGGCACAGAAATTTTTAGATGGTAGTAAGTTTCTCCATGATTTCATATAATTAATATAGACACAAATTACCTTGCATTTATCTTTTTATTTTTGTGATGTCATTTAACAGAGAGAACTAGCAGATCCATCTATGGCTGCACATTAGCAGCACTTTTAAGAAAATACCAATGCCCAGGTCTCACCCAGCGTTTCTGACTCAGTGGACCTGAGTTGGGCCTAAACCTATGGGCTTTAAAAGCACTGTGGGTGATGCTAATATTCAGCCAGGCATGAGAGCCACTGAAATAGAACACTGACTTGGTCTCACTTGCCTTTTTTAAAAAGATGTATTCCAAGTTTCTAATAGATATATGGTTGTCTCTGAGAGTTAGGGACCTCATTCCGACTTTCCTTTACCTCCCTACCCCACTCCCTTTCTAGGGCCTTATGTCCAGCCTCATGTCCACTGGAGCCTCTGCAACCTGAGAAAGTCAGAATTCACAAACCTGCACTGCCGTTCCATCCACTCGAGAAAAGGAAACAATCAGAGGAGACAGAGGACACACCGTTGTTAGGCTTCTCAACCCTTAGAAAGAGGAAGTGATGATACACGAACTAAACCCATTTGGAATTTGGCCCGAGTTCTGCCACTACAAAAAGCTCTTGGTGATTTTTAGGTCTCGCAGCCGAGAATGTTTACTTCTGTAAAGAAATAATAGTTTAAGGAAGGAGAAAATACAGTGCACACAGTGGAACAGAAAGGTACTAAATGAGATTCTTGAAGCCTCGATTCCCAGATCAGGGCTCCATGCATAAACCAGCCTGAGACCTGGAGCAAGTCATACTTGCTATTTGGTCAACTTCATGTTACGTTATCTTACTACTGCATTTCTTTGGCTTCATGTTTGCAGTTAGAATGTTGATGAGGTAGGAAGCTTAGAATCCAAGCTCAGTGGCCATGCCTGGTGATGATTTAAGTAAGTTTGCATATAACCCGGTCCAGTGGGAAACTTTTTAAGTTCTTTTGAGAAATTAGGCTATAACATTTCCAAAGGATAGCTTTGATTTATCGCTCTCTAGTAAAATCCATTTGCACAGTTTTATTACCAAGCTGTTTTGGGATATTCAGAAGCAGTCTATTGCCAGAGAAAAGCAGCATTTTTCTCCTAGTGATGAAATTACTGTACCCTATCTCTTACACCAGCCATCCCCCTGTAATTCTTTTACTTGTAAATTTATACACTGCTTCTGTATTAAAATATAACAGTACATTTTTAATTATTCGATTTCTACATGACACGAATGATTACCTTAGGAAAATTTAATTCCTTCATTCCATAGATATCCTCAAATTTCTATTATGTAGGTGTTGTTCTAGATATGGGGATACAGCTGTAAATAAAATAGACAAACTCCTTACCTTCATGGGCTTACATTCTAGTGGATGGAGTCTTACAAAAAAAAAAGTAGGGAAATAATGGATATTAAATGATGGATGCTAAGTAACCAATATCATTACAGGTTTAGGATAACTATGTTCACATGTCTTTAAAAATAAAGAAGCTAGAAGATATGCTAATGTATTTAAAGTATTTAAGAGAATTAACATGAAATTGGTCTATTCAACAAAGTTCAGAACCAAAGGAAATAGACTTAATTGAAAAAAAATAAAGAAAAAAATAAAAGAAATGTGAAGTAGGTATGGTCTTCCAAATGGTACCAGCTACCCCTGCATCTGTGGAAATGATTCATATCAGCCCTTTACCATCTTGACCTGGGATCGTAGCTTTCTCAGAGACAAATCACTGGACCGCATTGCTGCTTGAGGCCTTTTCAACTTTATGAAACTGCCAGTTTTAAATATTAGGTTAATTTTGTTTGCATACATGCTAATAAACACATCAGTGAAAGACCAAATGAATTCCTTAGCACCAGCTCCAGCTTCCCTGGGCGTGTGCCTCAGAGGCAGATGGAGACCACCACCTTTCCATGAAGGCCTGTTTTCCCTTGAAACAGTAATCCACAGGGACAATGAAAGTCACCCAGGAGCTCTCAGAGAGCTAGGAGTGAAAGTGTTCACATGAGATTATGGTTTCTGCTCGGCTGTTATCATTTTCGTGCTATGTGTTTTGTTTCTTTTGGTTCGGTGTGAGTTTTTGGCAGTTCTCTTAGCTTCTCTCCTATTACTCATATGGAAATATAATGTATTTGCCATAATTGAAGCATATTGACAGAGCAATGAGATCATTAGAATTGTGCAGAAATTGTCTTGTCAGTTGCCTCATTTATGGAAGCAGAGGACTTAGACTATGTGACATTTGAGGCCCCTTCCTGATTTGAGAGCCAGGATTTGAAGCTTACTCAAGACACCACTCTGTTTATCTAAACTTCCTCTCTGTTGGATGGATCCTGGTACAGGTTAGTTATACTCACCTAATGGACAGAGAAGCTAAGGAAGAAGTTGACTAAGCTGCTTCAAGGATAGAGTGATCATTTGAATCCGGGAATGAACCCAGGTATATTACTAGCTTCATCCCAGACATCATTTTTGTCTAATGACTAGATCCATGGATAAAACATATCAATGAAGTCAAAACCTACCATTCAATTCTAGCTATAAACCCCAAATCAGGTGCTTTAGTAGAGGCTTAAAAGCCATCTGATCTCCGTCACAAAGACCTGCTTCTTGGTTTCCAGCTGTGAGCAGGATGGTTGCTGCAGTGAGCTAACTGCTTCAAGGAGGTTACAGGATAAATGGGGTATGGGGTAGAGTAGTTCCAGCTGATGCTAAATCAGACCACTCACAGGAGAAACGATGAAAAATCAGATTTTGACTGTGGATTTCATTTGAAGTGTTCATCTCCTGGACTAATCTACTTACACCACTTTGAACATGCAATATTATGCAGGATAACAAGGGAACTGATGCTTTTACACTGCCAGTAGATTGTGGGTTAATTAATACTCTTGTTGGTAAGGAAGCAAGGTGAAATGAAGTGAGACGGAGCTGAAGCATAAGGTCATTAACATGCACTGATTAATAATGGAAATGTGGAGTTTTCATTAAAGCACAACCAATGGGCAAAGGAAGATATTTAATGGATAAAGCTCTAAGTAGGAATACTGCATGCTTTTTGGAGAAACAGTTCCTATTTAGAGTGAGAATGGATCATTGGAATGCATTTTTTTAATTGCATCATTTTCGTGTTGTCTCCACACGATCTCTTCCAATACCTAGAGGTCAAATATAAGAGCACATTGGAAACAAGCTACAATAATGCAGGGCTATGGGAAATCAATTTCAAAAGGGTCCGAAGGTAGAAAATAGAAAATGAAATATGCAAGGGGCAGGAATCACCTTAGAAAAATTGCATCTTAAGGCTCCTGACTATAAGAATTTTGAAAAACTTGGGCATCTTTCTTCTTTGAAACTTTTAAGGAAAGTATCAACCCCTTTCTGATGGGTTAGAGCAAAGACCTTATCCTAGAGCCTGGATGGGAGACAGAGGGTCTTTGAAAATTTCCTTCACACTATGTTTAAATGAAGTATACATGTGACTGCTTGTTTTTGCGAAGTCAGTCCTGGTGGCGATGTTACCAAACCCAAGTTCATGTGCCCAACACTTCAGAAGGCCAAAACTCAAAAAACATCATAGTTTGGAGTAAGGAAAGGCTTATTGTTTAAGAAGGTGCCGACAGGAGAGGACTGTTTTGAGCTAGTTTGTGGTTACATTGTTCTCACCCTCCCAATGTAAACTGCAGCCAGTGTGGAAGATTTAGAAATGAATGGACATTCTCCTTCATTCACATTTGCACATTTTATTTGCTTTATTTCTCTTAGTTACATCATATCTGTTCTCCTAAATTAGTGTCCCTCCACCCAAATGCCCAACTTGATATTTATCTTTTTAGGTAGATAACTGTGAAAACCTGAGGTATTTCTTTGTAGTTAAGTACATCACTAATTTCCTAAAATGACTGGAGGATAAACTATTACAAATAATGAATAACTCTAGTACACTGAGAGTTGCCATAAGTATATACATGAACCATTAATTTCCAAAGAATCAGAATCTGTAAAATTACAATATTTTAAAATATAAAATGTAAAGGCCTTGTCTAATAAGTCACAAAGTTCACATAGAATTAGGAGGTCCTAACAGTTTTGTTTTATTATTATATGAATAAGATTGCGTGAGTTTAATGTAGACATAGGACGGCGGTTGTTTTGAAAAACAATCTTCAGTATAACTTGTAGTTTTTCTCATAAAAATAAATTTGAGAAAGATAGTTTTGTTTAGTCTTTATAGTCTCTTCCCAATATAGTCCCTTAAAAATGAAGGCTACTACTTCTATTTCTTTTCTATCTGTAATCTATAATCTCTATAACACAGGTTCTCAGTTATTTGGTGCTGATTTTTGTTCTTGTGAATTTTTTCTTTTTTTTTTTGTCCTTTCGAAAGGGAAGTGGAGTTTTGTTTCTTTCAAAAGAAAACACTGCCCTCAAATCCTGAAGTTTTAAAATTCACTATATTTTCTCAGTGAGTTTGGGTCTATTGCCATGTTTAACATTGTCCTTTAGCAGAAACACTTGTGGTTTCTCAGTGTCCGTCCATACTGCCAGACACTTGTTCAAATGTGTGATGTCGTCAAGCATTTTAGGAGCAGCAAATGGGAAGAACAACGGATTCTGAAGTTCATTGTGTCGGTAATGAGACTGACAATCTAATAATTTTAGGATAACAATAGTTTTACTGTAACATCAGCAACTGAAATTACTTGAAGCTGTTGCAGATAATGTCAGAGGGTGAAAAACACTCTTTTCTCTCTCTTTTTGTCTTTCGCAAAGATCTCTGTGTATCATCTCCACACATAGTTGATGGATTTAAAGTGAGATCATCAGATGTTCTTGTCTGTGTTTTGAAATGCTGTGACATTTTCCTCAAGCAAAATTGAGTATCCTATCAGAAAATAGAAAAAAGACCTGATTTTTTTTTTTTTTTTTTTTTTTTTTTTTTGGTATAAGAACATATACTTCAGATAGCTTTTTAAGTGTGAGGAAAGAATGTTAGTGGATGGCAATTTGTTGATTATAATCACTGCATGTTAATCTCTCACAGCATGTTTTAGTCAAATGATTATTTCATTTAAAGGGTGCAATGCCACAGAATTGCTATAATTGACAAGCATATGTCTAAAAGGGTTATTCTTTGGGAGAATTTCTGCCTTTAACATACCTATAATTGAGCTTTTCCTCATTTCATTTTGCAGTCTTTCTCATTATAACCTTCTCTCCCATTTCCCATAATCCTCATTTTCTGCCTTTGGGGCTTTCTTGTTCTACAATTGAAACCATTCTTTTCATTCTGTTTGCAGCTCTTTGCCTTCTACTTAAGGCTGCTACTTGGCTGTCAGCCCTCCCCCAAATCTCAGAAATAAATATGAAATCAGACAAAGAATTGTTAAATGTGGGTGAGCAGAAAGTGTGGAAAAATAAAATATCTTGTTGTAATCCCCCAAATATCCTGTCATAATCTAAATAATGATAGAAAATTATTTCAGAGAAATTCTGTATCCTTTTGTGTTTCAGAATTACCGTTCTTATTTATTCTCAACATACCAGATACTTGGCGAATCTTCTAATTTTTAAATCCTGTTAATGAGCTTGACTTAGTGTGAAGATGAAAAATCCAAGTTAAAATTGCCCATTGCATTTCAGGCTGGATATTTCTACCCAAATTCTCATTCTAGAAATGGACATGGTTTAAGTGAACAGGTGTACGTAGCAGGGCTCATAGTGCATAGTAGTTCTAATATTAAAGCATCTGATACTGTCCTTCTCATTGCACCCCCTTCAATGTGCCTGAAATATACTTATTTTAAATGAAGCATTGTGAATTTGTGGACTATCTCCATGTGACTGTCGGTTCTACCTTTAGAGGAGCAAATTAGCTGATCTCTCTAATAGCTGTTTGCTATTGCCAGGTGTTCGCTAGAAAATAAAAGTAAAACAAAATTTGAGTAGAAATAAGAGAATTTCAGCTTGCTGGTGCTTAGAGGGAGAATGACTTCATAAATCTTTGGTGATTCAAAGCAAATAAAAATATCAAGTCCCTCTGTCTATGGCACTTCTCCCTGTCCAGACCCAGGCTTCTGTGCAGGGCGCACTTTCCTGCACTCCCTTCTCCCCTACTCCCACCCCACTCCCTCCCTCAGTATGACTCTGGATCCATACTCTCAGGAGAGCCTAGTGCAATGAAAGAGCCAGAGCTGGGGCTCCGCCCACCTTGGGACCTAGGCCCCTTCAGACATTAACCTGAAGTAACTCGGAGGTTATTTCCCTTACTTATCTCAGTCTGAGTGTCATCATCCCACAAAAGAGAATATAGGGCCAACCTCCTAGGATGGATTTGAGGAGCACAGATGGTGGGTGGGGTAAAGCTCATGGTACAGAACAGAGTATGTGTTCAATAAAGGTGGCTGTTACAGTTAATTTCAAATAAAGTATCTGCTGTCTTCCCTTCCTGCTTTCCTCATTGCCCACCAAGCCACCACTGGCTTCCTGGTGCACTGTAAGAAATGGATGTGGTTCAGAGCAAATTTGGGGCTTTGTAAGGCTAGAATGTGTGCTGGGTGGTGGTGGTGGGTGGGGTTGGGCTGTGAAGGTTTGCTCAGACAGTCTCCATGAATGACTTTTCTCAGGCCTAAGTTTGTAGGCTGCCTCATGTGGTCCTTTAGTGATCACACCAATCAAATTACAAATCCCTACAGAAGTGGAGACCTTATTTACAACTTTGTCTTCTTCATGGCAGAGAGCACAGTGCTCAGCCCTAAGTAGTAGCTGTTGGGTCATCGGTTGCGACCAAACCTTTCTTTGTGACCCTAAACCACAAATCTCCCTTTTACCTGAGTGAGAAAGAAAGCAGCTACGTGTTATAGAGAAGAACTCTAATGACTATTCTGGAAACCAGAACACAAAGGTGAGCCTACTGTCAGTCGCAGGTTGAAATATTTATCCTAGAAATATTTTTAAATATAGGAAATATATTAAAGTAAATTTTCTTGGATTGGAAGTTTTCAGTTTGCCTGAGATCTGGTGCTAGATTGTTTAGAAAGAGCCCTAGTCGCATTTACTTTAAATTAGTAAGTTTGTAGAATATCTTTTTATCTTTAACATATCTAGCTGTCATACTCACTCTAAGCTTTAAAAATAGGCAGTTGAATCTATGGCCATGCTACCCTGAACAAGCCGGATCCCGTCTGAAGCTAACCAGGTCGGCATGGTTAGTACTTGGATGGGAGACCACCTAGGAAGACCAGGTGCTATAGGTGTAAAAAAAAAAGAATAAAAAGTAAGGGATTGTAAGATGACTAGGTCCTTGCAATCTGTGAGGTCAACCAAGGGTTGCCTCGCCTAAAAAAAAAAAAAGTTAAATAAATAAGTAAATAAAATAGGCAATTGACTATCCATTGCTAAACTTTAAGGAAGATAACTTCTCTCTCATAACCCTAGAATTTTTGTTAACCAGAAACAAACATAAAGTTTTACTCATCTGAAATTCACTGCTAATGATTCACAATGAGTGGGGAAAAAAATAAATATGAGAATTGTGTATATCTCCAGTTTTAAAAGAAAGCTGATGGTAGAAATTCTTCTTGGTGCTCGGGAGATAAAAATATTACCCTTATCGTAAGTTGATTCAGGTATTAGAGTTATTACTTAAAATAATCATGTCCCAAACTTCTAATTTAAGGTTCAATGTTTACATTATTTTTTCCTTGTTTCATGAAATTATAGAACGTTTAATTGACAAGCACTTAAGAACACAGTTTGTATCTTAAGAATGCATTATGTGATGTTAATCATACAAGATGGAGAAGCTCAGTGAAGTCAATTATATTCACCTGAGAGAATCTCAGAAGCAGATATTAATTTTTGCTGATAGGTGCTTGCAGATGGGTATTGAAGGCATCATACCCATGGCAATTCCTACATCGTAATCTATACTGTTAAATAAAATGACACTTGCATTGATCGTGAAGAAATTTTTCCTCCTGGCTCATTTGTGAGAGCAACTGCTGTTTCTAATCAATGAGCTATATAACTGTAAAAGTGGCTTTGAGGGAAAATCGTGTGATAGTGGTGTGAGAGCTGATTGTCAGATAGCCTTAGTTCCTTTCAGTCTAACTAGAGTATGCCCCTCCCAGTTACTAAGGGGCATCTCCCTAAAGCCATCAGATCAGGGACCATCCACACACCAAATCCAATGGCCTTCGAATGCCCGGACTCATGAACTTCCAATGATTTTGACACTTATGATCTGCTCTCTTTTTCTAATTCTTCTTTCTTATTGGTTTCTATTCTATTCGTGTCTCCCAATTCTCCTTGTTTCTCTTTCTTCTCTTTCCTCTTCCTTAAGTCATCTTTCTCTTACCATTGCCCAAAGGTGAACACCCACCCCTGCTCAACCATCAGACCACTGCTTAATCTTTTCAGGATCATATCTGAGAATTCACCTCATTCCCAGCTATCCTCCTTAGGCAGTAGTTCCCATAATCATCCAGCCCTTTTTAGCAAGCTCTGGTCTTTGATATTTTTGTCCAATAGCATCACTTAAACCTGGGGAACTCAAGTTTAAGGCATTTAAAAGTAAATACACTCTCCCTCCCCTTATTCTTCCTTTATCCAGTCTGGCTTTCCTGATGCAGCAAGCATAATCTGTATCTCTTGTCACTTCTCACCTTGAAAATCTCCATTCTCTTTCCTTGGGGCTCCTTAGCATAGTACTCAAGTCCCTCTAGGAATTGGATCCAGCCTACTTTTCTAGCTTTACTTTTCAGTTATACCATGTGATTTCTTCTGTCACTGCTTCACCACTGTACCACAGGTCCAGATTTACAAGCTCACATGTCCACAGACAGTGAGCATGAACACGTGAAGCCAGCCAGGGCAGACCCCGTGATAAACTGGAGAGTGCCCCTGCATAGAAAGATTAACTCAATTCTAAACTATGGTTAACCTATGGGTCGTTGGCCTGGTGTTGCCAGATCTTCTGATTTTTAGATATTATCATCTAACAAAAGATATCTTTAAGGACTGAACAGGACCCAAAGGCCACATGCTTGTGACTCAGCCACAGACACACCTACGTGCTCTCCTTTGCTCACATCTACTTCATCTCTTTCTCCACCAGTTCTTAAAAGTTTAGGGTCATCTTCACATGCCACCTATTTGGTAAACTTTCCCTGGCATATTAGAGTCTCTCCATCATCAGCTGTGACAGGTGGGTTGGTGTTGCTCAGTCGAAATGTTGCCTTACTTAGTTCATTGCATGAGGATACATGTTTTAGCTCTCTCACTAATCATGAGCTGGAAGCCGTGGATCACTCTTGTGCTTTCCTGTCCGTGAGCCCCAATCCCTTCACAAATGCTTTATATTAGCCAGTTCTCAATACTCAATTTTGGTTGGTTGATTGGTGGCACTTGAAAATTGGAACAGGATCTAAGCATAATTTCATGAAAATAAAGAACAGGTAGTATTCATGAGTGCCTGACATATGCCAGGTTCTCTGCCAGATGCTTTAGATATACTGTTTAATCCTGACTACAATTCTCTTCCATGTGGACATATCCATTTTACAGGTGATTTAATGAAGGCCCATAGAGGTTAAGTACAATATCCGGCTATCCAGGTAGAATTCCAGCTCTCTGATTCCCTTTGCATTTTTTCACACTGTTTTTTGAGCTTCCCAGCAGGCTTGGCAGATGCATGAACAAGTCACAAAGGTTATGATTATAATTGTCCCTAGACTCAGAGCAGTTGATTGGGGGTGGGACAACAGAAGCTCATGGGGCCTGTCACCTCTCTCAGTCTCAGGGTGACGTGCAAACCTGAGCCTTTGTGTGGAGAAGTAGGCAAGCACTGTGTTTATCACTCCATGCTCCTTCTAGTGAGGTTTTGAAAAGGAAGCCTGCGGAATGTAACATAGCTGAGAACATACCTGTTGTATTCAGATCATCCTTTCCTAAGGAAAGACTGGTGGGATTCCAGTCAGGTTTTACAAGTTAAAGTGAAAGTGAATTTCATTATTTAGTGCCACTCAAGCCTTATCTATAGTTAAGTTCCTGTCATTAAAGAGGCGACTTTTAAGGTTTAATATGGAAACAGCATTAAGTGAATAAGCATTTCTTGTGAAACCAAATATCAAAAAAGAAAAGCAGATCTCAAGGTGTGGTAGTTTTAGAAAGGCTAAGCGATACTCTGGTAAAATTGTAAAAATGTACAGAAATCGAGTGAATGTAAAAGCTGTGGCAAACAGCTACATTTGAGGTCAATGTTGCTTTCAGAAATATAAAATACACTGAGAAAGAAGCATAGCATTTGATAGCATATCACTTGACCTATTTTACAAGCATAAGCATTAAATTTTTTTTTTTTGGGTCTGTGTGCTAAATCAAATTACATGGTACGCTTTGGCACTGCTTCTCAAAAAATATGGGAAGTTGCACCCTTCCAGGGCCAGGAGTAGCCTTGACAAGTACAAAGCTTTCCTTGGCTCCTTGAAATAAAGGTTAAGTAGAACATATTTCAGAGAGCCTTAAATTCCATTGCCTCTGAGGTAGAAATACAGGCGAAACAAAACTGCTAACAGTACTTTAGGGAGTATGAGTTAGTACAGAAATGTTGAATATTCACACTACCATACTTAGATTAAATGTCTGCTGTAGGCAGTTGTCTGTCAGAATTCTCTGCATTTGCTTTCTCGATAATTCACTGTAACAGATGAGTGGTTTCATTATTGCAATGCGTTTTGCTCATGTCTTTGTTGAAAAATAACTGAAGTAGATTATTCTAGGTGTTCCTGAGTAACCCTATACTTCTAATGATTTCTAGACTTCAGGGTTTGTTTTTATGTCTTTGTTTTTTCTTTTTTACAAAAAAAAAATAATAATAATAAGCATTAAGCGTAGACCTTTTGGAAATATTTAGATCAGTTCCTCTAATTTGATTACATTTACATAACAGAACCCTATAAAAAGGATCAGTGCTGTTCCACCTTGACACAACTAGGTTGCTCTAGAAACACTTGTGTTTTGCAGAAATGCCATGGAAATTTTTAGTGCTTCATACACTTAAAATGAGACTGAAAAAATAATTTATATGTAAAAGAAAAATACGTTCAAATAAAATCAAATAAAAATACGCAATTCTGTTCTTATGCCTTAAAATTAAAACAACAGAGAAAAGTCCTGTATTAACATCATCATGGCTAGTTATAGACATAAATTTTAGAGCCATTTCTGTCAAAGCTCTAGGTTTTGACTGCACATTGATATGCTTTATTTCAAGTTATATGGTACTTAAAACTGTAAGAGTATTTACCTTCCAGTTTTGACTGTCGTCAGCATGTTAACTTCTGTACTGCAAGAGTTACTTCCTGTATTCTAAACAGCCACTACAAAAAAATAGTATTTTATCTTTTGGGACGGGGCAGTCCCAAAAGGATGGCTGAACAGTTTTGTCAGTGATGAACCAAGAACTCTGGATTAGATTTAGTAATTGATTTACTGAATAGAATTTCAAAGAAAACTTTTTTGTATATTAACACTTAGGTATTCACAGAGTTAGAAATCAAAATGAATACATCTTTTTATTCAGAATGTTAGCGTATATAGCAAATACGAATTTGTTTGAATGAAAGATGCTTTGATACACAAAAGTGCTTTTTTGCCTAGTCTTAAATTACTATTAATTAAGCACCATATAATATAATAGATAATTATAGTGTTTAAATGTGGATGCCAGTGGATTTGCTAGTCTTTCTAAATGGCTATTGTTGGCTAATAGTCTTCAGGGGATCATTTATATAGCCATTGTGGTTCTAAAAATATCTTTAAATACCAATGGGACAGCCTTTTCTGAAGCATGGCTATTATAAAATGCACTTTTATTTGAAGTGTGTCGTTTTGATTATATCACTCAATTACTTTCATGTGCGGCAAAAAAAAAAAAAATTGCCAGTATTGAAAAAGAACAAAGGAAAGTTCTTTATATATAGAAAATTTTCAGAACAATGTGGTAGTTAAATAGAGAAAGATTTGAGTTAGGAGTATTGGGAATCCATTCTGTTCATTACGATTTTCAGCAATTCTGTTCATTACGGTTTTAGCTGGAGATGTTTTTGTGTAGCCTTATTGTTCTTATTTAATTAATACTTCTATGGCAGAGAGATAATTAGGTAAATGTGTTGAATATTAAATATGGTAATAGCTTTGGGGGAAATAAGCATTTGTGGGTCAAAGCCCTTTACAAAATATTGTTGTGTGTGAGCTGATTAATTGAATTGAATGCCAAATTGTTTTGCCACCAACCAACCAGACTCTCATCGTCACTCAGTTCATTATCTAAGGCTGTTCCAGGACAGAATGACTGGTTATGTCAAAGTTAATGGTGTTCTTTTTAATCTCAGCTACTAATGGAGTAAATCTTGATTAGAAAATCGTTCCAACCTCATTAAATTAGCTGAGTGTAAGAACACCTCGAAGAGTATGAACCTGAATGTCACGTCAAGCATTTTAAATGCTGAATGTGTAAGGTTCTCAGCATTGTCACCCAGTGGTTTCTGTTTATTTTTGGCTCCAATCTATAAGAGCCCATTGAAAACCCTAAAATGGATTCTAAGTTATTCTGTGGTCCTTGCTGCCTGTGTCTAACATTGAGTACAAAAAAAATAAATAAATAAAAATTAAAAAAGACTCAATTTCTACTTAGACCAGAGAAGTTGAAGATTTTTATCAGTTTAGTACAGAAAAATGTTACAGTTTGTGAACATTACTACTCAGTAGCATCCCAGAATGACAGTTTTCAAATTATATTCCAAAATATCCTAGAAATTTGGACATTATACCATTGTTTGACTTCCGTTTCACAATTTAAAAACCTATAATGTAAGACACACAAAGTTTCAAATGTATATTCCAAATTTTTCATCAGGATGACCAGTGATAAATTTGTGCTTCCAGATTAACTTACTTTGGGGGCAGATCTTAGAATAAAGCTTCTCCTGCCTTGTCATGTATAGATTTGAAACCTTTATATAAATAGTCTTGTAGAGAGCTCTCTAACTCTTCTGTGAGTGCAGGCTGTGCATGTCCACCGCCATTAAACTGTCCAACCAGCCGTATTCCCACAGGTTTCTTATACTGGACTCAAGCTATGCCCAGCAAGGCCCACGCTCATCTGAGACTTGCTTTTGCCGTAGAGGATAGTGAGTTAGACCAGTGACTGTTCATGTATTGCCATGTGATACGACATTTATAAGTTTAGGCTTATTTTACATTTCAAGTGCCTTTGGTCAAATTTATTTTTTAAGAAGGAATATTGTTACTTAAATCAATCAATATCTGTGGGGGGAAAGTCCTTTACTACCCTTCTTTTTGTTGCTGTTAAACATTACCATTTGCAGCCACTTACCTACATGGTCAGGCTTATCTGGACATTCTTCAACATAAACAAATGATAGAAGAAAATCAGCTGCTGCAGCTGACTTAGGACTGTGGATGTCATCCGCAGCCTCTTTTATCAGAGGTCTGTGTTCATAAACATAGCCTTGTTGTTTCTCACTGGTCAACTCTTAAAGTAAATGTTACTTGTTATTTCTAAAACTTCTAGAATTTTCCTTTTCTTCAACATGTAGCTGCAGAGTTCTATACTGGGCAGGTCTTTCCACTTAGACATTTATAGTGTGTAGGTTTTGGGGGAGCATAAATGCTATTGAGTATACGATCCACCATCTTATAATTTATTACTATTTCAAGTAACTAAAAATTTAATGTACAGAATGTAACAGCTATGAAAATTAAATTATATAGTAAAGCGGCTCTCAAGTGAAGGAGATTAGATAAGCACTATGAATGGCAAAAACTCTGATTTGTATTCGGCATATAATCTTTATTTTTAATTTGGAGATTACATCGAGGTCAGCGTTTGCCAGTGTAGCAATTCCTATTATGTGTAACCTGGACTTTTCCAAGAGCATTCACTCAAGGCAAAGAGGCAATGAAAATGAAACCTGTTCTTCTTGGTTCAAGAGGCAGAAGAGAAATGATGGAAGGAGCAGGGTGCATGTGTTAAACCTGCTCTCTGGTTTTGTCTGGACTTTGTCTCTCTTCACAGCAATAAGAAAATCACTCACCACTCTCCCGACTTCTTACAGATACATTTGAGAGATAAAGGTGAATGGCCTTGGAACCTGATATGTGTCCTCTGAGTTTTATTATCCATTGTTCTTGTCTTAGACTTAGGTACATGGCTTTAGAAAGCCTTAATTTATTAGAACAGGCAGGCTTGTTCCCTGAAGGACGCAGTAATCTTATAAAATTTACTTCTAAAAGCACGTGGTTTATGCATTGGGTTTCCAAAACATCTTGACTAACAATATAAATGATGTTTCAGGAGAGAAAGGATGACAAAAGTTGTATGTTAAGAGTCTGCAATAATAAAAAAAAAATTCTCGTTGCTTAAGGAGTTTTAAATTTTTTAAATGTAATACATAATGGATTCTGTGGTTAAAGATCTCTTACCTGGCCCCTCCCACTCCCGTTTATGCTATCTCTGCCATGCACACTATTCTGAAGTTGCCCTTCTTACCACGCCTTTGCTTACCTCGTTTTGTTTTCCTGTCTTTGCAGAGACCCTCCTTGATGACTTCCTTCTCACGTACACTGTCTTCATGACGACTGACGACTTGTGCCAGGCGCTGCTGAGGCAATATCCTCCCTTAGCTTCAGGATGCCGCGTCGCCTTCCTCGAAGGCAGATGTCTCACATTAGGAATTAACTGCCTTTCTTAATTTACTCAGCCCCTGGTAGAGTATGCATATGTTTAATATTAATGTAATGATGTCCAAGGTAAAATATGAAACGAGACGGAAGAGACAGGGCGACCTGGAAATGCAGAGCTGCTGTTTCACATTCTAAATTGTACTGTTTACGTTGTCCTCGTACCTGTGTCTCAGACTAGAACTCCAGAGGCACCTTTATTTGGCCTGCTGGGTAAACCCCAGAGTCAAGAGGTTGAGCGGATTTGCGATACGTGAACTTATAAGACAATCAATCAGTTAGTGCCAGACCACTTGGGTGGGAAAGTGTGCATATGTGATATCATGTTTCTGGGCAAGCGTCCCAGAGTTGACGAGCCATTCCCCTACATGGGATGTCTAGACTACCCCCTGGAATCAACTGTCTTTTTTTCAGAGCTTATCAAGGCATGCTGTGATGGAAGGTTCATGACCAGATATGGAGGCTTTATGATTTATTCATTAAGTAGAAGAGATGCAAGAGATGAAAGACCAAAAAGCCAAGCCAGGTAAACTTAGTCTCCAAATAGGCTTCTTGCCTCTCAATGTTTAAGGAAGATGCTTCAGAAGCATTTAAGTAGCCTGTTAACTGACAGGTTTTTAATAAATCAAACCGAAGATTCTATTCCAGCCCACCTGAACATTTTTAGGAAAATGGATTTTCTTTTGCTTTTTACCTGAGTTTTATTGAGCCTTAAAAACAGTTTTGATAATATTCCTTTCCTGTTAAATAATTGTTACATTCCTACCCCATTTTACAGCATTTTTTGCTTAAATCATGCTTTAAAACTCATGAAGTGCATAATCTCTCTTAATAAATTAGAAAGTGGTGATCACTTTTTAGTGCTTTGTTATAGTGTATGGCCACACAAGCTCCAGATATCTTGAAGCCTTCTGGAACCAGTTCACAAAACTGATCTTGAAACATTATTAGTTTTGAATTTGGAAAATTTCAAAAACATTTCTTCCACGAAGCTTCCAAGTGGCGTGTTACTAAAAATTTAGTAATAATTACAAGGTTTTCAATTTATTCTTTAAAAATGTTTTGGAAAAATATCTATTAGCTAATTTTTATATTTTAATACTAATGTATTTTCAAAAGAATTACCATTTATTAAATAATAGTTTGTTTTATAGCATATTATGTTCCTTCAAACTATTGCTTATTAGTATGATCCTAATGTTACTTGTGATTACCATTGAGTAATTTAATGCCTCAAAGAATGTCTCTGAAGAATCTCTAAAATTTTACTTGGCTATAATGTTTTGAGTCTTTGCCCAAAACGTTTAATATGAAAATGTAGCTCAAATTTTTAGCGCCTCTTTACTAATTATCAAAACCCATGAAATCAGAACATGTTAAGCCAGGAGTCTTTCTACATGACTACTTTGATATATTTCCAGACTCTGCTTTCATGAAATAATACAAACCACAAACAAATATATGGCATTCATGTTTAATCTGAGATATTTTGACGTACATCTTAGTGAAGCTATATCCTACTACTTTTACCTTCTAAGAAATGGCCCAATTGTTTTTTGTTGTTTTCCCCCTTCTTAAAGAACATTATTTATAGATTAGCGATTTGTGCTATATTTGGATATCTTAGATGAATATTTTTATTGTGATAGAATTTAATACCTTTCAGCTTTTATCACCATAAAGGATATTATTTAAGCTGATAGCCCACGTGGGCTAATGTTCGCTGCATTGCATTGAAGGTATAATCCCCACCAATACCTTCCCATATTTCTCTCCCCAGACACGCAGATGCCCAGCTAAATTTGTAAATCAGTATCATCTAGCATGAGAAAAATATGTAAAAACAAATATACCCTGTTATAGAAAACTAGAATAATGCAAATGTTAATTTAATTAGTAAATGTTTTTTTAAAAAACACATTTTATAGGGAGGAGAACAAGACTAAGCAAATAAATGATAGTAACTATGAATGAAATAGTAGTTGAAGTTTCAGTTCCCCAAATTGCTTTATCCTGCAGCTCCATAATTATAGAATGTATATGTAGCTGTAATAAAAAGTTCATCTCTTCCTTTACATATGCTGACCTAAAAGAAAGAAGTTGTTAGTATTTCGTAATTTTCCAGATTATTTTTCTTTATATTAGTCAAGCCGTGATAGTTACATGAAGAGACAAAAAGGACATTGTTGTAAATGGAAATAATGTAGGATAAATCTTTACATTTTGCCTTTCAAGAGAAAAACTAGAAGAAGTAGATACTTAACAGAGTCTTTGTGTTTTCATGTTGGGGAGACGGTGATGACTGAATTATGGTTTAAAATATTTACAAAGCCTGATGTAGATTTATTCCTATTTTGCAATTATAAATTAGCATTAAAGACTACAGAATCCTGTCCCTCAACCCCAAAGCCTACCTGTGTTTGGTATCATAGCGTTTCCTATTCCTAGTAAACTTTTCAATGTGTCCAAGATACTCAGAAATGATCATTTGGGGGACAAAAACACTAGGTTTCTTTGGAAAATACCAAGCTTCTATCTCATTTGTCAGACTTTAATCCCATTTTCTTTGAACCTGTTTTTTATATATAATTTTAACAGCATAGTTAACACATGGTCATTGCATACAAATTAGAAAATGCTTCTAAGTATAATAAAAATAATCTCTGTACTCTGAAATCTCATTACCTTGAGAAGCCACTGTTAACTTTCAGTATATCTTTCCAGGTAATGGAATTACTTATATAAATAAGCATAGTCAGGAGAAATGGATCATCCTAACATATTCTTTTTATTTTCCTATTCAACAGTATATTGTGAATGTTCTTTGTCAATATTTGTACCACCAGTTTTATGGCTGCAGAACAGCCCGTTAGATGGATATGTAATAATTTAGTTGTAACTATCCCCAATGGTTGAAACATTTAGGTTATTCATATTTTATTTTTTCATTCCAGTGGAAGTGAATTAGCAGTCTATTTTTTTACTTATGTTTGCACGTTTATCTAATCCTTTTTTCAAGTAAATTCCTAGGGGTAGACATTTGAAAAATATCACGAACTATGTTGCAGAAATCCGCACTCACTAGGGGCCACTTTAAAGTAACTGTTTTTACAGAATGTGAATTTCTGAGACTCAGAGGATATCTGGACTAGTTCCTTCCTAACCTTTATGGAAACAGTGTCTGCGTATATAGTGTGGCCAGATCTCTTGGACCCTCCTTTGAAATTAATGGGCCACCTACTATCTCTTTGAGGCGGCAGCAGTAACCCGCTGTACGTGCCACCAGCTAACCCTTACCTTCATGGCCGAGCATGCATAAACCATTTCCCTGGGCTGACTGACTTCTGCTCTTTTCAATGCGGCCTTTTGCTCTCCCTACACATTTTCTTTTCTTCCCGCATGCTTAGATACTTGTGGATTCTCTGGAAATGTGCTTTGGCAAACATAAATGGATCTTTTCGCATTCTTATTTCCAACAATGTAAGACTTTTTCTTAACCATTTGCACCTATTCTGCTAAGAAGTATCAAGGCAAAGACGAAAACTCGGATGTTTCTTGTCGAAAACGTAAGGTCTTGCATCTTGTTTCTCAGTGGATTTCTCTGTACAAAGACTGGTTACATGAAGATGAACATTCCAAAATGTTTTTAAAGGTAATGTAAAATTCCAGATAGTCTCTGATGTCAAAGGGCCGTTTTTATTCTCAGTTACGCATTTAAAAAAATCTCATTTGTGGGCTGCAGTCATTCACTTTTTTGTAGTATTCAAGTTGTGATTTGAACAGTATTAATTTGTTTTGGCCAAAGACCTGATAGTCTTTACATAGAAAGGGTTTATTTTATTTTATTTTATTTTATTTTATTTTATTTTAATAATTGATTACAAGAAAATGTAGAGGACAAATTTTAAATTCACTAATTTAAGGCTATTTTATACAAGTATTGGGAAGTTTGCAAATGAAATAATTAAGGGAGGTAAAATCAAACATTTTGAAACTTGATATTATTTAATACGTTGAGATTTATTATAAATTTAAACTGGACCAATCTCATGTGTACAATATTTGGATAAAACATCATTTATCATTTAAAACCTATATTGACAATATATACATTATGAAACTTTTGAGGACATGGTATACCTCTAGAATTTTAAGCAATAATAACTTGTAATACTAACCTAGCTTTACATTTGGAATCAGATAAACTGATATGTTTTTCTAATCAATAATAGGCTCTAGTATCTTTTCAACACTGTTAAACTAATGATTCTCTGGAGTTAGTTTGGAGACAATTGGATTCCTTTGGCCATCAAAACCATATGAGCTGTACAAGTTAGCACAAAATGGAATCTGAGCAAGAAAGAGTTCTGTTTCAGAATAAACAGGTGTCTAAAATGATCGTGCCTTTCATGAAGGAAGTCACTTTGAATTCAAACGTCACATGTCGTTTAGACATTCAGTTAAAACCTGTTTAACCAACTCTTTGAGTAAACTAATATTATTTCAAAAAAATTGGGTACTTTAATTCAATTGATTGTTTCCCCTCCCAAATGATTGTATGGATATTATTTTTAAAAATATAGAAAAGGCAAAAAAACCTGGAGTAGCCCGCCAGGGATCTCTAAGTTTCCAGCATTCTCTACCTCTAGCCCCTCAAAGCTGTGAGGGAGCCATGTCAGTTGAGAGAAGGGCCGGGAGGTGTAGTCCCACTCAAGATCTCACTGGTACCTGAGTTAATCTCCTGCATTGTCCTGGCTTTCACCTGTTTCCCTGGGCAGGTTAACCATTGTATGAGTCTTAATCCTTACTAAATAAGCATTAAATCTATTCAACTGCCACTTTTCTTTTTCCCCAAGACCATATACAGGAACGTACTGGATGATGTATATGAATATCCAATACTTGAAAAAGAATTGAAAGAATTTCAAAAGATACTCGGGATGCACCGTCGTCAGTAAGTATTTAATTTTCCATGTCACCGTTAGTGAAAGAAAGAAGCAAATGTGATAGAATTTGGGATGTCTTATCAAGTTCATTTGAACTTTTTTTTTTTTAGGCGAGGC
The DNA here is from genome assembly GCA_003508835.1 of Eonycteris spelaea. Taxonomy (NCBI): domain Eukaryota; kingdom Metazoa; phylum Chordata; class Mammalia; order Chiroptera; family Pteropodidae; genus Eonycteris; species Eonycteris spelaea. The sequence continues at coordinate 2,548,574 of PUFA01000195.1, forward strand.
AATCTTTGGTTGATCACAGATTGCAAGGACCTCATCAGTTTATAATCCCTTATTTTTTTATTTTTTGTGGCTACAGCACCTGGTCTTCCTAGGTGGTCTCCCATCCAAGTACTAACCAGGCCCAACCCTGCTTATATTTCCAAGATCAGACAGGATCGGGCTTGTTCAGGGTGGCATGGCCGTAGACATCATTTTGAACATTTTGAATCTGAGATTCATCTTGATTTCTTAGCTTTTCTGGTAGTAAATTGTGTATTTTGTCTTTATATCTCAAAATGGGAGATCACTAAATCAAGCTTATTCACTGGTTTTTTTAAACCTTATCTGATATAGGAGAAGCAAACTGAGCCATGACAATAGGATACCAAAAACAGTAATGTAATACATTATGATTTAATTTTCAATGTGTAATATTTAAAATGTCATGGGGGGGCTCACAGCTGTTTCTAATGGAATAGGGAAAAATATTTTATAAATATGTCCTAGGAAGTCATGAAGCATTTTAAAAGCTCAGTTTTATGTATTCCCTGAGACTTCCATATCAATTTAGAAAGATTAAAGAAAACCATTTACCTGATGACTTTTGACACATCCAAGTATCCCCTAGATATCTATCATTAGTCTTTTAAATTGCTAATACCTGACTTTGCTCTGCTTATACTAACTCTCCTTATTAATTTTAGTAAATGAAAACATCAAGTCCTTATTCAGTTTTCAGATATAGCTGCAGAGTTAATCTGAGGGGAAAAATTGTTTTCTGATTTACAATGTAGTTTCTGTTTAGCAAACATGAAACACATCTGTTGTCAAGTTGTGAAAAACTATTAAGATTTCATCAGTCACAAATGCATGTCTCAGAAAATGTTAATTCAGGCCTTCCAGATTATTGATTTGAGATTTAAATCCTGACTTAATTTTAGTAAAGAGAGATCCTATTGCAAATTAAATGTCTATGTGATTTTAAGGAGCAAATAAATCATGTGTAAGCCTTAATCCTCAATCATGAAAATCACACGTTTAGAAATTCAGAAATGAGCTACAAGTTAGGACAGTGTGTAAAATGAGTGTTGTGAATTTTGGTGGTCTCCTTTTATCACAGTCTACACTATAATGAGTTTCCATAGCCTAAGACTAGTATCAAAATATGAACAAATAAGCGAAACAAAAAAGAAAGACAACCTTTACATCAAAATAATCCCCACATGGAAATTGGTCTCTGCTGTAAGGCAAGCCTTATTACTGTTGGGAACCTTTAATTTATGGTTTAATACACTGAAGTACATTAAAGACATTAACAGAATTTAATACATTCCATTACAAAAGCTTGCATAAAAATGGGAGATAATAGATTAAGAAAATGAAATAAGACATGATTCTTGCCTCTTGAGCACAAAATTATGAAATATCTTTAGATTCTGAAATAAGATCAGAGCTGGGGACCTGTAGAATGTCCCCCAGTTCCACCATAGATACAAACAGCCTGGAAAAGATGCACCTTAGCTGACTTATTTAGCTATTTGAATAATAATAATTTCACCTAAAATCTACCAATATTTGAGAAAACTTAGAATTTCTGTGTTTTCAATCCATTCTTCTCTCAAATCTCATTTTCCATGGGTAGAAAGTAAAATATACCTATTGAATAGATTGCTTCTTTCCTCCCTGGTTCACTTGAAATCCAGATCCCAAAGTCAAGAGCAATATGTGTGGTAAAAGAATGAATACTGTGTTTTATCTTTCAGAAAAGCAAATGCCTCTGCCCAGTGCCCAAAAATTAGTCTTCTGTGACAATATATGCATTATTCTGGGGTTGGGACAAAGACTGACTTCTCATTCTTTTCTTTTCAGCACTGTAGATGAATATTCACCTCAAAAGAAGGTAAGGCAGACCCTTCTTCTCTGAAATGGGCTGATCCCCTTTGGAGACCTTGCCTCACTCAGCATTTCTTCATAGTTAAAATGAATACTGCCTCAAGCAGGACAGGGCACAACAGGAAGTCTGGAGCTGCAGCTCGCCGCACCTTCCTGGTTCACTTCAGTTTCCCTTTGCAGGTGCAGATTCGATTTCAGCCTTGTGCCCTTGACTTTCTCACATTCTGCATAGTTTGTGGTGCATTTCGGAATTTCGGAATTTCTCCGGTGTCCCCCAGAGTGATAAAAGTTGGAATTTAAACATCGATACAAAAAAAAAAAAAAATACAGGCAAGAAACTTGACTGCGAAGTAAGAAAAAGATTTGCACTTTTCAACTCAACAGAAAGATAGATGGTAGCAAGAATGAGAGTGTTCCCTATTCAACTTGAGTAGGGAAATGCAGAATGAGATGTCAGGCACAAGTTTTATAGAAGCTGGTATATCAGGTGGATAATTGTAATGAATAACGTACCTATTTCCCTTGAGAAAGTCATTGTACTACAGCAGAGTCTGAAAGCATCTCAGAGTTGCTTTATCCAAAAGCAAGATTGATGTTGGGATGGGAAACAGAGTCATTACTCAGGAGAAGACTCTGTAGATGTTTGTAGTAACCAGATATTCTCCAGCACACTGCAAGGAATAATTATAGGGCCTTTTTGCCTAATGCTGACCTTGGCCAAGGTCTGCCATGTTGCTCAGAATCTCCACCTCCACATGCATTAATTGAGGCAACTCCCAGTTTATTCCTCTAAGAGTGGATAAATGGATTTAATATGAAAAAAAGAAGAAGAAGAAGAAGAAGGAAGAAAGAAATTGGCTAGCTGTTTTGGAACATGTTATAAACAGCCATGGTTGTCCAAAGGGCAGGAATACATTCATTCATTGTTCTCTTTCACCCTTCTCACAGAATAAAGCCCTTTTCCACCAATTCAGTCTTAAGGAGAACTGGCTCCAGCATAGAGGAACTGTGACGGAAACAGAGGAAAGTGAGTCTGATTTTAACGAGCATTTGGGGTGGGTGGAGCAGCAGTTAATCACCATCCTTCTGCAACATTAACACATCAGTTTGCTTTTAACCATTTCCAGCTGTCACACCCCTTTAACGAGAATGTTAGCGTCAAAAATGATGGTTTGCTTTGCTTTGCTTTGGGCGTTACTGTTTTCTTGATCATATAATAATGTCCCAGGGACCAAGACACATTTAATTTGGGAAATAAGGAAAGAGATTGCAAAGAGCCTCCTGCATTCTTGGGAGAGATATAGAATTGCCTGGAAATGCAGTTTTTCCCTCCGGTTCTTTTCCCCTGACGTCAGCCCATTGCTTATGACTAACTGGAAAGTTGGCTAAAACCAATGTGCAGGGCACATTTGGAGGGAGAAATTTGGGAGGGGATGATGACAGGAAGGCTGTGCAATCGAAATTCCTTCACGGCAAGCTCTGCCGGGTGTGCCGCACATCCAGTATGTCCTCAGTCTGTGCCCGTCAGTGACCAAAGGGAAGAAGGCTGCTTGGTCAATGCAAGGGAAACACTTTTTTTAGCATCCCAAAGATGCTGACGTACTTTTCTACGGGGATATTTTGTAACAGAGCAGAAAATGGTTTCTTCCTGTTTAGATAAACGTTGAGTCAAGTGCAGAGCCAGGGAACACGTACAGCAATCAAAACGATCACACTGTTGTGACGCAGAGACTTTCTTCTTTTCATTCGCCTTTCAACAAGTGCTGAAATTCTAAGTGTGCGCATTTAATACTTGCTCAACTTCCTGAACAATTAAACAACAAAGTGTCACCAGGATACATTGTTTGCCTGTAATGCTGCTCCCGTTGTGCCTTAAGGATCACGCGTACGGCGTGGAAGGGCAAACAAGGTGATCTTACCTTCTAATTCCTTCTTGCTGACCTTCCTCGCCCATTTGTCTCACAGTTTAATCGTATAATTTCCCAAGCCGAGTTTCACGGAGTCTCTGTATTTCAAGGCCCCCAGCCTCTTTTCGTTCATCACTTCATTAAGCAAGCTCTAAACGGACATCACATTCAGTGGTTTGTAGATCAGACCTTTGCCTTGCTCAAAAATTCCATTTTTTTCTATGGAAGGATAAAAGCCCTTTTGTCTTTCACAAGTCTGTTGACCACATATAAAACAACTGTTTGTTAGATGCCATTGATTGACACACCCAACCAGACCAAAGGACAGAACACTGTCAGTGCCTCCTGGTGGCGGGTTGACTTTGAGGTTTGTGCACGTAAACTCGCAATTTGTCTTTTGCTGTATTCGTATCCACGAAAACGTTCCTGGATTTAATTTTGTGGTGCTATTTAAACGGCCTATGAAATTTTTCTCACAGCTGCACTCCATTTTTTTTTTTTTTTTACATCTTGTAATAGAGAAGAATAAGTATATTTTTGTCCTTTGTTTTATTGTTCAGAATAGCTGATATAAGCAGCAAATGTGTCAGTTATCTGCAAAGCTATTGAGACAGTTTCTGCTATCAAATCATAAATAAAAAATTTTCCAGGACTCATTCACGCTGCCAGTGATAATGTCCTAGTAATAATTATTAGCACCGCAGACAATAAGAAGGAAATTAAAATAGCTAGAAATGTGACCTCTACTTGGAAACTAAACTCACTATCACCTTGATCCCAGGGGAGTGGGTTGGTGGAAGGGGTCATTCTTAAATGATCAGAAAGGCTAAACATAAAAAACTATGGCAAATGACAGATTTTGAGATAAAATTATGGAAATTGTAATAATGAAATATGGTGTTCTTGACCTGGCCACTGGACTATCCAGAAATGGAGTATAAAATAAAATGTATGAGTTCGACATTTTAATATACGGCTTTGGGAGATCTCAGTAACCCTCAGAGAAGGGACTCAAAGGACAGAACGTGTTTCACAGGCTCCACTGCTTTGTGGTCAGGTTGTTGCCACTGCAGGCACACAGCTGGGTGACATGGGTCTCTCATTACAGCATGGGCAGCCTAAGTGCTACTCAGGCTGGTTCACCAGCTATAATGTCTGCATCTCGTGTGTGTGCAAGCACACATGTGCACGCATATGCCCTCAGGCACCCACATGCATACATAAGTATGTAAATCTAGCAGTGGATGATTTATACTAATGAGGATAGGAAGGGAAATATCTTGACATGGAAAGGTCTGTAGCTCGTGGCCACAGTCCTCTATTTACTACAATTCTTCTGTCTTGTATAGTTTTTTGCCACGTGTATATAACGGAGCACTCCTATGTCAGTGTGAAAGCAAAAGTTTCCAGTACAGCCCAAGAGATCCTGAAAGTTGTGGCAGAAAAGATCCAGCATGCAGAAGAGGATCTGGCTCTGGTGGCTGTCACATTCTCCGGAGTAAATTATTTTCTGTCCTTGAATATTAATCTTGCACTGGCTCTCCTCCAAAACGAGAGAGTTGACATTTTTATAGAGTAAACGTGCAGCTCGTCTCTTCTGGGTCTGCAGCTAGATGACCACAGTAACAATGAGAAGCCGCCTACCAGAGGCGTTTCCATGACAACAGTTGGGTACCATTGGATATTGAATTTCCTCCCAAGAACTGAATAGAGAGGCATGCCAGTGTTTTGAACTATATTATAAAGCTTTTCATATTTTGTACTCTAGATAAGTTTTATATTTTCATATTTAAATTAACTTTGGAAATTACTAAAGGAGGATATTAGTTTAGGAAGAAAAAAGAAAGACAGCCTTGAACTAGGCATATTGCTGGCTGCCAATTTAATATTTAAAGACTCTCTACCAAAGGAAATAAAAACTGTACAATAAGCCAAAGCTCACAGGCAGTGTTCCTTCAGGTGGATGTGCAGAGTAAGGCCTGGTTATAGATTTTTCTTCTGTTGGGCCTTTTATCCTCAGAGAATGGTTTATTGTCTTTTGAATAAGATCACACAGATTACAAGCTGACACTATTGATCTATGCGACTGAACAGACCTTTCGTTTTCACAAAGCTCGTCAGATCTCAGTATCCGGCCTCCTTTTTGGTTTACAATCTTATTTAATATCTCATTAACCCTGAGAAAAATACAAAAAAGTGACTTAGCATCAGTTGTTGAAAAATGGGAGGACTATGTGAACTAATCAACCAGAAGACGGGGTGATGGGATAGGAAAAACAGATAACAGGCATTTCCATTTACCCTTTGTTACATTCGGAGTCAGAAGAAGAATATATGAATTTAACTTGACATTAGAGCATTATGTGACAGAATACTGCCCTATTGCTTTGTTATCAGAACAAGGTAAAATAGTCCTATAAGCTAGTTGATTATATACGCAAACAGATACAGCCCTTCTCTCTAGGCTGAATAAAAAAGGCCTGCCTCTCCCAGGGCCCAAATGTGCATCCTATCAAAACATGATCTAGAAAAAAAGAGCAAAAATTTGAGAAACATGTGGATTACATGAATTTTAATCATAGAGTGGTTGAATTTTTAATAAAATGTCAGACATTCCAGATAGAAATGATGAATGTCTATTTAAGTGACCAAAAAATAGTAAATGATCTAAACAATATTAACCTCATCAAAACAACATTTGCCTCTCCAGAGAGCACCTTTACAGAAAACAGTTCGGGTCCCATTCAGACAGGGGGTGCTGGAAAAAGGACTGAGTGAAGTTGGTAGCACAACTGAGACCCATCCCTTGGAGGCTGGCTCCGAGGCACGTGAATCTGGAAGATAATGGGTGGCTTTAGTACCCAGTATCTATTTGATCGCCATGAAATACCATTTTTACACTCTATTAAATTGGATTCATCGGGGCAGTGGTGTTTTATAGGTATAGGCTCAGTGCTAATCATCACTGAATTATCAGCTTATCTCTTAAATTATCCCGCAGATTTGGAAATGTGCCATCATTTTCCATCCATTATGTTTCGTCTGCTAAGAACCTTCTGCCTGCAGCTTAATATCCCCCAAACAATAATGTTTTAATGGAAGGGTGAAAAAAAAAAAAAAAAACAAAGCTAATGTATTCCTTGCTCTAGTTACATAATTCAATAGCGTTTTAAATACTACTTCAAAATGAAATGAAAATGAGTTCTACTGTTATTTGTCAAAAAATTTTAAAAGATGTTGGCAGTTTGTAGGCTTTGTGGATTTCTCTAAAAGGCCTGATACTGTTATCCTCATAGCTTTTAGTAGGTTTTAGCTATTTTGTATCCACAGTGGTTATAGGTAACAGCAACCTACCCGATTGTTCAGAGCTTAAAATTCTGTCAGCTTAATCTTTTATAGCATAGTGACAACCCAAATATAAGAAAAAAGCCTTAGCAAATGGAAGAATTACTGTCAGAGCATGGCCTTTTATTCCATGCCAAGGGTTGAATCCTCACTAAATTCAGTTTAAGGTATATATGGGGACCCAGAGGGTTGCAAGAAATTGTAGCTACACAGAGAGGGAGGCTATGGAAGAATGTCAGAGCCCAGCCATGTGGGACCATTTAGTATACGTGTCAACAGCTGGACCTGACAGTACTATCGATCTTTGTAATGCTGGGCCATAAAGCATATATTAGATTATCATTCGTGTACTCTGTATTAAGCAGAAATGCTCAAAACGAAACTTGGCATTTGAACTGATTAAGTTTTCTAGAAAAAGAGTGTAGAAAATGTCATTTCTCGACCATGCTGGATAGCTAAAGGGCTGCTTTAGGAGAAGCTGATTGTATTACAGTGCTTTGTAGTTAGAAGGAGGACATTTTTCTATCAAGAAGGAAGACCCTTCTTATAAGAGAGCTCCAACAATGCCAGAAAAACGGTTGAAGGATGGGGCAATTGGCAATAAGGGAAATAAGACAGAAGAAGAATATATGGAAAAAAGCAGCTTCACTTGCAGTCAAGAAATACAAAACCAACTGTGACTCTGTTTTTGGTTTCAACCAAATAGCAAACCTACCCAAAGTAATGATCAGTGTTGGTCAGTTTAAGAATTGGAAACCAGTTTGGTAGTTTGCATCAAAAACTTTGAAAATATTCATTCCCTTTGAGCCAGTAATTCCCGTACTGGGAATCTATCTTAAGAAAATCATCTATAAGCAGCAACAGATTTATGTACAAAGATGTTGACTTCAGCAGTATGTATTATGGCTGCTATAATAATAGATCCCATTTGTTAAGCCCTGGGAATATGTGAGGCCCCATGTTAGTATTTAGAACATACCTTGTCATCTAATTTATATGACCAAAAAAATGGAATAGTTAAATATTCAACAATAGCAGAAAGATTAAATGATGGTATAATGGACTGTTATATAATCAAACATGACATATAAACAATTTTGGCAAGTGGTTAAGTGCTTATAATAAAATCAAAATATGAAACCACATATGGAATAATAGCAAATAATAGCAAATACATATGCATAAGTATGTATGTATATGTGTAAATAATTGCACCTATACATATGTGTGTACACACACACCCTCTTACATAAAGATTGGAACAAAAATACACCCAAATGTCAACCAATATTACCATCATATGGTTATCTCAGAGTGATAGGATTATGAGTGAATTTTACTTTCCCCCCTAAACTGTTCTGTGTTCCAATGAATAGCTAAATATTATAAGAAAGAATCCCAAATGGATTTCACTTTATGGATAATAAGCAGTGATGTCCATGGTCCTGCTGGTATTGTAGAGCGTATGCAAAACTGAATTAAATCTACTTTACCTCCTATTTACTTTTAAATATTTTTCTTTGACAAGTTTTACTCTTTAGATGTACCTTGCATGCCTGCTGCTGTTCTCGTGTTTCTAATTATTCTTTTTTTTTAAATAAAGAAAAGCACGAACTTCAACCTAATGACTTGGCCATCTCCAAACCCCTGGATGCAACTGGTCGGATGCATGTCTACCGGAAAGATCTGGCTGACACTTTGGTGAGGACCTTTACCCTTGTACTTTAACCTTTACCCTTGTACTTTAAACACAGCCACAAGTGTCAGGCTAAAACATACTTTTGTGTGTTTTATAATGAAAGTTAGCAAAATGTGTTGAAATATTTCCTCCTCTAGCCAACTAATACATTTGTCAAAAACACTACTTTTGCAAATAAATCAAAGACACATGACTTTGAGGAATTCCAAACCCTTCCTAAGTCAAACCCAGCTTTTCTCTCTGAGCCCCTGAAACAAGGGGTGTGAGGAAAGCGACTCCCTCTCCAATGAAATCGTAACTCCATGTTTCCTTTTCTCGTGTATCGCTGGAGGTCAGGCTGAGAGATGCAACCTGTGTGGTTTGAAAGGGAAAGGGATTCTGTCCTTTCTTTCTTTCCGTTTGGTGCATGTGGAGTGTACCCTTCCCCCAAAGAAAGGGCAGAGTGTCTGCCTTCTTTGTGTGGGAATGGGCTTGTCACAAAGTGACATTGGATGCCACTATAGAGTAAAAGTGTGAAGAAATGTAAAACCCATACTGTAAGTTCTTTCAGTTCAAATTTAAGAACATTGATATCTAAGTAGATGACCTGTTGTTTCTAAAAACCTCGGTCTCATGGCTGCTTTCCAAATGGTCGGATCGGGCCTCTGGTCCGTCACCCATGAAAAGAAGCAGCTTTAGCAGACTGTGATAATACCATCTAGACTTGTGGTCTCATCTTCACTGGCCTGGGTCTTTCTAGCTGTCTCCTGCTGTCTGTACGATAGAGGAATATATTTACCATGTGGATAAACTAAAGCTGCTTGCTTATCGCAAAATATTTCATTCTTATAATTAAAAAATTATTATCTATATGCTATCAAGCCGTCATAGTATTAATCACCGTCATTGTTTATAGTTATTACCAGACATATATGTGCTGAGTAACTTACATCCAGTATCTCATTTAACATCCCCAGTCACCTTGTGGAGTTCAGAGAGGCTGAGTGACACTCTAGCTTCCTACAGCCAGGTAGGGGACAGTGCTAGAATTTCAGTCCAATTATGTCTGACTCTAGAGCTCCTGCACTTTCCTTTCAATTGGACATGACAAGGGAGAAAAGGAGAGGGAATCCTGTTGTCTTACTTGGGCCTTTCTGGTTCTGAGTGCCCTTCAGCAGGTCACTGGTCCTGTGTCTGCACATGATGTAACCCTATTAGTGAAACATGACAAACTGGGTGCTGCATAGCATCTTAGAGTAAACAATGAGATTGATTTGCCTTTACCCCTCCCCACGAAGGAGGATGACATAGCATGTAGCCGCAGGGGCTCTTGGCAATGGAAGGAATCTACGCTCTAATAGTCTTCAGTCCCTCCTCCCCCATGCCACACAGACCTCTCATGTAGTTCCCGTGTACGCATTCCCAAAGCTCCCTTCTCCACTGTCCAGGGCCAGCTTCAGAGGAGTAGAGGCGCCTGGCAATGTCTTAATGAAATAAATGGGGTGCTAGGGAGTGTGTTCCAAGATGAGGCCAGATGCCATCCTGCCCTCAAATGTTTTCCCACACCAACTTTGCACACCGCCTAAAATTTCCCCATTGGAACCATAGCTTTAGGTATTTCATCTCCAAACTATTGCAGTTGAAATGGGACATTGTGAGGGAAGAAAATAACACGTGAAGCCATCGTATCCACTATCCTTGCGTGTAGATTAGTTAATCTTCGAAAACAGAATCGAGTCCTGAATGAATGCGGTGGAGAAATATACAGTATTGCTTGGAGAGACGGTGCAACCTTGAAAAGCCGAGGCAGTACCAAGACAAGGGGACGTATTTAGCAAGAAAGTGGGGGAGGGGTGAAAAAAAACTAGTGAAAATATCCTTACACCACCAAATCAGTGAGCTGAGATTGTGTTACTTCCCAATTTCTGGCTCTCCCTCGGAATGTCTGCAGTTCAACAGAGTGTCCCATCTGGTCCCAACCTAGCCAGACCAGTCAGTCTCTGGGAAGCCTTGGCTTGCCCCCCACCCCACCTCGACACCTCAGTGTTTGCACACGCATCCATTCAGTCTGCACTTACTGAGCACTACCCTGCGTCCCACTCTGAGGACACAGGGCAATTGGTACCTTGACCTGCTCTGTACAGAATCAACGTCTGCAGTTCTGTGAGGGTCTTTTGTCATTCTTTTTTTTTTTTTTCAATTAGGAAACTTTTGAAGTGTAAACATTCTAAAATGCAAATAATTCATTTACAGTTCAGAAATAGAGATTATTATTTGGGATCTGAACTATTCCCTTTATCCTGCTATGTCATTTATTTTTGCAAAGTCCGTTCTTGTATCTCCAAGTCACTAGCTATTCTAACGTCATTCACTATTTAAGGCTAACCCCTCAAATGGGAGCATTTATGTTTTAATTGGAAAAAAAATCAAAAATTTTGAAAAGATGCCGAATAATTGTTAATACATTTGACAGTGATAGTAGATTTAAAGTTGTAGTGGCATTTAATAATTTCATGCCAGATTTTAAGGAAATACCATCACTAAACTGATACCTATTTGTGCAGGGAAAGCAATTGGTACTTAAAATAATAATCTATTGTAGGATCATTTACATGGTGGGGTATAAATGAAATAACTTTTTTTTTTATTTCACAAAATTTTTTTTTTTTTTTTTTTTTTGCTTTTCATGAGCGTTTAATAAAATTTGTAAACATGTGTCTGGGATGAGGCTTATTAAACGCGTTTCCTGTAAAAGCCATGTCTGTCTTTATTGAAGTGCACCCTGACATTTCTTTTGTTTGTTTTTATACTAACCCTGCTGGCACATGAATTCTTACCAGAAGCCAAAGTGATTTCAGGGCTTTCGTTTTCATTATGCCGTCTGCCCAGTGCTTTATAATCAGATTTGTGTGTGCGTGTATGTGGTCGGGGTGGGGAGGCAAGCACACTCATTGATCACATTCTCCTGTGTCCAAGGCTGTTTCCTAAATTGGCTATAACTCACTGAAGGTGAAAAGACCAGGGAAAATATTAAGTGCCCTCAGACAAGATTGCTTTTCTAATCTGGGTTTTTAGCGCCTTTGTGTGGCCAGCCAATTCAGTGCCAAACTTTTGGGAATTACCGAGGGTCCTTTTGCTTCTGTTGGTTTAGAACCCGTTGGCAGAAAATGAGGAATCACAGCAAAGGCCGATGAGGATTTTGGGAATGAACACTTGGGATCTCGCTCTGGAATTAATGAATTTTGATTGGTGTCTCTTCAATTCAATTCACGAGGTAAGGAAGGAGTGGGAAGATCAAGTAAACGCTAATGTTATTTTAACTGCAAATTCTTTCTGAAGAATATTTATGAGTGTGACTAGGTTTTTAAAAGATGGTGATATAGTTATGTTAGGATACCATGGTCCGAAAAGATATTTGGGGTCTTTCAACATATTGAAAGACTGACCCAGTGCTGGGAAAATCAGAATACATAATCATACTTTATTTGCTCCTAGTTCAAAATGTTTGTGTAATGTAGTGTAAGCATGCCATATTTGTATATGTATAATACATATATGTGTGTGTAATATATATGAAGTAGTAGTGGGTGAAAGAGCCACTTTGCATTTGATCCCTTTGATTCTTACATTTTAATTTTTCTCATGACATTTGCAATAGTTATACAAGAATCATATTTAACTTTATGTATATAAGTATGTGTGCACACACATGCCCACACACCCTTACACACACCCTTTTACTTAAGAACATTCTATAAATTTAGATTTTGCTGCAAGACTTTAAGTACTTTCTTGAAAACTTTGAAATATATTTCAAATTCTTATGTCCATCAACTTCTCCGGCGAAGACAGCTTATAACATTTATAAAACAATAGATCATGGGCAAAATGCTACTGATAACTAATAGATAAATTTAGCCAGTGGAAAGGTTTACAGGAATCAAAAGATGAAAAATGTGACAGTTCTATGCAACCGTACGTTGCATTTGCTTTGCCATATAGTGAAATTCTTCATTATGAAATGGCCTTTCCGTCTGAAGAAGTTCATGCCCAGCTTAAAAGTCCCTGAGCTTCACTTTCATTTTGGGATGGTTCTTAAATGTCCTCATGTTTTCTTGTTAAATTTCCAACATGGTGATCTAAATTTGAGCAAGTAGTGAACTCATTCAAGCTAAATGACTTGTAACTTTGGAAATGTTAATAGAATGAGACGTGTCCCTGCTTATGCGGTGGGAAAATGTGAATTACCTCTGTAAATACACGCACACATGCACGCACATGCACACACACACCTCCACTTAGAAACAAATCTATTTATATACAATCTATCTATAGATAGTAAATAGTTACTGGTCCTATTCACTTTTGTAAGTTTTGGACCTTGCCCGAATCCCACTCTTTCTGTTTATGACTTGATACTACCTTAGATCAGTGATTCTCAAAGAGTGGGTATCCAGACCAACATCATCAGCACCTCCTGGAAATTGGTTAGAAATATAAATTTTTGTCCCTAGACCAGCTGAATCAGAAACTCAGTGGGGGAGGAGACAGCAGTCTGTGCTTTAACAGGCCTCCAGGTGATCTTGATTCACACTAAAATTTGAGAACCGTGTTTAGAGAATTTGCCTGTGAGGGTCTAATGTGCATCTTAGCAAATACTAGTAATAATTTTCATTTACAGTTTGCCAATATAACAATTTTAAGAAGTCTATATTTGACTCAGCCTATGATTTAAACTTTAGACTGCCTTAATTTTATGGACAGGTTGTCATCCTTATATTCCAAAATCTTACATTTATATAAAGAGTCCAAGTGAACATTATTTAAGGGGGCATCTTTAAAATTAAAGATAAATTGTTTCAAATTAAAGTTTTGTTATTTGTTATATTCTCGATGTGAGAATGACTACCTGAAATAGCTCTTAAACATGGACTGAATGTTGTATCAACCTGACTTAGTGCTAAAAATAAATGCAGGCACGAATACATTTTCTTTCAGCAAGAGCTGATCTACTTCACGTTCAGCAGACAAGGAAGCGGGGAGCATACCGTGAACCTCAGCCTTCTGCTCCAGAGGTGCAATGAAGTCCAGCTCTGGGTGGCCACGGAGATTCTGCTCTGCAGTCAGCTGGGCAAGCGAGTGCAGCTGGTGAAAAAATTCATCAAAATTGCCGCTCAGTGAGTTTCTAGTGGTGCAAGGTGCAATTCCTCTTGTCTACTTGTGAGAGTGCATTTTTTTCCTCGTGATGAATAAAAGTTGGGATATAAAAGTGTAATATTAAGTTAAGTGACCAAATGATTGAAAAGGTTTCTTCTTGAATATTTATATCTTTGCATCTGAAGTATTTTTATTTTAAAGTAAGTGTCAAAATACCAGCAGACTGAAGCAGTCTGCTCTGTGCCACAGAATTAATAAGCAGGCAGTGCACACATGCCCCACTCTGCAGCTAAATTACAATGTGGCTGGGTGAGCCACATAAACTAAGAAAATAGGGGAAGTTGATGTAAGGGGGTAAGAACCATTGAAAGTCAGGTGTGTTCTGAGACTCTGCTCTTGGTTCCTTGATGGCCTACAGATTGAACTTTACAAACTCCTTAGCAGGCCCTGCACTGGCTGGCCCCACCTGACCTCTGAACCCCACCCCATGCTGCAGCCACTCACAATGGTTGTCTCTTTCCCGTTCATCCCATCCTCCAAACCTGGACATCTGTTGTGTCTGCCAAGAAAGGCCCCTTCTGTCCAGCAGCTTGTTGTTACTCTTTAAGACCCAGGACAAATGTCACTTCCTTCCTGAAGTACACCCCTGACTTTCAAGTACAGGGTCAATTACTCCCTTCCCCTACTTCCTACTCCTCCCGCCACACATTCTTTTTTCCCTTTTTTAAACTTCGTTGTTTCTTAAACGTATTCGTTTATATAGGAGCCCTTCACTGCTGTGTTGGCCACCAGAAGACAGGGACCAACCCATTCTTACCCATCATTGTACCTGGGTGCCTGGTACAGAACTTAGTAAATACCAGCGACTCAATAAATGCTGGTTGAATGACATTTTAGTAACTTGCTGGGAGCGCTCTCAAAATACCAGGTTGGCATCCTGAGACTACTCTCAGGACAGCTTTCCAACAGAAGCAGACAACAGGAAACTAAAACTTTTTTAGTTCCTTCTACCTCCTAGTCTTTCCATTTCACTTTCCCTTTGTCTTCCAAAATAGTTTTTATATCAAACAATTTTTGAGTACATGTCAGTATAATATATTGAGTCAGAAAATATGGATTGATCACTCATATGCACAGATCCATGCAAGATACCATGGGAAATCAGACTGGGCCCATCTAGACCTAATCCCTGTCTTCTAGAAGTCTGCAATCTGCCAGCGGAGGTGGGCAGTACTTCTATAACACAAATGGCTAGTGTGCAGAAGAGAAGGGGACCATACTGTGATGAGATCAAATTCTACTGGGGCTTTAGAGGTGGGGAAGCTCATATGCCAATGATGTGGGACAGGAGGAGTCAAATCACATTTGCGAAAGACCATATGAGGCTTTATTTGAATTCTGGGTAGAATGTGACAGGTAAGAATTCAAAAGAGCATACTCTTCATGGAGGTCAAATTCACTGGAGGAGAGAAGCAGAGAAGCTCAGCGGAGACAAGAGAACATGTCTGTGGTCAGCGAAAGTAACCTCACCCGATGTGGCCCAAGTGGAGGGTGTTTGTAAGGAGGTTGTGGGAGATTGATCTGTGAAGGAAGGTGGGACCAAATTATAAAGGATGTTGAATTTCAGATTAGGAGTTTGGACCACATTGGGAAGGCAGTAGGAATTCACTGAAAGTTTTTGTGCAGGAAACTGATGCTCAGAGTTGTCCTTCAGGAAGTTGATCTGAAAGTTAGCACACAGACTGGACCGTAAGCCAGGAGACCCCAGGAGCGGATATTTTGTGTACTTAGGTGACAGATAATGGAAGGACCTGACTTGTCGTTTTGTGTGATTGTATAGAAGGAGAAATAGATAACAGATAAGCCTAAATCTTGGACATCTGATATGGTAAATGCTTTTTTTTTTTTATTTGGCCATTACATTCCGTAATAGTCTGTGAAATACCTAAAGATAAAGTTCTGTTGGATCAAAAACATTCTTATAAATGCCAGTTAGTTGGAGAAATGGGGCATTAATGTTCTGAGAAGTCGAATGACACCACACAGCTCTGTTCATAGTATAGGATCATATCTGTCCTCAGGGAAATGAAATCTATTCACATCTCCTTTATATGACCCTATGATCTTGAATTATTTACAATGCTGGTCTCTACCCCTAGCCCATGGACTAGAATGCCAACAGAAACATCAAGTTAAATTCCTAGTAGGAGTAACCAAGGGAAAATGGTAATTTCCATGACCATGAAGTGTTTTCCTCTGCCTAAGGCATCTTATTTGCATATTCATGTTTTTCTTCCTTCTCTCCATCCCCATCCCCCACCTCTGTGGATTGAGTGGATTTTACTTTCTCACACAGACAAAGGAATGTTTGCTAAACTGGAATGTTGAGTATCAGACAGTCTGTTCTTATCACGGAGTGAATGAAGCTTGGTAACAGGATTCCAGACTGGAATAGTATCCAATATTTTGTACTGCATCAATTTGTCTTCTAGAGAAATCCTGACTATTCTAATTCCTTTTTCTTTTTTACAGATTCCATGTTAGTTATATGTGCTTTTTTTTCCAAGTATGACTGAAAAAGAGATCTGGACCAGAAAAATTGTTTATGGGGGGCTAAAAGATAAAAAAGATGAGGATTAGATCTAAGATTCCATATAGATAAATAAGGCTGAATAAAAAGAAGAAGAAACCTTTTCATAATGAATAATAATAAAACCATTTACCCAGAAAGCCTTGGTTTCAGCTTCAGGACATGCTATCTGAAAGGCTCGCTCTATGTGAGGCATTTGGGTGATGGGTAGAATATAAAAATCAAACAGATGTATAATTTAGCCTTTTAAGGAACCTAGCGGGGAATGACAGAACCAGCAGGCCTCCATCATGTTAAAGCGGGAGGATCTGGGAGTACGGGAGAGTGTTGGACGGACAGTCCTCACTGGTCACAAGATCCCCAGCAGAGGAGCCCGGTGCTTTAAATTACCATGTCAGGCAGCCTCAGGTCTGTCCTAGCAGGTGTGAACCTCTCAGGAGTGTGATGTCAGAAGGGTGCAAGTGAATGGCAAAGTCAAGTCACGTTATTGTGACTTTAGGCACCAATGATTCTCAAAAACAGGTGAATTTCTAAGTCATAGACCAGAAGTATCAAGCAGGGTATAACCTTGGCATAGCTCACAAATAAACAAACAAGATACTTGTTAGAAAGTTGGCAGAAACTGGATGAAGGGTCCATTAGGCTGAGTTTCCGGCCCTCTTGCCTACTGGGAAACTGCAGGCGGAGTCCAAAGCTGGACAGAAAGAGGGGCAGAGCATGCCCCGCACTCTCAGTGGCGAGGGGCCTGCAGGACTGCCTTCACTTGGGTATCGTGGGCACTAGGCTTGGAGGCAGCAGTGCCTTTCCAGGTCTCACTAGAAATGGAAGTAGAACTTCCACGGTGCTCCCAGGCGGGCCCTCAGCTGTACTTAGGCGGTATCTGGTCCATGAGGCCGGCTTTGTGAGCTGCCCTGTTCATCAGGACCTGCCAGGGCACAGCCGGCTGCGTACATTACCACACAACCCAAACCATTTTCCTGGTTCAGAAGCAGCTGCTCTTAAACACACAACCTGTGTGGCTAGAAATCAGTAGTTTGGGGAGACAGAAGTGTCAAGAACCTTTAAAGTGATGGTAGCTTTTGACCAATCATGGAATGACTGGAAGTCTAATGTAATTAAAAAAAAAATTATAAATACAGTAAAAGCTTTTATACATAAAGATATTCATTGCAGCATTTTGTATCGAATTGAATTATATCAATTGAAAATAATTTAAATCTCAACAATGGGGGGGTGAGTAAACAAACTATGTAATATGTTTTTGATAAGGTGTTGTTACATAGCCGTCAGTGATGATAGTGAAGAAACAGTATATTACTGACAAAGCAAAACACAAAGTTATATATATTCTGTCCAAAATTTCATCTGAGACACTGATGGTGATGTAAGAGAAAAGATGGCATCGGGGAGAGGCTAAATTTGTTGGCACTAGGTAGTTTTTCTGCACCCAGTTTAGTGCTAAGCACTTCCATGTTTTTCATATTTAATTCTCACGTTAGGGTAACTTCTTAGTTTTAAAGACTTGCCTCAGGGTAGTAGTTTCCTTAGGTAAAAGAGTGTCTAGAATTGGCAGACTGTTCTGGCCGACCGAGAAGCCCAATCTCCTTCTGCTATACCGAGCCCCTCGGCTGGCTCTGAAAATTGGTGGACTTTTGGCCAATTGAGTCAAGGGCATGACTGACAGTTATGCAGAACAGACAGCCTTACTGAGTGGACAGAGCGCACCATGATCTTCTTTTGCATTTTATTTCCTTTTTTCTTTAAACGAGAAATGTGGGCAGTATCCCCTATTGTGCAGGCCATGTTTTAAATATATACATCGCACAATAACAATTTTGTTGATCATAAAGAAAATATGTCTAAACGTACTGAGAGGTGGGAGAGGCTTATCTGCCAAAAAAATAGATGAGATACTGATGAAAGAGACAGGACAAGGCAGCCGTTAGAGTGGGTGTATAAAGAAACATGAATTTAAGAGTTTTCAGCTGAAATTGTCGATGCATCCAAAACAGATTTTTTAAAAGGAGGAGTCTTTTAACGTGTCCGGAGGGTTTCAAAAACACACGTCTTCTCCTAAAGGTAAAGACGGGCTGAAGCATTGGAATCATTTGTGTTAGAAACAGTGGAGGGAACACCATCTCCCACAGGGGCTGTCAAGGGTGTGGGGACTGTGGGGCAGAGTTCAGCTCTACCCTTGAGGTTGAACTCTGTGGCCTCGGGGAATGGTTTCAGCTGTTATCTTTTGTGGTCGTCTGGAGAGAAGATGTTGCCTCAAAGTGCCTTCTGCTTTCTTTTATTCCATAGTTGCAAAGCCCAGAGAAACCTGAATTCTTTCTTCGCTATTGTGATGGGTCTCAACACAGCTTCTGTCAGCCGACTGTCGCAGACCTGGGAGGTGAGTGAGACTTGGGGGTCTGTGGGGGAGAAGGAAGTAGGAGGCACAGGTAAAACTGAATGGGAAACGGTCCAGCAGAAAGCCTTTATTTAAAATGTAAATTGTTGTACATGGTTTAAATAAAATTAGTATTGGGGAAAAAATGTTAAAAAAAATAATGTGTCAAGTCTGTAGGGACTATTTTGATCAAATGGTCTTCAGAATGGTTTTGTAATATATGTGAAAGAGATGAAAATGGTAAAATATTCACCGGCTGGAATTAGCCTTGCTCTGCTCCCATGAGTTGGGCTACAGTTCCATGGTGATTCTCTCCAAAGCTTACTGCTGACGACCAGGTGCGCCCAGAAGCCGACTGGCTGAGATGCTAATGAATTAAGCTTCCGGGCCTGTCACTTGCACGGCCCTTGGCAGTGTCTTCGCATGGATGCTGGCTATCTTTGTAACCTTTGCAGAAGTCAAGTCATTTTGTCTTGTTTTTCTTAAAGATGGTCCACAAAATGAGTTTTCGGCCTTCCGAATCTTGTCGCCGCCTCTGCAGGGTTGTATGACGAAGGCTGCTCCGGCCTCTGAGAGGGACCCAGCACGTTAGCACAACATGGGCTCAGGGTCTATGTGGAAAGAAGGGACACTGGGGTGCCCCTCAGCTTAGCCAGGCACAGGCGTAGGGCTCTCTGCCTCTCCCCATCCCCATCACCCTCTTTCCTTCAGCTTCTGTTTGCTTCTCTCTTCATTCCCTACTGACTGGCTCTTCACTTCGGACACTGTTTCTCTCCCTCCTTTCTTCCTCCTTAGCCTGCATGTGGCTTTCTGCCATCTCCTTAGCCTCTCTCCAGCCTTCTCAGATTCAGCTCCCATCAACAGCTCCATTCTCTTCACGTTCCCAATTCAGACTCCCACGAGAGAGAAGGAGTTAGGCCAACTTTTTTTTTTTTTTTGCTTCAGGTCTCAGCATAGGCCTTTGGGCAACTACGCTTTTTGTAAGTCAGGGTCATACTCTGATGGAATGTTCTGCGGTACCTGAGGGTCAGGTCAGTGTCAGTGATCTTTAAAGGGGTTCAAAAGAAATGAAAGGCCTGCTTGCTCTGGGTAAGCAAACAGGACCATGTGTGCACATCGTGAGATCAAAGGAGGTGGGTAACTGACACCCCCATTGATCAGAAGAGGAAGAAAACAAATGGCTAGCAAGGGCCAGGGGAGAGTGGCATTTGAATTAAACCTGGAAAGAACCTTTCATTGACAAAAATTGAGAAGAGAAATAATTCAATTAAATTCAAATAGCATGCATTTCATGAGCATATGCATTGCCTACTATGAGCAAGGCCCTGCATCGTCACCATAGCAGATAGAAAATAGGTCAGACGAATTAGAACAGAATGTGCTCTGGTGAAAGAGGTCTTGAACCAAGTCTGGTGGGAACACAAGGAGCAAGTGGAGACGCTCACTCTGCTTTAGGGAAGTGGAGAAGACTCTAATGAGAAGCCCTGAGTATCACGGGTTTGGAGGTTGAGTTGGGAGTTCCTGGGCAGTTGGGGTGCACATCCCAAGCAGAGGTGACCACAGGATCTCTAGGCCCTGGGACAAGTGATCATAGGATTTTTAATGGACAATATAGGAAAAGAAGTAGCTTTGAGGATCTAGAATGGTTCAGCAAATTTTGGGGATAAAAGGGCAGACAGTAAATATTTTTGGCTGTGAAGGCCATGTGGTCTCTTTTGCAACTCTGCCACTGTAGTGCAAGAGCAGCCATGATTAATATATAAATGAATGGGCATGGCAGTGTTTTAATAAAACTTTATTTGCACAAGCATGTGGTGAGCCAGATTTGGCCCATGGCTGACCCCTGGAGCAGATCAGTTTGGCTTTAGATATGTGGAGCGCGAGGTGCCACTGGGCATTCGTGTGGAATGTCCAAGAGACGAAGACGTGCAGCTCAGAAGAGTGATTAGAGCCAGTTGCAGATGTCTGCATTTTACTTTTTGCCATTTCATTTGTCCTTCCTTCATTAATAAATGGGTCTGTGTATATGACATTAGTTTCCAAACAGATGAAACTGTTTGCTGTAATGAACCGAGTCCAGATACAAAATCGTCAAATTGAAAAGTCTATTCTAAATAACTGAGAAGTCTAATGATTGTGGGTTTTGCCTCATTATTTTGATTCGTTTGGGAAACAAGTCCCACAAGTATCTTGCAGAATATTGTCGTCAGTGCGAATAGCTGGGATTCGTGAAGCACCAGCCACTTTTTATGAGTTGTCTCCATGTCGGTCAGAGAGCTCAGAGACTCTCACCAACCCAACACAGCTAGAAAGGGGCAGAGTCAGAACTCAAATTCGCACTGACTTCTTACTATGTCAGTATGAAAGGCATCCAGTTTCTCACTTCACCATGTTAACGGCAGGCTGGGCAATTCCAGACTCTTCTTCCTTAGGCCTGAACTTCTATTTGGGAATATGGCATATGTTTCCATTTTCTATGCCACCCCTCAGTGTGGCTGATCTTTATAATTCAGTGATTCAGCCCATTAAAGTGCAGGCTTTGCCATTTAAGGTTTTCATGGCTTTTTACTATTTAGCCCTCTGCTGCAAAACATAATTATATCACTTATACCAAAAAAAAAAAAAAAAATGTCAACCAACCTTATCATTTCTCAAGAACAAGATTATTTAAGAAGATGAGAGCATTCATGAAAGGTAGGACATGGAAACGAAATCCAAGTTTTTATTAGAAAATCACCAGTGTGTAGAATATTTAACCAGCTAAGTTCTTGAGTCATATGGCTGTTATTTATTTTAAACTGTTTTTAGCCACATTCCCAAGGAATGTCACATTAAAGGATGATGAAAATTACCTCATGAGAAGCAATTAGGGTACAACCAGATGATAGATGTTTTTATGTTTGGAAGTGTGACACAGTAAGCACCAACTTAATCAAAACTCCCCTTGTTGCCTCTCAAAATAACTGACTTCTTTAACCATTTCTTTTTTGTTTTTGTTTGTTTTTAGAAAATCCCTGGGAAGTTTAAGAAACTTTTCTCTGAACTTGAAAGTTTAACAGTAAGTTGTTGAGCCAGATGGGACTCATTCTTCAAATTAATCACTAGTGTCTAATTTCCTTCTAGAGTCCAGGGGTTGGTATCTGCACTCCATCGGGTCATGTAGCTTAGAAGAATTCACTTGGATAGGAAAGTTTAACTTTGCTTCTTACAGACTGAAGCAAGTTCATGGTCAGTGCTCCCTCCTCTTCATGGAAAAGTGTGAGAATGGCCCTTTTGGTATGATTTTCAGAAGGCAGATTTTTAATACGATCCATTCCAAAACCCGAGAAATTAATTGGTATTAACTTAGTGCGTAGTCAGTGTCTTAGGCATTATTCTTCACTCATTTTTCTCCTTTTTACCATTTCTTAGGTTTAGGTCAAAAATGTATAGTTTCTTTCAGAACGCAGTGAGACAGTGTTCTCTCATTTTCTCTGCATTGTCTGTGCAGTGTGAGGGCGGTTTGCAGTATGCTTAACAAAATATGTTGGGGTTACCTCGTGATCAAAATTATGCAGAGGAAACGGTACTTAAAGAACCCATTTAAGGAAAATAATAGGGCGATCAGAAAGTGTCTCTCTTCTGCAGCCATTTCCCATCATTGTAAACCAATAACTTGGCTTTTATTCATTGCCTTGATTTCCTGCCCTAATTTAGTGACTTTATCTTCCAAGAAAACCTTTATCTACTTAGTTCTTAGGAAGGTCCTCTCGATCACTACATCATGTTCAAGTATTATAGCAAAAGTGGGTTTACAGTCGATTCTGTGGCACATTGATTTTTCTTTCTCTTTGTGATCTGCTTGGTTCGGCAGGATCCTTCCCTGAATCACAAAGCCTACAGAGATGCATTCAAAAAGATGAAGCCGCCTAAAATCCCTTTCATGCCCTTATTGCTTAAAGGTAACGATTTTTTTTCTTTTATGCTGTATAATTTCATCTTCCAGAAATGGCTCATTGTAATTATAGAGAACTGAAAAGAAAAAAAAGGACTCTCGGTTTATGTCTTTAATGTTGCCATTCAGACCTTGCTGTTTTTGCTTGTGATTGTTTTCAAATGCTCTGTTATTTCTGAGGTACCTAAAATACTTAATTGTACTCGAGCTACCATCAAAGTATTTTCTCTCTGACTCACAAAAGTTAGCCCTGAAAACTTCCCTGTTTTTATTTAACTCTGCTTCTAAGGGCTGTTTTATTTTCTCTGAGTTTACAGTCCAACCAAGAATAGGTTGGCATAAACAACCCAAAATGGTGATTGATCATGCACTATGTGTGCAACCTAACTTTCAGAGATATGCCCACAGCCTGCTGCTGTGTGAGAAATACCTTTGGTTAACACAAGTAATATAGTGGGTGGATATTACTGGTTGGGAAACATACATTCTTCTCTCCCAGAGTGGAACACATTTGGGAAACTATGTGACAGCTCCATGTTAGTCTACTGACGTTTCTTCTGTAGAACAGCTAATAATTCATCATGAAACATGTTAGTTAAATTCACTAATGGGATCTCAGTGGTCTCCTTCAAACCCAAGGAATTCATTTGAATCTGGCCTGTACTCCTGACATTTGGTATACGGCGTACCTGGGTGCTTTCCAGCAGAAAGGGATTTGGTCAATTTTTTTAGCCATATTTTGATCCTTTCCAAAGGATTTTATAGGAATACTCCTTTGTATAGCCTTTGCTTTTCAGAGGCTTGTAGCTTCTGCTGGGTCAGGCACCAATGACGGGACCCATCGTGTGATTTTGGAAATGAGTTTACCTAAGGAACTGGGTTGCTGGTTGGCCTGGCCATCCTCCTCTCCCACCTTCCCCCATTCACCAGCCCCCCTGGCAGTAAAGCTCATATTCCCTCCCCGGCTTCTCACAAGAACAGCCAGCGCGTGGAGAAGTACTGAGTTGCTGTGCATGCCTGCAGCCTACTCGTTTAGTCTCCATCTAGTGTAAGGCAAGAATCTCTGTGAAATAATAACCTAGTAGGACAAAGGCGCACAGTTACTTCATTCAAGCTGAAAAGATTCCGCTAAACGCAAACGGATGAAATGGGGAGAGATTGTAATGCCAGAGGAACAATTAAAAAATTCATTTGATTCTTCATATTTATTTCCTTTGAAGATAAATTTATCGAGGCTTATATTTTTATTTGCAAAATAAAACACCTTCAACTGGACAGTAGGGGTGGCAGGTGCGAAGTAACATTAGAATCATTTAGTCACAAATGGGAAAAGTAAGAAGTGAGGACAGCTCTTGGAAAGGAATTGATGTCAGGAATTAAAAATTCTGAAACAATAAAAAATTTTCAAGTAATAAGAAATTGGCTGACAGTGCCCCTTTAACTGAATTGGATAGGAGTAAAACGTTCTGCTATATTTTAGTTGTTTTCCCTGAAAAAATATTTAATGCAGCCAAGTGTCTCACACATCTTAGCTTGTATGCAATTTTCTGCTCTTCTGAGTTCTAGACCTTTTTGTTGGCAGCACAACAAATTTTCCTTTTTTTCTACCGAAAATACATTTAGTCTAGTAAAACTTTGCTCTAGTATATTAAACAGTTTTTTCATTAGGAGCTTTCTTGAGTTTAAGTAAGCACCTATTTTTCATTTACCTAAATTATTTTGTCATTATAAAAATAAACAGCATTAGCACTCTATTATTGTAGTTAAAGTTACCATTTCTGTCTGAAAAAACTTCCAAAGGAAAATAGGATGAAAATTTGAAATATGTATATATCATGCCTTAGATAAGACATTTTGGTAAAACTAAATATTAATTCTTAGGCTTTTTAATGCAAAATTATTGTAAAAGTTGCGATAAACCACTTTGAGAAACTAACTTTTTAATGGAAACTCTCCCCACCCCTCCCTTGTGCTTCCTACTTTGAGTTGCTTTTATCTAGACGAGAAGGACCAAATTGAACTCCTTGGGTGCTAAGGAGGACTAGGCCTCCCATGTTTCATTTTTAGAGGTAGTCAGTGCCCAGGAAGCCTGCAGATTAGCGAGTAAAAACATAATCTGAGGATCCTGCCTTTTGATTTAGTTTTCCCTCTACAGTGGTGTGGTATCCCGTCAGAAAGTGGGGCAATCCCAAATAAGTGTCAGGGAAAGGACGCGGCTGAGCAGCCAAATAGTCTGTATCTAGTGATGTTTTCGGAGATGAGAGTCCCTTCCAACGGAATGAATAATCAACAGGTGTTTGAAGGTAAACTGAGGTCCTCGTGGTGGGCTGTGTACATATCTTAAAGTGGAGATTACTCTTGCAGTTTTGTTGGGGGTATTTAAAAGGAATGGTGGGGTGCTTGTAGGTTTCTTCTTCCTCTTTTACTTGCCATCTCGTCAAACAGAGTCATCTCATCCGGCAGTTCTATTCTAGGGAGCGTTCGGAGTGTGTTCAGATGTCTCCGGATGAAAGGGGCCTCACAGGTGCTCGTTTTCCCGTACCTGAACTACTCCATAGCCTGCAACTTAAGTTCTAAGATCCCATTTTTTGAGCTCAGCCACCTGTTGGTCTCTCTCTCTCTCTTTCTCACACCTGCCATTCAACTGTGTCAAAATCTTCCGCCACTTGAACCCCCTTCTCCTGGGCGGCAGCCTCTTCCAGCCTCTCTTCCCTCCCCACCTGGCCAGACCCACTTTCCCTGTCTTATCCTCACGCCAGCACCAGCCTGACGGCCTGGGTCCTCAAAAGAGCAGCCGTCCTCATCAGCCAGCTCATCGAGTCCCTGAGAGTTGAGGTTAAGTGAGACCGCCCAGGAAGAGAAGAGCCCTAGGGCTGGAGGGGATAGATGAAGGGAGTGATGAAGGAAGCACTTTTAAGAGTTACAGAGCCACCCCCTAGGCCGTAAATTCAGCAAGTTGACTGTAACAGGTTGTAAGAAATGTCCAAATCCTTTCAGCTGGTGAAGCCCCAGAGAGACACAGTGGTGAGAGGAAACGGATGCCCTGGGTTTGAATCCTGGCTGTGACATTTTAGTGCTGTGATCATGGGTCAGCTGTGCATGTTCTTTGGACCAGAGTTTCGTCACATTCTTTCCTGCTAGGGCTTTACCTGAGAGTTTTTTGTGAGGATTAAATGAGTTAATGCCATTTCTGATGCTGTTAATAAACATAAGCTGTCATTATTGTCATCACCCCGCATAGTCATTCTTGGGAGCATAGGAAGGAGATGACAAACCTTGTAATGCTAGGGAAATGGACTCTGAGAGGGCGTTTGTAATCCAAATTCTCAGAGAATTAGGGGAGACTAGGTTTCCAGGTGCTGTTTAATGTAGATAGAGTGTACATGGTGCTTTATTTGCTATACAAAAAGGTAAAAGATAATTGTTGACTACTCTTTTCTAAACACTGTGTCACAGAATGAAAACTTGGAATTCTTTTCTACAAGCAAAATTATGAAAGATAATAAAATAATCAGATAGTTTGTTAGATGATGGTGTAATCGTGAATTATTTTCGGGCTAGGATATCAGTTTAAAAAAGAGAGAAAGACAGAAAACAAAAAGAAAAAAGCACAGGGAAATGTGGCAGATCTTTCTGGAAGCGATGTAAGGGATGCCTTTGGGGAAGGTCATCAATGTGTCCAGTAAACTATGTAACCTGTGTCACCCCCTGGTGGGCAGTCGAGGTTAGGTGGCCGAGTGTGTTCCAGGCAGGTTTATGGAGCACATAGCTCATAATTGCCCCCTGGGACCCGGCAGAATTGTCTAGATTAAGTACAAATGCTTTCCCTTTCTATTTGTTAGAATTTTAAGTTATTCTTTTCTCTCTTATACATCAGGTTATTTTAATCAGTTTTTGAAAATTATTTTCGCTTGGTTGCCCTCTGTGTCTGTGATCTAACCTGATGATTTTCATGCTCTTCCAGTTGTAATAGATTTCCTACTCTGATTCTTGTCTGTGTGGATTCCCTAATGCTCAGTCATTGGCTCTCTGATCTGAGATTCTGTGTCATTCATTCCCAGAGTTTCAGCTGCTGTTTTCATTGTAATTAATTCCCAAATCTCTCTCTCTTGAGGAGGCACTCGTGTTTATTGCAGCCAAAAAGGTTTGTATTTCCATATCTTCTGTCACTTGAATGCTGTGAGGCTCAAACTGAATGTAACTTTCCCTTCCTCTGGTAAGGTACCTTTGTCCTACTTTCCTTAGTTTGTTTTCATCAGTGACACTTTCTTCCGATTCAGGAGGGCCAGAAATCTTGCCGTTTTCAAACCTGTGTCTTTCCTCGCTCACTTCCGATACAAAATGAGGCACTGGCTTTGAGAACCAAAAATCTTAATTTGAACAATCTGAATCTAAATATGAACATTTTAAGTAAAGCAGGTTCCCTATAATTCACCAGGGATTCTTAAAAAACAAACAAAGAGATATTAACATCCTGTTGTTCCTGGATATTCTTTTCTGCTCAGTGTTCTGACCTAGAAACGTAATGGACTGGTTAAGTTATAGAGTAGTATTAGTTTATATGAAGCAGGTCAAAGTCGAACACTTCAGCGTAAGTGCAAAATACATGTTTGCATTAATGTTATAAATTTTCCTCCTCACACATCTATAAATTATGCCCTTTCACTTCGAATAATATACAGATTCAGTTTCAAATTGCCTTCTCATATGCCTGGAATAATCCCTAATGTTTAAGAAAAATTAATAACTTGCACTGCATCTAGACCTTGTCAGCCCTGATTCATGATCCATTTCTAATGGTACATATATCTTTTTGTTTTTAATTTTCAGATGTAACATTTATTCATGAAGGGAATAAAACATTTTTGGATAATCTTGTCAATTTTGAAAAGCTGGTAGGTAAACTTCATTATTTCTATGCTTTTCTTTCTTGCTCCAAGAAAAAATGGATTAAGCCCTTTTTTCCATTGACTGCATGGTGATTTCCAGGAGCTTATTTGCTGCAGGTTGTGCATTGTCAATAAAATGGATTCCAATTAAAAATAAGTATGCTAGCAGGGTTTGGAGAACCACGTATAAAAATCTGCGTTTTATTTTTGAAAAATGGAACTTCATTAGACTAACATCAGCAATTGAGTGTATGTTATTGAACCATAAATAAAAGCATAAAGGTCCTTGTCAGGAGGCATTCATGCTCTCGGGGTTCAGTTTTACTGCTGTAAAGGCATCTCTCTGTCTTTGTCCTGGCGTGCACCGCTTCCCAGGCACAGGAGAGAGCTTTCCTTCTGGGGAGATGTGTCCACCCCCAATACTCCCAGCTTGGAGATGAAGGTAGAATTCATAAGGTCTGCATTTGAGAGGAGGGGCCACCCTTTTATCAGCCTGTGGACAGATGGTGCCAGAGTGGAGAGAGCCTACGAAGTGCCCCCCCCACAAGAAAGAGGTCCCTGGTCAGTCCTTTCTTACAAGTTACTGAAGTGCCTCTTCCTGAATTATTCCCAGGACATTCCCAGGGGCTTTGTCTTGCAGTGGGCTCCTCCCAGCCTTTCCTGCCAGCCTTCTCCTAGGGCAGAGGGGGAGGTGCCCGTAAGCACTGAGCACTGTAAAACAGGAGTGCTCCAAAGAGACCCAGTGGATGGCGAGAAGAATACATTTCTGACAGATGAACTTTAGTCAGAGATTAGACTGTCCTTCATGGTTCAAAATGATGCCAGTGACCCCTGTCCATAGACCCTGACCTTTGAGTGACCTTTTTAGTGATGGTAATGGATTTCTGTGAACTCTCTCAGAAACTGACCTCTGGTCCCCTGTGTGACTGGGTCAGGCATTTGGAAGAAAGCTGAGGGAGGCGGGGGCCGCAGACCATGACCAAAGAACAGTACAAACCGGTGAATCTAAATGAGGTTTGGCATCTGACCTTTGCCTTATGAGTGCCCTGCTCTCGTCATCAGATTAACTCGCCATATATAGGTTGAGGTAGCACAGGACCACGGTACAGCTTGAAAACCCAAGCGCCTTAATCTGGAAGACAGATGTCTTAGAACATCTCGCCATAGGTCCCTTTTACTCACTTGAGGATGATCACTTTATGGAGAGTTATTTTTAAAGTGGATATGCCTATAACTTTTCAAGCCTCTCTCTGTACTAAGTGCTTTGGAATCAGAGTTCACGTATTTTAGTTACTGTAGTCAAACCATCACAGCCGGAAATGGTTAAAGTGTTGGCTTTTTTGTTCTGATTCTTTAGAGATTTGCTCTGTGTCGCTATGTAATGTTCTGAAGATCACAGGGCACCGGTTTGCAGCCAAAGGCTGTAGGCGCTAACTAGTCTAGTCTCTAGGCAGATTAATCCCCACTGTGTGCTGTTAATGAAATGATTGCAGGAATATGAAGCAGTTGGTCCACGTGTACTTCAAATCCTGGCCAGCACATCGATTAAGAACGCTAGATAAGCTTTGGCGAGCACATGCAAAGAATATGGGATGAGGCGTGGCACGCCACGTGGAGTCCCCTATAAAGGTCTAGAAACTCCCTGTGACAGGCCAGAGGGGACGCGAGAGAACAGTTGTGCTCCTATAAGCTGACTCTTGTCTGCTGTTAAAGGCAGACAGGTGGCTGACCTTCGTCTCTGAAGTGAGCCTGTGGTTTGGTTCAGTTCATTGCGTAATTTTCCCTCAGATAGTGCTACCAGCGTGAGAGAACAATTTGATAAAGGCACCCGTGGGAAAGAGCAACGGAAAGATCCCTACACACGTCTCCCTTTCATCCTGGCCAGCATCTCTGGCCTTCCCCCTGCTCTCCCCAATGGCCCAGGAGAAGCCTTTTGCTGCCAGCTAATGTAGTCCAAGGCCTTGTTTCATATATGCCAAGACTTCAAACTATTAGGACTGAAACAAAGGACGTCTAACTGACGGTGCTTCTATTAGGGCCAATAATTGTCTGTACCCTTCGTGCTTTAAGAAAGTTTCAGTAACTAGCATGGCATAAATAAGCAATATTCTATTTTAAATTCCTGCAGAAAACGTTTATTAAAAGGGTGGCTAGCAGATAAGTACAGTTCTACATATACTTGCACAGCAGGCACGTGCGGGCACATCTGTCCTGAAGACAGTAGATTTTGTATTATCGGTGTGTTTCTGGTCCTCAAAGCAATGGCACTTAAGATCCAGCACACCTCACGCTGACGCCCTCCTTGCACAGAGAAGATGGGATGAAGCTGAAATTTTCTAGGAGGACAGAAATCTATTTTATATTGTACACAGCCCCGTGTTATACTTGGATGCAGAGACTGATACTGCATTTCCTAGCAGAGTCAGTATTTTCAAGAAATGTTTCTTAGCAAAGGACAGGGTTCCACTTAAGCAAAACCAGGATCGTTTTTCACAATAATGAACTCATAGAACATAACTGAATTAACTTGTGAGGAGCCAGTTCCTCATGATGGATATTAGCTTGAGCCAGCGAGCAGATAATTCAGTGCGTTATCTTTATCTGGCTGACACAGGCCAACATGTTAAGTCAGATGACATGAAAAGCCCAGAAATCTGATTGGGTCTAAAACGATTTTCCATCATTCCCTCTGCTGCCTCAGCAACTCTATGTGTTTCTGTCTGAAACTATGAATTAGTGAAGAAATAAATGCCTTCCCTTTCTCTTTGCTCCTCAACATTAAGAGCATCATCTTTGATCACACTGTCTCCCCCTCAGAAAACCCACAGATGAGGATCAGCACTCGGGTTTCAAAGCTGCACTCAGGCCTGGGCCTTGCATCAGCTCACGCCCGCATGAGCTGCGCAAATGGCACGCGATAGAAATCAATGTGACGCCATAGCTTAAAACAACGAGGGAACTGTCCTGGGAATAGTGGCAAATTTGGGGAAGGAAATTTAACAATACATTCGCAGACATGAGTCAGGTCTCATTTCCCTGACAAATGCAACTCGAACTACTGCTATAACCACTGTCCTAATTAATTTCCCACTATTGAGTAGAAATACAGTAAAAATACAGCTGTGAGAACAATTTAATACATGAGTCATGTTCAAATACAGTTTCTGTAGTTCTGCCAGTTTGAAGTAAAAAAAAATCAGCATTAACATTCTTTTCGCAATAATTTACTGGGGGTGTGCTGCATGTGGACAGGCTTGTGTTCCTTGTGCGGGGCGGGGGGGGGGTGGGGAATGAAAGGTGTGGACTCCCTAGGGGATGTTTGAAGCACCGGATAATGAACAATGTTCTCGAATAATAGGACGATGTTTAGATTTTGATGTGAAACCAATCAGGGAGTCACTGCGCATTTTTCAGAGGACTGGGACAGTGTTTGGAGATCACGCTGGCAGCCACACAGGAGGAATTCTAGTGAAGGATGGTCTTGCCCTGAATGCTCTTTTTCCTTCACTATGGAAAGCCGAAAACGTTATAGCGCAGAAGGTGGTCGCAGGTACATAAGTACGAGGTGATGCGAACTTGTCGACAGCAGCTGTGAGTTTAAGAAGACTTTTGCCTGGAGATCAGTGAGAACTTAAAGAAAGAAGTGAAAGTAGAACACTGAAGGCAATAGCAGGGAATGCAAATTATAACCAGAAAGCAACCTTCGTAAGATTCGGCTGCTTTAGAAATGTGCGTTTTTCATGGCTATCTCACTTCCTGTCACCATTCGAGATACTTGGATCTTTTAATTCCCCAGAACTTCCTAACTCCATTTAGCCAGCGTGTGTGAGTCAACGTGTGTGATAAACCGTAGGTGCCAGGCATGCAAAGCCCTCTGGTGGCCGGCACCTCGCTAGAGGAGGAGAGAGCGTCCTCAGCAATTGCAACAGAAAGCCAGTCTGTATTGTACAAAGACAGAGCACACTGAGAATGGTGCCTCCCAAGTTCAGAAGGGCGATCTCAGAAAGGCCTCATGGAGAGAAGGCGAAACGTCCCCTGTAGTGAAAAGCCAAAGCAAATTCGGACAGGTAGACTGGGGGTGGGAGAGCTGCATTTCTTTGCACAATGTTTTTTCCGTGGCCCAGGTAGAATCTGTGCAACGGGTTTGGGAGCCACCGTTTCTATGGACAAGGATTAAGCTCAATATTACCAATTAAAGTTAAGTCCAGCTCCAAATTACACCCAAGCGTGTGAATATCCTTCAGTCCAAGCAGGCACCCTGCTTCAGCAACACCCTGAATGATCACCCATTGACATGTTTCCCGCTCTGCCTTCCAGCATATGATTGCAGACACTGTCCGAACCCTGAGACACTGCAGGACTAACCAGTTTGGTGAGTAATTGAAGTCAGTGTGAAATGTAAATTTACCATGCAGTGGTACGGACTGTGACCATGTCACAAGTATTTGGTAACATAACTTTAAACGGATTATAAAGTATAGTATGTATATTGTGTGCATATACTATGTTCTCCATTTGTTTTATCGCTGTGTGTTTGAGATACAGAGGGAGACAAGTTAAGGCAGATGTCTATCAACTCCTGGCTGCAGGTTTACACTGTACTGAGTGACTTTGGACGATTGGAATCTCCCACCGCACCCGAACCAAAAGCCTTGTTTGCGTGCCCACTGGCGCAGAGTTACCAGTGGGTTTATCAGGGGTGACCCGGCCCCTAACCCCCTTGGTTGGAGCCTTCCTGGAACAGGAATATAGTTCGTAAAAGTGCCTAGCGCAGCCTTCCAGAATCTTTCCTTCCTTTCCAACAAAAACTTCCTGTCTGGAGCTGCCTTTCACTGAAAAAGTATTTTTCTGAGCACTTTTGTAGACTCCCCACTGAGACTCATGTATGGAAGAATATTGTTCCTTTTTAAATCTCAGGCATAATTTACATTATGTTTAAATCACGTTAAAACATTGCAGGAAGGAAGGAAATCAACCTCATTGAGTTCAAGGAGCTTTCGCACGGCCAAGGGGACACCAGTATCGGTGATTGGTGAACAGAGATTAATTCTGTGGGTGTAGAGCAGAGGCAGCTCAGAAAGGTTACCTCATTCAACCATTATTCAAACCAGGTCTGTTTAACTTCCTGGCCCATACCCTTTCCTTTGCCTTGTGTAGATTCTATAGATATAAAGGACAATTTAGAAAAATAGAACGTTGAATTCAATAATTATAAATCAATCAAAGGTAACCACTGAGTAAAACTTACTTTGGTAAATAATGCATCCTCACTGTAAAACTATTTTTTTCAACAATACAGAATACACACACACACACACACACACACACACATATGTACACAAGCACAGTGCGGTGATCACATTGTCACAGATTCATTCAAATGTAGTAGCGTAATGTTATTGATGAGTTCATATTTCTTCCATCCTCCTTTGCTTCCCAAGCATTTATGGGTGCTCAACTAATTCTAAGACCTCAGTCTCACCAAGGGACTGTGGTTTATATGTGCGGCAAGTGTGGGCGGGAAGGCTACACTGTCTTGTCTGGCCTTGACCCTGTCTCGAACCTCCTATCATCGGAGAATAAGTTTTCATAGCACAAAGCAAAGGAGAAATTTAAATAATTATCAGGCCTGTACTTGTGTTCTGTATTTCTGTATCTTTAAAAATTGGATTTGGGACTAATTACCTAATTCATTTTGATAGTTTATACATGCATAGTAAACCAATCTCAGCATTTGGGATAAAATAGTGTTAATCAAACCACTTATAAAGTGCATGCAGGTGTCAGTTGTCATTCTATCATCTTTTTAAGGCCAAAAATTTAACAAGATTATCTTTGTAGCATCATGTTTTCTAAAGTGACATTTACTAAACCAAAAGCGGTCCCTTGGTGGCTTCTAGAGAAGACCTTCTAGAGTGACACAGCTTTTTGGCCACTTTTAAACAAGTGGGATGGTAAAAAGTTTAACTCCTGGTGCTTTTACTTTTTGAAACCAAGCAGCTTTGTTTCTATTAAATCTAAGAAGTATAAACCATCCCTGACATACAGTCCTTTAATTATAAAAGGCATTGTCTTAGAGGAAATAAAAGATGGGTTTTCACCAAGAGAAAAATTGCTGCATTCAAACGCTCAGCCTCCTGCAGGACCCTTCCTTCTGCTCAAGCGGAACTGGTCTCACACCCATCTGAACGTCCATGAAGTGAGCGGATGTGATGTCACTGTGACTCACATTTTCATTGTCTCTCTCTAGCGCAGTTTAGCCAGTCAACTGGTGCCTTGGGGCTTTGGGGATTTGGGGGGATTGGGAGGGGGAGGCTTTTGTATGTTTTTGACTATGGAAAGTGGGCTTGCTCCATTGTGCAGACTGCCTTAGCTCTGCTTCTCCTCAGAGCTGTCACCAAGGTGACACACATGCGTTCCCCGTGCACCGATGCTGCGTGTGGCCTTTGATTCTTTAACCGCCCTGCATTTGGGGGTGGAAAGCCGCCTTGCCTGGTCCTTAACGGCGTCCGTGTTAGCCCATCCGACACCTTCAGAGCTTGTTTCGCCTGTTAACCGTAACTCAAGTTCAGTTCCGTGATATCCGTTCATTCAATTGGTCCTTTATTTTTTTTCCAAAAAAAAAAAAAAAAAAAAAAGGACCCCAAAATCAACAACAACAACAACAACAAAAAGGAGCTATTGTGTCCACGCACTCATTAGATTAGCAGTGATGTCAGCAGTTCCACGCTGAGATCAAAGAGCCGGTCAAAGCCACTTAAACAGGCAATTGTTGTGACATGCGACCTCGGACCATGGAGGTCTGGGTTCCAGTCCTGCTCTGCCACTTCCTGGCTGTGTGTCTGTGCTGTTTCCATACTGGAGAGGAGGATAACTGTGTAGTCACTACGTACTAGGTAATAAATGCTGTGTAAGTGTTGGTAAAACAAGCGCCAGTCTAATTGCCTGACCCGAGGAACCTGGTCTGAGCGAGAAAGCAGCTCCACTGTTAGGATAAAGAAATCTCTTCTGCGGTTCTGACTAACGAGAGTCGACCTAATGGATTTACTCTAAGCCTTAAAGTCAGTTTTTACTGGTATTTAGAAATAGCATTACTAGGCTCATGAGATTGACTGTCTTTTTTCCCCTCCAAAACTTAGGAGGTGAGATGTCTCCAAAAGAGCACCAGGAGTTAAAATCCTACGTCAATCACTTGTATGTCATTGACAGCCAGCAGGCCCTGTTTGAGCTCTCACACAGGATCGAGCCCCGGGTCTAAGCCCTGCCGCCCCATGCCTCGCCTCACCTATAACGGCAGCACTTTGAGCTACAGAAATATCCAGGCCAAGCACGTCACTTTCCTGCGAGAAAAGAAGTTGCTGAGTTTTATCAGTAAGTCGCAAGACATACACAGGAAAGCCAACCAAAACGTGCTCGGGAAGTGACGTCAGCCACCAGAGACGGGGAGAGGCCTCTCCTCGCTGCTTTTAGAACAAGAAGGCAGAAGCATCAGAAGCATTCTGAAATGGAGAAGTCTGGTTCCTTCTGCAGGAGTCTTTGATCCCATCCAGTTTTTCAGTTTGAGATGTGCCAGCGTCAAGACCAGGGAACATGTCTTGTTATACAGTGACCAAATATTTCAGTGAATGTGTACATGAAACAGGAAGGCGTTTTACTTTGGTGGTAGATCATTGTTTTTAGGCTGTCAAAGAAGTAGCTTGTTTGAACACCTGAAGGTAGTGAGGGCATCTCTAGATTTCCAGGGAGAAGGGGTGGCCTCTGTCTGTACAAACTATGATATCACCAAAAGCCACTTGTGTCTAGGGAGTTAGCGAGAACCAGAAGGTGACCTCTATGCTCTGACTTCCAAAAGAGAAATGTCAAGGCATGCATTTCTTTGCCTCCACAATCACTTATGGATATCTGCTCAGAGGTGAAATTCATTTCTGCACAACTGATTTGCAACTCTAGGCAAGTTAGACTAAGTTGTTTTGCCATTAATGAAAAATAGGAATCTTTAGTGACTCACTGTTTAATTTCCAGGGGTTTTCTTTACATGTGGAAATGGGCTCTCTCTTCCTATAGGGAACAATATGATTTTTGAAAGAGCATAATGCCTAACGCACTGTAGGCACTCTATAACCGTTGATTGTGGTGACAGAGAGTCACAGAGGTCTGCGTTCTTGTGCCTGATGACACCCTGGTGTTTTGCATGTCTTCCGCAGGCTCCTTGCCCAAGGGTGTGATGATAGCCAGTCCAGGGAGGGTAAGTGGGATTGGATGGGTGAAGCACTGGGCGCAAGGTATTAAGATAGTGGTAATTGCCTGACTTACAGCAAATTAAGAGAGCCCCCCAAACAGCCAAATGTCTGATTTTTATTAGACACTGACAAATCCTATAGTTCATCTCCCAACCAAGACAGGGAGCCTTTCTATAATTTGTCTTTTTTTAATGTCCATTTTTTAGGTTAGGCCTCCTCTAGTAAATAAGACTCTTGCTATTCTCAAGAACTGGTTAAGAACTCCCTCGACCTTCAAATGAACAAAAAAGCTTGTGGGATACAGTAATGAAATCCACCCCTGCCAGGTAGATATCAGGTCCATTCATTTTCCACGCGTGCGAATCCTGGTGCAGCTCTCACCACTCCTGCCCGTTCAGCTCTTAGGTGCCTATACAGAGCTGCGCCCTTTTGTCTCATCAGCATCTCCTTCCCTGATGCTTTCTGACACCTTGAGAGCAGTGTTGTTTCCTGGGCTCAGGAACCACAGTGAGCTTGAGAAGTCCCTGGGAGGCAACACGGGGAGAAGATTTGTGGCAGGACTTTCAAAGAGTTTCAGCCTGTCCCAGCATGTAAAACTTCGGTCGTGAAAATGAGCAGGATTTTCTAGAAGATCCCGGGCTGCTCTTCCAGAAGTGCTCCAGGCTCCTGGAAACGGAATGAGACCCGCTGGAGGAGACCAGAACCTCGCAACCAGAGCAGGCAGATGTCTGTCACATGCGATCAAGCACCGGGAAAGCTTCACAATCGCTGAGGGCAGAGTGGGCGTACGGCACACACGTGTGTTCTTGTCTTTTCTCACGAGTCTAATCGTGTAAGGCCGTTTTGACATTGTCTTTATGTTTTACAGTTTACATTGTTATTCCTATAAGACCTACAGTGACCCATCGAAAACTATTTCAGTTGTTCCAGTGGAGAATTATTCCGGCACAGACCTGAATTCAGATATGTACACGGCCAAACAGGCCGCCCGTGCATCATGCTTGAGCACATTGTGCTGGCGGAGTGAGCGTATGGTGCACGGGTGGAAACAGGCTGGGAAGAAAATGCTGCCTGTCCGCTGTGTCTTTCAGCCATGGTCGGGCGGCTCCCAGGCCAGCAAGGAGAAGAGAGGATTTTGTTTCGTTTAGATTTGCTTTTGCATTCTCGTCTTCTGAATGTCAAAGTCTCCAAACCTTTCCGAAGTGTAATGACTCTCTCCAGAGATTTCCCAGGGAGCAGCTCTCAGAAATTTCAGAAGTTCTGAGAAGATGTCAATCTGGAATTAAAGGATTCAAAGGCAGAATTGTGGGAGCCAGATTTAGCTCAACATGAAGCTCTGAGGAATCTTCACGGTCCAGCGGGAAGGTGGGGGCGGGGGGCTGCTGGGGGACTTAGCTTCTGCTGACAGGGATGGGCCACACTCCTTCTCCAGACACTTGTTGCCAAGGCCACTTTGGAATAGTTTTATTCTAGCTAGAAGGGTGGGCTGGAAGACGTCTAAGCTCCTTCCCAGCTCTTTTCGATTTTATGATCACATAAAGTCTCCACTCTGAAAACCTGCCGTCTGCCGCCTTCGCCGGCAAGTGGGGCACGGGCACTCTGAAGTGGGTCCTTTTTGCTACAGCACGACTCTCAGACAGGCCTGTGGGTCTGTGGGTTCATCGGCGCCCAGCTAACCCACCCTGCTTAGAACTTAGTGCAGGACAAGTTCCTGGAGGCGAAATGGCAACCTTTCCGAATTTTTTTTTCCCCGTACACATTTGCAGCATTTCACATTCACTCTCTGTTATAATCTGCACAATTGCCAAACGGTTGTACTGCTATTACAGCCTGCATTTTCTTTATTCTAATATCGTTCATGATGTGTAGCACAAATTCATTTTCCTAGACCGCTGTCCACAGACAAGTCACGTGGAGTGTACACTGAACTCAGCGTGAGGATGAAATGAAAGTCCACCGCTCCGTGTTGGCAGGAGAAGGTGTTGCACTAAGGCTTACCTGCCTCCGAGTGGGAGAAACCGCTGCATGCGCGAGAGGGTGCCAGGGGCTTCGGATCCCTAGGGCTGAGCTTCCCCTGCTTTGCGGTAGCTGTCACACACACACCACAGACCCCCCAGCTTCTTGCTTCCAAATGGCACAACTACTCCAAGCTTCTCAGAACCTGGCAAAAATGCTAAAACCGGGAAAATCAGGGGCCCTGCGGTTATAGAACATGGAGTTTCTTTTAAATGCTTCAAACATGTCCTTAAAATTTCAGCCTGCTTATTAATGAGTGGGCCATTGTGCTTAAAACTAGTAGGGGAACAAAGGTTTTTTAAAAATTGCCAAAAAGCTAGATGAAAATGTACTACTGTATAAAGCAAAGCTGTATATACTAAACGTTTTTTAGCAGAGTACTATTTATTTGCATAGCCTATTTATTGTATTCGTATTACAAGGTTATTAAATACCAGGATGAAATCGATGACCTGAAGCAAGGACTCTGGCCTTTTAAAGTCTGATCGATTAGGACCGCTTTGACGCTGTCAGCTTGCGTTAACAATTAGGAGATAGAAAACCCGAAATCAGGGTATCTACCTAACTTCTCAGGGACTACACTTTGTAGTTTTCCACCATTATAAGAGCTGGTAAATATGAAACATTGGTTGAATTACCAGAATTGCCATTAACAGTATTTTCTTTCTCAGATCCCATGCTTTCTGCTTCTGTACATATGACTGTGCTGTGTATTTATCGAAGCTAGCAAGCAATAATTTATATGTAGAAATGGTCAAGCAATATAAGGTGAAAACTTACATAAGTCACTGTTACCTTATCTTGTATTTTCAAGTGTTTTTTAAAACTGCTTTTCCAAATATAAAACTACGTTAAAGATACTGTTCATGCCTCATAGCTTCTTGCTTTGTCTGTGACGAAGCGGGCCACAGAGCCTGCATCCTGGCAGCATGTTCTCTTCAGTCGTTTGGAACTGAGAAATCACTTGCTCACTGAGAGAGCTACAGGTAGGTGAAGAGATTTCCCACGGAGCCCACAGACACCTGACTCACACCGCCGTTTAGTTATTGCCGACCTAAACACCCTGTGTTCGAGATCGCATCAGTATTCTCACATTCTAGGATTTGGAGACTCCAAGGACGCAGTCATCACTTCACCTCCCTGGGCGAAGACAGGTACTTTCCCTTCCGTACCTGCCCAGGCCCTGAGGGAGGCTCCAGGTCCTGGTGGTGATGGCCTAGGCCCATGGGCGGGGTGGTAAGGAGAGGAGGAGTAACGATGCTTGGTGGAAATGGGGAGACGAGGCAAAGGCACAGTGTGGCCGACTCGTTGACCTTCTCCCTCCCGCACTTAAAAGGGTTACACATCTTCCCCGCTGGCGTCAAACGTGGCCTTGGGCCTGTGGTGGTCCCTCCCTGCAAGAGGATTAGGTGTCTCACCACACTGAACTCAGGAGTGGCCAAAAGTCTTATTCTGTTCAATGAAAAAAAAAAAGGGGGGG
Organism: Eonycteris spelaea; assembly: GCA_003508835.1. Lineage (NCBI taxonomy): Eukaryota > Metazoa > Chordata > Mammalia > Chiroptera > Pteropodidae > Eonycteris > Eonycteris spelaea. Next base: position 2,588,074 of record PUFA01000195.1, read on the forward strand.
AGAAGTGACCTGTGCATTTACAAACTGAAGCATTGCAAGGCAGCCTGTGCCATCCATGTCTCCTGCTGTGAGACCTCCAGTGCTCCAGGTAAAGGTGCTTGCATCCACCTGGGTCTCCAGCCTATAAACAATGTATAACTTGAGTAAGAAATACATTATCATTAGAAGCCTCTGAGATGAGCCGGGGTGGAAGGGGGCTGAACTCAGCAGAATTTAGCCTAAACTGACTAGTAAGTACAGTCTCCCAGGACACTTTTTTCTTGATAAACTGCCCTTTCCCTCAGCCCACCTGTGGGCAATCGTATTGGCTTTGCATAATACCTAGTGGATGAAACTACCTGACGTCCCACAGCCATCCCAAGGGCTTGTCTCTACATGCAAAAAGGTAAAGGGCAGAAGGTGATTTTCTTGGGCGCTTCATCACCAGGAAGTGGCACTTCTGCAAAACAAGGGCAAATGAGAAGGGAGAGCCGAGGGGTCATCGCCTCTAAGACACTGGGGAGCAGGGCGAGAAGGACCACTGAGCTTTACCATTTGGCCTCGTCCCATGATCACTGCAACTGTAGGGCGGGCCTGGGGCCTGCAGTGGTGCAGGAGAGGAAGCCTGAGGCCCCTGCTTTGGAAGGGAACAGGGGAAGAAAGGGGGATCCCCTACACTCACAATATGTGGGGGTTCTCTTCGTTGGGATTGCCAGTACTGGGAAGGGGAAGATGAAGGCTCCCACCTCCTCAGAAGCTGGTTCTTGTTCATATTTTCAAACCCCAAACTGTTGGCCCCGGTGAACTAACTACAGAGTTCGGGGACTGAGCTCCCCGCCTGGTCCAGCTCTCTCAGGTCTTCCTGGATTCACGACGATCCCCTTGCGTGTTTGTTTTCCATTCACTTAAACAAATGAGGTTCCTAAAGCTTTAGACGTGCTCATCTTTGGTAAAGTATTCCTGGTCCTGAAGGCAATATGAATGTCTCTGCTCACAGAAGCAGCTCGCTCCCTGGATACCCCTAAGGAGCAGGGCAGACACCTGCAGAAGCGCTGGGTCCCAAGGCTGTGTGCGGGCCAGGCTCCTGCGTCCACTGGGCTCCTGGGGACCCGAGCCGAGGTCCCTGCTCCAACCACACTTAGAGCCGGTCAAGTCACAGCTCTTGATTTCGTTTCCTTACGGTGACTTGGCGTTTGCTTGGTTGGGGTGAGCCTACTCCATGGCCCTACTGCGGCTCCTAACTATGCATCCTTTTCCTTGGGCTGGGGGATCTTCTGGGGACCAGGTTAGGGTTCCCTGTGGTCAGCTTTCAGGGCATTTCCACCACAAGGTCACTTCACTCCTCACCAGGGTAGCCCCGCAGTAAGCTGTGCAGCCACCTTCTGAATCTATTGCTCCAGCCCAGCCTGGAGGTGAAGGACCTTCCTGGCCCTCCTCCTACGGCCCTTCCACTCCAGGGTGCAGACCCGCAGGCCACCCAGCGTGGAGCCCCATGTGTCCGAGACGCTGCCGTGGAAGTGGCATTGAGCCCGCCTCTCCTTCCGGCTGCATTCCTGCTCACAGACTTTTGGAGGTTCCCAAGTCTGTGGTTCGAGGCTGGAATGTTTAGTTAGAACTTGAATGAAAATAATGGCATTCTGAGAAAACCCCTGTACGAGACACTTGTTCTGGGAGTTCTGACACTAACAAAACAAAACAAAATAACAACAACAAAACCCAAAAAACAAACAAAAAAAACAAACAAAAACACACACCACCGCAGAGAGACTGACGTCTCAGCCGCCATCAGCCCACATGGGAGACTTGAGGCAGCGGCAAGCTCTCCCCCACGTCGTGCAGCGTAAGTGGCTCTCTGGTGTCTCCTAACTGTGAAGGCTCTTTCTCCAGTCCCCCAGGGGGAGTGATGTCACCATCCAGCCAAGCCTGAACCACGGGAACGGTCGTGTCTCGCCACCCAACACCACCTGCGCATCAAGTCTCTCCCAGCGGCACCATCCCCCAGAGCCGCACGACGAGCCTTGCTGCCCATTACTTCAGTCACTTCAGTAGCCTTCTACCTAGTCTCCCTCCCTCTTGGCTAAATTTTCCCCCAGATAATCTCCAAATTGTTCTCAAAAAAAAATTTTTTTTTTTTCCCTAAAACACAAACCTGATCGTGTTTTTCCAGCTCAAAAATCCTTCACTAGCACCTCTCAGGCTGTAGACCTCAACCTCACCTGCACACAAGTTCTTCACATTCTGGCCTCTACATATCTGCTCAGGGCCACAGAGTTCAGGCGGCTGTCCCCAGGACACTAATAACTTGGGACCCCCTTTAAAGTGCTATTCTAAAGGTAAAGAGATTGATCTTACCAATGAAAATGCCTATTGAAAACAACATGCACCAAACATTTGCGAAATAAGTATATGTGAGGTTTATTGGCGACTTGCAAGGTATTAAATCTTGAAACTAGACCGATAAGGATACACTGGTAGCTGGGGTTGGCGGAGGCCTCGCTGGAGTGGCCCAAGCCACCAGAATTGCCTTAAGTATGGTGAGCTCTGCCCCCCGAGAGATGTGCAAACAGAACTCAAACCGACTAGCAATTTGTGCATCAGATGAGGGCTAACCCAGGAGACCTCTGAGGCCCTCCCAGGCCCTGGCTGTGAGAAATGCTGGTGCAGATCTGTGATTGCTAGAGCTAATTACTTGTGTTTCGTGGAAGGAAGTGACTTGGCAGCTGTGGGAAATAAGAGCTGTGCATGCTCCTTTGTATTCAATTGACCTGGGCTGGGCCTCAAGCTGGAAGGGAAAAGGCAAGTGGGTGGAAGTCGGAAAAGAGCGCCTGGCCCCTTCCTGTCCTATGCCCAGTGCTGACTCCACAGTCCTGCCAGGGACGAAGGCCTGCAACAAACAGCTGAATAAAGGCCCTGGGATCAACGCGGCAGCGCCCGCTTCTGAGTATTAAGCTACCGCCTCCCGAAGGTAACGGGGGTGCACGGGGGTGCACAGTAAGAGTAAACTGTACCCTGCCGTCACTGTACTTCCGGCTCCAGCCATCTGCCCCGCCCCTTCCCCATGCCGTCTCACCCAGGCTCCTGGCCTGGACCCAGCACTCAGGTCTGGCCAGTCCCTTTTTCACACTGTGGCTACGCTGTGCCCAGGACCACCGAAGCCAAGCTCGCTCGTCTACTCCCAAGCCTCCTGGGTGACCCCACACTGACCCCCCTTATCTCTGTCTGAATTCCTGCAGCAGCTCCCGCCCTTTACTCTTTGGGGAACCGCCCTTCATTGTCTTGCCGCCCACCCACCCACCCACCCTGCGGGGCCGCTGGGGTGATGCGGTGAGGAACAGGATCAGCAGTGCCGCCTCTGCAGCCAGACGGCCAGGTTCAAAACAGGCTCAGACAGTTAAGAGTTGGGAGAACTGGCAACAGTTTCCACCTCGATGTTATTTGTTATTTCTGCACCTCATAAAACGAGGGTTAAAATCCCAACTCCCTCGAAAGGTTGTATGAGAAATAACATGAGAAAATACATGTACAGTGCTTAGTATAATTCCTGGTACATAGTGAGTACTCAAATGATGATGATGATGATGATGAATACTGGATGCACGCCAGATGATTTGCACCCCATATTTCTACTCTATTGTGGGCAAGTTACTTCTCTTGCCCTTAGTCTCTCGATTGTCTAACAAGTCAATCAGCAGCATCTGCGCCACAGGGCTGGTGAGGAAATTAGACAACGCCCGGGAGAGTCCTCCACACATGCTAAATTGAGTGAGATACGAATATGAGATTTCCTCTTGAATCCCCGCATACTTGCATGACACTGGGACGAAGCGATGACTCCCTGAATGTTTGCTGGCTGCTCTGAACAAAGATGTCGGCATGGAGCCTGCAGAGTTGCAGTGATGCTGATGTTAGCAGGAGTGTTGTCACTGACATTAATACACAGGAAGAAAAAGGGCCGATCCGCCCCTGGGCCTGTTCACATCTGATGCAAGGCCGCCGCTTGGAGGGCTCAGTGATGCTCCCAGGAGGGCTTCTCGCTGGCCCCACGCCAAGGCTCTCCCTGTTGCCTCTCTGTGTCCACCACAGGCCCAGGAACCTGGACAGCAGCTCCACCTGGTAGCAACACAGAAGCATCATAGTTTCTGACACGAGGCTCAGAAGGACAGAAGCTTACTGTGCTTTAGTGGTGTCTTCTGTGGTTGGAGGAAATTTTCTCTGGTTTTATGTAGTCAGTCAGTATGAGCATTTACCACTTTCTCCTCTTCTCTCTTCCTCTTTCCCTCCCTCTTCCTCTCTTCCCTGTAGGCTGATATTAATCTGCAACAGACTTCATCAGCTCCATCTCTTGAGTGCCTACTACGTGCCAGGTACTGTTCTAGGTGAAGGGAAACAGGCATGAGCATAACAAAGATGCCTGCCTTCGTGGGCTTCACTCCAGCTGGAGAGATAGACAGTAAAAAGACAGAGAAGTAAAACATGCAGTAGTAGTAGTACAACTACATGATAAGTTTCTAAGAAGAAAAAAGCTAAAACGAGGGGTTTGGAGAGTGTCAGGAAGGTGGGTGAAGTATTAGGTAGGACAGCTTGGAAAGACCTTTGTTATGGGTTGAACTGTGTCCCCTCAAAATTCACATGTTGAGGTTCTAACCCCCCAAATCTCAGAATGTGACCCGATTTGGAGATAAAGTCTTTACAAAGGTTATCGAGTTAAAACGATGTCATTACGTGGGGCCCTGAATCCAGTATGACTGGCATCCTTGTCAGAATGGTAAATTTGGAGACACACACAGGGAGATCGCATGTGACATGGACAGACGTCTACAAGCCGAGGGAGAGGCCTGGAGCACGTCCTTCCCTCACAACCCTCAGGAGGGACCAGACCTGCCAGCACCTTAATTTCAGACCTCAGCCTTCAGAGCTGTGAGATGCATTTCTATTGACTTGTCCACCCGGTTTGTGGTACTTTGTTATGACGGTCCCGGGAAACCAGTGTAGCCTTGCCGAGAAGACTGGACGAGAGGGAGCCAACCATGCAAATATCTGAGGGACGAGCACTGCAGGCAGAGAGCAGGGCAAGTGCAAAGATCCTAAAGGTTTTAAGGACCAACAAGGAGCCTGGCGAGGCTGGAAGCCAGAGGTAACACGGCCAGGCCCCACAGAACCTGGATGTTTCCTCTAGCTCAGAGGAGAAACCACTGGAAGATTTCAAGCAAAGAGCAATAGGATCCAATTTGTGTTTCAACAAGATCACTCTGGCTGCTGATCTTTCAACTGTAGAGGGGTAAAGATGGAAGCAGAGCCATCAGTTAGGAAGCTAGTGGTATAATCCAAGCAAGATACCATGTCGATTTCCACTGGTTGGGGGCAGGGGGTGGATGTAGAACAATTCTCGATCTGTCTGCAAGGTAGATTTGACAGCCTTTGCCGATGGATCGAATGTGGGCAAAGAGAGGAGTTAAGGGTAACGCTGGGATTTTGGCTTGAGAAACTGGAATGATGGCATTGCAACTAATTGTTAGGAGAAAGACCATGGAAGTAGCAGGTTTGAAAGGGAACATCAAGAGCTCGGTTTGGGATGTATTCCGTTGGAGATGTCCACTAGACATGGACTGGAGCCAGAGTTGTTTCTTTACAGCAGATCTAGCTTGTATGCTAGATATGCATCAGCTTAAAGCCCACCCACATCGTGCACTCACCAGGGTCAAAGGTGAAAGCTGAGGCATTGCAGGCAAAGAGTATGTGCTTTGAGTTGAGTTAAGCTCAACAAGGGCCCTTCCAGCCTCCAGGTCCACGTTCCAAGCAAGCATTCCCAGAACAGAACCCTCTAAATGTCACCAAACACATATCATCCCGTTGAGCAGCAGGTCATCTTGGGCCATCAACTGTGGCTCTCCAGACACTTCCTCTACCAACCACGCCTTCGACTTTGACTTCACGGATTCCTTTGGCGGCTGCCTTCTCATTCAGGCTTTCCTTCCCAGAATCAATTCAGAAACACGAGCTACAATCTTGTCATCACAGATTCTGGAGGCTGCAGTTAGCCAAGACGAAATGCAATGCGCCTGCGCCACATGCAGTAACAGGCCCTCGACAGGGGCTTTTGGAAGTGGTTACGGATTTTCCATTCAGTTTTTCCATGGCACAGCCAACGACAAACTTTATCCTTCATGGGAAATAACCTTCTGTTACCCTCAGAACAATCTGAAGGAAGGAATTTTTTTTATCTACAAAGTGCCCAGCCCAGCACATGGTGCACCTTGGACCCTTAAGGAAGAATTTGTTGACAGTGACCAAAATGTGAGTCCTTAGCGACATCTGGTGGGCTGTGGGGAGTTTAAATCCTGTGCAGAACTGAAGTCAGAATTGCGTGCTCTTGAGGACCCCAGTTGAACCGCAGGGCACAATGGGACACTGTTGACAGCTGGCAGCGGAGTGATGGGCCATGGCTTGGCTGCTTTGCGGTACCAGGTCACCGTCCAGTGGGTTCTTGTTCTCTGTTGTTACAGTACCATGCAGAGGGTTTTATTTTGGGGTTTTTTTTTGGTTTGGTTTGGTTTGGTTTAAAAACAGACATCTAGGGTGTAACAAAGGAGCTAAACTAGAGAATGTTAGTGCGTGAAGGCATCACGCAGTGTCTGTAGTCTGTCGTCTCCTAGGGGAAGAGGACGGGCAGAGAGACAGGACAGGATGGATCAGTCACGTTCTCACTTCTACCCCCCACCCCCCCCCCCCGCCATGGCCCTCAGAAGAGAGTGAAATCCCCAAACATGACTCCCCAGGCACGCCGATCTGACCCCCGCTTCCTTCCCCCGCCTCTCTGGGTACAGCTCCCCACCCTCGCCCCACTCCCCAGAGACACACACGTTGGCCCCGCACCAGCTGAGCCAAACCTTTCGGGTGCCCTCCCAGGCCTCTGGGGTGATCTTTCAATAAGCGATTATTGAGCAGGTCCTCCGTGCACTAGGAGGCGCTGTGACAAACGTAGGGCTGCAATGGTGAACTAGCGTCCCAGGCCCTGCTCACTGAGCTGTGGATGTGGGCTGCTCTTCCCCGCGTCTCTTCGCTGCTCTTCATTAAGTGACTCTCCCTCGTGCCCCGGTCTCAGCTCCTCCAGGAAAGCTGCCCCCGCCCCTCTACTACCTTGGATGCTCCTCTGAGGGACGCCTATGGCCCCTCGGCTTGACTCCTCTCCAGTTAAGTCACGGGCGGCCACTGCCGGGGCCTCACCTTCACCCCCGACTGGATTAGATGACGCCTCAGGGAACAGGCTGTCTTTTTTTACCCAATTTGTCAGCGTTCATCACAAAACCAGGCATGTGCACGACGTACTCCTGTGGTCGGAAGAGCTAAGGTAACTGTCACAGACCAAGGTAAAGGACACAATCGACTGCAGTAGCAGGAGACTCGGCCGCTGAGCTACCTCTGCTGGCTTCCGGTCCCCATGAGGGTGGAGCTACCCTATGTCCCTGCCTGATAACGGGTGAGGACCTCCAGGAGCTGGGTGAGGTGAGGGAGGTCCCTCCTGGTCCCTCCCAGTGTTCCCGCGTCTGCTTCTCCAAGGAGCTGGTAGCAATTTCAACACTTTCCTGAGCGCTTATTGCTAAGGTGAAGCCAAGTTCATGTTCTCAGGGAGGGTTCCTGGTAAACCCTCCCAAGGTCTGTGCCAGGAGCAATCAGTCCAGGGGTCCCTGGGCCACCACTGTCACGCTCTTCCTCAAAGCTCCAGAACACTGTTTCCGATTCCTAGGAGACCATGGGAGGCATTAGCTAAGCGGTGCTCAGAAACAACATTCGCGCTGAACATTCGCGCTGAACATTCGCGCTGACTAGGGAGGCTGAGAATCCGTGTCCTCTGCTCACCTTTCACCTCGGCACTGTCACCCCAGGGCTAATCACTTTGGCAGCTCACAGATCCCACAAGGGCTAAGAATTTCCCCATCACGGTGGCTGAGCCACCCTGCTTCCCAGCTATTTATAAGCATCTGGAACATTCCCAGGGGTAGCCTCAGTGGGCAGCCTGCAGCCTGACAAATTGGGGTGGGGGTGGGGGTGGAATACAAAGACAAAGCTTCATTTTCTTCCCTCTCATCTTTCCCATGAAAGAGCCTCGATGGCAGATCCAGAAAGAAAAGAAGGCAAAGTCATCAGCTTTTCACCCTCCAGTCACTGGTATTGGCCCCATGGTTGCCTCTGGGCTACGTTTGTTCTTCGGAGAGGTGGGGGGTGGGGTATGAGGCCACACTTCGCTGGAGAGGACAGAGTCAAGATGCTGGGATCAGCCAGTGGTCCTAGAGGAACCCATTTTTTTCTGTGGTGCATTGAAATTCCCATTTGCCCTGGGGCAGAGTTCTCCTCAGAATCAGAGGTCAGTAAAGGCCTGGGACAAAGCACAAGTGTAGCCTGGAAGCCAAGACATGCTCATAGGGAATGGAGATAAACGGGCATTTCAGAGCAGCCAAAGCAGTGGGCGTGGGGCATTGCCCCTTCCCCTGGCTGGCAGTGCCTGGTCACTTGGTCTCCAAACAGTCCTTCCATTTTGGAGATGCCAGTTTGGTTTGGACCCAAGGCTTTATTGTTTTGGATGAGAGTGGGGAGGATTGACAAGAAAAAAGGCTGCCCCCCCCCACCCCGGACAATAAATGTGACACTTATCCGCATTTCATGCTTCTGTGCTACGCCTTCCTGGTATGGAGGGCACTCTTTTTTGAGAGGGTTGTTTTAATTTATATTTTAAGAAAAGGTCCCAATCTTAGGATTTTTTGTTTTTGTTTTTAATAGTGCAAATCCTGGCAATTCAGAACAGCTTAGTGTCTTCATTTAGATGTTAAAAAATAGCTCACTAGTTCCTCTGCCTTGCTGTTTATTTCAGTCCATGTTCTGTTTGAAAGATCCCCAGAGTTTGAATCAGGAACTCTGAGTCTGGTCCCTGCTCCACCTTATGGACGGGTGACCTTGGTCGGGTCACGTATCCTCTCTGAGCCCAGTTTTCTAACATTCTGTGTTTGCAGAATCATAGGGAGGGAAGAGACACGGCTTGGTTAGCTCACCGTGTCGCCATGTCATGACTGTTTTGATTCTCTTTTGGAGAGTTCATTCATTCACTCGCCCAACAAATGTTTGGTATATGCGGGAATCATGACAGGCACGAAGATGCAAAGTTGAGTAAGACGCGGTCCCTGGATGAACAGGCAGCATGCTATGATGGAAAGACACCGATTTTCTGAGGGGCACAACCAGGTCCTAGCACTGATTAGCTGGTGTGTTTAGCTAAGTTTCTATAACTTCTCTGAGCCTTAGTTTTCTCAGGATATAATGGGGTTATCCTATAGAGTGGCCAACCATCCTGGTTTGCCTGAGACTGAGGAGTTTCCTGGGACACAGGAATTTCAGAGCTACCACCCAGAAAGTTCCAGGCACATCAGGACAAGTTGGTCACCTAAATGAGAGGTGAGTTGAAATGACACATAGAACGGGCCTCTAATAGCTGTTCTAAAAGTGCAAGCTTCCCGTGCATACATGTGCACAGGCAGGCACAGACACCCACACCCACACGCATAATACTGAAAAGGGGGGGAAATGTAAACAAATAAGTATGGCACCGCTAAGGCCCCACAGGGAGAGCAGGACTGCTCAGGGGAGCCAGAGGAGGCAGCAGAGAGCAAGAGCCCTGGGGTTGGGTACCGAAGGGAAAGGAGGATTTTATCAGGTGAAGTGATGACTAGAGAGGTGCGTCCTGCACATGAAGCGTTTGTAAATCGACGAAAGCTTCAGAGCTTAGAGCTCTGTGGGATGTCCTGTGTGGCTAGAACTAAATAGGCAAGATGCTAAAGGTAGGTTCGATTTGTATAGGAAAGGCTTTATGTGTGATTTTAAAAGGCTTGGACATCATTTTTAAGATCTCTAGACACCTTCGATGATGCAGAAATGTTTAAAGGATCAGATTAAAGGTAAATATAGATAGAAGTTCTGTCTTTCTGTGCTCCAGTGAATTATCTTGCCTTCTTCCCTGAGTAAATCCTCCTGCCCTCCAACCCCCACAACTTGAGAGAGCACAGTGGAGAGTCATGGAAGGTTTTAGATTAAAGCAAAAACAGACATGATCAGATCTGATTTTTTGGAAAATGCCTCTGGCTGCCTATAGAAGGGGCTGGAAGCAGAGATTGGTAGGAGGCTGTTGTAAAAGTCTAAGAGAAAGGTACCAGTAGCCTGGGCTAAAGTAGCAGCATGGGTATACAGGGAAGGTGACAGATTGGAGAGATATTTAGGAGGCGAAATCAAGAGGAACTGTGAATGAGAATGGAACTGATGGAGTTAAATGCATGCAAATTGAAAGATGCCCACAAGGAGAGATGCTCCCTGAGAACTGCATTAAGTTTCACTGACATTTTCGATCCACACTCCAAATGTGATGCAGAGAAACAGCCAGGGCCATATTGGGACTTTCATGGGCCCTAGACACTTTGCTTTCATGGGCTCCTTACTTCTTTAAAAATGTGTGTGTGTGTGTGTGTGTGTGTGTGTGTGTGTGTGTATAAATATTTTATACATTTTAAACACACATATTACATATATAAATGCATATTTTCCAACTGCATTAGTATAAAGATGTATATAATCTGGGAGTATTATATTCCTTTTTTTTCCTTCAGATTTTAAAAGAAGTTAAAAATACTTTCCCGGGTCTCGTAAAGTATCGGGGTGGGGGGTGGTGCTCAGGCAGTGCCAGCCTTCGGGTGCCTAGAGGATAAGCCAGCCACGGAAGCCAGTCAGGTTCTGGTTGCACTCAAATTCCACAGGATCAATGTGAGCATGGAGCGCCATCTAGTGGCTCACATGCTCGTAAGCTGCTTATGTCTTGCAAAAATCTGCAAAACCTTCACTCAGGAGTCCCATACCAGACACAATTCCTGTTACTACTGCTTAACTCAGAGCCAGACTGCCCTGGACACTAGGTTTTGAAGCTGTCTGGTTTGCAGGCAGACAAAGTGATAACTCAAGAGTACAAGGAGAGCCCCATAGTGCTGAAAACAGCCAACAGTTCCCTCTTTTCATCAAAACGTGTAGTGCAGTAGTTTTCCAACATTTTTATGCTTGAGACAATACACTGAAGGGAGTATTAAAGTTTTAAAAAAAAACAAATTTGAAAACAGTGAAAAGCACATTTTAAAACAGTAAAAGAATCAGATTCACAATAGTCACTCCAGTCATATTTCTTGCTTTCTTCTCTCCTGAGAATTCCTTCTATACCTACAAGGCGAAGGCACCCCACATGTGATAAGTGGCCAGTCTTTCCTTGTGGCCGAACTCGAGATGACCACGTTTCGGCTGCAATATTGTAGCCCTTGCTCTGTTCTGGCTACTTGAGACTCGCTCAGCGAGCATTGCATCTGACACGTCACCAGAATGGGGTCCATCGTTCTCACAGAAAGACAGAGGAGGCTCGCTGTGCATCTGTGGTACAGATGTTGGCACACTGGCTGACAGCCACTGCAGTAATGTCGTCTGCTAAGATTCGGGAGGTTTTCTTTCTAAAGACATATATTTATAAAATATGTTTACTAATAATTGCTACCATACATATTTTGGGGGGTTGAATTGTGTCCCCATCCCCAAATTCATGTTGAAGTCCGAATTTCCAGTACTGCAGAACGTGATCTTATTTGAAATAGGGTCACTGAAATTAGTTAAGATGATGCTAGATCTCAATCGGCATTTCATACCATCCTGTTACTATAGCAACATGTACAATTTAACACTGAATTCAAGACATCCCTATATTAAAAAAAAAAAAAAGCCCTTGGCCATTTTTCCATAATCCAGCCTCCAGCTTCCCACTCAGTTCCTCTACTGCATCCCTCTTGGAAGCAGAATGAAATTTTCCTAATTTCAGCTCTCTTCGGTCACCATCCCCAGAGTTGAGCTCCGGGCCAAACTGCATATCAAAATCCATTTTGGAATTTGGCAGATTGAAAGGGTCTTTCATTTTTCTAGGAACCACTCTCAAAAAGACACTTAGGATTATAGATAGCAATTTCTTTTCCTTCGTTGCAGTCATGTTGCATTATTAGTCGGCCACCATGCATGATTCCCTTTTTCACCTAATCCTCTGCTACTTCCAACACGCTACATGAACTGCTTTGGGCACCTAGATTCTGATGGCTGGCAGGAGTACCCAGTGGGGATTAGAGCTTTGTGGAGTTTCTACTGAATTATCTTATGTTCTCATGGACACGAGCATTTATCAGTGATGTTGAAGAAAGTCCTTTTTGCAATGAGATAATGTTGCCTGTGTTAGGTTGTTTGTCTTAGTGAATAACTTTGATTTGCTTGAAGTAAATATCTTGTGAGAGGGTAACTCAATTGAATTGCTTCTGCAGATGATGTGCAGAGTTTTAAACATACTATTTTCTCCTAAAAACAGCTGAGCACATCGAGTAGACATCCCTGCCTGTGTGAAGGAGCATGGCAGGCACGTACACAGAAATCGGGGCGCTTTCTCCTGCAGGCAGGGCAATCATTTTGCCCCCTAGCCCAGGGCATACATCCAGTGGCAAAACACATGGGTTACCAAGGGCCAACTGAGTTTGAGGTGGTCCCAGGAATATTATGATGATTTAAAGGAAAACGAAATTGATAAAGTAAGATCAATTGCTCAAAACTCTGTCCTTACCAGAAATTAGTTCCTGAGCAGGATTCGAAGCAAAGATCAGCCATGAGCAGCCGCGAAGTTATGCCCGCCGACAAGACCTGAATCTGGTGTGCAGGGGGCTGCACAAACGTGCCCAGAAGGACACCTGCTTGCAGTGCAATGCTCTGCGGCTTCCATCTTGAAATTCTGAAAATTTTGAATTTGTGTTTTGTCAGCGATGTCCAGTGGAACGATGGGGCCAGAGCCAGGGGCTTGGAGGCTCTTCAGATGGGGGGCTTTGTCTTTTAGAATGCCTTATAATCTTTTTGTTGTGACCTGGACCTGCTGTGCGGGGGTGAAAGGAACTGAGGGGAATAGGCCATTAGTGTGAGAGTTGATGTTTATCTGGCCAGGGGTTTGCACTTTGTTTCCTGTTTGCTGTAGCTGTACGTGTTAGAGGCCGACCACCTCTTTGTCCTGTTTTTGGCTCCCCTGTCATTGGTGGATTTCCCCAGAGCCTGTGGCATCTTCGGAGATGCACAATTGCCTCAGCCGTTACACAGGAGCACTAGTGATATGGAAGGTGACAGTGGTCCGTGTCCGTAGTCCTATGATTAAGTGGCAGTCTGTTAGTGAGCCTGTGCCCCTGGGCTGTGGCCTTCACAAGAGCTTCTCATTTTACTTCATTGTCTTATTTAACCCCTTAGGTGAGACAGGGAGGCTAGAGGGGGCTAAAGTGGGAATCGCCCCGCCCCCAGGTTGAGTAGATGCTGGTAAAAGCCCAGCAGGTGAGGCGCTGGTAAAACAGTTGCTCCGGAGGGCAGGCTTGTTAGGAAGGCCAGACTGCTCTGGGTTAATAGTGGCCGTTTTTCCTTACCCCTTTGCGAAGCAGGAGGGGATTTTTATTCCAGATCGGAATCATGGCTGTGAGGACCTGGGAGTGTCCTGGAGGTACCCCTCAGGAAGTGTGGGAGCTCCCTGGAGTTTTACCTCTCGGAACTTGTCTGCACTGAGCCTCCGTCAACTACTCGATGACACGTAGCCTTCTCCACCCGGCACTGAGTTCCACAGAGGTTTCTGCACCCGTGATTCTGCTCAGGTGAGTCGCAATTCTCTGTACCTACCTGCGGTCGCTCCAGTTTGGCGGGAGGCAGTGTCTTGTTCTGTGACCTCAGTTCTCTAATGTATCTGAGAAGAGTTGTCGACTTCCATTTTGCTCAGCATTTTTTGCTATTCTGTGGGCAAGACAAACAGCTTCCAAGCTTCCTTACGTGTTGAACTGGAAACCGAAGGCCACTAATACAATGTTTTACATTTGTCTACAGTTTTAATGATATGGGATGGAGCATGGTCTTGGGAAAGAGCGTGGGCTTTGGAGACCTGGACTGGGGTGTATGCTGATCCCCCTTTTCCTGACTGTTGCACTTGAAGCCTCCCTCCTTGGTGTAGTCCGTGAGGTGGCCTCATCCCCCATACTCAGGAGCATCTCAGGCCCCAGCCCAGACAGACTGAATAGAATCCCCTTCTAACAAGATCCCCTGGTGATTTCTGTACGTGTTAAAGTTTGAAAAGCTCTGGATCGAAGTGACTTCATGCCTTTGAGCATTAGTTTCTCGGCTCATTCCCAAACTGTGAGCTGAGGCACCCTGGGGTGCCTCGCAGGAAGCTCTCTGGGATATTTTTGAATTCCAAGGGAAGCAGCGCAACAGCTGTTCAGCATTGCGTGAACCACCAGCTTGCGAGAGTTCAGCTTCATCATTAAATCACTACATTCTTTTTGAGGCCACATCAATGTGAAGCTGGGATTCAGCTGGGATAAAATACTTGTACTTCGTGAAACGCAGGGTGGAATGAGAAATGAGCTGGAGCCCTGTCTGACACCGAAGTCTGACAGGCTGTGCAGGACCCCACAGGTGCTCGGTTGCTGGGAGAGCTCTATGAATTAAAGTGTTTGAACCTGACTACGTAATCAGTAGAGCTGTTAGGTATTTCTTTTCCCTGGGGTTACTGATGCACAGGAGCACCCGTGAACTGAGGAAGTCTGCGAACCTCTGGTTTCACATTGGGTTAATTACTTCCCTCTCACTTGATTTTTTGAGTGGATTAAACGAAATGAGGTATAAATAAATCCCTGTCCATTGAATGTTAATTCACTTCACTTTGCCCTTATTCAATCCGCTACTTTTCCTGTGGAACTTCATCTGTATTCTTTAAAGACGTGCAAAGCCATCCTACCAAGGTCAGCAGACGCTGCTGGCCATTATCAATTTCTCTACTGTGTAGTGCTTACATGGGTATCGTTCTCTGTTGTTTACAAAGCCCTTCACACACACAATCTCCTTGAATTTCACAGCCTCATGAGAAAAGACAAGGAGGTATTATTAAATCCATTTTAAAGAAGAAAAACCAAAGCCCCCAAATTCAGCGAGGTTTCATAATTGCACAAGCTCACACAACAGCATCTTTTGCTACCCCAGATTAGTGCCCCTTATATTTCTTACTGCCTGGAGGAAAAGGAAGCTATTTGAGAATTGGGTGGGATGTGGGCAGGGAGTTTTAATTTAAACTCTGCAGCTGGTTGGAATGCTAGCTTCCTGCTAGAGCAGAAGGCCATTCACTGTAACTACCGAAGTCAGCTGACAGCTGGCCTGAGGGTCACACTTGTGACACTGCGGTATCATTGGAGCCCAGTTAACTTCCCCAACTTGCCATGAAACTGCACAGGTCCTAGGGCAGCAGCCGAAGTCAGCCCAGCCTGCTGGGTGATTCCCTTGGACACTGAGCACCTGTCGCGGGGGTGTGGGGGTGTTGCTGCAGGGAGACACACTGTCCCTCAGGTGATCTCTACCTCCTCAGTGACTTGAGAGAAGTGGCAGCCTTTGAAATGGAAAAGGGCCTTGGAGATTGCATAATACCCCACTCCCTTGTTAAAGCTGGCTTTTACAAAATGGGCTTCAACCCCAGTGCCTGGCAGGATATAGGATGGGACTGGAAGAAAGAAGTGGGTCCTTGATTCCTCAGGTAACATGCACAGAAGTTGGAGATAGTCTGGCTCCTTTCCACTCTCTGATGGACAGATAGAAGTGAAAGAAGTGACTTGCTTACAGAGCTTGGGCTCCTGTTCCAAGGTGGCCCAGCAGCTGGATAACTACACCGTGAGAGTTGAGGAAAGGGAACTCTCTACTCTGCCTCATTTATTTCCATTTCAGGTGATCTAATGAGCCTTACAGGCACAGAGAGGCCATTTTGGAGAATCTGAGTAGGTCAGGGGATTGGTAATGGCCTTTGGTCCCTGTGGCAGGTATGCTTAAGCCTGAAAAGGCCGGGACAATTCATGGAAGGCAACTGAGGCCTCCATAGAGAACAGTGAGAGATGAGGAGAGCTACTTCAGAGCTGTGAGGGTAGAGCCCTCACAGATGGGATTCGTGCTCTTAAAAGATAGATAGGACTTGCTTCCCTGTCACGTGATCACCCAGCAGGAAGACATCAGTCTGCACACCAGGAAGAGGGCCCCCAGGGCCTACCATGCTGACACCCTAATCTCTGATTTCCCAGGCTCCAGAATTGTGAGACACAAAGATCTGTTATTTAATTCACCCCGTGACTATGGTATTTGTTATATATAGCAGCTGGAGCTAAGACCCCAGAGTGAGGGAGACCTCAAAAATTAAGTCCTCTGCCTCCAGGTAGTGCCCCATGGTTTGCCCCTTAGGGAGGAGGAGAGGAAGGTGGCGTGGGTGTGGGGAGGTGGGGAGGCAACTGCGGTGGGCTAGGATTCCTACTCACCAGCAGGCTGCCCTCCCATCCCACCACCCTCCTCCTGCAGGGCTAAACCAATCCAGGAACGCTCCTTGGTCTCTTTCCTTTCCTCCCACTCTGTCCCCTTTTTATCTGCCTTGAGCAGTTGTTCCCCGGGAAATTCCCCACTCTACCTAGATTTTTAGGTTCTTCTGCTGAAATACTATTTGGGGGATGGGATGGACCCGGATGAGCGCAGACACTCAAAAACGGGGAAGCCCTGGCTCCAGGGCCTGCTCCGCGGGGACAGTCGAGCGGATTAAGTGTTTTCCCTCTAGGACACTAGGGCCGCATCTTTCCTTCTGTGGGCTCATTTAACACTAACTGAAACACTAACCGGCCAGGAGGCCGCTGGTCCTTTGATTGCCTGAAAGACTCCCAGTCTTCCTTCAGGGTCTCTCTGGCCAGCCGGGGGCCAGCAGGGCACCACTCCGAAAAATTCCCCCGGGCGCTCTTGGGCAGCAGCCGCTGGCGGGTGGTCAACAGCTGCGCCAGGGTCCTGCGTCCCTCGCTCAGTGCGGCCCTCCTGCCCGCGCGCTGCCGGGACCCTCTGCCCAGAGCATCATCACAGCGCGTTGCACATACCACGTCACCTCGGCAGGTGTCACTGTGGTCGGGAAAGTGAGTGCTTGGGAGCAGTGCACCTCCTGACTTGGCATGGGGAGACCAGGGGAGGGAACACTAAACCGAGCTGTAAATAACTGCAGCTCCCAAACGGACTAAAAATGTTCCCCAAGATGAAAAAGTTTTTCCCCTTCAGTGGCTGAGACTTATGCAGAAGGCGATTTTTTTTTTTTTTTTTTTTTTTTTGGAAAGCAGAGCTGAGACCTGAATCAAACTCTTCCTTATCCCATGGGGTCCGATGGCCCCTTCTCCCTGGACTTACCTGGGGCCAAAGGCGGATGGTTCTCGAAAGGCAGCAGTACCCCTTGGGGAGCTTTAAATGCAGATCCCGGCCCTCACTTTAGTTTCTTATTTGGAACTAATGGGACACTGATCAGGAATATGCATTTTTAACAAGGGCCTCTGGCGTCGCAATTAGTGCTGTGTCTGCTTGGAAAACACTAAGTGAAAGAGGCAAATTAAATCAGTTTCCTGAAGATTTTGAAATAGATTTTAAAAGATGTTTCACGGACTAATTAGAAAATTACATAAGTCATTTTACCTTCAAAGGGCAGACAGAAAATGACCATTTTCACCACTTCTGTGACTGCATTTTGGGTCCGATTACTATCAAACACCTGCTACCGTGCCAAACCCTTACTCACTTGTCTCACTTGTGTCTCCACAACTTGATGGCATCAGTCTCTTCACACTGGGAAACGGACTGTCTGAGGTTAAGGAACTTGCTCCGAGTGGCCCGGGCAGAATGTCGACTCCACGTCGAGTAAGCCGGGCCACAACAGCGTTGTCATTCTCTGTGCAGTTTGTATAAATGGATAAGGGAAGCTGAGCTCTTGGTCTGTCAGTCTGATCCCAGATATGGTGATAGGCAAGTTCTTTGGAGCCGGACGCGGAAAATGTGCTAGAGATTTAACTTGGAGGTTAACTGCAAACTCAGCAGGGGTTTGGAGTCCAGATTTGGTCCAACACTGGTCATTTCCGTGTATCAGTCAGTGTTTAGTCCTTTGTACTGATTACAAAAGCAAATTTATAGCGACAGCCCTAAACCAAGCCACCTTCAGCTCTCGCCTTTATTCGGCAGCCCCCAAACTCCCTGCCTCCGCGCGCCCCCTACAGTCTATTCTCCGCACTGCAGCCAGAGTGAGCCTTTTAAGCAATGTCAATTGGATATTGCCTCTCAAACCTTCCAATGGATTAGAATAAAATCCAAAATGCTAACTGTGGCACTCGGGGTTCTAGTGGCTATGACCCAGGGTACCTCTCCCCTCACATCTTCTACCATTCTCCACTGCCCACTCAGCTCTTTCTTCTCTCATTCCCACTTTAGGGCCTCACCCACTAGAGTATAGTGGCCCCAGGGGACAAGAACTTTGCCCCGTACACTGCTAAATCGTCATTGCTGGCATTTGACAAATAATTGTGAGTGAAATATTTATGAAGTAATTTGTGAATCATGTTCGACTCTTGGATGTTGTTTCTTGAGGGAAATTAGAGTGGGAGAAAGCTCAGCAATGTTCTATTTCACGTCGATGTGTCAGTAAGTTTTTGGAAGAGGAAGGGAGGTTGCTGTTTTCATTACTGGGTTGGTTGGTTGTTTTGAAAAAAGTTGCTCGCCAAAGATCAGTTGGTGGTTATCTCACCATCTTGGGTAATGTTGGGAGCCCGGAAGCAAGGCTGGAATTTCCTGGGGTCTGAACTGAAGTGACCCCGCCTGCTTCGCTCTGCATCCCCAGTTCTTTGGTCCGACAGCCACCCTCCCTCTCACTGCCACCATATGCCTCTCGCCATCTACCAGCCCGAAATGTTATTCAGTAGCTGCCTCCGTGCCGACAGCCACTGTATGAAAGTTATTATTTTTATCTATACAAATATATAGGAGCAATTGAATTTAGTTCTCATTACGGATAAGGTTTCTGTCATTCTTAAAGCTTTTTTCTGTATCTGAAAAAACAAGACCCAAGTTAAACTTGGGTTTTTCCGTAACAGAGGCAGATTTATAGGGAAGTGAATATATAGCTGACGGAAAGTTCAGAAGTACGTATCTGCACGGTGTCTTCTGAGGTTGTAGGCATGACCTAGGAATGCGTTCACATGTCACATGTTTTAGTGAAATTTGAAAACTAAAATATCTCAACTGTGCTCAGTTAAAACTACTCTCTTTTTCCTCTTTAGCTTTTCCCCTAATGACTTTTTGCATGTGATGGCATTGGAGGTGACGATGGCATTTTGGGGATCCAGCTAAGAGAACGTTGAATCGCAGATACATTTGGTTTGGATTTCATGGGATATGTTTATTTGGTTCCTTATTATTTCATGTAGAAATAAGCTATATTAAGTTACACTAATTGTCCCAGCATGTGAAGGGCTTACATGAACATACTTATGGGCTACGGTGCTTCCTCACCTGGCATTGTGAAACAGAGGCGCCCAACACCAAAGCATGTACATAATGAAGGAGAAATAGTGTTGAAATGTGCAAAGCCAGAAGCTAGTCTGTGTAAAACTTGTGTGATCATCGGAACTTTAATATTGTAAGTAAAAGATTTCATTCTCACTGAGGCTGGGTCTAAGCAGAAGTCATATCCTGTTGGAGATCAATTTAAAAAATCATAATGGGCCACCACAACGCATTTATGACAAACTGATTCATAATTGTCTTCAATTTATAATATTTAATATATTACTACCTTAAATCCTTAAGACTTATACCTGAAACAAAACCTGATAGAGGTTTTTCTAAATTTGGCAATCTTAAAAATCTTCATGACATTGAGAATAAGTTATTTCTATTTGATATTATAAAAAGCATTAACATATAAAAAGTGTGCAGCTAAAAATGTAGGAAAAAATAATGGTGGGCTGGTCAGTCACCTAAGACACTACATGTATTTCTTATAATTACATATAAATTATGTATATAATCCTGTGTCTCCAGATTTTGTGATATTTGTGGTGTTTGTTGGTTTTTTACTAATTTTTTATTGAGATGCAATTGACAAATAACATATTAGTTTCAGTTATATAACATAAGGATTCAATTTAGGCACGTATTGCAAAATGATGACCACAATAGGTCTAGCTAATATCCATCACCACATAGTTACAATTTTTTCTGGTGATGATAATTTGTAATATCTACTCTTTTAGCAGCTTTCAGATATACAATATAGCATTGTTAACTGTCATCACCACACTGTGCATCACGTCTCCAGGACGTATTTATTTTATAACTGGAATTTTGTACATTCACCCATTTCACCCACTCCTCACCCCTTCGCCTCTGCCTCTGCCAACCATCAATCTGTCCTCTGCTATCTATGAGCTCAGAGTTTTTCTTCTTTTTTGGATTCCACATATAAGTGAGATCATATGGTATTAGTCATTCTCTGACTTATTTCACTTAGCATAATGGCCTCAAGGTCTATCCACATGTCACAAATGGCAAAATCTCCTTCTTTTTTTACAGCTGAATAAGATTCTATATATATATATATATATAAATATCAAATTTTCTCCATTCATCCATCAAGGGACACTTAGGGTATTTCCATGTCTTGGCTGCAGTGAAAATGGGGGTACAGATATCTTTTTGAATTAGTATTTTTTGGTTCCTTTAGATAAATACCCAGAAGTGGAATTGCTGGATCCTAGGGTAGTTCTATTTTTAATTTTTTGAGGAATCTCCATACTGTTCCCCATGACGGCTTCAGCAATTTAAACTCCCACCAACAATGCCCAAGGGTTCCCTTTGCTTCACATCCTCACCAACACATTGTTTCTTGTCCTTTTGATGATAGCCATTCTGACAGGTGTGAGGTGGTTCGTCATTGTGGTTTTTACTTGAATGTCCCTGATGATGAGTGATGTTGAGTGCCTTTCATGTACCTGTTGGCAATCTATATGCTTCTTTGGAGAAATGTCTATTCAGATCCTCTGCCCATTTTTTAATTGGAATGTTTGGTTTTTTGCTGTTGAGTTGTATGAGTTCTTAAATATATTTTGGATATTATCAGATACATGATTTGCAAATGTTTCCTCCCATTCAGTAGGTTGTCTTTTCATTTTGTTAAAGGTTTCCTTTGCTGTACAGAAGCTTTTTACTTTGGTGTAGTCCTACTTGTTTAATTAGCTTTTGCTGCCTTCTGCCGTCTGTCGGCTCTTTAAAATTTGTAATTGCTTGTGGTTTCATTTTTCATTTAAGTCATCACTTTGTACCTCCCCTACCTATCTATTAATTTTCTGCTGCCCAGAATGGTTGAAAACAGGTAAACAACACCTCCTACAGGAACCTTCCTTATGGGGCTATGAGGGCGTGCGGCATACTACACAGCTAATTCATCGGAAAGGAAGAAATGGATCCAGAGAGGGAGAAACTGGAGAGAGACGGACAGAAATTCACACTGAACAGGCGAAAGCGGGCAAAGAGAAAGTGAAGCCCCAGTAATAACGACTCACTACAAAGAGACACATAAAGCAAAATATTAGGAAAATGTAGAGTACAACAGGCTAAACATTTTACAGGGTTTTCTTAACGCTCTGCCAGGCCTTTCCCAGATGGACGGACCCATTTGTTTAAATGAAGTCTTGCTTACATTATAAGGAGCTGAGCTAATTTTCAACGTCAAGAATTTTGAATACGAGCCGCGGGAGGTGGGAGAACTCACAGTGCTCTAGGGTGGGGAGGTGGCTACACATTCGCCGGCTGAGGATTTCTGGATCCTTCTGGCGGTGGTCACTCGCGTTTAAAGTAGCGATCACCCTCCCGAAGCCAGCCACTTCCTCACAATGATTGTAGTGCTGAAGCCCAGTGCCATGAGACATTCGGCATCGTTAGTGGAAAACTTCCTTTTAAAAAGTCTCTGAAAATGAAGAGTCTAATGGAGGAGGAGTGAAAACTAGAGTGGTGCATGTGGGTGGGTGTCTCGCCCACTTCCTTTTTTTTTTTTTTTCTTTTGATTATAGTTCTGATAAAGTTCTTTTTGAATAAGAAATATATTTTTTAGAACAAAGAAGCCACCTGTAGGATTAAAAATTAAATTAGGGTCTTCAGCAGCCACGTGTAGAAAGGAGAATTTCCTGACATTTCCGAAGTCCTGCGTTTTGACATTGATGGCACGGGGTTTAAGATGTGCTGTCAAAGGGGAATAACGAAAACACGCGGAGGAGGAAAGGGCAGAGATCGCAGGGTCTTTCTTGTCTGAATCCGTAAAAGGAAGCACCTTCCGGATAAGGCCACATTGTCCACTTCCCTCTCTTAAAACTCTAGGCTCCTTCGCCCCCTGATACCAGCTCCGTGGTTCGTCTCCAAGTCCTCCCCCAGCATCTCCAGCTAATGAAGGTCTCGGTCAGATGGCTTCCTCCACACCCGCCTGCCCCAGCTGTGCCTTTCAAAAACACTTAGAAGCTTCAGCCAAGCTAGTTTTCTTTTTAACTT
Organism: Eonycteris spelaea; assembly: GCA_003508835.1. Classification (NCBI taxonomy): domain Eukaryota; kingdom Metazoa; phylum Chordata; class Mammalia; order Chiroptera; family Pteropodidae; genus Eonycteris; species Eonycteris spelaea. The sequence goes on from PUFA01000195.1 coordinate 2,610,535, forward strand.
TCAATTTTTATTGCAAGGTAAATTAAGAGTTGGGAACAATCCCAGCTTAACTTTCCTGCTACTGTCCACTAAGTGGCCACGGGCAATTGCTCGAAAGCTGCAGCCGCCAGATGACAGTCTGACCAGAACAACCCACGGTGGCTGGCAAACCTCGAAAGGGTCAGCAGCCACTCGCGCGCCTCCACAGCCAGCGATTTGTATGCTTTGCTGAACCTTAGATGGAGAAACCAAGCCTCCTGGATCTGTGAAATTTGGATCAGAACTACCTGAACAGCTTCTCCGTCGGCTTTTCTGGGCTAAAGGGACGAAAAATGTCATCGTTGAAAGCTAATGATGATGATATCTAAACAGAAAATTACTTGCCCATGTACATACACATCAAGTCAAATCAGTTCCGGGCCCTGTTCACCTGATGCCGATGACTTTTAGAGTAGCTCAGTGCCGCAGGCGTGAGCATTCGGACTCATTCAGTCCCAGCAAGGCATATAAAGGCAGTGTGGCATACTGAAGGGAAACTGAACCCAGTTCCCGGCCTGCCTCAGTTGCCTCCCAGCAAACAGTGTAAAGCTAGGTAAGTCAATGGATCCCTGGGGTCCTCAGTTTTCCCCTTTTATAAGTGGGGGATGATGTACTCTCCCCTATTTACTTGAAGGGTAGCTACAGATGTCAAAGTGATTAATACTGTGAAAGGGTTTTTAAAAACTCCTATACCAATGTAAATAGAGCATATTATACAAATGACAGATTCTCTACCTCTAACATCTTTCATTAAGGTCTTAAGCCCCAGACCCTGCGGAAGCCGCCTACACACTCTCTCCCCAAGAGCATTTCAGCTGATGGGGCTTCTGGCTTTTGAATGCCTCAGCTTTGGTGATTGATAAGATTCCTTCACTTTAAGTACAAGTCAGTACTATTTGCAAAGTCTTTTTAAGACTAGGTGAACTTCAGGAGTCTTTTATTTGCCGTGCGTTTGGCCTGAACCTCAATCAGCCTCATACAAAGGCTCCTGTGATTGATGAGCATGTGGTGATAATGCCTGAAGTGATGAAATGAATGAATACAAATTAATGCACAGAAAAAATATTAGCGAGCCTACAGTTTTCATCAGCCCTTCCGGTTTTTATTCTGTAATGATAATGAAGTAAATGGCAGGGCGCATCATTAACCTAATGAAGCATTGTCATTGTCTACTCTCTAGACAGATTTTTCTGCTTTACTTATCTGCTCCTATTAGGTTGTTAAGCCCAGTTGTAGTTTTCCGTTATGTTCTATCTTACCTTGCTTAGTTAAGCTAAGAGAAAGGGTATATATTTTTTTCCCCTTACAATTCACTATTCTTTCATGGGGTAAAATATGAAAGTAATTGCCAGTAATAGGAAAACAGACCTCAAAGTTTTCAGATGTGGAAATCCGAATTGGAAAACAAGGACCTTGTTTGTTTTTGTATTTATTTTTTTCAAATTATAAAAGAAGGATATGCTTATTGGAGAAAATCTATACCAAAAAAAATCAAAAGGGACAGGAAAACACCATAGCACGTGGGCACCATCCTTCCAGTATTTTTTCCCAATGCATTTTTTTTTTTAGCTCGAATCATTTGTTGATTCATTTAGTGAACCATTTTTTTGGTCACCACGCTGGGCAGTGTCTTTCTTGGAAGACACTGGTGAACAGGGTAGTTTACCCAGTTTTGTATCTGCTTTCTTCGTTTACCACATGAGTATGTCACGGGCATGCCTGCAAAACTGTTCAGTTATCTTCCGATGTGGATCGCTAACTAATAATCATGTCATGCGCTCAGTCACAAGAAAGTATCTGCCCATTTGTTACTTATAATAAAACCATAATCCTCTAGTGTAGCTGGCCAGTGATGGAGGAGACCCACGAATTCTGACTGTTATCATTTCCTGTGCTATCAAATTTTTAAAAGAAGCAAGTATCCCATGATTCTATTGTAATCTTAGGCATAGATTTTGGAGGCTTGTCCTTTCAAGTTATGGGGCCCAAGAAAATGTTCATGGGCCCAGCTGTTTGTTTGTTTGTGTGTTTGTTTTGTTTTTGGCTGAACAAAAGAGAAGAATGAATGTCGCTGTTTTGATCCTTGCTCACATGGGGTGGGATGGTTTTCTGTAGCATTACCTCAGCCCCCAAGGTCTCTAAAGTTCTGACAGATAAGCCATCCTGTTAGAATACCTACTGTATATGATGGATCAAAAGAAAGCAGAGTGAGAAGTATTTTCCCTCTAAATTATTCAAATTTAAGAATATAGGTACACATCAGACTGCAGCATCTGTAAAAATGTCTCTCTCGCTGGGTTGGAGCAAATCCCTCCCTCCTTAGTCAAAAGCCAATTAACTTCCCACTGACTTAAGTGGCCTCCCCAGTCACAGAGGGATCTCCCTTGTTTCCTTTTGTACACAGGCCTCCCCTCCAGCCTTTTAATGAAATGGTCTAAACATTTGTATACAGTCAACTGAGTGCGGTATTCGCAGTAGGGAAGGCTGAACAAAAGGGAGGTATGAGGCCCACAATGACTTCACGATCCATCCTGAGAAATTACAGAAACTTTCCCACTTTTCCAGTAGTATTTCCTGAGTCTGTCTGTCTCTCTCTCTCTCTCTTTTTTTTCTAGCACAAAGGCAAGGTTTCAGATCACTTTTTCAAAAATAGGTTACATCTGATATTTTTCATACTGTAGAAGTCAACGTATATATGTAAATATTGAGATTAAATTTTTCAGTGTCTAGATGATTCCCTGCTAAATTTTCTGAGAGGTTCATTGGCTTCTGTCACTCATTTTAGTACAGGATAGTAATTTTAAAATACTTATAGGACAAAAATCTTTTTCTCTGATAAGCAGTTGCTGGAAATTAAAAGCGTGGCTACACACACACATGCAACACAAACATATTGTCCAAAAAAAAAAAAACAGCTGGACAGTAGGTAGAGGTAAAAAATAGATTTTATTAAGGACTGTTGTGATAGAGGAAAGAGACCTCAGCATAGAATCAGGCTCAGTTCTGAACACAGCAGGGGCAAGAGGAGATTCACAGCCAAAGAGCAGGGTAGGGGTCAGTGGAAGGAAAATTACTAGGAAACATCAGGTGTGAGGTGGGGTTTGGCTAAACTGACCTAACAGGATTCTTGCTGGAAACAAGCCAGGATGATCAGATACCATTCGGTGGGATGGTGCGGGTTGAGGGACCTGATAAGGTATGGTGATCAGATATGGGATTGAGGATGCTTGCTAAGGTGACCTAGCAGGGTCCTTGCTATACTGGCTTTTACAAGAACGTGCACAGATGGGCCTAGGAAGAGATTCAGAAGCCTGACTAAGGTTAGATCAAGCAAAGGATCTTTGTCAGTATATATACACACATAAATATATATATGTATACACACATTTTGTCTCCATGTAGATACAGATATATTTACACACGTACTATATATAAAAAGAAAATATATAATATATATATAATTACATATTTTTTCTTTTTCATAAAATATAGTAGATTCTCAATGAAAAATCTCCTAGGGCAGGGATTGCATGAGTCCATGGACTGTCTGCATCAGAACAGCCTGGGGAGATTTTTTTAAATGGGAATTTGGGGGGTTAATCCACAAAGTTAGTGGGGCCTGGAAATCTATATTTTAAGCACGTTCATCCGGTCATTGTCATGCCTCGTTACATCTGAGAGTCACTGTCTCATGCCGTGTATTTGCCCAGTTCTGCAAAAAGCAGAGCCATCCTCCGCTTTCGTTTTCCAAAATAACAGTGACAACGGCTACCGCTGAGTTACTGTTATATTCCAAGCACTGTGTTAGGTATTTCCCCATCTTATCATGGATGATGAAACACGTATTTATTGAGAGCTTATTAACCTCGAGGTCATGCAGCCCAAAGCAAGAGGATTCCTTCAGCTTTAGGAGGGTGTTTGCTTTTGAAGTTAGACTGCAGAAGTCTTTTTAAAGCTTGCCTCCCTTTCCCTACCTTGGTTTTCTTCATGTTGATGAGGTGCGCGAGGTAGAAGCGTGGTATACTAAAAAACTCTGAAATACATAGCCAAGAAATAACTTTGAAAATGACAGAAAGTGCCTTGCTGAAACACAGAAGGGTGGGGTGAAGTTTTTATAGGTGAGCTAATAGTCTCTCTTTTCAGGTGCAGCATTATAAATTCCTTTTGTGATGCTGACATTATGCATAGTAAATGCCTATACACACACGCGCGCACACACACATACACACACACACACACACACACGCACATATACACATACCTTGTTCATTTTGTTAATGAGACTATACAAATGTGCTTATTCTGTTGTTAGAACTTGGTATTTTTCTATCATATTCCATTTATTCATAAATATAAGCTATATTCCAGAGACCAATTTCAGGGTATGGTCCTTCTCTTTTTTGGAAGATAAACCAGTTTGCTCAGAGTCACACTGACTGGCGGTAGATCCAGAACTAGATTTGTGAAGTCCGTCTTTTCACCCTCTCAGTGCCATCGATAGAAACAACGTGAGATTTAGGTCCAGGACACAGCGGCTGCCCTCCATCCCTAACGTGACGTCAAAGCCTTTGAGAATAGATGGAAAGAATCGCCATACCCCAGTTTGCCCTGCGAACCCCATCATCGCAATGTGGAAATTTTTCTTTTTTTTTTTAAGTTGAGTAAGCTTAGGTTGTAAGGATGTTTGCTCTCAGGACTTTTTGGGTTGTCTGAAAGCATGGAATTTCAGTGTGTGTGGTTTTAAAGGCTCTTTACATCTCCTTACATGATCTGATTTGTTCCGAGTTCATCTGCTATAAATATAGATTAAAGGGAGACTGTCAAAATTCATAGGTCTCGCATAATTTCTCCCCAGTGAAATAGAGAATTGGGACCTATTTAATAATCAAAGTTACAAAGGTTTTCAACCAAAAAAGCCATTGCTAAACACCGTGAGGAAAACAGAACAATCTTCCTTTTCTCTATCCAGACAGCTAATCTTATGGTCACTGAGTTTTCTAAGGATAAATACGAAATGTCTCTTGAATATTCATTTAACAAATATTTATCGAGTGCCTATCATGTGCTACCATCTTGTCTAGGTATTTGGGATACATTATTAGGGAACAAACAGACGAAGATCCCTCACCTCATAGAGCTTTTATGCTATTACACTTTTAAGCATTGTAGGCTATTTGGAAATATCAATGACATATAGATATTCCACTGGTCTGTAAATTGCAAACTGGTAACCAGAGGCTCAGTTCAGCTCACAGATGATTTCTTTGGTGAGTCGAGTGGGTTTCAGCTAGTTCGAATGCTTTAAAAGAGCTACACACCATCCAGAAGACACAAGCCCGCACCAGTCAGCTCTTACGCCCTGTCAGTTTCACTCGTACACTTGCCTCGCTGGCCCCTGAAGGCCCCTGAGTTTGTGTGGCCCCTGGCATTTAGTATGTCCATGCTCAGCGTTGGTCACTCATGTGCATCTGGAACTGTCAGCATTGACTCTCTTCCCCCACCTCAAAGAATTCAGAGGCGCCAAATGTGTTCAGAGCTATATCTAACATGTCAGGCATCTATCTCTGAGGAAGCTAGTGGACATCTTGTCTCTCCTCAAGTGTCAGCCAATTGCACTGTGTGACCTCCTCACTCATGCTGTTCTTTTGAAGTGGAAGGCTCCTCCCACCCTCCACCCCCCATAAGTCCTCCCCATCTATTCAATCCAGCTGCTGCTTTTCATCTCCTTCATCCATTAATTCATTCTACTCTAACTCTTGTCAATTTCCTCTACTTTGAACCCGAGCACACTTACAGTAGTTGATATCATCCATTCATTTATTTGTTCAACATTTTATTGATTCACTATCCTGCCCTGCCCCAGGCACTCCAAATTTAGCTCTTAATTCGATATTGTCTTATAGGGTTTAGTGATAGCTGTGATGTGTTCATCTCATCTCTTCAACAAAACTGTATTTTTCAATGTGAGGGGCGAGCAATGTCTGAGGTCACCATTAGCCACAAGGTGTTTTTGTATGAGTTAGAAAAGAAGCCTCCTCTGGTGCAATGCCTGGGGAGGGAGCACCCAGTGCCCACTTGCCACCTCACCTGTGCCCCTCCCCAAGTACTGAACAACTGTATGGGACAGCCTACCAACCATCAACAAATGACAGCAAAGAGTAGTCGCCGCAGAAAGGCTTAAAAAAGAATTCATTTTGTTTAAAACATAGAATGCTGTTGATTATCACTAATAATAGAAAGATTCTTCCTAGCTTCAGATGAATCAGGCTCCCAAAGGTAACAGTCAATTTCAAATTCTACATTATGTACATCAAGTTCTTGTCAAGTTCTCTGTTTTTACTAGAGTGACGATATAATTCACTTTCCAAACCTGGTCACCTGTGACATAGGAGTTTCTGTTAGCAATTACACCAGAACAATAGAGCTTGACTGGGGCTGTCCCAGGCAAATGCGGGGGGGAGGGGGTCTATGCACCCTCTTGTCTATGGTAGTAATACTACCAACCATTTAAAAAGCCGTCTTAGTCTATTTGGGCCGTGCTAACAAAAATGCCTTAAACTGGTGGCGTATAAACAATAGGAATTTATCTCTTACAGTTCTGGAGGCTAGAGAGTACATGATCAGAACACCTGCAGATTTGGTGTCTGGCAAGAATCCACTTCCTGGTTCACAGCTGGGGCCTTCTTGCTGTATCCTCACGTGGTAGAAGGAATAAGCAAGCTCTCTGGAGCCTCGTTTATAAGGACACCCGTCCCAATTATGAGGGCTCCACCCTCCTGACCGAATCACCTCCCAAAGCCTCCATCTCCTAATACCATCACCTTTAGACTAAGGATTTCAAATTATAAATTTTGGGAGGACACAAACATTCGACCATAGCAAAGGTATCCACTCTAGTGTCTGACAGACATCGGGCAAAGGGGGCCCTGCCTCCCAGATTCAGGTCATCAGTAAGGACTGTAGCTGAGTTCACACACCATTGTATTTTAGAGTTGAGTGGGCTTTGATAGGTCTAACTAGTCACCATATTCTCTACTACACTGGCCTTAACACAAATCCCTTTAGCATTAGCAACATGTATTGCCACCCCAGTGAAAGGCTGTCTCCTCACAAATCCTCAATGGCACCATTTTTAGATTGATTATTACCATCCACCATCATCATCTTTCAACATCTCAGCACCCATGGTGGGGTGGTATCATAGCTCTCTGGAAAATGACACTTGGGAAGATCGAACGGGCTTTTTATGCAACAAGGCTGGATTCTCAGCCCTTGCTAGTCATGCAATGAATCCTAACTGGTTGTTTGAGCATGAAAAAAATTTTCCATACACTAGATGGTACTGCACAGACACCGAGATTTTTCTCTCCAAAGCAAAGGAAGAAATTCTACCTAATGATGTCATTTAAAAAGTACAAAGAAGGGAGGGTTACCTATTTGGGGGGAGCTTCTTTAATCTCAAGATCAAGAAAGTTTCACTCAGCTCACTCAGCTCCCTTCTTAGAAAGTTGCACTAGCTCCTCTTAGTCTTTACAACGTGGAGGACAAATGTTTAGTCTTTCTGGAGTTTCCAATCCTACTTGAGGATGCAGCAAAATATTTTTTGACCCTGAACTTTTTAAAATAGACTAAGAAACTCACATGCAATGCACATGCCTAAGGTCCCCTATGTTTATGCCTATATGTATAGCTCATCTCTATACAAAGAGACACACACACACAAACACCTTTCATTTCGATAAAGAAAGCACATTCTATTCATAGGAAAATAGTTGGGTCAGGCTTTCTGGGCTTTTTGTTTGTGCGCCACAGGGTGCCTGATAGCACTGCAGGGGCAGGCATCCGATGTCACGCCAGCCACCTACAGCATGCACGGTGCCAGAGGCAGAGCTGCGAGCGCTAATTAGAGGGTGTCAGGAGGCAAGGAGAGAAGGAAGGGGGCAAAAAAAAAAAAAAAAACCGCATAAAACTTTCCATGAAGATGGAAAATCAAAGAGGGTGGGTTTCTCCTTTTCATTTTTGGTGGGAACCCTCTGCTTTTGTACTGTACTTGTTTCAAAAGAGTACTCTCTCCCTCGTTCTGTACTTTGCAGCCGAGAGCTGGATTCATAGAAATCGCTGGAATATCTTTTGAAAGTTGCCTACATGCTTATAATAAACACTTTTCAATCTGCTTTTATTCACGCGTCACGAGACTCCCTCTGCCCTACGCTAACCACTGCTGACACTCCTTATTCAAGAATCTTCACGAAGGTTCCCCAGTTTGGGGAAATCGATATTATATAAACCAGCACTTTTTCTCTTTTTAGAAGCCGTTTGTAGCTTTGTGTTTTTCACAGACATACCATTTTACTTAAGTGGGTGAAATCTCATTCTGGGTGGGTATGTTGGACAAAGTTGGTGTTGACTTATAAGGACCTTATTATAATGTTACTGATAAATTACAATGACTTCCAGTGACTAGGATTTGCACGCTTCCAGCCATACACTTGGCATTTTTCTAGATCCCAGTTTTCCCTGCCTATAGTCATCACCTTTTCTAGATGAGCCTTTCACCACCCTCTCTGAATATCAAAATCACCTGGGGAAGATGAAAAATACCCAGTGTCTGAGTCTCACTCCCGACCAGTGAAATCGGAACCTAGGAAGGGCACCATGCAGGCACTAGTGGCTTGAAAAGTTCTCCAGATGATTCCAGTATTCAGGCAGTTTGCGAACCACTGGCTCTGTCCTCATCATGTGACACAGGGACTCCAGGAATACCTATGAGTGGATCTGCCTGGGCCCCATTCTCTTCTCTCTTGGACTAAATGCCACCTACTGCCTAATCAGCCTCTTTGTGATTCTTAAGCGATCACCAGGGCCTGCACTAGGGTTATGCGAATGAGGCACCTGGGGCCTGAGTGTAAGGAGACACTCCTCTTGAGGCCCCAGGTGCCTTCTGTGCTTCACCCTCCTGCACTTGCAAATCACTTGACCTTCACAGGACCTCATACTTCGTTGCCCTTGAAATGAAACCATTTACTTATCTCCTTCACTTCTACCCATGCCTGCCTGCCTGATACTATACTTTGGCAATCCTGTTTAGCAAATATCATTCTAAGGAAACAAGACATCTTTCTAAATTGCCTTCAGAACCAGCACCAAGCCAAAATTTAGTGTCTTCTTCCTTTTAGGTATACATTTTTTTAAAAATTTATTACTATTTTTTTATTTTATGGCATAATTGTTTATTTACCAAGATATTTTATCCTGAGTAATCTGCTTTACCTTTTCCAAATGCAAATTACTTCTCAAAAGACCAAATTCCAAATTCTTATTTTGTTCGAGAGAAAATGCCATCATGGGGTTTCCAGGGCTTTTGTGCCCTGTATTATGTCTTGACTCCTGAAACCACCCTAGAGTTGTGGAATTATTTAGTTTTCATGATGACAAATGATATGATATATCATTAATGCCGATTACAGACCCTAGACATCACAATAGATGTTAGTTTTCTTGCCTCTAGACTCTAACTTCTAACAACCTATTGCATATACCTCCACGGTGAGGTCCAACCGCTACCTCAAATGAATGTGTCTGAAACTCCCTCATCAGCCCCACCTCTAGATTGTCTTCTTCTTCTAAACTTTCATGTTTTTCAGTTCCCGATCCTGGTGACTCCCCCTCCTTCACCCCACCGCATCAGACAAGAATCCTGCCACCTTCCACTCACCTACCCCTCTATCCAAGCCAATTCTAAGACCTCATTCTACCCTCTCTCTGCTTCTCATCTCCATAACCAAGCCCAGTCAGTCCTGACCTACCATGTTCTCTCACGTCTCTTTACCTTTGCAAATGTTGCCTTTCCTGCCCAATGAGTTCTTCCAGTTCTTGACAGATTAGTGCACAGTCCGGACCTAGTTAGTGGTACATCCCAAGGGAAACTTACTGTGAATCCTGCCCCAGAGAGTGAACTCCCCAGTTCTGAGCCTTCATAGCCCCTAGTGGATGCCCTCACCATAGCTTTTATCATAAGTATTGTAATTGTAACTCTCTTTCTCCTTGGAATCATGGATTCCCTGAAGACAAGAGCCACTTCCCATCTATCTCCCTAGCCCCAGTTTTTCACCCAGTGAAGGACAGCTAACAGGTTTAAAGGGAGATTTGTCAAGTAAGAGAAGAGCATAGTGGTGGTAAAAAGCAAAAACTCTTAACAACAGAAATCAGAATCTTGGGTACTTCTTGCTAGTTGTATGAATCCAAGCAAATTACATGAATGCCCTCTGCTGCAATTTCCTTGTCTATAAGTTGAGATAATAATAGGACCTACCTCATGAGATTTTTGTGATGAGTGCATGAAGTGATAACTTCAGAACACCTCCCGACTCTGACATTCTAAAATTCTGTGCAAAGATTCCCTCTCTTTTCCCCCCACAACAAGTGTATCTATGAATCCAGGGACTGTATATAATCTTGAAATCACCTCTAGCACCTAACCCAACATAGTGGTTAAGACCAAGACTATTGGTCTTAAGACTATTTCATAGGATGTTTGTGAGGATGAACGGATTAACATGTATAAACTATTTAGAACAGTGCCTGATACATAATAAGTGCTCTGTAAACATTAGCTACGCTTATTTTTATTATTATTTCCATGCCCCTCTTCAATTCTTTTAACAGCTTTCCAATGTTAACCTAATGAAGTCCAACATCCGTAGCCCAAGAAGATGACTAATGTACCTGCATCTCATTTGTAAGCAATACTCACTACCTTCACAAATGCTGATCCCTTGACCCAGAACTCTTTGCCAATCCCACTCTCTTTTCCACTTGTTGGAATCCACTCACCCCTTAAGGCCTATCTCAAATGTTAATTTCTTAGTAAAACATTTTCGGGGTTTTCTAACTATAGGTACATATGAACTTTCTTCTGAATGCTCTCTGAATTTCTTTGTAGTTATTAGTATTATATGTATTACTACGACGACGACGATGACGACTAGCACTTGCCAAGCACTTACTATGTGCCAGGATGCTGACAAGCACAAAACACATATGTTATGACAGAAAGAAGGAGGTGTAAGTGGTAAAGGATTCGGACAGGGCCAGCGAGGAGGTGCAGTGGTCAGGTGTGGCTCTGGCTGTGTCCCCTCCTGTGTCTGAGCTTGGATTTGACCATTTCAATAGAAAATAACCTGTATATTACTTTTCCTAGTTAGCACAGAATAGGAACCATTTGTTTTTGTCTTAGGGATATGAATTGTGCCTTTCTTGATCTTAGAAGCACCTTCTGGCATGGAAATAATTATATTTACAGCTGGTCATTTTAAAAAATTTAATAATGTATCATAGTTAATAGATATGTTTTACTAAATCTTTCCATTAGAACACAATACATTTCTTTGATGATTCAGACATCTGTCATATAGTAAGATCACTATCGATGTTGTATCAATTCAGTACAAAAAATAGGTCTCCTCTATGTCAGAAATCAGCTATTATCATATCAATTTGCATCTGTTCTTATTTTATTATACTCCTGGTCAGTGCTTCTTCCTACAATGACCATCTTTACTTACACACTCAGAGCATAATGCTGAGCTGATTCATTGTTAAGCCCCACTAGTAGAATAGTTTGGGAATCAGAGCATCTCCAAATGACATGTAAGTTGCATAAAGAGTTTGACTGTCTTATCCTTGGAATTATTTCTGATGCACATTAGCCTATGCAGAATGTTAAGCATGTAGACACCTAAGTGCATTTACAGACCTTATCTGGATCGGCTGGTGAGCTGGATATCCACTCTCCCTGTTAGCCCTACACCGTACTCTAGAAGGTTGACCTGAAATCAGTGAGTTTCTTTGCCTTGTGATTCCTCAGGTCTGGCCAATGGGGAGCACCAATAAGGAAATGGAGGGAGGGTGGAGAGTGACTCGGGGTATATGTTTCTGGCCTCCTCCCTGCAGTGGTGCCTTTGTCACAACTTCTGTTTGCTACCTTTTCCACACATGCCCCTCTCTTCCTACAGTAACTACCCCTTGCCTGTTAAAGCCAACGGGAAGTAAAAGCCCCAGAGTCACTAGTCTTGTGGTTTCCTTTACCTGATGACATCCTTGTAAACAGTTCCTGTAATGAGCTTTCTTCAAATTCCAAAATGTAGGTGTACCACCTCTTTTTCTAGATACTGACTGATAACACATCGCTGCTGCATAGACATCTCTTAAAGTCTTAGACTCGAAGGCCAGGTAGGCAACAGAAAGAGATCCAGGGGCAGCAAGGAGGTCTTCCCAAATCTATAAAAAGCTCTAATTTGAAGCCCTGCAAAGGCTCTCAAGGAAAGGACCCTGAATGAGGGCAGGATTTTTGATATGGTCCCCACTGTTTTTCCTAGAATTAAACACAGAGCAAAAATGGCAGTGAATTCTGGAGATGTCAACTCACATCCATGTTTACTTGAGAGGCTGCAAAGTCATTGCAGAAGGTTTTGAACATAAAATATTTGTCTAAAGTAAAAACCTGGAAGCCAACAACGTATGATTAGAAAACAGAAAATGTCATTTTTTAAATAGGGGAAGATGGATGTAAGTGGAAGATTCTGCTGTCTTTAATTATGTGGCTGGATCTTCCTGGACTCTTAGTCTAATCTGCATAGATACAAAAATTACACAGCAATCTGGAAGCTTAAAAAAGAGAAAGAAAGAAAAGAAAAATGGCAGTAATTAAATGACAAAAAAAACTATATTCAAATAAAATTAAGGGTTTGACTTAAAGCCATGGGGGGCATCTCCTTTTGTTTCTTTCTATGTAGCATTTAAAAGAGAACGAAACAAAAAGAGCTTTCTGGAAGTGTCTGAGCAATGACTTGTAGCCTCAGCCTGATCCAAAGTACTCTGGGTGTCCGGCACATCCATTTTATGACTGTTGGTTTCATCCTTGTGCTTCACGTAAAAGCCCCAGCAAAGAGGCCTGAGAACCAGAAAGAAAGAAGAAACTCAGTAGAGTTGTTAGGTTTCTCCATCGTAACAAGAGGTTAAAAAAAAAAAAAGCCATTTGTGACTAAAATAGAAGCTATTATAATGATGAAAAAAATATTTCAGGTACACAGAAAAGTACCCCTACCTATGCCCACCCACATTTAATATATATAAACATGTTGCCGTTTTGCTTCATTTTGTAAAGTAATAACATCTTCTGGATGCAGCCAGAGTGCTTCCATCACAGCCCGCACTATTCCCACTCTCTCCAGAGGCAAACCACAGTTTTGATGTTGATGTGTACCTTTTCGATGTTTCAGTACCTTGACTACCTAAGCAAGTATTTAGAAATAGTGTACATAGCGGTAGCATTTTGTGTGCTTTTAAACTCTAGATAAATTGTATTATATTTTCAAAAATTATCTATATTGATGCATGGACCTCTAGATCATTGACTTTAAACACTGTGTGCTATTCTATTATATGAGTAGACTATGGTTTAGTTCTCTGTTTCCTGTTGATTAATTTGTTGAAGGTTTCTATCTCTTTTTACTATTACAAACAAACTTTTGATGAACATCCTTGTAAACACCATCTCGTGTGTACCTACATAAGTTCCTCCAGGATAATACTTTGGGAAAAAATGTTGGGCTACGTGTCAAGTATACCATCAGCTTCCCTGTCTATTGCCACGTCCTTTCCAGAGTGAGCAGTTTACATGCTTACATGGAGAACTTGCGAACATTTGCTTCCCTTCATGCTCCACCCATGAGTTCTTGTAAATATTGTATATTATTGAAGTTTTAAATTTTTGCTAATCTAATGGCGGTTCAATTTGCATTTCTTTGATTACTAGTGAGGTTCAGTTTCCTCTCAAACGTTTCTTGGTTCTTCAAGATTTCTCTTTTTCAGTGATCCTTTTATCCCCTCTTGCCTCTTTTCTTTTAGATTGCTTCTCTTCCTAACTGATTTATATAGCTTCTATGTGCTTTATTCTCATCCTTTGACAGTTAAAAGTATCAAAGAGTTGTCTGAGTGGGAGTTCCAGATTCTGTGCACTAAGCAGAAAGCATCACAGGGGCCTATCGCAAATTATGTTTTTCCAGGGTTGACTCCAGGCTTTCTTAAAAGGAAGAACAAACCTGTTATGCTATATACTGAGATGAACTGAGATATAGATAAAGTAAGCCACAGTCCTTTGTGGATTTGGGACCTCGGTTATTGAAGGGAGGCTCCTGGGAACAAACCTAAAGCAAGGAATTAGGAATCTGTTGGAGAAAGGCTCAAAGCTCATACAGTCCTGGGAAGCCTGAAAATTTACAGAAGGGCAGAAACAGAGGGTCTTCTAAGAGAATGTAAGTGGTGAGAAGTGGTGTGGGCTCTGTGATGCGGAGGATGACTCCCTAGTTGGGTGGTGTTTACTGGCTTTTAGGCCCAGAGGAGACATCCTAATTCCTGACTGTCTGCCCAGAGTCACAGCATACCAAGGTGGGCAGGAAGTAAGGGGAGAAAACAAAAGCCATGTGAGACCAGAAACCTCACAGAAACCTCACAGTCAGCTGCTGTTCCCTACTCTCAGAGCCACTAACCACTTTTCAGTAATAGCCAGTGAGGATGGCCAAAAGCCCCAGACAGGCTGCTTCCCACTGCAGATTATGATAACTAAGAGGGGGTAGGGAACTAAAGCTCTGATCTCTCACCAAATTGTAATTTGATTTCTGTTAAGTCTTTATGCTGTCTGTATCTAGCAAACAGCAAATAACAAAACCAACAGTTTGCATTTGACCTTCTTTGCTTTCCCTTCCTATCATATAGTTGTATCAATGCCAAAATGACCCTCAAATAGGTAGAATTAGATAAAAGGAAATCCTATGCATAAGTTGCTATGGCTAGCTACTGAATGAAGGGTTGATGATAACCTGTTAGCAATATTGACCCTGTCTTCTTCTCTAAAGTTCAGTGACTTATGTATTATCATCCAAGAAGGTTAGTTAAAGGCTGAAAAGCAGTTAAACACTAAATTCCCCCAAATCAAATATCTCTTAGGTTCTAGGTATTTCAGGTCCAAATAAATAAACCCGTGTGGGAAGACAGTGGTACAACACTGTCTCACGAGTCATCTAAGCGAGGGAACTGCCTCAACCCCAGCGTATTGGACACAAGGAGCTACATTAAAGAAGAAATTACGAAGCACTCCTGCCCTTACTACTTACGCTAAATGCAGTCTTTTCTTTTAAAGCCAGACATCTGTCTTTGTCGTTGTTTCGTCATCTTCCAAACACCTGGGAAAGTTGGCGTTCTCACCTGAATGTGGACTGCATAGTAGTGAAATATAACTCAGAGAAGACTTATAAGTCTTGCTGTAAGCATGCAAATAAGCATGCTAATATGTAAGTAAACAAACTAGTCCTGCAGTGTTGATTCTGAAGACTTATTTCCTTTTGGTCTGTTTCATTCAGCAAAGTCCACTTTCTCTAACTTCCGCCTTTATGATCTATCAGAACCAATCCACATGTTCTCGAAGCAGCTTTGGAAAACAAAGGCGGATCAGAAAATTCCCAGATTTCTTGTTGGCAGTGTCAAGTGGCTCTAATCCCAGAGCCAAGCAATGTTGCCAAAGACTCTTTAAATAAGTCAACAAATAAGAAAGGATCAAATCAGTCTAGTGTTACAGGCTGTCGGGGATTGAATTAGCAGGTTGGAGAATGTCTTCTACCTCTTCCAACATTTAGGAACAACAGACAAAATCTTGCAAATGTGAAATTTTAAACAAAGCATATACCCAGCGTACCATTGACATTTATCTTTACAGTTTTCAAAGGGTTTTCCTTTAAAGAGTGCAGGTTATTGGGTTTCCAGAAGTGAGCTGACAATCATTGTTTGTGAGTTTCTTTTCTAAGGGTACCATTTAGCTGTGCGATCTCTGGAATTTCTACGTCTTTGTGATTTTTAAGCAAAATTTACTTTTACACCAGGCTTGGCTCCCTATAGTGGGCTCTTAAGCAATAGACTATTGTAAATTCTCTAAATCCATTTAATAAGGAAACCATCTTTCTCTTGTTTCCAATCTACTGGCACTTCTAAGCAAAAAACAAACAAAAAAAGTGTTTTAAATTAAATTTTATCTGAACTTCCCAAATTTTGTTCCCAGTCATATCCTCATCTCCCAGTTATCTGTGTACTTGGAAAATGTTTCTCCTCGAAATAAGAAATGTTACCACTTTCTCCAGAGCCCTATAAAGAACATTATTCCCTTCGATAATAAAGTACTAAGATGTCAAGGAGTCTGAAGCTACCTTGCTACTGTGAGGAAGAAAACTGTGGGCTGCATTGGCCAGGTATGCATAGGCCAATACTCCTTGCCGTGCTCAGTGGTTCTCTGCCTAGCTGCCCATTTGAATCACCTGGGGAAAAATGAATACTATAGCAGGTCCTCGAAAAATGCCGTGTCACTCAGTGTCATTTCATTATAACATTGTTGAGATGCTGAAAGAACTGTTGTTTATATCAATTAGCCTGCGGCCAAACCTGTCCTCATGTGTCATTTCATCACAATTCCAAGAACCTATTGACAATGTTAAGTGGGGATTCAAGTCCCACCACATACTCATTACATCAAGATCTCAAAGTGAAGTCCCTGGACCACAGCACCAGCATCACTCAGGAGCTTGTTAGAATTGTGTATTCTCAGGCCCCACCCCAGACCTGCTGAATCAAAACTCAAAGGGTGGGGCCCAACAATCTATATTTTAACAAGTGTTCCAGGTGATTCTGAACATGTTCAAGTTTGTTGATATTTCTTAAATGATGACTATATGACTCTAATGTGAAACCAGGGTTGAAACCTTTAGGTCTTTCCTTCTCTTCCTAATTTTTTATTTCTCTTTGGTTTCAGCTAAGAAAAGGCCAACTGCCTGTTTCCTTTCTGGTCTTTTAGGTCAAACTACCATAGCTGAGAGAATTCTGGCTTCCTATCCTACAGGTCTTAAAAGCTCAGCCTAAAATGTGTCTGGGAGATTCTATCTCTAGGACATACCCTTTGACAGAAATAAAACTTCATCCCAGAGTACCAAGAATTACTGTGAAATCCTCAAAGAAATGCAGAAATACAACATTATTAATCACTATAATATTTATCATGACCTAGTTTTTGTATTGATAATATTCAAAATCTCAAGGTCTTTTGGGTTCATTTTGTTTTCCAGGGGTTGCAGGGAATCTAAGTGATTTCCTGACCACTATTCTAATAAAATCTCAGACACGATATCACTGAGCTTGAAGTCTGATCGATATGCATTTTTGCAGCTCTTAATAGGAAGAATTGTCATGAAAGTGTTTTCTCTTCTCAATTCCATTTTCTCTCTTCCACTCTATTTTCTTTCAATTTTCATCCTTCCCCCCCCTCCTTTTTTATTAACCCTCACCATATTCTATTCTTCTCCCTTTATTGGCAAGCCTTTGCTCCTATGCAAGACAAATGCCTTTTACCAGAGCCACAATCCCCTCTCTAAAAGTCTTAGGGCCAGATATGTTTTTTTTTTTTTAAATTCACACTCTTTCAATTTTAAAAGAATAACACAGTTTACATAATGATGATTGAAGTCTGAAGTGAAAGGTATAGACATTCAGACTAATTAAAATAGAGACTATAAATAGCTTTATCATGGTTAAGGTTAGGTTTTCCACAAATGAATTAAGAAGAAAAACTTTTATGTTTTTAGAGCCTTTCACATTTCAGCATGCTGAATACGGAATAGTGGACAGTGCTCTCAAGAATAAAATCATAAGAGATAAGAGTTATAATTGCATAGATATCAAAAAATTCCTTAAAGCAAAAGTTATTATAAAAGAGTTAAAAGTGATTTTTAAAAGTATTTGGAACATGTACTGGATAAACATAGATAATAAAGCACAATTGTAAATCATTAAAAAAAAAAAAAAGACCATCAACCTAACTGGAAAATGGGCAAATAAGCAAACCATAAACAAAAAGAATTGTAATGTCATTGAAACATGAAACAATTCTCCACCTCATATTTAATTTTAAGAAGACCAAATGTGAAAACAATCAACTTTGGTAACTCTGTTTTTAGGAATTTATCCTATAATTATACTCACACAAATGCATGAAGATATAAGGATTTTAACGCCACATTATTTTCAATAACTTAAGAATTGGAGGCAACCTAAATGTGCTTCAGTAGAAGGTTGGTTAAACGAACTAACATGCACCCACAGGGCAAAGTATTCTGCAGACGTTAAAATGACTGAGATAGATGTATACGTGCCGACGTGGAAGGTGTCCACTGTGTCTGGATCAGTTGCAGAATAGAGTGTGGGGTATGATTACAAATATTGGTGTAGCATAGAAAGCCTCTGGGATAATACATAACCTACTTCACAAGAGATGTTACCCCTGGTGAAGGCAAACACAGAAGGAGGCAGTGTTTAATACAATTTTCTATATACTGTTGGGTTTACCTACGATAAGCATGTACGAATTCAGTAATATGCTATTGAAAACTTAAAATCCCTGCACGCATTTGGGAAATCAAAGACAGCTTCGTGTCAGTCTTTCTTTGGTAGACTCATAGCTGGGCATAGATGCAGCCGAGGTTGAAGGGATAGTATATCATTCTTTTGCAAGGATGCCTTATTTGCAGTGGACGCCTTTTTGCAAAAAGACCTTATTATATTGTCTTTTCGCAATCACTTCAGCTAATGAGTTCAAGCCCACCCACGAAGCGGTCCCAGACAGAGAACATTGGGCTCGCCCAAAAGGAATGTCATGATGGTCACATTTTTTTAACTGAGGAATTTTTTTCTCCTTTCACTCCCATTGCACATTCTACGTTATACTATGTGTCAGAGAACAGAAGGAGGCTGCGGGCATTACGTTTTGTCTGCGAGTGTCCAGGAAAGCTGAATGCAAGCCCAGTCCTCGGGGACACCAGAGCCCGTGCCTGCGTGTCCTTCAGTGTGATGCGTAGCTTCTCGGTCTGCCCACATCGTGGGATTCCAGTCAGGCCAGATTGCCCAGGCCCTCTCCTGCGAGCTTTCACCAGCTGCCTACGAGGACAGGATGAGTAAGTTTGAAGCCAAAATTGGGATTACCAGGGAGAGGAAAAATAGGTGCCAGAAGCCCTGTTCGGTTTCGTTCCTGATGGTGTGGGAAGAGCTGATGATGTGGCACCCGGAGCTCCAGGCTGTCCTCCCACAACCGACGATGCTGCCACAAGGACTCAGAACACACTCTAAACCAAAACGCCATCGCTTTCCTTATCGGCCAGGGCCTCGGGCCGAAGAGAGCCAGGGGCGTTGGCGCTGCGTGTGAAACCTGAACGGAGACCCCAGTTCCATGAAGAAAGCAGCCCCTTTCTCTGCCCTACTGTCACGGCGTGTGACCGAGTAGCTAGAGGCATGAAGGTACAAAGTTTGAGACTACAAAGAGTTTCCTGACATCCTCTCAGCTTGAGCCTGCACGTCAGATTTCTATTCGTAGCCGGTTGTACTGTTCACAAAATAATTAATGAATCAAAAGGGGCGCTACCATGAAAATAAAAAGCCACGGTGTTTTTTGTTTTGTTTTGTTTTGGGTTTTGTTTTTATCGCTGTGGTTTGCATCACTAGCTTCCTAGCAATCTCTCTGATTTACAGCGACGTCCTTGCGACTCCAAATTTAGAATATTTATTTGGGAACTTCAGTCTCTTAACAGCTACCTCCTGACAAGGCACAGAGAAGTGTTTGCTGTATGTTTTGGGTCCGCTAATCCAACAGTCATTTCTGAGATTCATACCAATGAAAAAACATGCCCATAAGACACAAAACCCTTAATTACTCTAATGTATGGACCGAGGCTCCCCTTAGCCGCCTCCTCTTCTCTCTCTCTCCCTCCACCCCAACCCTCCTTAACTCCCCTGGGCACCATCCACTAGCTGGAGCATCCAGCCCATCGCAGCTCACTTAAACGGGCTGCAGGAAATTTGTTTTACAAGGCTGGTTTTAACCGCACTACCTGCTGTGCAGCACATTGCTACTGTTTGTGAAATGAATGATGGGAAAGGCAAGTCTGTGATTTCATTTGTTCAGACCGATTACTCACACGTTGCACACGGTATCATTTGCTTGTCACTTAATGACTGACCAGCCTGCCTGCATCATTAGTGCCGCAGCGCAGTGAAAGGAAGACCCCCGCATAATGAGGAGCTGAAGGAAGTGGAGTGCTGTTTTACCTAAAAGAAATGGTGCGCAGAAATCCAGCACAGCTGCAGGTGTTCCGATGACAATGTGGGAAGCAGTTAGCTTCCAATTTAGCAGAAAATTAAGAGCGAAAAAAACTGTTATTTGTGAGAGAAGATCCTCATGGCAGGCAATCATCCTCGCTCGGCATCCACAAGATGAGCATTCAGCTGTCTTTGTCGTGACTTAAAACAATTGGTATCTTGGGCTGCATTCAACACCAGATTGGTGCTTATTATCTGCAGTTTATTCTTTCTTGGGATATTTTGTTTTTTTTCCCCCCCACTATTTTATGGTTAATTTGCTTGCTTGAATGTAAAGCCATTTAAGCTGAAAAATCTGGATTGTGGCTCATCATTGTGCCAGGGCTCTGAGCTGTATGATACAAGATAATTGGCAATTTTCAAATTCATAATCCATTTTGTCTCCCTCATCTCCCCCCTCCCGCTTGTCCCTTCTGCTAGCTTCTCTGACCCATCCCTTTGGCATGCACTTTGAAACTGGAAACAGAGGGAAGGTGCGGGGATGTGGATTCCTCCAGTCATGACCTCAGACTCCCGAGACTCACCTTTGTGGAAATTAAAGAGTAAAACTCCACGATGCAAACCTACACACCTCCGGGAAAGGAGTCTCAAAGCCGAACAAATACTTTCCCATGGAAAGTTCTCATTCCAATTGGAACGGAAGCTCCAGGTCCTGTCGGTAGGATCATGAAAAATCGTTTCGCCTGAGGGAGTCGCTGTTGGAGCCAGGCAAGAGAACCCTGACGTTTACAAACTGACTGCCAGTTTCCCATTTGGGGGTGATCCAATGCACAGATCTAATGTGGCTTATTAGACTTCTACCGCCTCTTGCCATGTCAATCAAGGCAATGATAAAAGTTGCTTAAATCTATATCCACTAGTTAGATCGATCTAACACAGCATGTCACTATATTCCTATTACCTCTTGCCATGTCAGTCAAGGTGATAATAGATAAAGATGCCTAAATCTATGTCCGTTAATAGCCTTTTTCTATTTCAAACAAGGTCTGGCCTATGGGATTTACTCCTAATAGTGGGATCCCTCCTTGTTTCATTCTGTCCTGTTTTCCATTTCGGTCAAGTTATTCCTGAGCAGTGAGGTTTCTCTCAGCATGTTTCTTCAGAGGTGAGGTAGCCTGCACCTGTCCTCCTGACCTAACCTGAACTCAGGGTCGCGGCAGCACTCCACGTACAGCTTCTGAACGGGATCTCTGTGGGTGGTGACAGCAGCGTGTTACCCGGGGCGCTGTGAACGACATCCTGCCGCCTCAGCCCAACAGAACTGATCTGAGACTCGTTCTCATTAAGAGGATGTGATTTTCAATATTTTTTATTTTTTCAAATGACCCGAGTTTCCTTGTTTTTTTCCCTTGAAAGCAGGAGAGGAGCACTTTTGCCACTTTTCTTCTACTTATTGATGACAATGCATTGGTTTTCCCATTCTGTCACTCTGGGATTTGTATGGACGTACCTGCTAAGCACACTCGATAAAACTGTGAAACACAACGTCGCCCCGTTTTGCGGTAACTTTCCACTTGAATCGTAATGTTATTTGTCCTGAGCATGTGTATAAATTCACAGGAGGAAACTGGCACAAGACATGACTAGGAAGCACGAATGTGGTGACCAGGCGTAGCCCAGACCAGTAACAGATTAGTAGACGGAGGAGAAAAACAACCAGAGAGAGAGAGAGAGGGAACGGAAGGTTTGTCGCCCTCGGATGCTGTTCAGTGCTTATCTTTCATTAGTCTGTCTTCCGGCTTTCACCTTCTTCTCCAACTCAGACTCCCTTTCACCATACCTGCGTTTATTTTTCAACATGCCGGCAGGCCTGAATTTCCAATGTAGGCCCCGCTTTCTGAGGTACAGCTTGAATTGCCAAGCTCTCTTCATCGCATGTGCGGGTTTTCATTTTCCTACTTCCTCCAGCACAGATATTCTGTTGTTCCCAGCTGGCTGAGAAAACACTCAGCCACGCTCTCTTTTTGTGTCCACTAATAGTCACTCAGTCTTCGGTTCTGCCAATTCGGTGCAGAGTATTTTCATTTTCTTTCTATTCATTTCCAATACCCCTGTCAGCTTTCGGCATCTACTTCATTAAGCGTCTCCTCTGGTTTACTAGTCGTCAGAAATGGAGAATCCTTTGTGAGGCTGAAGGGATTGATCTTGTTTTCTCACCGCACTTGCCAACCTGCCAGAGCAAGAGAATTTACTGCATGTCACACAGATTGCCTGGAGGACACTCTGTGTCCCCATTTGTCACACAACTTCCATTGCTCACCAGGCACACCGGCTTGTAAACTGATTTCTGGAAATTTGAAAGGATTATCCTCGCTCATAAAATGCAAAATTTGCTTAACGCCTTAGAAGATTTAAGGCTGCTCCACTTGTTTTTCATGAGAGGCTTATTTGAATTACAAAGCGAGTTCGCTGTGGTGGTGAGAGAGAGGGAGAGAGGTGATGGCCACAGACTGGTCATCCTCTCCGTAGGGAAAGCCAGACCAGAAGCCTTGTCAATGGCGCATAAAGGAAGCTATAATGTTGCCTTACGTGTGATTCTACACTGTGAGACGAAGTAGTGGATAAAGGCATCTATTTCTTTTTAATTTAAGGATTCTTGGTTCAATCTGCCTAATTTTCCTAAAGGACAAAGAAGCTTCAGTGTGAAAGAGCATTTGAAAAGAATTAAATTCCAGTTGCTATTTCATTTTTATTAAGCTCCTAAGGAATTGTAAATTCTAAATAGAAGACACAGTGACCCAGACCAAGAATAGAATCTCCATGTTCAGTGAGTCCTGCAATAGTTTCCTAAACATGCATGTGAAAGCTTTCTTATCCTTTACCATTTACTGAATCTGACGATTCACCTATTTTTATAACTGACCCAGACATAAACCAACTCCTACAAACTAAGTTGGAGGTCATGTTTATACTAGACTCCAGACATGATTATATGTTTGTAAAACTATCAACCAACCAAAACCCTGGTTCCTTTATTAAATTCTAGGTCCTTCAAAGGACACACCCTTTTGGACTAGCAATAAAATAACCCTTATGAGAAGAGGCAGTTCTATCCCTGACAATCCTTTCTCCAGCGCCCGCCTAGAAAAGCTGACTCACTTATCCATCTCTCCCTGAAAACTTCTTGGCTACAGTGACCATGTCTTAATTGGAATTTGTATCCCAAGCACCTGGATTGGTGATTGGTACATAGTAGATGCTCAGTAAATAGGTGTCTGACTAAATGGATGAGGTGGGTAGTTTTGTGGCCATTAATTTGTTCTTCATTCTCAATGGATAATTTAAACTCTGATCAGTTCATTTAAAGCAATCGGTAAAGTCATAAATGTATTAAAGGGTAGGATAGATATTTCTGGTAGCGTAAGCTTTTGTTGAGGGAATATGAAAACATGGAGTTAAAGGAGATTTATAAAAGAGGATAAAAGAGAATTTTTAGGTGTAGTCTTATGTTATGGATGAAATAAATGATAGATATAGAGATGGAAGCAGGAAATAAGGGATGTTTTGCAACCAGCTGTGCCAAATGTCCATTCTCTTGGGAGACGAGAGGATGTCAACTGATTTTAGCATCTGAAAGTTATATATTTCAGGACCCGACTTCTTCTCCATCATTTACTTATTTGGTCAAAAATTTATATCAGTATGGACTCACATATATTTATTCTATGTTTTGGGTCATACTCTGATACTTTATTTTGTTACCAAAAGTTTTCCGTTTTTGGCATTGGAGATAGTTTCACCTGACTTCTGTGTCCCTTGACTTACTACCCCCATGGTGGTGTTCTAGTTGTTTGGTTTTTAAATCATGTCCTTTCTGATATTTACAAGATGCTCCAGACTCACCTTGTATATACCCTGCCTGGGTCCTGGAATCAACCATTTCTCCAAGGAGCCCTGGTCACTTTTATTGATGAATAGTGCTAGAAACCAGGATCTGGGTGCTACATGTGCCCGGTGCAACTGGGATGTAGTTGCTTCTAGGCCCTCTCAGCAGACAGAACAAGAAAATGTATGTGTAACAAACCCTGCATAGACACATATCTATAACTATGTTCTGTATAAAACCATCTGTATCTATATTAAGCTAAATATGAGTTCATACTGTTGTCTCCAACTCTAATCCATTACTGTATGGGTCATTCTAGTCTCTTCCCCTGGTTTATCTGTAAATTCTCACTTCAACAGTGAGGACGTTTGGCTCCCACCATAATGCATTTTTAAGCCAATCAAAAAATTGGAAAAAGAGAAAATGGTATATGTATGTGAGTAATGGATATTAATAGTTCTTCTGCTACAGAAAGTTAATTCTTTCCATCCTAAACCTACGTAAGGAAGTGAAAAATACAATGATTGAGTTGTCATAAGACTGTAAATAGCCTAAAGTCTATATATATAACCATCCTACTTTAATATACAAACTACACACACATACAATTTTAATATAGGGTAAGATCACTGAAACATATATGTACGTACATATCTCTTATTTACAAAAGAAATTCATAAAACTAGTAACCTAAACATTTACCAATTTTATGAATACTCAATTAAAATTAAAACAACTTGATGTTATTTTTCTCTAAATAATTAAGAGATTTATATATATATATAGTAGTTTTTTATGTATATAGATATATATAGTTTTAAGAGGCACTATTGGTGAGTATGGGGTGAGCTGGGTATTCTCCTACACAGTGATTATATTACTACTTTTCCAGAAAAAAAAAAAAATGGTGATGAGAATGCATAGTCCTAGAGTTGTTCTTGTCCTTTTGCTTAATAATTTCTCTTCTAAAAGTCTTTTCTAGAAGTTAACACCCTGAAAGGTAAATAAATATTTTTGCTCAAAGATATTTATTATAGGATGATTTAAACAGCAAAAGATGAAGAAAAATTACATTGGTGACTAAAAGGACAGTTAAATTTATGGCAGCCCCACATAAATACTATTTTGCAACCATTGAAAATAATGTGTATGAAGAGTTTTCAATAATATGGGGAAAGGATAATGACAAAACAGTTAAGTAGAAAAAAATAGGAATCAAATTGTTTATAGTATGATCTCATCTATGTTAAAAAAAAAAGATAGCAAAATTTCATAATATCCAGACAAACCTTTTAAGTGCATTTATTCTCCATGAATTTACCCTACAGCTGTACTGGCTTAAGTGTCAAATGCATATGGGCAAGGATATGGATTCCAGCATTGTTTGCAATAGCAGAAGATTAGCAACAACTTAAATGTTCTTCAAAGGGGACTGGTTAAATAAACGACAATACATCTAAACAATTACTAGCATGCACTGAGGCAGTTCTGTAGGATTATATGTCATCTCAAAGATTCAGTATTTAGTGAGAAAAGCAAGTTGCAATAAAATATTTTTCTTCTTGTTTTAAAAGATAAGAATATATTCATAATTTTTATACTCATAAAAAGCTTTTAAAGCTACAGGAAAAAACTAGGAGCAGTTGTCTCTGGGGAGGAGAACCGGTAGCCGGAAGGTCAGCGGTGGGAGGAAGAATGTTCACTGTTTTTGACTTTTGCGTAGTTTGAATATATTATTCTAGTTGTGCATTGCCTTTTGAAATGAATAATGTTTGAATTTTAAGTAAAAGAACAAGAACATCTAGTAAACAATTTTAAGTTGTTTGCTGTGTGTCGCAGTCTTATCAAAACCTCTCAACCTCTACGAACATTCAAGTCAAGGCTTTTTCAAGGGTCTTCTGGGAGTAGGATTTTTGTTTGTTAGGCCGTCAAGGAAAACAGCTGAATTTCATCTCTAGGCTGAAGCAACTAAGAAAGGGACAGCAGTTTTTCAAGAGTAACAACATTCTAAAAATCAACTAAAGCCACAGAAAAAGGAGATCAAGATCCATAACCACAGAAGTGTGACCAACACCCTCCCTCCCCTTCCAATACAGACATCTTGGGGAGAGCACTAGAATCCACTCAAGGCGCAGAAAGAGATGGGAGGGTGGCTGAGCTCATTTTCTGGAGAGGAGGGTCTACATTTCTATGTAAAAACTGTTGACAACTTTATTGACACTTTCTCAAGGAAAACTGACTGTAGAAAATAACCAGCAGGACTGCTATTAATCTTAAGAAAAATACAACACGATTAAGCTGAATTCAAAAGTTTGTTCTTAAAATTACAGGCAAAGTTTGAGACTGACTCACTCACTGGAATTCTTAAGTGCTTTTTTTGGCAGATAAGAAATTCCTTATATGGATGGATGCATGGATCATATTAATGCACAAATCTGACAGAAGTCTCATAAAATCTCATAAACCCATTAGACTCCTAACTGGAATATTTACATCTATAGTAATTTTTTTAAGAAAGAAACTTTTGGATATACATCTGGACCAAAGATTTAGCATGAATAGGCTCTTGGAACATAATGAGAGAAATGTAATGCACTATCATTAGCTTTTACAATTTTGATAGATTATTAATTGCTCATAGCTTCCAATAACAGAAACTACAAAAAAGAAATTGCTTAGAGGAACCATTACTTTTAAAATGTGTGATTTCAGGAAAACTTCTAAATAAGTAACGCTTTGCAATGAGACCTAAAGCACACAAAATAATAGTCACATACCTTGGAATTTCCATCAAGGGGAAAAGGAGACATGTGACCTTTCCACTAATCTTCCTGCTCTTCTGTGGAACTACTAACAGTTGTGTAACTGTTATAGCATCATAGTTCCACATAAGTCATCGTGTTTGGTCATCCATGGAGGCATTCGTCTATTTGCAGATGGTGTTAGATTGCTGCTACCCTCAGAGTAATAAAAATACTCTTTGTGTATAAGATTTTGAACCTGTCAGAGGCTCTTATATTTGTTATCACTGCAGTGAAAACACACACACACACACACACACACACACACAACACAAGACCTGTGGTTTTCATTATAAAAAATCATAATGTATTGGAGAACGTGGGGCTTAGCTTGAGGCAGGACAAAATAAAAGTTCATTTGCAGTTCAGCTACGTCTGCACTGATTAACAGTAAGTATAATTTGTGAACTATTACTCTTTCCTGACCCAGGCAGGTTTTATGATTTTCCACAATTACCTGAAATGTATTTTACAAGCCTTTGACAGCCATAAAAATTTAAGGTCTACAATGTAGGTGGGTAAAGACAAGCTCTGTAGTAAAACAATTTGAGAAGTTTCCTTACCAGCATGGAGACAGGAATTATGATGGTAACCGAAAACAAACAAACGAACAAACAAAAAAGTGATTTTAGATCTATGGAGAGAGGTTGCTTCATAGTTACCCTTTCATGAGAAGTTGAATCCCTTCATAAGTGGCGATGTATATTTCTGATATTATCTTTTCTAAAAGAAGGGATTTATATTTAACACACTATCAAATTTACTATGAAAAATGTAGACACAAAATTTTTCCACTGCCTGCAACTCTCAGATTAAAAAAATTAATAATAATTCAGAATTTGTAGCAATGCATTTAGTTAATGTCCTTTTTGCTATTGCTAGTTATGAAAATATATGATTTTGGAAACCACTAAGAATAAATGTATTCCCTTCAACCTCCTATTTTGGTCACAGGATTTTATTTTTTATTGAATCAAATTATTTTATTAAATCAAAAATCCTTATTAAATTGGACAGTTCTCCAAATATCATTAGTTATATTGCCTTATACTTTATTTATCTTTTAAGCCATTTTATCACATATGTATTGCTGTTTAACAACAAGCCTCAAAACTTCGCTTAAAACAGTGTTTTACTAATTTCCCTGATTCCATAGGTTGACTGGGAAATTATTTTACTAGGTTGGTCTGAGCTCACTCGTTCAACTATTTGGAGCTGGTAGGCTAGCCTGAGGCTAAGTTTAGCTATGACAAGATGAGGCCATGTTCTCCATGTCTGACAGTCACCTGGACTATCAGCGGGATACCTCGATTCTCCTTCACGTGGCCTCTCATCCAGTAAATTGCACTGAACTTCTTTATAGAATGGCAGAATCATTCCTAAAAAGCAAAGGCAGAAGCTGCAAAGTCTCTTAAGACCCACACTTCTGAACTTGGACTCAAATCAAGTCACCAGGCAACCCAGATTCAAGACATGGAGGGATAGATTCCATCTCTTGATTGGAGTAGCTACAGAATATTCTGGCCATGTTTTCCATCTACCACAACCAGAGGATTGGGTGCCCAAATTCAGTTCTTTTTGCTAGCTATGCAGGTTATGAAAAAGGTACCTCAAGAGACTTTACTACGTTTTCCAGAAAATTTAAGAACTACACGACCTGCCAGGACTACTAATAGAATTGATGTCTTCCAGAGTTGTACAAAGCACGTACAAGTAACTGAAAGTAGTTGTCCTGCCCAATTTCATACCGATGGGCACTGTAGTAAAGATAATGAGAGCTAGACACTTGGCGATAACCATAAAATAAAGGGGGGTTAGAAACCAGAAAACGTAGTCTCAAGTACTGATGGTGCCAATAGAACAATGGTGAAGAGCTCAGACTGCAGTCAGACTCTCTGAAACGAAATCCTAGCTCCAGTGTTCATGGGTTGAGTGATCTTAGGCAGAAGACTTCTGCGTCTCAGTTTCCTCATCTGTAAAATGGAGAAAATGATGATAACCCCACACCGACTCGTGGTAAGGATTGATGTAAAACACTTAGATAGTGGCTGACATCTCCTGAGCCCTGTGTAAGTGGTAGCTGTTTTCGTTGCCATCACCGTCACCAGCATCATTGGTAAAAGTGGGCATCCACAACTGACTGCACTGTTGAGAAGGAGGGCGAGATCTCCTTTAAAATCAAAACTGTCATATATCGGTCCCATCTTTATAGCCAAGCTCCATATTTGGGACAGATAGAGGAAAATTTTTCAAGCCAATTTCAAATATTTTCAAGATTGGAAAAAAATTAACCAGAAATTTATCCAAAAATTTTCAAAATTGGGGGACTAGTTCTTTTCACCTAATAGTTAGGAATGGCACAGTACAAACAAGAATAGAATTAAAAAGTGAAAAACAGGAATTGTCCCAGGAGTTTGATCTGGATATTTCATTCAAAGAGCTGAAGTTCATGAGACGTCTCTGAGTAATCTCTCAGAAGTTGAAGGATTCATAGTGAATATCAGTGAGTTTCCATAAAAAAAGTATGTCAAATACATACTTACATATTACTTATGAGGAACCTTCCCAATGCCCTTGCCTCAAAGTGCTGTTCCATGAACACAGATGTGTGCCTATGTGTGTTTACACTAGGTTAGAGTTGAGGAATCATGGGGTTTTTTGTGGTTTTTTTTTTTTGCTTTTTTGTTTTCATTTTTAGGAATCTGTGTTTTTAGTGAACATCCCAGGGTATTCTTATGATTAATCATAATTGGGGTACACTGCTTCCCCTCAGAGACTGTGAGCCAGCAGCATTGGCATCACCTGGGAGCTTGTTAAGATGTAGAATCTCACTCCATCCCAGACCTCTCAAATCAGAATCTGCATTTTAATAAGATCTTCATTTGATTCCTATGCACATTAAAGTTTGAAAATAACTAGTAGACAATTTTGGTCATAGTGACACTGTTGTTCCATTTCCTAAATTATTCTCAAATATTACACTTATGTATGTTTTATATATAATCATTCTTCATATATATATAATAGTTTTGTATATATACAGAATATATAATTACATATAATAATTATATTTACAGAATTATATGTAATATATTCTGTATATATGTAATGTATTATATTCTGTATATATACAGAATCTTTGTATTTATTCAAAAAAATAATAATATCCATCAAAGAATAGCTACCATTTGGCAATATCTTTGTCTCACAATAGAATTTACCATACATTTACATATATTTGATACATATGTTAAATGTAAGCCACAAACTCCCCATAATAACACCATAGCACTATTGTATCATTGTGTGGTAGTGATACAGATGGTCTTGCTAATATACGTGTAGCTATGCTTTCCCTTCCTCTATCCTTTAATAAACTTTAAAATTTTCAGTACTTTAAAGGTACCTCTCCTTTAATTATGTTACTCAGTTGTATATCAGTTTTACTAAATAGAATACTCTAGTAGGTAAGGCATAGTAAAACTCTTTTTATGACTTTTTCTCATGTATTCATTCATTCATTCATTGATCTGACAAATGAATATTAAGCTCAACATGTTTCAGGCTTTATACTCATGCAAGAGATACAGAGGACAACAAAATATGATGTGTGTGAGAAACATCAATCTCATAGAAAAGACAGACAAGAAAGTCAGGAATCATAACTAGATTCAGTAAGTATTTTAATAGCATTCTGAGGGGTGCAGAGGAAAGGCTCATTACTGGGGTGGGGGGACTCAGGGAAGATTTATAAAGCATGAAGTGACCCATAAGCTGAATTCTAGTAGCTGAGCGAAGTAAGCCAGGGGGCATGCCAGAGGACGCAGTTAGGAAAGGTGCTACAGACAGAGGAAGCAAAACTAGCAAAGGTGGGAAATATCCTGATGTGTTTGGGGAGTAGTTCAGTGTGGTTGGAGTAAAGCACATGCATACGTTTTTGACATGTTGAAAACGCTGGCAGAGGCTTAAATGTGAATGCCAGGGTCAAGAGTTTGGACGTTATCCTGACAGCAATGGCAGGCCATTGGAGAATTTATTCAGGGGAGTGAGATGATCACAAGTGTAGTTTGGAAAGATCACCCTGGCAGGTATGTGGAGTGTAGAACTGAGACTGTGAGAGCTGCATTGAGCAGTAAGTCTGTGAACCACAGCACTGGGCATGGAGAGGAGAAGACAAATTAGGGAGAAGTACGAACAGCAAAATTAACATGGCTTCCTTCCTCCCAGAAGAGAGCTGGCTCCTAGGTGGAAGTCCTTGGTGGATGATGGTGTCAGCCACTTAAGTGGGAGCATCATAGGAGGAGCAGGTGTGGGGGAAGAGAATTAGGCATGTAGTTTGGAGCGGGTGAGTTTGAGCAGCCCGTGCATTGCCCACTGGGAGTGTGTGGTGCACAACTGGTCTAGGGCCCAGAGGAGAGGCCCCGATTTATGGGTTGTCTGCTACGTGTGACTGACCATGAATCTGTATTATTATCACATATAACCACTTTAGCCTCACGTGCTGGGAAGGGATAGTCTTCCCCTTGCATGCTGTTTTTCTTCTTTAAGTCATGCTCTACTACAGTAGGAGTTCTCTGAGTTGACCTCCATGTACACAATAAAAGAATTAAGCAAAACTCTCTCTTCCCTCTTAGACATTATCCTTATTGAATACTGCCAGCTGGTAGCAGTCAACCCTATTGTCAGACAAAAATATTGCCAAATGGTAGCTATTCTTGTGATGGTTATTATTATTTCTTTTGAACAAATAAACAAAGATTCTATATATACAGAATACATATATTTATATTCTGTATCTATACAGAACAATTATACACACACACACATACACACACACAGAACAATTACATATAAAACATATAACTGTAATGTTTGAGAATAATTTAGAAAATGGAACAACAATGCCACTATGACCAAAATTGTCCACTAGTTAATTTCAAACTTTAATGTGCATAGGAATCAAATGAAGATGAGGGGGAAATAATTATAGTCTGGAAGTACTCAAGTATTCAGATTGCTTCGCCTATGTATTAATTCTTCACTCCACTTAGAGAGGAAAGCAAGTTGGAAACTATGCATGGAGGATTGTGGGTATAGTTAATGCAAGAAAGATGAGAAATTCTGATCAGAGGACCTGTTTTCAAAGAAAAGCTCTTGGCC
The DNA here is from genome assembly GCA_003508835.1 of Eonycteris spelaea. Lineage (NCBI taxonomy): Eukaryota > Metazoa > Chordata > Mammalia > Chiroptera > Pteropodidae > Eonycteris > Eonycteris spelaea. Next base: position 2,642,584 of record PUFA01000195.1, read on the forward strand.
CTCATCAAAAAACTAAAGTGGCTAATTAATGTCCAGTTACAATTTTACATTAAAAGGTTTAATAAGCTATGTATGAATCTTTTAAAAATACTTTTTCATTATAACTGACTTTTTTGATTAAATGACCAATAGTGGTCCTGATCCTTCTGGGAAGAGGGTCTCTAGTACATATGAAATCTCTGTCAGATGCTGTACATAACTTAAGCTTTTTTAAAGAAACAAAATGGCCACAAAGAACCTAACCTCAGTTCACACAAAGCTAGGATCCTCTCATTGTAGCTCTGACTTTCAATATAAGTTTGGGCTCAAACAACTTTTTCCTACTCTCTACCATAGTTATTTCTCCTTTAAAAATGGTAAAATGCTAATGTTGAAACAACTCAACTATGTTTTTTAAAAATTTGATGTGCCAGAGGCAGTGAAAATTGTGCTTTAATGAAACAAGGCAACAAATTTTACAGTCTCTTGCCCCAACCAGACCGCAAGAAATGTTGTCATTCAGTGTCATTTAGCATTTTCTACAGACATATTAATATTGGGAGCTATAAGTTCCCTAGAACATGATCTTGCCGCCTGATTTGCTTTTCACTTTTTAAAAAAGTGTGTGTGTGTATAAACAAATATATATATTATTTGTTCAAATAAAAGCAATTAAGTGCAATTAAAGCCTGTCAGTCAATGTTTTCTGCATCAGGCCACATTACACCTGCCTGAAATGAGGCTAATGGGGCTTAAGTGACACCCCAATGGTAATCCATTGGCTAAATTTGGAAACATGGGAAAAATACTGCAGCTGAACCTATCTGAAACTCAAGCATCTTTAGAAGATATGTCCTCAGTAGTTACTAAAGAAATCAGCAAAGAAAAACTTCCTTTTCTTTTCTTTTCTTTTCCTTTTTAAAAAATACAGTTTATATATGTTAACACTAGTGGCTCGTGAGTCAAGGATTTTACTCACATTGCTCTGTAGGACTGGGTATTTTTTTAATTTAAACAATTGGGAGATTTCATCCAAGAATCCAGATTTTTTGGCCTTTTTCATGAAATCAGAAGGACTGACAAGAATCAACTAGTGCTAAACTGTATCCGCCCGTTTTGCAGAGGACAATGTGCTCCTGCTCAGGTTCCCACACACCACCTGCCTGTTTGCCGCAGGCGTGTAAGTTTGTAACTCTCCCTACTTTTAGAAAGCAACTATTTTAAATTAGCTGTTGATAGAAAATCCTGCCCTAAACTTCACATTCATTCAATTATGTACTTCCACTTCTTTCAATCCACTTCTATCATGAGGTCTCTGCCTCTATTTAGCCATGTATCAACTTCTATCTTTTCTAATCTATATCTTTCTGTTAATTGGTATCTATAGTCGTGTGTTTAACTGCTACATCGTGTCTGCTTCTGATATGCCTTCATTATGTAATAGTTTTAGTCTCTAAATATGCTTTGGGAAGGTGGCATTGTGCATCAAAGTCAGCAAACTTTTTCTATCAGGGACGGACAGTCAATATTTTAGGCTTTGCACGTCATACAGTTTCTATCCGACTTCTCAATTCTGCCATAGCTCAAAGCAGCCATATAGGATGCGTGGAGCGGCTCAAACTGCCATAACAAAATCCCCCAGGGACAGGGTGGCTTAAACAACAGACATTTATTTTTCACAGCTCTGTTAATCTGAGATCAAGGTGTCATCACGGTCATAGTCAGGTGAGACCTCTCTTCCAGGCAGGAGATGGCTGCTTTCCCCCTGTGTCCTCACATGCCTTTCTCCCAGGTGTGTTCCTGAAGAGAGAGATCTCTTTTCCTTTTCTCATAAGGCCACCGATCCTATCAGATTAAAACCCTACCCTTATAACCTTATTTAACCTTATTTTCCTCCTAAAAGCTCTATCTTCAAATATAGTCACATTGGGGGTTAGGGCTTTAACGCAGGAATTTGAGAGGGTGGGGAAGTCAACATCATGCAGTTTATATGTAAATGAATGAACACAGCAGTGTTCCAATAAATTTTATTTACAGATACAGGAAGTTGGCTAGATTTGTTCTATGTGCTGTATTTTGCCGACCTCTGTTCTTGCTCATTTCTTGATTTATTTGGAAACTGTACTTTTAGGTTAATTTCTATCTTCTCTTGCTACTAAAATTGGTCTCCCCCTAGCAAGCTCAATGGAACATGGGGTATGAAAAATGAAATGTGGTTTTCCAGTTGCAGAGATAGCATATGCAATGTGTATTGGCTAGTTTTAGAGAGGAGTGGAGAAGTCCAGGAAGTGGGGTTGCTCAGTAACCTAACTGTCCCAACTGGTCCATTCAGGTCAGTTGCATAGGAGGACCTAAAAGACTTAGGGGCATCTGAAATGCACCTGAAGCTTACCTCAAACTCGCTGATGTCCAGATGCTTACAGCACCTGCTGGTCATGACTGAAGTCAGTTTAGCAGGGGTTGTCCTCCTAAAGCTTGGTCTTTAAATCAGTGATGCTGGTACATAAAGTGAAGACTGGCCCACTAATTATCTGCGCAGAGTAACAAAAGAAATCTTAGCGCAATGTTCCCACACTGGACTTTTTCATTTGGTGGATCCCGGGGCTGGGAGAGGGAATCATGTCACCTCTAAACCCAGAGAAACTCAGAGATGCCTGGGAGATGAGAATATTTTTCAGCATGGGCCAGCAGTGTTGCACCTCAGCAGGGAGGGGAGGAAAGGGGACCCATGATGTCCCCAGCTGAGCCAGTTTCCTCCTCAGAGCACAGCCCCAAGCCTGACGCCGCCGCCCGCCGTGTGGGGTACTTACTGCATAGAGCAGCCGACTGCCCCGCCTCCTCCTCTCCTTGTTTACATTCGACCCCCACAACCTCGGGCGATCAGCATAAACAGTGTCAGGGCAACATTTACTGTTGTTTTCATGGCAAGGATGTGTTGACAAGAGCTACCTAGCTGTGAGTGTAAACATGATGCTGACAGCAGTGAGTGCAGGCGGGTTAGCAGGTACCCCTGCCTACCACGGGCAGATGTTTAACCTTGACGTGAATAGTAATTAAGCTGAACCTTGGAAACCAGTCCCTCCCTGGAAGCCAATTAATAATTTGGTGGGGGAGATGTTCTATGCAAATTTCCCCCGCAAACTACTGCAGAGTGACATTCTACCCTCCACCCAGTGGACTGGGCTGGGGAATCATTTGTAACAAAGCCCTGTGGTGTGGGTGTGAACAAATTGTAATTAGGCAAATTAAATGAGTGTTGCATGTACATCAATTAATTTCTGGTCACAAGATACAGATACACACGCAGTGCTTGGTACTACCTTGGTTATTTATCAGACTCCATCTTGGCAGACCCGTTGGCCCACCTTTCCCCCTCCTCTTCTTCCACACCTCCCCCACCCCCAAGAAGCCTTTGCCCTCACTTAATTCTCCTTGAGTTATTCCATCCCAGTTTATTTACTTTTTAACACCAATGTAGCACCACACACCTTCCAAGCAGTCTTCTGACTCTTCAAAGAGGAAAAAAAAAAAAATCCCCTTAGCCTCCTGTAAAATAATGTTTGTGCAATGCGTGTGTCTGGCATATATTGGCCTTTCTGGATACAACAGTGATAACATCCATTTCCTCTCCCACTGAGGCAAAGAAAATAAGGCTTCTATGAAAGAATGGCAGGCGCGAGTTGGGAACTTCCCCACAGAGTAAATTGTTTGGGGAAGGCACATGATTCAATGTAATTGTCCCAACTTAGGTCCCCCTACTGTGGATTTCTGTGGGATTGAGTCATCCCACTAAGAAAAAAGCCCCACAGGAAATGGAGTTAAATAATCAGCCTCTCGGTTCTCGCTGGTTAGAGAGATTGTGTGGCGGTGACCCCCCTCAACGCTGTAGCCGTGCCCCTATAGAGCTGTCTAAATTGGCACACTAAAATTTTATGGAAGAAAAACAAAAGGATTTCTTTTCCTATGTAGATCCCGACAGGAAAAGGAAAATAAGCACAAAGTTTAGGCCTCCTCTATAATTTAGCCCTAATGATTCCTCCATCTTTGACTGAAGGTCCTGGATGCTAAACATTCATTCATATACCATTATTTCATTTCCTACAGACACTATTATCTCCTTTTTACTTTGATAAAACTGACCCTTCAGGAGTGGCTGAGTTGCTTTTCTGTCCTACGTGGTTTGAGGAAGAAGGCTATACAGACCACGAGGAAAGGACGCAAGGACATCCTGATCGGTGTTCACGGAAAACCAAAGCTCCTTCTCAAATCAAAGCCCCAAACTTAGCAAAATGCCTAGGTTCAATTTGAAGATGTTTTTATAGCTAAGCGCTTTTTGTTTATATTTATTATGCAAATGTAATCTAAATAGATTACAGTATACGGATGAATGGATGCATGAGTATTTATATTTAAGCCCCGTTCTTCTGCGTCCTGTAATGCATTCCAGCTGTGGCACTCACTTTGTCCTGCCTGAGACACTCTTGTCTGTCTGGGACCACGCGCACTGTGAAAGCAGGTGCAAAGCCTTTTTCTGTTCTTGCCTTGCTGCCCCAGCCCTACAGCACCCAATGTAGCATCGATGCTCAGAAAATGCATTCCTCAGGCCGAATATAGCAATGAAAAGTAAAATCCTGCGGAATTTTAGGAGTCACAGAACCAGAGTTACATTCATGGGTACTGGGGATAAAGCTACTGCTGGGTTTACCCAGCATGGCTTGGGCCAGCATCGGCATCATCTCTCTTACTGCTCCCTGCCCCTACTCTCTCTGCTCTCGTCATCCTGAGCTGTTGTCAGGTTGTTTTTTTTAAATACTCTATTCTTTCCTGATACTAAGACATTTCTTTCCTATTACCCTTTATCCTTATCACACCCACCGATGAACAACTTCTGATTGTTCTTTGCGTCTTAGCTGGAAATTCATCTCCTCTAGAAGTTCTCGTTGCTTTCTCAAGGCGGTTGATCTCAAGGAGGTTGACGTCTCCTCCTACGTCCTCCCACAGTTACCCGCTTTCTTCTGCGACCCTCATCTCATATGCGACGTTCAACAGCTGTCCTTACGTACCTCAGGTTTCATGTGAGAGGAGGGACTGTGGCTGTCATGTCCACCACTTTATTCTCAAACACCTAGCATAGTAGATGTATTTGTTGGATGTCCAGATACACAGGTGGGTAGGTAGATGGATGGCAGGGTGAGCGGATGAAAGGATGAATGGATCCATGGGTGGTAGGATGGGTGAGTAGATGGTGGGTGGGTAGATAGATGCATGCATTTGTCTGTCCTGAACGCCCTCATTTGGAGCTGGAGACCCAGGGCTTTGCACTGGGCTAGGCTCTCTGGAGCGGAGCTGAGGAGGGCCTTGGGCTATGGAGGCCATTCACTGCAGGGGGTGAATCAAAGGGCAGAACCAAAGATGTAGAGGCGAAATGAAAAATCAAAAAGTTGAGGAGAACACCAAGGAGGAAAGAGAGATGTCTTCTGAGGATGAGAGACTACAGCCAGGCTTCGCAAGCAGGTAAGAAGAACAGGAGTCTGAAAATTGTCTGGCGGGGAAGGGTGAGATTTTCGGTGTTAGGTCCTATTAAATAGAGGTTTCCTGGTTTCTTCTGATGATGAGAAAGTAGCTGTTGATCATGCTCAGCTGTTTTAGACAAACACAAAGTTAGGGGGAAAGTACCATTTAGAATTTCTCCCAGATGTTTAGCATGGGGATACCCTCTGTTGTTCTACGTTTCTGATTTTATCAAACCTAATGATGGAATATAAATCTCTAATTTATTATGCCCTAGTTCAGTGGTTCTCACACCTTGTTGGAGATTGGAATCACTGGATTCCAATGCCCGTGTCCCATCCACAATGGAGCCTAATGTATTGCACTGCAGAATCATCCCCGGTGATTATTACATGCAGCCAGAGTTGAGAGGCAGCTACTCTTGCTACTCAAGAATGCTGCAGTCTTGCTATTCGAAGTGTGGTCTGTGGACTGGCAGCCTCAGCATCACCCAGAAGCTGGTTAGAAATGCAGTGTCTCAGGTCTCACCCCAGACCAGCTCTCTCAGAATGTGCATTTCAGCAAGATTCCCTATTGATTCAGATGCACATTGAAGTTTGAAGAACACAGTTGCGGTTAATGCAAAAGTTACGAGAATCTAGAGAATATTTACCAAGGACTGGACCAAGACACATCGGTGTCTTCACTGGTTTGCTAATGCTGCAGTAACAAAGCACCACAAACTGGGTGCCTTAAGCAAAGGAAATGTATTGTCCCACAGTTCTGGAGGCTAGAAGTCTGAAATCAAGGTGTTTGTAGAGTCATTTCTTTCCGAAATCTTCGAAGGTAGGCTCTGTTTGGGAGCTTTCTCCTTGGCCGTGTTCATGTTCACATGGTGTTCTCCCTCTTCAAGTATCTATGTTCAGATGTCCCCTTTTTATAAGGAAACCGGTCATGTTAGGTTCGGGGCCCACCCTACTCCAGTATGCCTCATCCTACCTTAACTAATTACATCTGCAATAAACCAATTCCTGATAAGGCCATATTCTGAGGTACTGTGGATTTCTTTTCTTCTTAATAACTTTTTATATTTCATTTGCAGTTGAATATTAGTTGCAGGTGTACAACAAAGTGATTAAACATTTATGTAACTTACTAAGTGGTTGCCTCGATAAATCTAATATCCATCTGACCCCATACATGTTATTACATTATTATTGACTATATTTCCTATCCTGTACTTTACAGTTCCATAACTATTTTGTAACTACCAATTTGCACTCCTTAATCCTTTTCCCCTTTTCACCATTTCCCCAATGGTGACCATCAAAATGTTCTCTGTATCTATGAGTCTGTTTTTGTTTCGTTTATTTATTTTGTTTTTAGATTCTATTCTTCTCTTACATCCCTTTAACATTTCTTGTAACATTGGTTTGGCTTTGATGAAATCCATTAGCTTTTTCCTGTCTGGAAGGCTTTTTAATTCTTCTTCGCTTCTAAATGATAGCTTTGCTGGGTAGAGTAATCTTTGTCATAGGACTCTGCTTTTCATCACTTTGAATGTTTCGTGCCAATACCTTCTGGCCTGATTTCTATTGAGAAATCAGCTGACAGTTTTATGGGAACACCCTTATAAATAACTGTTTTTCTCTTGCTGCTTTTAAGATTCTCTTTTTGTCTTTAACCTTTATCATTTTAATTACGATGTGTCTTGGTGTGGGCCTCTTTGGGTTCATTTTGTTTGGGATTCTCTGCACTTTCTAGTTTCTGTTTTCTTTGTTTAGCAAAGTTTAACCTCATCATTTCTTCAAATAGATTTTCAGTTCGTTGCTCTCTTCTCTTTCTGCACCCCAATGATACAAATGTCGGTACACTTGATGTTGTCTCAGAGGCCCCTTACAATATCTTCATTTATTTATTTATTTATTTTTATTTTTGCTGTTATAATTGAGTGTTTTCTGCTACAATGTCTTTCAAATTGCTGATTTAATCCTCTGCTTTATCTAATCTGCTGTTGATTTCTTCTAGTGTATTCTTCATTTCAGTTATTGTATTTTTTCATTTCTGACCGGTTCTTTATAGTTTCTGTATCCTTTTTATGCTTACTACCTGTTTGTCGAAGTTCTCACTAAGTTCCTTGAGCATCCTTATAACCAGGGTTTTAAACTGTCTCTGGTAGATTGCTTGCCTCCATTTTATTTAGTTCTTTCTCTGGAGTTTTGTTCTGTTCTGTCATTTTGGACATGTTTCTTTGTCTCTTCATTTTAGCTGTCTCTCTGTTTCTGTGTATTAGGTAGATTTGCTTTATCTCCCAGTCTTGGCAGGGTGGCCTTATGTAGTTGGTATCTTGCAGGGCCCAGTGGTGCAATCTCCCTGGTCCCCTGAGCCAGGTGCTCCAGGGTCGTATCCTGTGTGGGTTGTGTGCACCCTTCTGTTGTAGCTGAGCCTTGATTGTTGTTGGCACATCAGTGGAGGGGATTGCCCCTCAGGCTGATTGGTTGTGAGGACCGGCCTTGACCATAGCAGAGGAGCTGCCGTGCAGAGGTTGACCCAACAAGCAGGATTAGCTTTAGTGGGGCTCTGATGGCTGCCCAGTCTGGTTTGTTTGTTTGTTTGTGTTTGTTTTTTGGTGTGTCATTTGTGGAGGTGGTTGGCTGGTTCTCCAGTGTGTCTATTGCTGGCCAATGGGTGTGTTGCTTCTGGCACCTCTTGGGAGGGGTTCTGGTGCAGGCCAAGGTCATCTGCTGCCTGTGCCCTGCCAGGGGCCACTTGACATGAACTACAAAGTGATCTGCAGATGGTTGCCACTTGTGATAGGCTTGTTGTTGCCTGAGAGAGGCTAAGCTTCAGAAAATCAAGTTTGGCTGCTGCTAGTGCCAAGCTTGGGGCTGCTTATCAAGAGGTACAAGGCGCACTGAGGCCAGATGCTGCTTGTTTGAGGTTTGCGAACCTTTGAGAGATTTTAGGAAAGTCCACGGCACAAGCCAAGACAAGTTATTTGTATGGAAAAGCCACTGGAAGCAGGGTGGGTGGGCCCAAAAGTTTGGTGGGGTGGGGTCTAAGGGAATCACCAGGGCAGGGAAAATGGTGTTAGCCAGGTTGATGGAGACCCGGATGTGGCATCTGCACGCTGGGAGGGAGGAGGACTCAGCAAAGGAACAAGGGCTTCTCCCAGCACTTCTGTCTGAGAGAAAGCTGCCCCTCCAGCCCTCACCCTGAAGCCAGACAATTCGGTTCTTCCTTGTATGCCCCTGGCCCTTTTCAATTTGCTGCCCAAGCGCTGGAGCGTAGAGTGAGTGAGTCTGCCAGCAAGCAAGCTCATGTGTGGTTCCTTAAAGAAGAACACCTGGAACTCCAACAGTTCTCTGTCTCACGATTGCCACTGGTTTTCACGGAATTTGTGAATTTGTGGGAACTTTTCTTCCTGGCACTGAAAACCCTAGGCTGGGGAGCCTGGTTTGGGCTTGAGACCCCTTACTCCTCAGGGAGGACCGCAGCAGCTGAGATATCCCTCCTGATTTTTAACTGCCACAAGTGGCTGTGGGACCAGTCCAGGTTTCATCTCCACCCCTCTTAGCAGTCTCAAGGTGGCTTCTTCTGCATATCTGTAGTTATAGGAGTTCTCTTCAGGCAGTTAATGGTTGTCCCATAGTTTAGTTGTAATTTTGATGTGGTCATGGGGGAGGCGAGCATAGCATTTATGTACTCCACCATCTTGACCAGAAGTTCTCTGGGGACTTATATATAGGATTTTTAGAGGGCACAATTCAACCCATAACAGTGCCCAAGGTAAAGCTAATAATTTAAAAATCTCTTCAAATGCTCTTTAAATATGTTTTTGCAAACTGAAGGCTAATCAAAAGGAACCTTTTTTATGTCATAAAAAACTATGAGAAATAAAGAACAAAATGAGAAGTTTATAGGTTTCCTTCCGCAGAATAAGTTGCAGCACACCCTTCATTTTCCCCTTCTCTTCTTTATCTCTTTATTCACTTCTACCTGAAACTTAAATAATGCAGCCCTATGATTGTCTTAGCAAAGCCTTGAATAAAACAGTAGCAAAACCTAAATTCCCACCTTTTCAGGTATAACCTAGAGGTACTTTTGAAAAGGCATGGCTTCCACTTTTAACCTCACCATTTAAAAAATCATCTCCCCGAATTACCCCTTAAAATACCCAGGCAACATTAGTCCACTAAATCAAGCAATTTATCTGGTGGGGCAAAATAAATGGTTTCTAATAAATTCAGGTTTTGGTTTTTTTAAAAAAATTGTTTTACGGAGAGTCATTTTGTCACTTGATACTCTTCCACCAAATTTTGAAGGGGACAGGGAAGTGGGACTCTACTATGCCAAGTAACATTAATCTTTTGGTCCTGATGGCCTCCTCAGGGTGGGCTTTAAGGATAGAATTGTGAGCAAGACTTTAATCATAGGGGAAGTTTTGCATGGGTAAAGCAGTCTCTCAGTCTCCGACTATTAACGTTTGGGGCTGGATAACTCTTTGTCGTGGAGGCCTTCTTGTTGCATTGTAGGGTTTTTAGCAACATCCCTGGCCTCTACTCACCAGATGTCAGGGGGTCTCCCCTTCTCAGTCACCAGAGATTGCCAGATGCCCTCTGGAAGACGATGGGGTAAAAATGACCCCTGGTTGAGAACCTCTAAGTTAAACAAAGGATTTATTGATTAGCTCTGACCTTAAAAACCTATTCCCCTAAGACACTGTGTTCTTATTTTTTTATTCAGGTAATAAATTTCTATTTTGGTTAAAATAACATTTATACTGATGATAGAGTTAAATTTTTTCCTTTTTTTCTGTATCAACCATAGTTGCTGTGAACTTCAGAGCAATATAAGAAAAAAAAGACAATATGATTGATGATTTTAAAACTACTTGTAGAAAGGATAAAAATGCCTTAAATTTGCCACAATTCACCTTAGTCTGATAATAGCTCTTCTTAAGACTCAGCCAAAAATGTTCTTAAGTGTAGTTTCTAGATCTGTATTTTGGACTCCACTGTTTTGGTTAGAGTGAACCAAGAGGAATGGACAAAATGAGCGAAAACGCCCTTGTTAAGCATGGAAAGAAAAAATAATGTTCTTAACTAAAACTTTCTTTAAAGGAGCAGTTAATAAAAAGCCCATAGCTTTGCTCCCTTGGAAGTTTCTTAAAGTGAAATTTCATACCAAGTTATCACATCTTATCACAAATGATAGAGGACATAACTTTCCGCAGTTAATTATATATACATATATCACATATATGCGTGTGTGTGTGTGTATATATATATACACACACATGCACACATAAACATTAAATCCTCACTTAACATCAGCAGGTTGTGTGACTTTAAGTGAAACAATGTAATCTATCAAAAACAGTTTTATCATAGGCTAATTGATATAAACAAGAGTTAAGTTTCTATAACATCTCATGAATGTTATAACAAAACAATATTGAATGAAATGTTATTTCAGGACCTGGTGTGTGTGCATGCTGTGTGTGTATGAAAGAGTTCTTTTCCTAATTCAATTTTGTGCTGCTTCAAATGCTGTAGAATGTGATGCAATTAAAAATAAATGTGCAATTATATCTATATCTATCATGATAATTTTCAACAGTATATCTTCCATGTTGTACTGCTCATAGTAGGTACTTAATAAATGGCCTCAGGAGCACAAAAGAGGAGGTTGAATTTCCCAGCTGGTAGGACCGTTGATCAGATTTAGAAATCACATCGGCTTAGAGAAAATACATCATGTGTTATTGTGCATGTGAATCTGTAGACTAGGATTCAAGCTAGCTATTCTGTGAGATGTAACAAAGCCCAGGCATTGTCATTTGTCAATTAAGGAGCCTCTTACCCAGAGACTACATGATGGTATGGGGTTTCGGAAATAAGCTTGTTCCCGTCCTAACCAGCATGGTAGGTAGATGTGAGCTGCTTTGTGAACAGCCTACATCATCATCAATGCTCAACCAACCACAGGGACCTGAATGAGCACCCACAAAGTTTGAGATTACAGTCAGAGATGACTAAGACATCACTGCTACCCTTGGGGAGCTCATAGTTTCAAAGGGGAGATGGATTTTAAAAATAACTATTTCATGGTTGCACAGAGAAATAATGACTTGTGACAATGACCAGGGGAAAGTCAAGGATGTTCCCCACAAGAGACAATTTTCACATTGAACCTTGCAAAATGCATTTGCGATCACCTGGGCAGGAGGGAAGGCAGAATATCAGCTAAGGAAACAGTTCGTACAAAGACGAGAGGGACAGAAATGAACAGTCAAGTTCAGGAAATGAGAAGCTCAGTGTTAGGTGAGATTCTGGCAAGAGGCAAAATGCAACACGAAGGCAACAGCCAGATTGTAAGAGCTTATAAGCCATACGAGAAGTGTGGATTTTATTCTGAAGGTAATAGAAAGCCACTAAAGTGAGGAGAAAAGAAATAAAACACTGATATTGACTTTAGAAGATGAGGCAGGAAAGTATCCATGGTCAAGGGTAGCTCTCAGTGGCAGAATTTTTATTTCTGTGCAAATTAGCAAACAACAATTTAGACACAGGACAAACAGCAGTACCTTCAAATCAGTAAGAGCACAGGCCAGCTCCAGTATACACCCCTCTTCTGGGAAGGCCGACATATGGTCAGCTCTGTGGTCCGCTGACTGGTGGAGGAGTGGGCACCTGACAGCAGCCGAGCCTGGGATGCAGGCATCATCTGAAACACTTGAAAGCTAGAGTGGTTGGAGCCAAATCTCATTAATGTCAGGTCTTTGGGGAGCAAATCCACAAACTTTATCCTGCAACTGAGGTCCTGGGACCCTGCGAGAATGGGACCCCCCACCGCAAGATTACTATCCCCGGCTCTTCCAGAGGCAGTGTGCGCTTCCCTAATATCTTTCAATAAATCTCCACCTTTCTAAGGAGAAGTGGGAGGAGCAGTGTCTTTGTTTTCTAGGGCCGCCATAACAAAGTACCATAGACTGGGTCTTAAACAGAAATTAATGTTTTTAACAGTTCTGGAGGCTAGAAGTCCAAGATCAAGAGTCGGCAGGTTTCTTCCAAGAACTTTCCCTTTGACTTGTAGATGCCACCTCCTCTATCTTCACATGGTCTTTCTTCTGTGCGTGTTTATGTCCTGATCTCCAGCCATATTGGATTAGGGCCCATGCAAATGACCGCATTTGCTTTAGCTACTTCCCTGAAGGCCCTATCTCCAAATACAGTCGCATTCTGAGGTACTAGGAGTTAGGACTGCAACATATTAATTTTGGCAAGCAGTCAAAGTTGGTGTCAGCTGCTTGCCAAGAAAATAAAATAAAATAAAATTTAGTACAGAGGATCAACATGTTGCATACTCTTCATCATTTTGTTTAATCTTTCACCCCTCTAAATGTAGTGCCATGTTCCCTAATGGTCCTCTCCTTGAGAGGAGACCAGGTCTTACATAGTAACAGCTCCTTTAACACAGCCCCTGCACCTTGACATGCCCACCCCAGTGTTCGGTGGACTAGGACCTCCAGGTAAGGGGTGGGTATGGAATTCTAGGTCTCCCTTTTTTACTGGCATAAGGTTCACCAGTCCCAGAAAGCTATGGTTACAGAGCTGATGTGGATACAAAGCCTTGTTACGTGAGGCAGAACGAATCCAGCCACCGTCACCATGGCGTGGCTCTCTGCTTATGTCCTTTCCCTCTTCAGCACTTTGCACTAAGATTTCGTAGAACTGCCAAGTTGCTTTTTTTGACCATTTTCCCTGTTACTGATACATGAACAGCAAAAGAGAAAGACATGGACAGACTAGAGAAAATCTGAGGTGAATTCCTAACTGAAGGGCTTTTCACTTTTATGTGTAGCCTTAATACCCCTCATAAAATTCCCTATCAGAGAAAAAGCTAGGAAGTTGGGGTTACCCCATCCGCCATTAATAATTTGAGTTGTGTGGAATTACATTCAAATTCTGAATTTCAGATGAATTCTTGTTTAACATATATGGCCATGGTATATAGAACCTAATTAAAATTCTTAATGTTGGTTAATGTATCTTAACATCCATTTCTATAATGTGTAGGACTACTTAATTTAGCATAATTATCAAGATGAACCACATCTAACATTACAAGAAAATTGCAACCTGTCATAAAATAAGAGGGCCATATTATAACAGAGTCCTCACCCCCAGCGATACCCCGTTCAAAAAGCCAAATAATGCAAATAAATCGTCACTCCCCAATTCGATGCTGCTTTAGTGATTTGATTAATTATTGTGAAGTGAAACAGCTAACAAAGAAGGATAAATAAAAATAACTTCTTGCATCCAAAAAAGGGTGTAAATTTTAACTCCAATGCATGACAGCAAATGTAAGCAAGAATTATAAACAATAGGGCCGGCTGAATGAATTAATATGCATCAGCCTTCATTGCTAGAAATAGGCCCCTGCATTGTACTGGTACACTGTGCTTTCGCTCAACTGCAGATTTGCCTTTTCTTTTCCCCTTCTCCTGGGAATTCAGAAACCGCGTACTTATTAACAACAATGAGGTAACACCAGGGCAAATAGGAGCCTGCAAGTGTGTTGTGTCTCTCTGGGTGCTTTGCCCTTTTTACTAGACCCTGATATTTTTATAAAGCATTTCTTGGTTTCGTTTTGTTTTTGTTTTTCATTTCTCTTTGTTTATGAACTTGGGCTAGCTACTCTGCAGACATTAAAGACCCACTACTAATTCTTGCTGGACAGTTTCCACTGGACTCTCACAGATCTACTCTTCGGTTCATTGTTCGTTGAAAGTCAAATCCAACCCCAAAAGCTATTCTAAATATTTTAGCTTTCCTTAACGCTCTGACCCAGGCTGACTGCTAAGAACATACTTTATTGAATTTTAGACAAGTGCCAAGTACAGACCCAGAACCTAATAGATATTTGTGGGGTGACAGATCATCCCAATAGATGTCTATCTGCAAATAGACTGCCCTCAATGCTCTGCCCTCGATCTCATTCCTTTCCGGTTCCAAGGAGACCCCCTGCCTGCCGATCCACCCACCCACTTGCATCTTCTACAGCTTCTCAACTCCTCTCTTTCCTGGCTGTTCCTTTCAGCCTCTAAACATGTCGTCCCCACAATTGATTTGTGAAGCAACCGAAAAGCAACAATAACAATCAAATCCAACCAACCAACCCATTAATAAGCCAAAAGACACAGTTTACCTTGCCGTTAGGGCTCTCGACCCCCTGAAAGCCGGGCAGGCTGGCAGGCTCACTTCATCACACAATATGCCAACCCCACCAGGGGTAAAGTATGTGCACACTGGTCCAGAGGAGGGCGCACACCTTCCTTTGTTGAACCTTTCCTCAGAAAAGGCCACTCTCCAGAGGTGGCCAAGGGCCCCTCACTGAGCGTCTCTCCCTCATTCCTTCATCGCCCATCTGGGTACAGCAAGTATCCTCTTTTTTGTGCTTCTTGAATCTATGCCAGCGATTCCCACTTACCCTGGACTCTCATATTCAGTGCGGAGTACTTTCAGCACCCACAGCCCTTTCCGTGGTTACTATGGGTCACCTCTGCTTCCACAGTGTCGACATGTGATGTTGCTAAAAGACCCTGATCCCACAAAGCTGCATGCCAAGGAGAGGGGAGGTTCCCCTGACCTGACTGCGCCTCCCCTCTGCTTTTCTAGTTCTCTTTATCTTCTGATAAATTCCCCTAAATGGTCTGTATCTGACCCTCCCATTCCCTCTGTAGTCAAGACTGGTTCTGGCCCTAACCACCATTTCCCTCTTCCTGTCTGGGGACACTCTCCAGTGCCCTTCTGAGAGTACACGGTCCCTGGCTTCCTTGTAGTCTGTCCCCCAGGGTACGCCTTCGCAATCTGCTCTTGGGTTCTCAGTCCCTTTTCCTCACCCCATAAACACTCCCAGCGCACATGATTTAAAAGTTCCCCATCTCTTCTCCTCATCAAAACTTCCATTCCCATTTCCTTGGCATGAGGAAGTGGCTGAGCTGCATGTTCTAATTATTCACATTTAATAGCTTGGCCTGGTCTGCTAGGTTCAGAGGGCTTATGGACTGTGACTTCACCCAGACTCAAACCAGCTTGTCATGGAATCATCAGACTCAGTCCCCTCTCCAAAAGAACAAGATGCCAAAATTTTTCTTTGGCATTCTGTTTAGTGGGCATCTGGTCTTAGTATTGCTAAGTACCCAATTTCACTAAGCCAGTCATGCATCCCCACATCACTCACTGAATCCTGAAGTAGAATGGGCATGTGTGTGAGTACATACACACACACACACACACACACACACACACACACACAGCTACTCTGGGAAGTCTTAATGCAATATGGAGGAAATGCAGCAAGGTTACATTCAGGTTTCTAAAAACATGATATGTTTTCATTTTTCTTACTGTAACTGCGAAGTGCAAAAGCTACAGCTTCTGTACTTAAATTTGCTGACTATCCCGTGTCATTAAATTTTTATTAATATTGCATTCCTGGCACCATCCTTACTTTTGTTAAGGCACTTTTAACCACCTCATGCTCAGGTGACAGCCACATCATGAGCCTTGTGCCAATGAGGCATTCGCCATCTTGTGGTCATCATCGACATCACTTATACTTGGGAGGGCCATGGTAGGACACCAGGGGATATGCAGTGAAGGTCTTGCCCTAAAAGAGTCATCAATACATGAAATGATAAATGCATACATACAATGATAAGTAAAAGCTCAAGTATTATGGAAGTGGAGTGGTAGCTGGGATCAAAACCATAAAGAGCAGAAAGAAGGGGATACAGAAAGAACTCCAAGGTTGAGTATGAAGGAATAAAACCTGGCAGGTTATTAACATATCTAAAGAAATACACTATTCATAGGCAATATAGTCAGTGTTATGGTGGAAGCTGTGTGTAGAGCCAGAGGGGTGCCGGCGTAGTCGGGGGGATCACTTCATAAATTACATAAATATCTAACCATTGTACTGTCATCCCTAAAAGGGTGTACATTTTAACTATAAAAGAAAAAAGAAATAAGCTGTTGGTCAAAAAGGAGGTGAGTCAGCAAATAGGACATGGCCCGTGGAGAGTTCAAGAGATGATGGCTGGCAGGGTCCACTGGAACATTGCCAGGGAGAGAAACCGGTGTGAGTAGCCTGTCTGGTGTGAGAAGGGAAGCAACGGGCTGGCAGAGCCAGATTCTCTATGTACTGAGGACTTGTGGTTCTTTGCTTCCCAAGCAACCCTCTGATAATACGTACCCCACCCCTGCATCCTGTGCAGCTCATATACATGAAACAATTGTGTTTAAAACCATCCATCCATCCAGTCTCCTTAGAAGTTATATTTTCATAGTAATTTTTATTGCATTCTGATTTTAAACATCAGGCTCCTGTGAGCTTTTCAGTGTGAGGCAGCCTCCCTGAGCATGATCAACTCTGGGACATTGAAAAGATTAGATTTCTCTGAACTTTCACACATGATGGCCAAACTTTGCCTAGGGCAGAGATCAATATTTGTTTCCTAAAATCAATTCTCCCTCTTAGCAACAGAACTCCTGAATTTTAGCTAGATACGTGGCCTCACAAAATAAGGACCATATTTTCCAGTTTCCCTGTACTTTTAGGTCATACAGCTAAGTTTTGGTGGAAGAAACATAAGTGGAAGTGATATATTTGACTTCTAGGTCATGCCCATGTGCCCTGTCCTTGTTCTTTCTCTCCCTCCCATTTCCTGGAAGGTACACAGGTAGACTTCGATGAGATGGAAATGGCCTAAGAGATGGTGAATCTAGGAACCCAGTCCCTCAACACCATGGAGTTGACAGTTCATCCCTGAACTTCTACTGTCAATGATGACATGAGAAATCATTAAGTTCTGTGCTGTTTAAGCTCTTTTTTTGTTGGGTCATTGCTACAGCAAGAGAAACTTAGTCTTAACTAATGGTGTACCATACTCAGTTTCTCTCTTGGAAGATACCCATTAAACCTTCTGTAGGCCATTTGCATCTATTCATCTCACTGGAGGCCTTTCTGCTGGAAACATCTACAGTGAGTCCAACTAATACCGTAATCAATCAAACAAAATAAAATGCTGAAAACAGAATACCAAAGTGCTAAGGGGAAATATGCACAGGGACAAGTTAAAAGAGAAAAATAGCAACCACCATTATTGAATACTCACTGAGTGTCAGGCACATTAAAGGATTAGAAAATTAATCTTCACAGCAACCCAATGTGGGAGATATTATTATATTGGTTTTTACAAATAAGTAAACCAAAGCGCAGGGAGTTTGAAAAGTTGGCCAAAGTAACACAGAGAAAGTAGCACAGACCTAGAATTCGAATTCAATTCTATTTGAATCCTACACATTATACTGTCCAAGCTAAGCCCTATGAATGAGTCAAATTGATAAAAATAGCAATTCTCACACCTTAACATCCACATCCTGGCTGGAAGGGACCAACTGGGAAGAAATCAAGATTTATTTACTTTAGGAATACCTTAAAATATACTTATTTAATCCCCAAATACTTATGTACAGAAAGAGCAGAAATTATTCAGGACAGAGATAGTAAAAATTCATCAGAGCATTAATAGCACAAAGAACCACTTAGCTCACTTTAGAACTTTCTGTGGAATGACTCAAGCATCTGACCAACCTGTGCTTGAAGCCTGTTGTTCGACTGTGTCATTAAATCTCATTGTGACCACCATGTCAGTCAGCTCTAATCTTTTTAACAAGTCCCTAGGAAGACTGCAAATGTTTTTAACCAAATCGTTTTAGTTAGTGATTATCTTGAAATAGCTCCCATATTTAAAAACGTTCCAAAAAACTTTGCTTACAGATTCTAAAGTAGAGTCCTCTTTGTTCACCTGTTGTTCCTTAGAACGAATATTAAATTGGAGTACTCATCATGCCAGGCATTCCGTTAGCCTTTGGGGACACAGGGATGAATCCAGCATCGTCTCAATCCTGGAGGAGTGCATTAGAGTAGAAAACACTCATTTCTACAAGAAAAAGCAGCACAGTAAAATGCCCCAGGTAGAATCATGGGGGTAAAAAGCAACCGCAGTATGGGAGTCATTCTTGACCCTTTCTCAAAGGAGCGAGGTTTTCAGAGTGACCCCGTCGTCTCTTCCCTGCTTATTACTTGGTCCTTCTCTGTTCCAGCTCCATGGGTCTCATGGAGGAGAACACTTGGAGAAAGAGAGACTGCATGCCAAGTCGATAGTTCCTTATCAAACACACTATAAAATGTCATATTTGTGCCAAGAAATGTAAAAGGGAAATATAAGCAAACTGGTCAATATCACTTCTAAGCTATTGGTCCATCATTGCTCTAGGAGAGGTAAACTTAGTTTTCTAAGAAAAATAGCGAAGCTCAATTTCTTTGGTAGGTTTTAGAAAATAAATTTTCCTTAATTTTAAGACTAGCTTGGTGTCTTATGCTGCTTACCTTTATTAAATATAGCAATGTGATCTTTTGTTAGTGATATTTTTAAAAACCTCATTAGGAAAGAGAAGGCAGCTCAGCAAAATCAACATTAGATAGAATGTAGCTTCAAAATTATTTTAACTTTTTAACTGTAGAAATTTTCCAAAGTACTTAGGTGATTTCCAAGCTATCAAAAAGGATTGAATATGGAGAACTAAAGGTGAGGGATCCACAGCATCAGTAAACATTTTTGATGTAATTATTATTTATGGACAGTATGAAGTACTGATTTTTGACAAGTTCTGTCAAAATGATATTACAATTATAATCACAAATATCATACAGTGGGTAGGCAGAACAAAAGATGTGGCTCAAAATGACCAATAACCATTAGACTAACAAATGTTTAAAAAGAAAACCTCTTATTTTCAAAATTTGTATTAAGCTTTTGCTTTTATTTCCAAAGAAGGTAATAGCCTTATCTGTATGGGTATATTTAACTATTGAACCAATTCTGGTTTTTTTGTAAGTAACGTGACATTTTATACTAAGCACAGTAGTGCTAATAATAAGTTCTATACATGTTATTCCTTTTTAGAAAATCACTAAAAGAATAACTCTTCAATGGAGAAGAATATCTATTTTAAACAGATAGATGAAAACAGCCACAATATATAATAGTAAGAAAATAGTTCAAGAAGCAATGGTTTATTTGAAGAGTAAAATATTATCTAGCCATTAAAAATGTTATTTTCAATAGCTTGAGCTTGTGAAAATACTGGCAGTAGAATGTGCATTGAAAACACAGGCCACAACGTTGAATGTGCAGTGTGATCTGAACTTTGTAAACCATGAAACCAAAGAAGTCAGCATAGAAAAGGGCCAGCAAAGAACAAAACACTTAACAGAGGTTTTTTTTTTCTCAGTGGGATTTTTGAGTACAGCAAAAATCTTATCTGCAGAGGATATGTTCCAAAACCCCTAGGAGATGCTTAAAAACATGGACCGTAACAAACCCTTTATATACTGTTTGTTCATATATATATATATATATATATATATATATATATATATATATATATATATATACACATACATACATACATAAAATATATATACATAAAATAAAGTTTTATTTATAAATTAGGCACAGTAAGAGATGAACAACAATAACTAATACTAAAATAGAACAATGACAACGATGTACTGTAATAAAAGTTAGGTGACTGTCTTCTTTCTCTCTGATAGCTATCCGACAATGCAGGGGGCTACTGAGTGACTGGGGGTGGGAGGCTGTATGAAGCGTGGAGAAGCTGAGCAAAGGGACGAGTCATGTCCCGGGTGGTCAGTGCGAGATTTCACCAGAATGACACGCGATTTAAAACTTAAGAACTGCTCACTTCCGGAATTTTCCATTTAATAGTTTAGGACCGAGGTTCTGGGAGTAACTGGCACCATGGAAAGTGAAACCATGGAATGTGGCAACTAATGTAATTCTTAGTTTCTTTTTTGTCTCTGTTTTCCAAGTCTCTATAATGAGCACATCTTATTCCTTCCCTCTCTAGTGCCTCCTCCGCCTCCCCCTCCTGCCCCCACCACGCTCCCTCTTCCCTCCTGCCCCTCCCTTCTCTCTCTTCTTCCTTTCCCTCTTTATTAATTAGCTACTGAGTGCCAGGCAATATGCCAGATTCAGAGATAACCAGATATAAATAACAGAGTCCCCTGAGGAAGCAGTCACACAAGCCTTAAAATTTCCAAAATGTAGCTATAGACAGATTAAAAGGATAACTTTTCCAACCTGGGACGATCAAGAATGGGCGCAGAGAGGGTTATTCTGAAACTAGTAATAATAATGATAATAATAATAATACCTCGTTGGATTTTCAAATGAAGTGTAACCAGTGGTTATCCTATTGTAAATTACTGACACTTTGGAGCAAATACAGATTACAGATTCTTCAGTACAGAAATGCACTAACTAGAGACTTTGGCACCTATTCCCGAAGAGGGTGTTAGGAAGCACGATTCTCGTGGGTTTCTCCCCAGAGAATCCTGGAGAAAGTCTGCTGCTACGAAGGCTCAGCATCAGTCGGTGACCCCCGCCAGGGACAACTTAGCTTTGCTGCTCTGACTTCACCACCACGTCAGTGGACTTCCAGCAGACTTGCTCAATCCTCTTGACCTTTTGCAGCCCGGTGGCCTCTGCTGATTGAAAACACTGCCCGCCTGTTCTCCTCCTGGACCCCCTTTGTAACTCCTATGACACAAACCTTCAGCAAGAACTCTAAAGGCCCACTGGTTGGCCAAGACAAAGGGATATATACCTGGTATCTGAACAGCTGTAGGAGAAAATAAAAGCCTCTTTTCCAAGCCCTGCCATACAGTTTTTTTTTTAGCTTGCTTTCTTTTGTGTGTGGGGGGAGGGGGCAGGGAGGAGGTCATAGAGGCTGCTTTCAAAGATCAGCTGAATTGTAGCTCAGAAGGGGAAAAAAAAAATGAAAAGACAACTAAGCACCCAGAAATCTAGAAAGAAGAAAGAAAACCTCTAAAGAAAAAAATGTAACTCTGACCTCAGCTGACTCAAATAAGGTGTTCATTACCAAACAATTAGAGGCCCCTACACAGGACAAAGTAAATTTCCAATCAACAGGTAGTAATAGCAAAACCCCCTCAACAGCCAAGAAGCATTAGAGTGGATTATCCATGAAGAGAGGATTAGAAAAAGAGAGACCCAAATGTGGCAAAGGAAACCCCAGCGGGCCAGCTGGCAAATGTTTGGGATAATAATTCCGAACGTATTAAAATAAATTGTAAGAAAGAAAAGCCTGAAGGCAATAAAAGCAAGCTTCACACGATACTGTATATTGTGGATAAAATCATGCACATTTGCAATAATCATTCCCCCAGAGGCAAGCAGTAAA
The DNA here is from genome assembly GCA_003508835.1 of Eonycteris spelaea. NCBI lineage: Eukaryota > Metazoa > Chordata > Mammalia > Chiroptera > Pteropodidae > Eonycteris > Eonycteris spelaea. The sequence continues at coordinate 2,664,417 of PUFA01000195.1, forward strand.
GGCACCCCCAGCAGAGACTGGTGGAATTTAACGACGCAAAGCCTGCCGTATGCTGACAAGAGCCGCTGGAAGTGGGGGGGGGGGGGCTTCTAACGGAGTCTGACTCATAGACGCCATTCCAGTCTGTTTTCTTCTGTGGCCTGAGTGCTGTTTCGCACACAGTGTTGAAATGAGAAGGAGCTGGCAGGAGACGACGCCGTTCCTCCACAGTCTTACTTGCGGTAGGGCTGAAGGCCTTCGTTTCCTTAAGGAAGGAAAGATGCCTTTTCTTTTTTCTCAGTTGTGGAGTGTTGCCAACGAGCAGACGTAGAGCATTAAAACCTCTTTGCCTTCCCAGCTCTTGTCCATCCAGGGAAGGACTAAAATCCAGAAGCTGCCAGGAAAGGAGAGGGATCCATTTTTGTTTTCACCACATCCAGCCTGCTGCCATTTTTTTATCTTGAGGATCTGCCATTTTCTTGTTGTTTTTCTTGCCTGTTTCTTCTTACTTCCAGGATATCTATAAATGCTCCCCATATATATATATGTATATTTTCTATTTTTTAGTCCAGGTCAATAAAATATAACAACTGGCCTAAGCTGAGGGGAAATCACTGAGCCAAATTACAGGCTCCCTCTTAAATGTTGTCTTCATAAAGTCTGAAATTCTCTTATCCTGAAATTCCTTTTGGAGTGATTGATGGTGACTTTATTGACGAGTTTCTTTCCTGAGTTGGTTTGAGAGTGTGCGATGAATACTTGGTCCAAGTTAATACCATTCACGCATCCAGTCAATTCTTCAGTACCTAACCTGCAGGAGGCACTATTCAAGGGGAAGTGAGTACAAGATGATTAAAATACGATTCTAGTCCTCCAGCCTTTATGGTTTATGAGAGAAATAGACATGCAGTAATTAGGACAATGATTTTTTTAAAAAAGAATAAAAGCGTTCAGAGGGCTTTATGGGACGCCCAAAGAAAACACTCCTGATTCTTTTAATGAGGACTCGAATCTCTGGAGAGGGTCCAAAAGTGAATTAACCCTGAAGAAAGAAAGAGCGAGGAATCAGAGGTCAAGGGTACATGGAAGAAGGACATGCCAGAGAAAGAGAAAGAGGCCAATGCTTGTGCAAGAGCTGGCAGGTGAGAAAGAGCGTGGCTTGTCTAGGGAACAGCAAGAAGTGTGTTGTGGCTGGATCACAAGTGGTGTCGGGGTTTCTGAGATTGGTGGGGAGGGAGTGCAATAGCGGGTAGTGTCGGGAGACCACAGAAGGAAGGGACTCAGGAGCCAAATCATCCCCACTGTTATGCCCCAGGAGAGAATTTAGACAAAGCAGTTTTCGGGTACCGAATGTGGTAGTAATCATGCTTTGCTCATATTCTACCTCCAGCTAATTACATCTTGCTAAATATTCCAGCATCCTCGTTTTGGGGTAGCTGCTCATCTGTTTTGTTTTAATTCATGTTGAAACAAGAGAATGTCACAGATGGCCTTAAGTAACCTACCTCCTTTCGTAGATTTCTCAAGGAATCAGATCAAAGTTAAATCTGTTTTCCCAAAACCTGGGGTTAAATCTGTTTTCCCAAAACCTGGGGTTGCCTGATACAACTAACTTTCCAACCCAAAAGCTGTAAATCTGAGACACAGGGTTTAGAACAGAAAATTGGGGATCTGGATTCATCAAATCAGTTTGAAACGGAAGGGTTGGTCCTTCCCCAAGTTTAGCAACCTCTTTGCTGCTACACGTATGAAAGTGCGTGAGAGACACGTGTACCCCGTAAGCCTTAGGAAGAGGCAGTGCATAGATTCAGCCTATTAACATCACAGTTAAGAGTAAGAACTTTTAAAATAAACATTATTTATGGAACAATGCCAGTTAAGACAAGTGAAACCACAAAATACATATATATATGAAGGCAAAATTAACATTCAGATTGATCTACACCAAACATATGAAAACAATGTTAAGAGTGGAGGCAGTCTGGTACACTGTCAATGGCCTGGGCATATTGGGCAGATAAAGTAGGTTTAAAACCTGGGCATACCGCGTACTAGCTGGGTGACCTTAAACGACTTACTAGGTGTCTCAAAGCCCCAGTTTTCTCATCTGCAAAATGGGCATCATGGTGCCTCCACTAGAGAATGGTAGCGAGGATTAAATGAGATAAGGTGTCTCAGATGCATGCCTCTTGCTCATTGGGTAATGAGCTTGTGCTCCCTGGTGCCATTTAACACCTGATAAGATAAGTAAGGTCTTAACCCATCTATCAGTTCCTCCAGGAAAACTTTTTGATGTCTCCTACCCACCATTTATCCCACAAGGCTGGGCTGGTGCCCCTCCAAGAAATATATTCCCATAGCATTTTATTCTACCGTTACTTGGGAGCACGTCCCATCATGCACCACGATTTCCTGGTCTGACCTGCCCCTCCCCCGCAGCCTGTGAGCAGCTTGAATTCCGGGACAGTGTCTTGTTCACCACTGGCTCTCAGCGTGCTGACCAGCAGCGTCTGGCACTGGGTCCACTCAGAAACTCAGAGAACAACATATGTGAAGATACGTTTACAAAGAAATTTATGACCCATCACAATCAGAAATGCATCTTTTGAACTATGAGCCAAACTTGGTGTTACTATATCAGATAAGCAATGCAAGAAGGTTAACTTCGTTTAGTGTGTCGTCATCTGGCTGAAATGTCTGGAGGTTTTAGCAGTGGAGGAGCCTGGCAGGCACTACTCTAAATGCCTTATTAATGTATTTCATCATTGTAACAACTCTCTGTTAATATAACATTATTATCATCATTCCATTTTCTAGATTTAAATAGCGAGTGAAGAGCGATTAGCAATTTGCCTAATAACACAGGTAAATACAAAGCCTAGACTCGAACCCAGGCCTCTAGGTCCGTACCCTTGACTGTTCCCCTGGTCAAGGATGGGCCAAAAATATAACTTAAGAAAAATGTGTTGTGAAAGGAAGACTGAAATGCTAGCCTCTGCTCTGCTGCTCATGACACAACGTCTCTCAAGCTCTGAGACTTCATTTCCCTTCTGTAATATATGAGGAATCTTGTTTGTCCTCACGGAACTTCAAAGTCAAGTACAGACAGCCTCCTTTTTATTTACACAATGGTCTCCTGGAAACCTCATTGTGAAGTAAATCATTGCCGAGTGTTGCATATGTCCCATAGAAATGATGTTCTCATTGAAGGTTGAATTCCTGAGCAAGGCCTCAGAATCAAGTAAATCATTAATAGGAGCCAAAAAACGTGTCAAAAGAAGTAGCTAGAAAACAACCATAAGCCTACAGGAGGTTTTAAAAATAAAATTATCTTCTAGGGTCTACAAAATAGGCACATGTGCATTATACCAGATCAAATACATACAGAGGAAAGATACTGCTAATGAATTGAACCCATATGAGTTGAGTATTCTTGCTGTTAATATCCCCTAATTTGTAATAATATTACTCTTTAGAATTTAGAATAATTTCGGAGGAAATCATTTGATGGCTCGAGGCTTACAAATTTCTTTATGAAAAGCAAAGGCATTCAGAACTCCCGTGACCTCTGTGTTCCTCTTAAAACTGGGACCAGTTTCTTCCGATTTCGTCACTAAAGCTTCTAAATATTTAAGGGACCACTGAGGACTTGTGGTTCGGAAGCCTTTTATAACTGGCCTTTTAATTTATTTTCTGTTTTGTGATTCAACCTCCTCACTACCTCACTTCCCCTCTTCCATGAGGACAGTCTGAAAGAGGGAGAAACCTAGAGAGTTGGGAAATATTTAGCTTCTTGTTCTTTTGCTTTCTTATTAATAGAAGGTCTTTTAGGGCTGATTGAGCAGATAAACACCCACGAGAGAGCCAAGTCTCTGCTTAGAGATATCCTGAGATCCCATTATCCAAATAAAACAAATGAAAGTGATATGCCATGAGAATTAAAAGTTTTGAAACAATGATTATTTATAATCAGGATTATATATATATACATATATATATTTGGAACAATGATGATTATAGATGATCATGATTATATCATTATTACTAAATGGAAAGAAGAGTTTCTAGGACAAAGATATGTAATTCCACAATTGTAAATAATAAAAGCATAAAGAAATCTAAAGAATAGCTACTTTTTTAGCATGAGAATTGTGGTTTGCCTTTGGCCCCTCTAAATTTTCTTATTTTTCTACAAAAAAACAATTTCCTTGCAATAATTTTTCAATTTCAAATGAAAAAGAATCTCGGACTCCCAAATGTTCATCTGTTTATTTGTTCCCGTATGAAATTCTTGAGCGACATTTATAGGCTGTTGTGTGGTTTTACTGCATGCCTAGAAATCGACCAGGTCTTTGTGCTTTGAAAACATACAAAATAGAGCTCTTAATAACAGTAGTTGAGAATGGAGATCTTAACATATTTAAACTCTTTTTAAAAGTGAAGCCAAAATCCCTGACAATTTCTAGAGTTTCCTGTAATTCTGAGTTGTTCCAGTAGATGGCACTATTGTATAAAAACCTCCCATCGATTGGGGCTAGAGGACTAAAGAAAGATTTTTGCTGTTTTTCCAGAACTCGACCCCCCACAATGGACAACTCACAGAGACGAGGTGAATAATGAGTGTTTTCTTGGGTGGTACAGTATGGATGGCGCTGATGGGAAAGTTGTTTTATTTATTTCATCATGTATGCATTTAGTAATTCTGAATGGGTATGTTTTTATGTATTATATTAACAGAGCTTCAAGGTTAACTCTCTCCTCACTCCCCACCCCCAAGTTTAACAAAACTTTTTTTTTTTTTTAAATAAAAGGGAACAAGAAACCAGAGCTGTCTTTTTATTATTTCTGTCCTCATTATTACTACTCAGATAAAGGTATGGAGTGTAACAGATTGACCCCACTTTGTGGTCATTGTTGTTTTCCTGTTTGTTTGTAACTAAAGACCTAGAATTGTGTGGTGGAAAGAGCTTATTATGCTTTGTACGCAAAGGAGTTCACATCCTGGTTAAAGTGGTCAATTTCGTCATGTATATTTTATCACAATAATAAACTAGCAATAATAAGTACACAGGTGGTTTTGTTAGGTATTGCCGAATTACCCTGGGCAGGACTGTTTCAGATTTCAGTCCTGTCATAGTTATGTATCGGTAATGCCTGTTTTCCCACAGCCTCGCTGAATGGAATGTGTTCTGATACTTTTAATTATTGTGAATCCAATAAGTGAGAAATGCTATCTCTGTTTAATTTAAATTGTTTTTCTCTAATGATAAGGGAATTTGAATATATTTTCAAATAGTCGAGGGCTATTTTTATATCTTTTTTGTGTGTGTGAATTGTCTATTCACGTCTTCTCATTTTACCAGTGGATTTTTGGGGGGTATGTGTGTGTGTTTAATATACATTAGGGATACTAGCCCTTTATCTGTGTAGTACATGAAGCAAATATTTCTTTCCAGTTTGCCAGTGGTCTTTTGGCTTTGATTTATATGTAGAAATTTTTATTTTAATGTAGTAAAACTTATTGTATTTTTTTTATATTGCCTCTGTATTTAGAGTCATGGTTTAAAGGATTTTCCATACACTGAAGTTGACGAGGAATTCACAATATGTTTTTCTTATAGTTGTATAGTTTATTTTTTTTACTCTTGTGTGTTTTGTAAACTAAGGCTCTAATTAATCTTTTTTCCCCCAAATAGTTTCTTAGTTGTCACTGTTCATCATTTCATCAATAATTTGAGATGCCATCTTATAGTAAATTTCCATATGTACTTAGGTTATTTTCTGGGCTTGCATTCTGTTCTTCTGGTCTCTATATTCATGCACCATTTTATCATACTGTTTATTAATACTATTAATATTTTGTTGGGGTTGTATTAAAATTTATACATTAACTTTTGGAAAAAATGGTATAACTTTATCAAGTTGAGTTGTTCTATCTAATAATAGGAGATATCCTTACATTTGTTTATGTCTGCTTTTGTATCTTTGAGGAGTGCTTTACATTTTTTCTTGTATGGGTTTATATGTATCTTATCAAATTTATTCCCAAATATTTTAGCGTTTTGTTGTTTTATAAATGAGTTTTCTCTACCATAATGTAAATTATAGCCAGTTATTTATTTTATAATTTGATGATACTTCTTTGTAATACCTAAAATTTTTTAGGCAAGGGAAGACTTTGCCTGAAGATGATGACTTAACCTATAACTTCAGAGGTGCATAGACATGTCACTCTGCGGGGCATGACTTTTTCACTTAGATCAAAAGATTGTCATTCTACATCAGGTATCAACAGACTTTTCCTGTAAAAGTCCAGATAGTAATATTTAGGGTTTGAAGTCCCCATGTGCTGTCACATAGTCTTCTTTGGTTTTAGTTGCAATTTTGATTTTCCATCTTTTACAAATGTAAAACACAATTCTTAGCTTGCAGTTGCGGTCTGTAGTTTGCCCACTCCTCCTCAGAAATAATTTCACTTATTTTCAATTCCAAGTTCTTTTGCGCAAGTTCAAAAAAAGCAGTAGCTCTTAATGTGTTGGTTCCGTTACCAGAAGAACTTCACAAATAAATAATGCCATTTTTATATCAGTGGGATTTAAAAATTAAAAAACAGTTAAAATCAATAATTGCTCAATTTTTTCACGTGATTTATGCATTCAATGTAGAGTGTTGAGAAGTTCATTTTGTCAAGGAACATCTGTCATTATTGTGAGTGCTACTGGAAATTCCATTACAAAGTTTAACATAGAAGATAAAAGCATACGTTTTTTTAGTTTTTTAATTGATAATATGGATACAATTATTGGTGGCACCGAAATAAGAGTATCATGGTAAAAACAATATTTTTTTGTTTACACGTATTTATTCAAAAATCTTTCTTATGGAAAAATTACCAATTAGAATAATGTCAATTTCTCTTGATCCTGTAATAAAGTTTATTGTAGTTTTCAACTTATTAATTATCCTTCTTGGTCTTATGCTAGTCTATTATTAGAGTATTAAAAGCTGCTAGAAACATGGAATTGCTATTTATACTTTACACCAAAAAAACCTCAGAATTTACACCAAAAGGCTAGTTCATTGTTCTTAAGCAGATGAATCATACTCTTCTGAAAATCGGGACTTATTTATTTATTCTTTACAGTAGGAATTTGCTGCTTCTCCAGATGCTTAAAATGGGTCTTTAGTTCCATCCATTCAGGCAGCACCATCTCTTCTGGTTGAACTTAAAAGTTCAGAGTAGGTCTTCTTCAAAGTAGAGCTCTCACTTCTAATTCAACGAGAAATTCAAGGTGAAATTTTGATAAAACTTATCTGAACTCTTTTTACATGAGCCTACCATAACAAACCTCCCACCACATTCAACATTCCTCTCCTCATGCCTTTTAAATGACAGTAAGGTTCGTGTGAACAGAGAGTGGGGGACACAGCTTTCCAATGCAGGTAGTTGTGCAGGTAAATCACATTTACCACTGCTGTCCTATGTTTCCTTAAATAACGCTGAACAGGCAGATGACATGTTTGCAGGCTTGAGAGATTACACTTCCCAGCTATTCCATATTTAAGTCTGAGATTTCATTGTTATTAATGTGAACCTGTAGCCTTGGAAAATTCAATATTTGTGGTCACTGTAAAAATACAACCTGCCTTAGCTTAAACTCATAAATAGTTGGAAAGCGATAAGGAACCTCAAATGATTTTGCCTCCAAAGGGTATCGTGTATCTTTCTGAGGGATTTCCTCACAAACTCTTGAAGGCCTCAGAATCGTGTCATAAAATTTATTTTTCCCCAAGCATTATTGAGATACAATTGACAAAAATACTGTCTGACCTCACTTATAAATGAAATCTGAAAGAGTCAAACTCATGGAACCATTGTGTCGAGCGGTGGTTACCGGGGGTGAGTCATGGAGAAAATGAAAGATGTTGGTCAAAGGGTATATACTTTCACTTTTAAGAGGAATAAGTTCTGGGGATCTAACGTACAGCATGGTAACTATCGTTAATAATATTGTATTCTATACTTGAAACTGGCTAAGAGAATAAATCTTAAGTATTCTCACCAAATCCCCCCCAAAAGGTAATTATGTGAGGTAATGGATGTGTTAATTAACTTGGTAGTAATCATTGCACAGTGTATACATACATCAGACCACAAGGTACACCTTCACACAGTGTTTTTAGGTAGAGTTCATGGGCATCTGAAGGTGAGGTTCAAGCCTGCTCAAGTCACACTGAACAGGACAAAATGGACACGAAATTAAAGCAATGATTTCTTTAGAGTTCAGCATTAGGGAGAACCTTCATCAATGCAAGACATCTCAAAGAAAAGGAAGGGGGCCTGGGTTTATAGAAACAAGTGTTTTTTTCTGAAGAATTCCTTCTCTAACATCCAGATAAGCACCTCTGCAAACTATTATTATTCTTGCAGACCTGGGTTGATGGGGGGGGGGGGGACTCCCCCTTGAGGCAGCTCATTCCACATTTAAACAGCATTCTGATGGAAAGCTGAAATCCGTATCTATATCTCTGAGGCTTCTATCCAACTCATCTTCCATTTTGAGAGGCAACTGGGCTCAATCTTATATTCCTCCTTCAGAAGACAGCCCTTCAGATTTTTGAGGAAAATAGATGCTTCCAAACCGAATTTTTACTCTCTAGGCTCGACATCACCTGTTCCCTTCACTGTTCTTCCACGCCATGGCGTTTGCTTCATCACGCTTGCTCTGATTATAGGGTCTGTGTCTGCATGTTCTTTTAAGTGTGGCACGCACTATCCCATAAGCTCCTCTGAGCACGAAGTAGAAACTGAATTAACTTTTCTTTGGTAAACTCTTCAAATAACTTGTGAATTGGGAGTTAGGTTTATCTTGATTTTTTTTTTTAATTTATATTCCCAGAAATAGAATTGCTGGATTATATGGTAATTCAATTTTTAATTTGTTGAGGAACCTCCATACTATGTTTGATAGTAGCGGCACCGTTTTATACATTCCCACCAACAGAATATAAGCGTTCCAATTTCTCCATGTCTTTGCCAAAACTTATTTTCTTTTTTATAGTAGCCATCTTATGTGAGGTAATATCGCATGTGGTGTTGGTTTTCATTCCCTTAACTATTCGTGATTTGGAGCATCTTTTCATGTGCTTGTCGGCCATTTATATCTCCAGTTCTCTTTGGAGAACTGTCTGTTCAAATTCATTTTTTAAATCAGGTTATTTGTTGTTTTTGAGTTGTAGAAGTTCTTTATGTATTTTGGATATTAATCCCTTATCAGATAGATGATTCACAAATATTTTCTCTCATCCCAAGGGTTGCCTTTTCACTGTGCTGAATGTGTTCTTTGACATGTGCAAATTTTAGTTTTGATGTAATCTAGTTTGTCTATTTTTACATTTGTTACTTGTGCTTTTGGTATCATATCCAGAAAATCCTTGTCATATCCAATGTAATGAAGCTTCCCCTGTATTTTCTTCTAAGAGTTGTATAATTTCACGCTTTTTAAGAAGCTTACCTGCTTGAAGGGAGAATCTAAAGCCAAGGGAGGGCTATCTTGAGATAAGCAGAAAAATATATTTATAAGCTAAGAAGAAAACACCAGAATTGAGGTAGAACTTGAAATACAAGAGAAAGGGGTTGAGGGGTAGATCAAGGTCTCGGAGATCATGGATGTGTGTTTGGTGGGGCAGAGTAGGCGGAGTTAGTATCCAGAGGCAAGAAAAAGGAGTGATGCAAGTGAGAAGCCTTCAGTTTTCTCTGTGAAGCAGTCCCCACATCATTGAATGAGGGTAAGGAAAGGGGCTATTGAATGGTGAAGGCTTGGAGAAACTGCTGAGGGGATGGGAAAGGGAGCTGCCCCCGGACATGTTAGAAGAACTTCAAACCACGTTTAGTCTACAAGCGTGAAAGGATGGTCATACCAACCACATGGTATGACCATCCAGCCTCTCACAGCTCAAGTGGAAAATAAAGGAGTCAGTCTGTTGGGTTGAATTCATAAGGGTTTTCATCTCAGATGTTGTATTTTTCATTTTTAGGAGTTCGATCTGAGCATTAAAAAACTATCTTTCATGTTTCTGCTTAATATGCACATACTTTGCCTATTTTCTGAACATAATGTTTGAATGTCCTTGTTTGGGAGAAGGCAGCAGTAGGTATGGTGCCTGGGCTGGTTAGGAAAAGTAATGAAGAAAGAAGGGGGCTTATACCAAACAATCCCTTTCTTCAATGAAATAGGAAAAAAAGTCATAATGAAACAGAACTGGAGGATAATTTAAATATAATTTCCAAAATGACAGGAATTGTACCTGTTTCATTAACTGATAAATCTCCGCACCTAGAACAGTGCCTGGCACATAGTAGACAGTCAGTAAATTTTTGTGACATGAATGAATGAAAAGAAAAGAGGTAACAGCCAGAGAGTAAATGTTATAAATTTAAGAGCTCAGAGTGGAGCGTTTCTGTTTGATGACAAAGACCGATATTTGGCTATAAGGATGAGTGAAAGCGATGGTATAGAGATGAAGCTCACTTTGGGGAGAACAAAGGACTATGAAGCCACCGACATCTCCAGAGGGAGATAGAAGTTTGGGAGAGAATAATTCTGAACATAATAACAATGTAATTCATGAATGTGGGCTGATGAGCTAAGATCAGTGCGGAGATTTAGATGAAAAGGAATTTACTTCCCATAAACCAGGTTCCAGAGTGAACAGTGCAGGAGTGTGGAAATATGGATCAGGGGTGAACAAACTTAGAACAATATGGAAATGGGGAGAAAACAGATGATGGTAGGTAGGGACTTACGTGAGCAATGGTGACCAAAGTTATCAGGGATAAAAAGTGTGATGAGATTAAATAGTTTCAAATACCTAAATTAATTTTGTCATTATGGAGTCACCCTCTTTATCTTTGATAATATTCCTTGTCTTGAAGTTGACTTTGACGTTAATGTAGCCATACCAGATTTCTTATAGTTGCTGTTTACGTGGTATATTTTTTCTTTCTTTTCTATTTAATATTTCTGTGTCTCTATATTTAAGGCACTTGTCTTATAAATAGCATAGAGTTGAGTTTTGCCTTTTTATCAGTCTGACAATCTCTGTTTTTTTTTTATTTGGCGTATTTAGTTCATTTACATTTAATGTATATGGGTATAGTTGAGTTTAATTCTACTATCTTGATACATGTCCAGACAGACATGGACTCAAGTCTTAGTTTTACCAGTTCCTAGCTGCCAGACTCTGGGAACTTGACAATCTTTCTGAGCCCTAGTGTCCTCATCTGTGCAGTACAGATAAGGGCTGCTGAGAGCATTAAAAAAATGAACAGAAACACAGGCTTATAGTAGGAGACTAAATTGTGACTATTACCATTATAACTATTATTTCAGTAACTCTCCATACCCATTTTTATGATAAACATCTTTAACTCTAGTCTGAAAAAAAGAGTTCAGGAGCATTAAAAAATATATATATTTTAGACCATTAAAATATATATATATTTATATATAGACCATTAAAATATATATATATTAGACCATTAAATATATATATATTTTTTATATATATAGACCATTAAAAATATATATATATATTTTACTAAGATGAAAGCCATAAAACATAAAATTACTCATTTTAAAGTGAACAATTCAGTGGCATTTAATACATTCATGATGTTGTACAGGTACATCCTCTAGCTCCAAAACATTTTCATCACCCCAAAAGGAAACCCTGTACCTATTAAGTGATTCTCCCCTTCTCCTTAGTCCCTGGCAACTGCCAATCTACATTCTATTTCCGCAGATTTACCTACTCTGGATATTTCAGATGAATCACACAATACTGACCTTTTGTGCCTGGCTACTTTCACATAGCATAATGTTTTCAAGGTTCATTCATGTTGTGTCAGCACTTTATTCCTTTTTATGGCTGCATAATGCTCCATTATATGGATATACCACAATTTGTTTACCCATTCATCTGTTGATGGATAGTTGGGTTGTTTATGGTTTTAAACAACATGAATGATAGGAAAACTCCTAATAGGAAAAAATAAACCAAACCTTTGGAAAACCATGGAATCATTAGTACTTAGAGCTTTAAGGTACTTTATAGAACCTCATCTAACCACATTTTTTGGATGAACCAGGCCCAAGCTCACTCAGATAGTTTGCATAAGAGCTAATATTAGAACTTGGGGTCTAGGCTCCTGGCCTTTCCACGAAGTAAACAACTGAATAAAATGATCTTCGTTAAAGCCCCTTAAATGAGTCCCGTTCAAGTTCATGTGTCCAGAGAAACACATGCTAAGAGCGAAACGTATGAATGATGGTTCTGCTGAATGTGGAAACAGCACCAAATTCAGCTCTGTTTTGGACTATGGATATCCAGATGTCGAAGAATTACAGTCCTGCACACAACCGTCTGAAATGGCTTAGTGTACCACTCTTAGTGTACCACCTCATAATTTTCCCAGAAGCAGACCCTGAGGAGGCGGGCACTCTGCTGGAGGCCTCTGCCAAGGCTAAGAGTAAGAAAACACAAGAATATTGGGGTACTCACTATGTCCTTGGTCATAGTGAGATTAGAGAAAACGTCCTTCATTTAAGATTTGTGCAATCAAATTCCTCAGAAAGCTGTGACTTCTAGGTTTTTTCGATGTCCCTTTAATCCTGGAACAAATCTTTAAAAATATGCTAGTAAGAAAAGAAGACTAGGAAGTGAAAATGCCGATATTAAGAAAGTATAGGAAAATATACTTCAAAAGCATTTTTTTTTTTTTGCAAAAAAATTAAAAGCACTTTTGCAGGTGAAATGGGTTTACTGCCATTTAAAATTTTCCAACAGCAAACAATGGGAAGAGAAAAGGTTTGAAAGTAGACTCCTAGTGTAACTTGGAAGAATGAGATAAAATAAAATGAGAACCCCTGGGACCAATTGTAGGCTCTGTTAAATCTTGACCATCTGAAGAAAGATCAAGATCTCAAGGTGATGAAAGAAGAAAAATGTTCTTAATGGTATTATTCATTGTTTCCCCTCACAGCCAGCATTTTGTTATACATAGCTCTGACAGGAGGAAGCCATTATTTTCTTGAGGAGTAGTTTGTGAACTGACAAAATGAGAGGATTTTCCAGGCCAAGTGGTGGAGCACAGGGCAATAAACTCAGAAATGCACACAAATCGGATGATTCCTGGTTCAGGGAGGCAATCAAGGAAGTCACATATTAGAAAGTGAGATCAAAGAATAAAAATAATGGTTGCCTATGTCAGAAAAAACACTGAGAATTTGCTGATGTACAAATACTCATAAGGCTGGAATAAAACTCCTTTCTGCCCTTTATGAGTTTACTTCACCACAAACGAGAACTATTTGTGGCCACCAGGTGCATGAGCTGTCAACACTAAAGTGTGTGGCATTTATTTGGAAAGTGACAGGAAAATTCCCTGCAGGGTACCAAGAGAAAAATGGCAGAGCTCACAGCTTAACCGAGTGTGCCTGTGTCCTTTGGTGCCAAAAAATGAAGACAATACAAATAGGGCTTTGAGAGGAAGCAGGATGTGGCGGAGAGAGTAGTAAATCAAAACTCAGGGGAATGTGTCCCCTGTCTTGGTGCTGCTGGACAAGTCAATTCCCTAGGCTTCAGTTTCCTCATCCCTAAGTCAATAGGTAGGACCCGTCGTTTCAATGATGTCTTTCCGAATGAAGCTATGTGATTCTCAGTTGGTTTTGGAAGCTCAGAAAACTCTTTTTGAAAAAGAAAGAGAGAGAAATGTGGTTGCTTAGTTTATTAATGCATCTAAGCTACCACTTACTAGAGGAGGAGGGTGTAAAGAGGCAAAATTAGTGCAGATATTTAAAGGTGGAGCCAGACTACCTGCATTCAGATCCTGGCTCTGACATATACTTAGTGTATAATTCCAGGCAAATTGTGCAAGTGTTCTGTGCCTAGCTGACCTATCTATAAAAAGTTTTAATAATATAGTATCTGCTCTAAAAGATTATTATGTGGAATAAGGGAATTAATATATTATAGCAGCAAATAATTAATATATGATGTGCTCATCAAAATGGATTCACTCTTTTTTCTGATAATCAAAGCTAGACTACATTTCCCAGCATCCCTTGCACCTTTCTAAGGCCCTGTTACTGGGTTCTGGTCAGCGGTATAAAGGGACAAACCAACAAATACTCTTTAAAACTGGTCCATAAAGATTTACCATGTGATTCCTTATGGCTCTCTTTTCTTCTGCAGAAGAACCAGCTAAGGATTCCAAGATTCTAGGAGGTGATGGGACCAGAAGAGAAAAGGAACCTTTCCAAATATTCATCCAACTTCATGTGAGAAAGAAGTGAACTTCTATTGCAGTAAGTCACAGAGGTTCGGGGTTTACAAGTTACAGCAGTAAATGAGTTATACCCTAAGTAATGCAACATGTCGAACAATTAACACAGTGCCTGGCACAGAGTTGCGGTGTGAATGTCAAATAGTACTTAGACCTACGGGAAAGGGAACGGGGGGTGGGGGGCATCGAACTGCCTAAGCGAATGAACGGCCAGGGTAGGCTGGAAAAGAGAGGAACCTGGTGAGGCTGGAGCACAGGCCCCTGGAGAAGACTGGGAAGAGAGATTGCGAGAAGGGAGGTTGTGGTCACATTATAGAGGGACTCGAGCACCAGGCTAAGGAACTTGGAGAAAATACAGTTAACAATGGTGAGCTACTAGAAAACTGAGAACAATGCTCATGTTGCCCAGAAGAAGATGTTCATAGCTGTAAGTTGAGATCATGTTAGTTTGGATTCCCCCACAAAGTAGGCTCTGAAGGAGGACTTAAACGCAAGTATTTTATTTGGGAAGGGCCCTCAGGAAACTCAAGGAAAGAATGGGGAAGTGACAAGGGAAGGGAGGAAAACCAGTGAAGGGCTATACTACTATACTACTACTATACTACTGGGCTGGTCCCTGCTATGGGCAGCTGGGGCTCAGTCCCACTGGGCACTCTCAGAGAGACCATATAGACCAGGACTCAGAACTGTCCCACTTGGAAAAGGTATAAATTGCAAACGTTTATTATCTCACATGGTTTCTGGGGGCAGGAAGCTGGGTTGCTCTGCGTCTAGGTTTCTCTCAAGGTTGCCATCATCTGAAGGCTTTAAGACAGGAAGATCTGCTGCTCAGCTCACTCCTGTGGTTGTTGATGGGTATACATTACACACTGGCCGTTGGCCAACTACTTCAGTTTTTCACCACTGTGTCATAAACTGCCCGAGTGCCTTCACAAAGTGGCAGGTGGCTTCCCCAGAGTGAGTGATCCAAGAGAGAAAGACCGTGACAAAAGCCACAGTCTGTATTTTTGTTTGTTGTTATTTTTGTCGGTGGTTTTGCTTAACCCAACAAAGTGTATTTCTCACATATGCTACACATCCACTGTGGGTGGGCAAAGAAGCTTTGCTCATCACAGTTACCCAGAGAACCAAGCTGATGGCAGTTCCATTTGACACATGCTTCCAGAACTACAGAGCCAGGGGGGAAAAAATATGTTGAACCACATGCTGGCTTTTAAAATATTATTATTATTTTTTTACGATTTGAAATAATTATAGACTCACAGGAAGTTGCAAAAATAGTATTGAATTTCTAACCTTCCACTTAGAAAACAAGCCTCTCTGCCAAAGAGAAAAGTGCTTGTGAGACCTTGAACTCTGAACTTGGGTTTTAAAGCTTCAATTAGCTTCACCAAACCATACAGTTCCAAGGACTCACTCTGTTTGCTGAAGCTAGAAGTTCTCAATCTGAAAAGAACAGCAAGATTGACTCACATTAAAGCAAAAACTCTACTTAAAAGTAATCATGTAACAGATATGTAAATGCATTGAAAAGGACTGAACAGACTCACACCACTGACTCAAGATCCTCTCTGAGAATTGATGTGTGCTGGGCATAACAGGAGTAAAGAGGAACTTTAAAATCTTACTCTCTATATGTCTATAGAGTTTGAGTACCTCATGAGAATGTGTTCGTGTTTTGAATTTATTATAGTTAAAAAATAATGCAGTAGTTAGTGAGATTTTTATTTTATTTTATTGTTGTAATCTACCTCCCTCTTTTCAAATTAGTTACCAGGTAGAGTCACATCCATTAAAACATTTCTCAGGTTCATTCTCACTCCCACATAAACAAACAAAACAACCATAAATAACGATCCAATTTCTGCCTGGACGTCTCCAAACAGAAGCCCTGTGGGGGCTTAAGGAGCCCTCAGTCCCTCAACCTTTCCTACTATTCTGGCTTCAGGTGTCAGATATTGGTGTTCACTCAAGACCCTGGCTGGGATGGTGCATGTTCTGGGTCCTTATCAGCCTCCGTCTTCCCAGGGCTCAGGGAAGTCCATGACCTTGCACTGGCCATTTTTGTATCCAATGTTTTAGTGCTTTTCTCTTTTTGGGTCAGCCTAAGTCTTGTCAGAATTTTATAGAAGTTGTCTTTTCTAAGAATCAGCTTGGTTTTTCTATATTGCCTTTACTGTTCATTTTATCAGCCATTATTTTTATCGTTATTATTTCCTTCATCCAAGTTTCTCTGAATTCATTCTACTCCTTTTTCTTTTTTGAACTTCAGCTGCATGCTTAGCTCATTTATGGTCAATATGTCTTGTATTCTAATAAGTGCATTTTAAGCTATTATATTTACCAAAATTTGTCTTGAGCTGCATCCTCTAAGTTGTGATTGACAGTGCTTTGAATATTTTTAAATACTATTTCATATTTTGTATTTTATTTCCTTTGAACCCACAAATTAGTCAGAAGTAAATTTTTTATTTCTAATTGTTTTTGGGTTCTTTATTTTTCTATTGTTGATTTCTCATTTTTTTTAATTGCATTAGAGAACATGATAGATGTGATACCTGCAAATAACTGATATTTCCTTATTGCCTCATCATAGTCAATTCTCGAATATATTTTAGGATATATGTAGCCTATAAGTACACATGTGTGTATTGTATGTCCTTCTTAATGTTTGGTAAACTTCATCAAATTTCCCAGAGATAGTTACGTTGAGAATCTCTCCTATTAGCATTATGGATACATCAGTCTTTACTTATAATTCTTAAATTTTTTTCTTGAGATTATTTGGGCAGACATATGAACGCATATAATTATTATAAATTCTTAAGGGATTGTTAATTCCTGTGCTTGTTATAGACTAAATAGTGTCCACCTCCCCAAATTCATATGTCGAAATCCCAACCTTTAGTACCTCAAAATGTACCTATATTTGTAGACAGGGCCTTGAAAGAGGTAAATAAGGTAAAATGAGGTCATATAGGTAGTCCAGAATCCAACATGATTCGCGTATTTATAAAAAGAGTAGATTAGGACACAGACACGTACATATGAAGAAGAAAGACCCTGCGAGGACACAGTGAGGAAACAGCCATCAGAAAACCAGAGAGAGGCCCAGAAGAAACCAAACCTGCCAACGACTTAATCTTGGACTTCTAGTCTCTAGAACTGTAGAAAAAAAATTTCTTTGTTTAAGTCACCCAGAATGTGATATTTTGTTAAGGAAATCCTAGCAAACTAATACAATGCTTTTTACCTTGTATTAATAATGCTATACTAGCTTCCTTTGGTTATTGTTTGTTAGGTATATTATAAAGCTTGGTAAGAAAGAACAGATGTGTGGTTATTTATAGTTGCCATGATTGTATAGATAGAAAATCCTATGGAATCTTACCTAATTCCTAGAACTAATAAATGAATTAGCAAGATCTTAGGATACAGTCAATTTACAAAAATCATTTGTACTTCTATATACTAGCAACAATTGGATACTGAAATTTGATTTAAAAAAATACAAATGGAGATGAAAAAACAAATAACTGAATATATAAATCAGGAATCATTCGGCGAGGCTGATTAGAGAAAGAGCTTCAATAGATAAGAGAAGTGGGGCCAGAATCCAGCTCTGGGTATTCCAACAAGTTAGAGACCAAAGGAAGAAGAAGGGCCAGCAAAGGAGACTGAGGGGGAGTTGCCACCTAGATAGACAGGAACCAAGAACGGTGGTGCCTCAGAAACTGAGAGAGGTAATTAGCAAATTTCAGAATCCATTGTTGAGAAGTCCTGAATGATAAAGACAGAGAAATAACCATCATTATTAGCAACATAGATGTCTTTGTTAACACTGACTCAAGCCCAGTTAACTTGGGTTCTGGAGATACTGAGACAGAAGGATAAAAAACATAGCTACTGGCACCTCTTTCAGAATGTATTGTTGTCAAATGCGGGACTGACATGGATGAATAGCTGGAAGGGGATTGTGTAATCAAGAGCAGTCTATCCTCCCTCCCTCCCTCCCTCCTTTCCCCGCCCCTCTCTTTCTCTTTCTTCCTTTTGTTTTTTCGCTATGAGGCTCTTTCATTGTTTATAGGTCATAGGAAATAATCCAATAGATAGGAAGAAATTGATTGCAGGAGATGGTGGGGGCCAGGCAGGTGGGGTGGGCGGGCAACTGCAGAAGTGAAGTCCTTGGGAAGAAGAGAGGAAATGAAAGCCAGGGCCCATCTTTAATAGAAGCAGGGTCATTTCACACACTTTGCAAGAGGGAAAGCAAAAAGCATAGACTCAGATACAGCTAAGTGGGCCTATCTTGTGACAAGTAATGGAGGGAGCTGCCATGTGACTTTTTTTTTTTTTTCCATTAAATGTAAGGAGAGGTCATTAACTGTCGATGGTGAGGGGACAGAGTGAATGAGCTTGGAGGAGAAAGAGAAGTTATAAGATGTGAACTAGTATTTAGGAAGGGAGAAGCAAACGCACCAGAAAGATACGGTCAAATTGTTGAGGAGTAATGAGTTTGAAATTTATGTTTCATAGAATTAAAGTGAAACTTCTCAATGTTCAGCTGCTTTGGTGCAGGCATGAAGCAGTTGGATTGTTTGGGCCTAACTAAAGATGCTATTTTCGATGGGCCAGTAGGCACAGGGAGAGAAAATCCAGAGTATTGAAAGGAAGGAGGTGATTATCATGACATGGAATCCAAGTTGTTTAAGGAGGAAAGTGAAGCCATAGGAAGTGGATGGTGAAAGTCTGTATCAAAGGATTGGAAGTTTTAATAAGGTTGAAATGATACTGAAATAGAAGTATTAGACAAGCTTATCTATAGGTATGGAAGGTAGTTGTCAGAGAGCGAGGTGCAGAGGTGATGCAAATTTTAATAATAAGATCAAGGGTATGATCATGAGAAAGAGTGACTAAGGCAAGGTAGAAGAAAATGTCATAGAAGATGCACCAGTTACTAAGCCATCGATAGTCTCTCAGTTCCAAACTCACCTTCTAGACTTTCCCTTGTGATTCTAGGGCTGGGACTTTGCAAATCATTTTGCTTTGCCAAATGGCTCCCTATTACACTCTGCCAATAGGGGAGTCTAGAGTAAGACTGCAAAGCTGGAGGGTGAAGAGGCTAGCTCTCTCCTTTCTGTTTCCTATTTCTATCACTATTACCCCAGCAATGTGCCTTCACCCGGGCAGCAGTTCCTTCCCACAGCGGAAGAGGAGTGCAGTTTGAGCCCAACACTTGTAGAACTAGCTTTATTAAGCACATCTCAGAGACCCCAGCACCAGAACAGCACTCCTCTTCAAAGGTGTGTTTTAGCTCTGCAGGCCCTCTTCTTATAATCCTAGCCTCCTCCCTTGCCCCCTCAAGCCCTAAGGATCGTGGCTGCCTACTACAGTTGCTGTCTCTCTAATACTTCGGTATTCTCTTTTTACCTTTTCAGTTACCTTGTTAAGAATTTTATACCTAGCTAACAATTCTTTGTATTAACTCTTTTCAAGTGACAGGCGGTTATTGTTTCCTGACTGGACTTTATTGACGTAGAATGTGAGACTGTCAAGAAACAGAACACTTGGATGTTGAAGTCAATAAGAATGTTGATAGGGATAAGGATGAAGAGCAAGGCAGTAATTCAGAGATGAAAGTTATCATGAATGTGAGGGTTTGAACATTGCAAGAACAGGGACATTAGGTGTTAACATCTGATGCATTTTGTATAGTTAAATATTTAACCTGTGACCTTCCTATTCCTGATTTAGGCTCAAAAGTCACTGTACTTACAATCCACCAAATTCTTTTCATAGATGCACTTTATTGACATCTTCTACCTGGTAAAAATGATAACATCAAGTCTCCAGATTAGCATTTTTCAAAGTGTAGCCGGAGGATTATTAACATCCAAATCTACTAGAATGCTTGATAAATGTGCAGATTCCTGGACTACACAGCAGATAGGGGACTCAGAAACGTGAAGTTTCTTAAGAAGTATAATTTTAGCATTAAAACCAGTATAGTCCTGGACAAATTGAGATGGTTGGTCACCCTAATTCCAGACCTACTGAATCCAAATCTTCAGGGGTAGCACAGCTACCTGCATTTTGAACAAGCACCTCTGGTGGTTCTTAGGCATACAGAGGTGATAACCACCACTCGAGGTGGTGGTTTTCCCTGGGCTTGACAGTATGTGTGGATGTCTTTTCTTCCAGGCTCCACATTACCTCCATGTTTGGAGGCATTCTCTGACCCAGGTAGAACGTCTCACTTGCTTGTCCCAGAACACTGGGAATCCTAGCAATCTCTCCTGCTACTGATAACGAGATGGTGAACATTAAAAGTGAATCGCACATCCCTTGCTCCCTTCCCTGGGTCCTTAGAACAAGGTGCACCACCGATGCTTTTTCATGGTCGTATAGGCCAGCCAAATGTAGCAGAGACCTTTTCTTCCCCAGGGTGTCCCTGGCACATATACAATATATCAGTCAGTTTGGGTAACTATAACAAAATACCACAGACTGGGCGGTTTAGACAGCAGAAATTAATTGTCTCACAGTTCTAGAGGTCAGGAAGTCCAAGATCAAGGCGTCAACTGATTCAGTTTCTTGTTAGTTATTTAAAGACAAATAAATTGAGAGACGTAACTTGATCATGGATTGGAAGAATCAATCTAGTAAACATACCAACTTTCCCCCCAATTAATCTATAGGCTTAATGCATTTCCTACCAAAATTTGAGCAAGGTTTTATGTATAGGCAGATCCTAGAGTAGCGAAAACAACCTTGATAAAGTGGGAAGAAGTCTATTTGATACTCAGGCCCTGTGATACACGTATAGTAATGAAAGCAGCCATGTTGAGGAGAGAGATCGATGGAACAGAAGAACCAGAAGTAGATCCACACAAACATGTTCAACTGACTTTTGACAAAGGTGCAAAAGCTATACGGTGGAGGAGGGACAGCCTCTTCATCAAATGGTGCTTAAGCAATTGGATATGGGGGGCAGGGGAGAAATGAACCTTGTCCTAAATTTCGCACCTTATAAAAAAATAAACTAAAATCTATCAGACTTAAATAGAAAATGTAAAACTATAAATGTTAGAAGAAAAGTGAAAAGTTGAATGTCATCAAAACTAAAAATTTTTGCTTTGTGAAATCTCATGGGAAGAGGATGAAAAGAAACTAAAGCAGCAGAAAATATTTGCAAACCACGTATCTAGCAAAGGACTAGTATCTAGAATATCAAAAAGAATTTTCAAAAGTCAATAGTAAGTAAACAATTCAATTAGAAAATGGGAAAGACATAAACATGTATTTTATCAAAGAGGATATAAAGTTGGCCAATAAGCACATGAAAAACGTTCAACATCATTAGCCATCAAGGAAATACAAATGAAAACCACGCTGAAATATCATTACATCCCTCTCAGCATGGCTGAAATAAAAAATAGTGACAACACCAAATACAGGAGAAGATGGAGTGAGATAAGATACTGGATCCCAGAAAAGGGGCTGGATCACTCACACTGCTGGTGGGAATGTGAAATGATACAGCCATTCTGGAATGTGAAATGATACAGCCGTTCTGGAAAATAATTTGGCAGACGTAACTTCATAGAAATTAACTTGTGACTACCATACAACACAGCAAGGGCAACTGGGGGCATTTATTCTAGAGAAATGAAAACCACATCACACAAATGTTCCTAGCAGCCTTAACTATAATTCCCCTAAACTGATCTGGCCCAGATATTTTTCTATGGGTGAATGGTTAAAACCTATGCTTCACCATACCATGGATATAAAAAGGCACGGATTGTTTATATACTGTTGTCCAAAAGGTTATGTAACGTTATCGAAACTATGAAGTGTTCGAAATTAAGAACAGATTAGTTGTTGCCAGGGAAGGGGGCGGGTGGGTGGAAGGTGGGCGTGGTTATATAAGGGCAGCGGGAGGGATTCTTGAGATGTTGGAATTTGCGTATCTTGGTTGTGGTGGTGTGAGCACAAATCTATACACGTGGTCGTGTAGAAAAAATACGTACATGCAAATCAGGTGGGGAAATCTGAATTGGCTGGTGAATTGTACCAATGTCAGTATCCTGGATGGGACGGTGTACCATTGTTGCACCAAATGTTACTATTGGGGGAAACTGGGCAAAATGTACACAGAATCTCTCAGTATTATTTCTTACACCTGCATGTGAATCTGCAATGATCTCAGTAAATATTTCATCTAAAAATAGAAATGACACTTTTAGAAAGGTATTTCAACCTTATTTCTGTCCTTGAGTGAAGAACAACAAAAATCTACTTAAAGATGGGCTGTTTGCCAAAGCACCCTGCTGCACTGGCTGTCTTGTTTATTTCTAACTTTACGTGGGGGTGGGTGAGTTTCTGAAGCTTAGAGATCTACAATGACTACCTAATGCCCCCTGAAATATGAAACAACAAAGTTGCACAACAGTCTTGTTGCTGGAGGGAATTGAGATCAGGATACTGAAGCAGAAGCTATGAGCACAAACATTCTTTTGCTCACCTCCAGGGTTTCAGATAACAGATTTCATGAGGATTAGGATGTTGGAACTGAGGAATAAGTATCTTGACTGGCACTGGTGTGTGCACAAATCTACAACCGGTAAAACTGTATAGAACTAAATACACACTCCCAAAGCAACTAAAGACAGTTAAATGTTGTCAAGCAGTTACGGATTTTTTCCCCCAGAAGGTAATAACTTCAAGAAGGGCTGATATTAGCGTGTGCCTTTTGCATAGCCTATTTCAATAGTTTAGTTTGCCTTTTTTTTAAAAAAAAAAAAAGGAAAGAGTAGAAAGGAAAAGATAAATTTATGATTGTCTAATAAATAATTTCCTTTCATTGCCTTTTCTTTCAGCCTTATGGCTAAGTTTGTCTTTTGGCTATAATGTAGATACTGCTTGACCACCTCTCAGAATGTGGTTTTTAGGCTATGAATATCATATATTATTATCTTGGTTGATTTCTCTTTGTTTTGCTTTTCTTTCTACTTTGGGAAACATGTTTCAAATTTCAAGTATAATAGATTGGGTCATCACATACCCAGCCTTCCAAAAGAATTGCAAAAACTGATGTCTTTTTACATGAGAAATCGTCTTAGCCTTTCCTGAGCCCCATGGAGAACTGTAAGGTCTGGTATATAAAATGCTTGACAGTTTCAGAGTGTTTTGGAAGAAATTGAAGAGGAAATATGGAGTGAGAACAATGGTAGGAAAGAGGCAGGGGAGCTGACATGTTGCTTTTCTTAAAAAAAAAGACTCAAAATATAACATTTCAGTTTACTCCGTGAGCCTGATTGAAACAGTCTACCTCCTGTTTATAAGTGTGCAATAAGGCTGTGCTTGCAAAATGACATTCTGTAACAAGCCATATTTAACACGCTTTTTGAGTGGATGACTTCTTGTTCATATTTCATATACAGGTAGGATTTGCTTGAGAAATAACAGTAGGAAATGCCCAGGTCTTCTGCACTCTGTTTCTGAGCCCAACATGAGATTTACAGTTATCAGTTTTATTACATAGTTTTAGACCTTGAGTTTTATGTTGTCTGAAATTTCCCAGGGCTGGGCTACAGTTAGCAAGGTCGGGAGCTCATTTGGACTCAAAAGCTATAAAAGAATCCAGACATGATAAGTAGGTCAGAGCTGAAGCTGTTAAAGACATGGTGATTGCATTATCAGCTGAGAGTAACAGTTTAGTCACATTGAAGTCTAGACCATGTAGATTTGGGAAAAGAGAGACAGCCTGAGGAAATGACTCTTTAAAATAACGCAGGAACACCTGCTAAAAGTGGCCTATAAATTGAAAAATAATTTCAGAAACAAATAGGAGAAGATATCAGAACCCTAGGCAAGGTAAATAAGTAGGTTGCCATGATAGTACATAAAGAACCTAGTTCCTATTTTGTTAATTAAAGTTTGAATTTCTTCCCTCACCCTCAAGCTACCTGAATAAAGGCAAAAGGTAAGAGCATAGCTTTAGCTTTGTAGTAGGACTGATCTGGTTCTAGCTGGCCCTGCTGGGTCATTGTGAGAGTTTCTTATACCCTCAAAATCTCAGTGTCCTCATCTGAAAACTGAGGATAGTATCATGTACATCACTTATGACTAAGTGAAATCATGCATAAATAGTTCCTGGAACATAGGTTAATGTTTAGTAAATGGCAGGATTATTACTATTAATACTCGTCACAAGTGTCCACCACCCTAGCCTTCTCAAAATAACGGTCACATCTGATACTACATATTCATTTTTGTAGGAATAGTTTTGTGTGGATGGGACAGGTATGTAGTATCGCCATTTCGCAGATGGGAAAAATGAAGCTCAAAGATTAGTCCCAAGCTCATCCAGCTCATGAGCAGTTGACCTTGGATTACAACCACAGTGGTTCTTTGAGCAAGGATCAGAATCACCCAGATGGTGATTAAAACCCAGATTGCTGAGTCTCATCCTCAGAGTTTCCAATTCAGTAGGTCTGGGATGGGGACCATGAATCTGAATTTCTTTATCGGAGCTCATCAGGTGATGCTGAGGCTGCTGGGCTTAAGACCCTGCTTGGCAACACCACTGAGCTAGACTAATTTTCAAACATGCCTGCTCATTAGAAACATTTGGAGTCTTAACGAAATCAATGAACCCATGACTGCCTCAAGTCTGTGGATTTTTCTGCTATCACAAATGTGATTCAGCCTCACCACGAGCATATAAATACGTGATTATTCCAAGTGAAAAAAAAAAAAAGATAAATCTGTAACAACTTTGGAAATTCCACAAAGTCTGGAAAGTCGTGAGGTTTTCCCCCCTGAAAATGTAGTACTAATACGAAATATTTGTAAAGCCAAGTATTTAGAGAAGTTTTATATTTCTGATCTTAAATTTTCCATTTTATCACTCGATTCTCTATTATTGCCAAATACTCAGAGTTGACAAATAATTGAGATTCCTGGCCATAGCTGAAGCAGTAAAATTTCCCCAATATTGTAATGGTACTTTGAAATGCTTTTCTGAACACTAGTTGGTGATGTTAGCTTTGACGAAAATAGAAAATAAACCCTGCTTTAAAAAATATTGTTTTTCTATGTAATATGATTTCCTGTCATTTAAGAAATAATTTATTTCTTATAGATTTGTTCTAAACTCTATGTTGATAGTTTATAGATTGTTTTAACAATGCTACCTATATAATTCAGTATGACAAAAGTTTAAAAGCTATGGACCACAGTACTTACGTTGGTGTCACTAATTAGAAACCGATCATTATGATTTCCTTTTCTAATATATACCTTCTTTGAAAGTTATTAAATGTTTGCATTTTCATCCACTTATTACTCCTACTGCCTAGTTATAATCGTATTTTATGATCACAGACTAAATTAATATGTATTGTACAAAAACCTGTGGAATATGGACTGCGTTAATCACATTTGGAGTTTACACAGCATCTCTAAGAAATCACAAATACTTTGAAAATATCGTTTCCTTTATTTCCACAGCTCTGTTTTTGGGGCGCAGATGGGTAACTCACTGAAGTATTAAACGAGAGAATGCACGCAATGGTGAAAGCCGCACAGGGCGTGGTGCACAGCCGGGGCTCTTTAAGTTAGCTGCCATTATTGATGCCACTGTTGTTGACTTTTTCTTAGCACCGTGGGCACTCCAGTTTCATATGATGTGTACTTTTTTGCACTCAATATATGAAGGCATCGGTTATTGGCTGTTCAGGTCCTTTTCTCCACAGCCTTTCAAATGGTTATCATCAGAATATACTTAAATCGTGTGGCCGTGACTGCAGCATCTCGGCATGCCTAGTCAGGAGATGAAATACCAGGTTATAACTGAAGAAGACTTTCCAGAAAGGCACCCAGTCACTGTTAGAGGATAATTTTGCTACAAGAGACTCAATTCTAGATATTTTAATCTACCAAAACTTGGAAATTTTATCTCTGAGTGTCTCAAATTTAGGGATATCTCTCCTTCTAGGCTAGGTTTTTTTTTTTACCTAATCTGAATGAGATGAAAGTTTCAAGATACCAGCAGATAGAGAACCAGGGATGTTCTTTAAATGTCACTTGGTTTATTCATGATCAAATATAACACTAAGCAATATTCAGATATTACCCACGTTGCTTCCAGCCCTCTGTTAAATGCAGATTATTTGTCCAGAACACCAAAACTGGTGTGGTAAAGGGGGGACTGAGGAGTCTGCCTACAGCTGAGCTCTGTGGGTACAGAGCTACTACTTCAGAGCAGAGGAGATACTTGGACTCCTTTGACAGAGCCCTGGGCCAGAGCTGACATCCAAGCACAAATTTCACGTTATTTAAAGCATGTATGATGATGGCATCTACTTACAATTATCTTACCTTGTTGACGGTACTATGGACCAAGTTTTTATTCTCTCATAAAAATATGTGAAAAGCAAGCAAGCATAGATTTCTAGACAGAGACTTCTTAAAGGAATTTTGCAAACATTTGTCTCCTTTATTTGCTGGGAAGGGACAGTCAAATCACTCTTCAGTGCCATACTGAAACCCAATGCTCACTTGTCGTTAATCCCATCATGAGTAGGAAGTATTAGCACAGGATGTTAAAATCCCCTGGTTCCTTAGGGATTTCCCTAAACAGAAGAAAACCAAAATCTGACAACAAAACACATCCCTATAGAATTGATTACTAAGTGCCATTCAAGTGCATGGGCTTGCCAGGCAAAGGAAGAGAGTTTCCAGGTTGCCATCTGAAGACTTAGGACTGGTTATAGCAAATTTCTACAGCAGGAATGCTCAGCCGCTTACAGGTTTCCAGGTAAGAACGAGGTTGCTTCAAGTGCTTTGCGAAATATGACCTACTCTAAATTTATACTCCCTTTTCCAAAAGGGATTTGATGCAACGTACAATGAAAGGAAACAAATGAAAATAAGATCACCGGGTCATGGGGAAGCAATTATACCTCCTCCCCGCAAAACATTTCTGATTGAATAAATTCTCTGAGTATCCTGGCAGCCAAAGGGAAAACGTAAAGACTAATGGAGAGAATGTTGAATCTGAGGCATAATTATTGGTTTCCAATTTGGCAGTCTGCAGCTGTCATTTAATAGGGCGGCAGGGGGTCTTTCTTCTTATATATTTTCAATTCTGCTGCCTTATTTGAAAAATGTGGATAATAAGAATCTGGAAGAACATTGAGAATTTCAAGGAGAAATTCTGTGAAGGAAACTCTAAAGCACAGTAAAAGTGAAAGTGGCTACAATCAACAGTTGACATTACCCCAAAGAAAACATTTTTTTAAATCGGACAATGTTTTATTGGGCGAACCACCTTGTGGGTCTGGAACACAGATGGCACAGAGCGTATCTGCCAAACCAGTGAAAGAAAGGACAGTTCCCCAGTGTTTTCTCCTCAAGCGTGTTTGGCCAACTTCACTCTCTCCTTCAGCGACGAAAAGATGAAGCTGGATCCCAAGCAGCCAAGATGGGCTGCAGAAGGTCTCACGCATAGTGTTCCTCCAGGAACTCATGACTGCAGGGCCATACAGGCTTTCGGTACTGCCCAGCAAACCTGCTCTGACTTCAGGACAACTATGCCCACCACCCTCCACAATGCCCGCTTCAAGCCTTCCAGGCTCCACCCGCTTAATTCTTCACTCTCCGTGTCTGAACTCTACGAAGTCTTCCCTGGCCTGTCCCACATTAAGTCCCCTATTTTACACCATCAAAATACCACTTACCTTTTCCCTCAGGGCATCTATCGGATCTCCAAATTTACATTTATTTGCATCATTGTAGAACGCATTATCACCATTAATTAATGGCATTATTTGAATCCACTGGTAAATTAACCAAATTATTACATTATTACTACGTTTTTAGCATCCTTATTACATTTATACCATCTTGTCGGTGGTTGGCTCCCAGACTGTGAGCTCCAACCCAGCAAGGAGCTGTGTTTTTTTACTGTGTGTTCCCAGGCCTAATACATAGTAGGTGCTCAACCAATATTTGTTATAAATTAATCAGCATTTCTGACCCCTCGAACCCCCTTGTCCAGCGGCGCTGGAGGCCTACGTGTACCATGGTATAGCAAAGGCCATCGAAAGTTCTAGGGGGTTTTGCCCCTTCCCGCCCCGGGCCTTGGTGAAGAAACTTGGGTTGCCTGTTTTGCAAAGTGACCTCCGTAGCTAAAGATTTTGGGAGCGGCACAACCCCGCCCCTTACAACAAAACGAGACAAGCTCTGAAGCGGCCCTCAAATGCTTTCCTAGATCGGAAACACTGATTGCAGCACCGAGGCTCGCGCTCCAGGGCACAACCTGGAATAAACCCTGCAAACGTCCCGCGCGGCGGCGGGGCGTGCCAGCTGGAGGCTGCGCCGGGACTGCCCCCTCACATTTCTCCCGCGCGAAACCGAGCCGGACGGCTCCACTCCCTCCCTCCGCTGCAGGGGGGAGCCCTGCACCCCCACACTGGCAGCCGCCTTGGGCCACGCCCATCCGCAGCCCCTTCTCGCGCCGCCTGCAAAGCGAAGTTCTCTGGTGGCGAAGTTTGTGTCTGCGACCGAGCTCCGCGGCCCAGCGCGGCGGCGCCGAGTGGGTGGCGCCTGGCGCTCCCCCTGTCCCGGGCGCCGAGTGAGCCCCTCCCCCGGCCCGCCGCCGCTCCCGGCGCTGCGCGCGGGCTGCGCCACGGCGGGTGTTCTCCGTGCGTCCGGCCCGTGGCGAGCCAGGCTCCCGTGGCTGCGTGCGAGGAGGCTGGAACCGGGTGGAAGAATGGCGTTGGCACCTCGTTCCCAGGTGAGGGTCCGGCGGCTCGCCGCAGCCGCGACGTCCCCGGGGCCTGCCTTCCCTTTGCTCCCGGCCCTCCTCCCCGCCTTGGACTGGAAACGTGGCCCGGGGCTACGGCGCTGTGGGTCGGGCGTGCCCAGTCCCGCGGAGCGGGCGCGCCCTACAGGTGTGCGCAGTGGGTCAAGGTGGTGCCAGCCGTCCTGGAGAGGCCGGGCGCCTCTGCACTCGGGCGGTGGGCTCGGTCCCAGGGGATGGGTGCCCAGGGTCGCAGGCCTGGTCGCTGCGGCCGGGAGTCCCAGGAGTGAATTTTGAGGGAGTTGCATGCGGGGAGGGAGCAGGGGCGCAGCGCTTGGGTTAGCTGCGTTCGTGGCACCGGGCAGGGGGTGGGGAGCTTTTCTGGTGCGCCCCCCCACCACACACTTTCTCGGGGAATTGGAGCAGAGAGAAGGAAGTTTGAGAAAAGTGTAATTTTTCTGAATAGTCGAAAGCCGGGTCGTTCACGTTGGAAAATGGAGTTTAAAAGGAATGCTTTTGTATTTGTAACCACTTGGGGCGGGATGGGGGTGGGGATGGCAACGTCATTAGGCCAAATTAAAAACAAAAGCCCCAGATCCCAAACCGTATACACAGCACGACCCCAATTAACGCGTTAGGGTCTTAACTAGGTTTTAAAAATCTCATTAACAAACACTTGAGCCTAAGTTACCCAAATGTTTCAGTGGGTGATGAGAATGTGAACGTGGCTTCAGTTTTTTCACTTTTTAAAAGAACTTTTCTCTACTTTCTAGTAATGAATATACATGTTCTTCCCCCCCCCCCCCGCCCCCAGAGGTAAGCAAGAAAACTTTTTCAGGAGAGCTAAAAATAAAACTTTTAGAAAGGGAAGGGAGCAGCTTGTGGGAGCCCAAGAGATGCTTTGTGTGAGGGTTGGGTTTTTTTTCTTGATTTTGTGAGTTCCTCAGACTCACCGCTTCTACCTTACCTTCGACTGGTGTTTACCTCTTTATTTCACCTGAGTACTGGGCCTTGGCGATGGAGACAGAAAAGGCCAACGCCAAGCTGCTGAGGTGGCTAGTGGTGTCTGAGCCCAGGCCGCTGTCACTTGCCTGGGTCCAGAGGCAAATTAAAGGTAGGGCCACTAATGGTCACTTTGGCCAGTAGTGATTTTTAAAAGGCTGCCTGCCTGAAAGTGGACATTGAGGAGGAATCTGTTGTGGATGTTTATAAGAAAGAGAACTATTTTTTAAATTCTCCAGTGATGGGAGGTATTAACAGTAAGGACAACAAACTAATTCAAGATGAAAGAATTGAGAAAGAGTTAGATTGGTTTTTTTTTTCTTTTTTTTTTTTTTCCTTTGCGACTGGTGTTACCATACAGTTAATATGCTATGCTTCTAGGAGGTTCAGGTTTCTCCAAGACTCAAGTCTTTATGGAAAGAGCTTTGAGCTTCTTGTGAATTTCATCAGCAAATGTATCTTGATAATGTATCGCTTCTGAAGCCTGTTTTTTTGCTGGACCCCCACTTCCACCACTTAATATAGTTCATGCTTAGGAAGTTCATAATGTCCAAGAACGTGTATGTAGTTGGAAGTGAATATTTTCCTGTTAAATAATGAGGCTAAATTTTGGTAGCTCTAAAACGTTAAACTATTTACTAACTGGAGGTAATCCACAAATTATATTCGACCCATTATGCGCCAGTTAGGGCAAAGTACTATATGTAAGATGATTAGGTGGTGGTGGTGTTGTTTTTCCTAAAGATCTAATTGGCAGTGCAAACTAAAATGTGTGATGATTTTTCCATTAGAAATATTCCTGTTCATCATAATTGAAATGTGAGCAGATTATAGTCTCTTTAGTGGAGAGTGGTTCTGTGGGGTGGGCAGGTGACTGCAGATGAGAGCACTTAATGAACAATTCAGGCTCAGCAAGATGTGAAATTCCTGTGGTTCTGCCCTGTCCTCTTACCTTAGAAGAAAGCAGTGTCGTGAACAGCCTGAAGCAGCATTAGTGCATGCTGAAGAAGGCTCAGCTCCGTGTGCCTGTGGGTTTTAATCTCACGCATAACAGTGAATATCTTTCCATCCCATGGAAATGCAGAGTCGGAAGGGGTTCCAGCAAAGCAGCTTAGGCCTGGTGTGACGAGTAGAGGAAACTAGGCAGGGAGAAGACGCATTTGAACTCTCAATTCCTTTCTAGCCTGTGTTTGAGACCTCACCAGTGTGTCGGATGTCCTCTGACAGTGATCACACGTCCCACGGGCTGTAGTTCTTGTTGGGCTGAGCACTGTGTCCTTGTGCCTTCATACCGAATGACAGGAATAATATCCAGTAAGGCAAAGATCTGGCGTCTTATTGAGTCCCTCAGTAATGCAGCTCACATGGGCTGGAGGGGATGAGACTTGCCTCTGCCTTCCTATCAGAGAAAACTGGGGAAATCGCTGAATGTCCAACTGTTGTCCTTTAAACTCTTTTTTCTAGCTCTTGGGTGCAGGTTGGACCCGTAGGAGAGGAAATTATGCTAAATGCTCATGAATACGGCATGAAGCGGATGCTATTGAAAGGGTTAAAGGGGAGTTTTTTGTGGGGGGATTATTGACCTCGTAAGCCTGCAAAGTGTATCCATCTGCTTCTGTGGCTTAAAATGTATGTCCAGAGCCCCAGAACCTGGTCACAGAGGAGGGTCATTCGTGACTCCTTGGAAGGATAGCACAGTGATTTGCCAGTTTAATATCCTCATATTTATTTAAAAGGCTGCTTGGCCATTGTTTGATTGTACTACTCTGTCATCCATTGAAGAGCTGAATTTTTAGTGATCAGGGGAAACAGAGAACCTAGCACTTTTGACCTGGTCAGTTACACAGGACTGAAAACGAGATATTTATGTGACTTAAAACAGTTTATGAATGTTATAGCAAATTAATGAAAGAGGCATGTTCATTTTAAACTGCTTTTGAGAGTTCTTCTTTACCCATTAGCATTCACTTTGAGTTATAGTTTAGAATTTTTACCTTTAGGATACAGTTTGGTCTTATATTTATTTCTCAAAGTGGAATTGATATAGGCTACTTAGGGGAGGGATAGAGATAATAAAATATTAGTGGGACCATTTTCTTTTTGTTTATGGAAAGGAGTTTTTTCTGAATGTTTTTAAGTGATACCATTCAGAGGCATGTTTGGTAAAAATAGCTGAAGTTAACTAACACTGAGAAAAGTTTGTCTTTCATAGTAGTAAATGCTATTGCCCTGTATGCAGCACAAAAATCTGTCATGGAGCCAGAGTTTAAGTTCAAATGGTTGGTCTTCCTGGTTTTTGTTTGTGTTTTTTCACACAATCATCAGCTGATGAGAAAGGGCTCCCTTTCTGGGTTAGCCCATTTATAAGATGTGCTTTGAGCACTGACTGCATGCTAGGTATTACGTTAGTTATGGTGGAAGAAAGGAAGACTCTCTGTCTTTGCCAGAGCCCCATTGGGCCCTGCTCTGTGCTGTGGGGCTTTAGGTGGCCCTTGGTTTGGGGAACGGGAGGCATGAAGAGCCATCATTCTCCCCATGGAAAACAGTATGGAGGTTCCTCAGAAAACTAAATCAAATTAACCATATGAACCAGCCATCCCTCTTCTGGGTATTTACCCCCCAAACCTGAAAAGAGCCACAAAGATACATGCACCCCGATGTGCATAGCAGCGTTATTCATGGTGGCCAGGATGTAGAAGCAACAGAAGTGTCCCACAATAGATGATTAGATAAGGGAGATGTACGGATATATGATGGAATGTTAACTTCAGCTCTAAGAAAAGATGAAATACTGCCATTTGCAAGAACATGGATGGACCTCGAGATAATCATGCTAAGCAAAATAAGTCCTATATGGAATATAAAATCGAAAGCAACAAATATTACAAACAGACTCACGGACAGGGGTGATGGATTAATGATATCACAGAAGGGAGGGAGGGGGGAGGTAGGTAGGGATAAAAGGAGTCAAATATTTGGCGGCGGAAGGAAATCAGAACTTGGGTGGTGAATACACAATGCAAGATGTATACGACATACTGTTGAATTGTACACTTGAAACTTACTTGATTTCATTAATGTCACCCCAATGCTTTTTAACAAAAAGGCATCATTCTCAACCACTGCTTCTCTCCCCCACCTAAGGAAACAGTCATTTCCTTTTAAAAATCAGTCTGTGCTAGGTACTTAAAGTGATCAGGATTAATCCTCACTGTAGTTCTGTGAAGTAACATGTATTATCTGCCTTTTAAAGATAAGGTAAAATGGAGCAATTAGCTTCCAGCAACCCAGCGAGGAAGGAGCTGAGCCAGGAGTCTGTCCTCAGAGCCATTGCCTGACTCTTGACACAGGAATCACAGGACCTTGGCAGGTCCTGGGATAATTTTATGAGGATAGAAATCTTTGCCCAGCTTATGGTGCCACTGAAGTTATCAAGGACACATCAGGTATAAGGTACTATTCAAATATAAGTGGGTGTTAGCCCTTCTTATTTTTCTCCTGATGGCTTTGCCCCTCCAAGAGGCTGAGGCATTAACAGGAGCTAATCTGATTCTTTAGGAACTGACCACAGTGTGCCTTGTCAGGACTCCTTGGATACTGTATGTAAATGTCAGCTTCGAATGTGAATAAAGTCCGGCAAAGCCTTTACAAAGAATGATCTTTACATGAATTTTGTATAAGTAATAGTGTGTTAAGATAAGCCAAAATGAAAACAAACTGCTCTACCTACCCTACTGCCTGGGCATTATCTTCTAAATGTTTTCCATCCAGTGGCTGTGTTCCGTTACCTTTTTTTGCATTACTTTTATAGTATGATTGCTATTTGAATTCTTTTTTTTAGACTGTCAGTACTGTTTGAATTACTTGCAGGTCTTGATAGTTTTCATTTTTAATGATTGTAGTGTTTCATCGAGTAGTTATACATTCTTTGTGTTAATTTTTTGTCAGAAAGTGTTTTTTTATTAAAGGAATTTTGCAGGAAGTGTCTTGGGGTGGTACATACCTTGTGCCTTGCATTGGGAATCTACACTGTTTTTAATTACTGTTTCTTTATCATGAGCTTAGTATCTTGTAAAAGGAACTGCCCGATCTTCAATGTGTAGGAACCTCTGACACATTGTTTTCCTAAGGTATTTCCTTTTTGTTTTGTTGTGTTAGTTGAGAGCAAGCAATTTTTGCCCAAGTTAGAACCAGAGCTCATGATAACTGGACTGAAACAATGACTTTTTTTTTTTTTTTTTCCCTGAACTTAGAGCACCTATCAGAATGTTTTTTTCGGGGAAAGTAGAATGTAATCTTAGAGGTGTGTTCTTTTCCACCATGTCTAGAGAAATCCCCCGAAAAAATAGGTGTATGTGCTAATGGATCCTGGAATTTGTGCACGTTAGTCACGTGGTTGTGGAAGGCAGAAAATGCCAGGCACTGAGCTCCTCTTGTCACAATGAATCACTGTTGCCTTCTTTGGTCTTCCTTATTTGAACTATAAATGAAATCCTAGATAGCAGTTCTGGAAAGTTGAATGTCTAAAGGTCAGACAGTAGGTTCAGGCATTATAAAGTGGTTTCTCAGAGCTGCAAGAAAGAAAATGTATTTCTGCACTGGGTGCTGGTGATAATGGGTAGGTGTAGTTGGTCAAACTGCACCAGACTAAGCAGGAGATGTGTGTACTTTTCTGGTTGTGCCTGTATTTAAAACATTTACAACGTAGCATTTTGAATCCCCGAGTATGTTTTCAGAGAGGCCACGCCACCAGGTGCGGCGGGTGACAAGTTCCTAGGTGTCTCATGCTGGGTCATTAGTTCCAGTTGTCCTCGGGACTGGGCATGGGCCCGGGATCCCTTTTCACAGACCCCCCCCCCCAAACCTGCCATAGCAGCAGCACAGTTGATTGGGCAGCCCCCATCTTTAAACCTCTGCTCCTAGAGGGTTTTTGCACCTGAAGCGTGCCTTGTGTTTGGGGGTGTTTCTCCAGCATGCGCTCTTCTGGCACAGGGCCTGGCCTGGCACCCCTCAGCCACCTGCTGAACGGATATCCTTCTCTTCTGTTACGAGGGCCCAATATTTATTCCAGAGTCGTGACCGGTCACCCCAAAACATGCAGCAGGCCCAAATAATAATATCCTGATACGCGAAGGGCCTGGCATATAGTAGGTATTAGGTAGTTGTTGATTCTTTTAAAAGGTTAGTATAGGGCTATCAATGTGTAGTGGTTGGAAGTATGAGTTCGGACAGGCAGGAACGTACTGTAGCAGGGCTTCTCAAATTTTGCTGTTAGACTAATGGTGGGGGCCGGTTTGTGCCTGCCCCAGATGCCTGGGGGTGTAGCAGCCCCGTCCTGCCTATGCAGATTTTCTCATCAATCCCCAGTTTTATCTTCAAAAGTCATCACTATTTTGCATTCTTTTCCATGAAACACTTTTATTTATTTTATTTATACAAAAATGCTATTTTAAATTACTCTTCTAAGAAAAAATTCCCACCCCCTGGCCCATCTGGGGTCCAGAAAGCTCTCTGGTTGTCCGTGAGCACCCCAGTTGGAGAAGCATGCAACTGCCAATTCTGAAATTTAAAAATCAGACCTGTAATAAATCCTGAAATAGAAAAGATACCTCCCTGTCCACTTCCTCCACCCCACAATATCATATTTAAAGTGTGATGACTCTGAGGGTACTTAAATGGAAAAAAAAAAAACAAAAATAACACAACCCTTAGTTGATACTGAAATCTCTGAGAATATTTTTTAAAGCAAAAAGTTAAGTCTTTATTTTGTTCTCCATTAGCATTGACTTAAAATGGAAAGTTAAGAAAAATAAAAAGTGCATTTAAAATCATTGTTTATTCCTCATTCTCTCTCTCTCTCTTTTTTTTTTCCCCCTGACAATTGGTCCCAGGCATTTTTTTATTTGGGGAGTTTTTTAAATTAAAAGAGTTGAAGCCAATGAGGCCTCATCTAGCCTTTCCCACACATTCACATGACATCTTACATAAGGCTCCCCTTATCTAACTTTAAAAAACCAAGAAACAGAAACTTTGTTCTGTTTTCCCACACTGCCAGCTTCAAAAACTCACTGAAAAGAGCATCTCGTTGTCCTCGTGACCTTCATCGTACTGGGTCCTCTCCCTGGCTGTAATTAGGAACCCAGGACACTGGCAACTCTTAGAGAGTGTGCATGTTGACTCTGGCACAATGCCAGGAGCCAAGTGGTGTCAGCCGCCTGCACGGGCTGCCGATGCAGTGATTGTTTGGGCACGTTTTCCACTAGCGAGTCAGAAGTGTGTCAAGAGGATCCCTGGATAAAGGCATCCGGGACTGGGCTGTGGGCCGAAGATCCTCCTCTCACCCCCGGTTAGTGTGCAGATCCAATCACTCATGCCTGCATTGAACCTAGGGACCCTTTCAGATAAACTCCTTCTCTCACTGTTTTCCAGACCCTTTAAAAATTTTTTCCAATTACAGTTGACATAAAATATATAAGTTTCAGGTGTATAACATAGTGATTAGACATGTATATAACTTGTGAAGTGATTCCGCTGATAAATCGAGTACCCACCTGGCACTATAACGTGTTTACACTGTTAATGACTATATTTCCTGTGCTGTAATTTACATCCCTGTGACCGTTTATTCTGCCCGTGATTCTACTACAAGTCCTCCAGTCTGGCCGAGTCCTGCAGCTATGTAGATGTGGCCGACCTCACGGCTCTTAGAAGTCTTCCTGACCATCACACCACAGTTGGTCAGGTATGCTCCTGGAGTGAGTGTCCTCTTCACATTCATCACACCATGTGGAAACTGTTTAAGGATTGTCTGGCTCACCTGCTGCACAGGACTCATTCGTCATCAGGTGCCTTAGCGTAGTGCCCAGCGTATATTGGTGCTATTACATTCTTTTAAATAACTTTTAAGGACGAACATGGACGTGGTGTCTTCTGCTGCACGGAATGCTTTCCAGTTGTAGTTTGGATGCCGTCAGGACTCTGTACAAATGTCCTTGTTCTTTTTCTTCTGGGTAAAGGGGAGGTATGTTTTCCGGGCCTTTGAAACAGACAGGGCTATTTGACATGCCAGTGAAATATGAGAAGTGATGTGTCGCTTCTTGGTGGAATTCTTTAAATGCCTCTGCGCCCTTTACCACACCTCATTCTGCTGTGGCCTCTGCCAGCACTCCTGAGACTGGTAGCTGTCAGCTGGGTCCTGTGTGCGTGCAGCATGGAAGAGTGTGGAATGGTTTGCCTGGTGGCCCAGGAGAAACATGTCATAGGAACAAGAAAGAAAACTTGTTTTGAGCCTTTGAGACTCGGAGTTGTTTGCTGCTGCTCTATAACCTGTCCTGACAGCCACAAAGGCACTCGTATTTCGACTTTGGCATCCCTCTGTGGTTCTCCGAGTGAACTAGGGTCACAGTGGTAA
The DNA here is from genome assembly GCA_003508835.1 of Eonycteris spelaea. Lineage (NCBI taxonomy): Eukaryota > Metazoa > Chordata > Mammalia > Chiroptera > Pteropodidae > Eonycteris > Eonycteris spelaea. The sequence continues at coordinate 2,701,965 of PUFA01000195.1, forward strand.
CACGTGGGCTGCTTTTCAATTGTTAGTGTAAGAGGGGAGGGGAATGCTCCTGTTAAGTGATTCCGAGTTGGGGGGTGGTAAGTGCTGTGTGTGTGTGTGTGTGGTGTGTGTGTGTCTGTGTGTGTGTCTGTGTGTGTCTGTGTCAGGGGGGCAGGAGAGTCCCATGGGAAGAAACAGTCATTCTGTTTCAAGTGCCAATAGCACCTTGTTGAAAAACACTTGAGAGCCGACTTGTCCGATTTCATCATCTTTCAGAGTCCAGAGAAATCTTAACATTGGCCTCGCATTTCCTGTCTGCTGACCTTTCTGGAAAAGGAAATTACCTGGCACTTCCCGAGTGTCTTGGCTCACTTCCCTCCCTCTGCCAGAACTCTGGTTCCTTGCCCGGCCGTTTGAGTAGCTTCTGAGCCCTACACGCGTGCATGTCTGTAACTTTCTCCCCCACTCACGTTTTCTCCTTTAAAAATCACGGATTATTTTTCTTTTGCCCTTTTATTACTGTGGTAAAACATGCGTAACAAAATTTACTGTGTTAATCCTTTCTAAGGGCACAAGTCAGCGGCATGAAGTAGAGTCCCATTGTTGTGTGACCAGCACCACTTCTGTCCCCAGAGCTTTTTTGTCATCCTAAACTGAAACTCTGCACCTGTTCAACACTAACTCTCACCGCCCCGGCCCCTCGGCCACCACTCTGTCTCTGTGAATTTGTTGTGGGTACCTTCCGTAAGTGGAATCATAACAATATTTATCATTTTGTGTTCATTTCACTTAGAATGTTATTAAGGTTCGTCTACCTGTAACATTAAAATTTCATTCTTTTTTAAGGCTGAATAATAACCCATTTTTTGTAGATACCACGTATTGTTTATCCTGTCATCCATCATGGGTGTTTGGGCTGTTTTCACCTTTTGGCTATTGCTAATACTTCTGTAAACAATGGTGTGAAATATCTGTTTGAATCCCTGCCTTCAGTACTTTTGGGCAAAAGTAGAATTATTGGATCCTATGGTAATTTTGTGTTTAATTGTTGGAGGAACCACCATACTGTTTGCCACTGTGGCTGCTGCACACTGTTTACCATTCCCACCAACAGTGCACAGAGGTTTTAATTTTTCCACATTCTCACCAGCACTTATTTTCTGTTTGTTTGTTTGTTTGGTTGTTTTTGGATAATAGCCATCCTAATAGATAGATGTGAAGTGGTATCGCATTGTGGTTTTGATTTTCATTTCTCCAATGATTAGTGATGTTGAACATCTTTGTGTGTGTTTATGGGCCATCTGTATATATTTGGAGAAATGTCTAAGTCCTTTGATCGTCTTGAAATTGGCTTTGTTGTTGAGCTGCAGGAATTCTTTATCCTGGATATCCATTTCGTATCCGATACATGAATTGCACATATTTTCTCTCATGCTGTAAGTTAACTTTTTCGCTTTCTTGATAGTGTCCTTTGATGCACAAAATTTTAATTTTGACGAAGTCCAGTTTATCTTTTTGCTGCTATTAATTGTGTCAGTTTCATATCCAAAAAAAACCGTTGCCAGATCCAGGGTCATGAAGTTTTTCTTCTATGTTTTCTTCTAAGAATTTTATAGTTTTAGCTCTTATAGTTAGGTCTTTGATAACTTTTGAGTTTAAAAAAAATTTTTTTTGTAGGTGGTGTGTTTTTTTCTTTCATTTTGTTAATGTAGTGATTAATTTTCATACGTTGAACCACCTTGCATTCCAGAAATATATCCCACTTGCTCTGTTTGTATAATCCTTTTAGTATGCTGCTGAATTTGGTTCGCTAGCATTTTGTCGGGGATGTTTGAGTCATTCATAAGGGTGTACTCATACTTTTGTAGGGTATTTGTTTGGCTCTAGTGTCAGGGTGATAGTGGCCTCATAGAATGATTTAAGGAGTATTCTGTCCTCTTCCATTTTGGGAGAAGAGTTTGAGAAGGATCATTGGTAATTCTTTAAACATCGAATAGAATTCACCAGTGAAACCAGCAGGTCCTGGGATTTTTGTTGGGATGTTTTTGAGTACCGATTCATTCTTTCTAGTTAAAAGTGGATTCAGATTTCTTATTCTTCATGTTTGTCTTGAAAGGTTGTGTATTTCTAGGAATTAATTTCACCTAGCTAACCCAATTTGTTGGTATGCAGTTGTTCGTCGTAGTCTTTTATAATCCTTTTTATTTCTGTAAAGATCCTGCTTTATTTCAGTAAATTGGATTTTTTTCTTTTTCAATCTAGCTAACAGTTTGTCAATTTTGTTGATATTTTCAAAAAACTAATTTTGTTTTGTTGATTTTTCTCTTTCTGTTTTTTTTTTTATCTCTTTTAATCTTTATTATTTCCTTCTGCCTTTGAGTAGTTTGCTGTACTTTTTCTGGTTTTTTTTTTTTTATTATGTAAATCTAGTTTGCTGGTTTCTTTTTCAATGTGTTTACAGCTATAGATTTCCCTCTTAGCATAGATTTTTCTGCATCCCCTAAGTTTGGTACATTTTGTTTTCATTTTCATTTGTGTGAAAGTATTTTGTGATTTCCCTTGTGATTTCTTCTTTGACCCATAAGAGTACGTTGTTTAATTTACACATATTTTTGAAATTTGCAGTTTTTCTTCCATTACTGATTTCTAATTTTCTTCTAATGTGATCAGAAAGATAGTTTGTATGATTTCAATCATTTTAAATTCTAACTCATTTCGTAGCTTAACATGTGGTCGTCCTATGGAGTTTCCCATACGCTTCTGAGGAAAATGTATATTCAGTTGTTTGGTGAAGTTTTTTGTGTATGTCTGGTAGTTCTTTTTGGTTTATAATATTGCCCATCTCTGTTTCCTTGTTGGTCTTTTATCTGGTTGTTCCGTTATTGGAAGTGGGGTGTTGGAGCTCCAACTCTGGTAAAACCATCTACTTCTCTCTTCAATTTTGTTGTGTTTGCTACATATATTTGGAGTGCTGATGCTTGGTGCCTGCACATTTGGAATTTTTAAATTTTCTTGATGAACTGACCTTTTTATCAGTATAAAGGTGGAGGGTCTTGCCTTCAACTTGTAAAAAACACAACATCTGTGAAGCGCAATAAAGCAAAGCACAATACAAAAAGTTTCGCTTTTACTTTGTCTGATATCCGTATAGTCACCCCTTCTCTCTTTGGGTTTCTATTTGCATTGAATGACTTTTTCGATCCTTTCACCTTCAGCCTATCTGTATTTTTAGATCTGAAGTAAGTCCCTTATAGACAACATGTAATTGGACCCTTTAAAAAACATTCTACCAATCTTTGTCTTTTGATTGTAGAGTGAACCTGCTTGCATTTAAAGGGATCACTGATCAGGAAGGGTGTCCTTTTGCTGTTTTGTATGTCATCACTTTTTTGATCCTCATTTCCTCCATTGCTGCCTACCTTTGTGTTTTGTTGATCTTTGTAGTAACATGCTTCGATTCCCTTTTCTTTTCGTGTGTATTCTAGATATTTCCTCTGGTTTCAATGAGGATTATAAATAACCTTCTAAAATTAAAACAATCTAATTTGAACAATACCAATTTATCTTTTAAATGGCATATCAGAACTTTACTCCTATGTAGCTCTGTCCCCCTTTTGTTATGGATGTCACAAATTAGATCTTTGTACTTTATGAACCCACGAACAATTTTTCTGCCCTCTAGAAAATAAAAAATGGAGTCACAAATCAAATGTGCAGTAGTACTGGTTTTATATTTGTCTGTGTCTTTACCTATATGTGACAACTTCATATTTTCATATGGCTTTGAGATACTCCCTTTAGGATTTCTTGTTGGGCAAGTCTAGTAGCAGTGAATCCCTCATCTTTCGTTTATCTGGTAATGTGTTCATTTCACCCTTATCTTTAAGTATAGTTTTTCCAGAGACAAATTTCTTGGTTGACAGTTTTTTTTTTTTTTAGCCCTTTAAATCTATGCTCTGACTCCTCAGGCCTCCAAGGTTTCTGCTAAGCAGTCAGCTGACAGTTTCATTAAAGGTCCCTTTTATGTGATGAGCTGCTTTTCTCTTGCTGCTTTTAAGATTGTCTTGGGCTTTCAACAGTTTGATTAAAATGTGTCTCTGGGTGCTTTGGTTTATCCTGTGTGGAGTTCATTGAGCTTCTTGGATTTCTATTTGTGTATTTCATCAAATATGGAAAGGTTTCAGCCATTATTTTGTCAAATAATTTCTAATTATTTTGCTTCCTCAATCTGATTTTGAACCTCTTTCGTGAAATTTTCAATCTAATTATATTTTCAGCTCCAGAATTTCTGTTTGGTTCTCTTTAATAATTTCATTTTGTTGGTTATATCATTTTGCTTACATTTTCCTGATCTAGTTCTTTGTGTTTTCCTTTTGCTCTTTGAGCATATTTAAGGCAGTTGACTTTTGTCTAGTCAAGGCCACTCTGAGCTTCCTCAAGACAGTTTTTACCTGTTTCTTTTGTTCTTTCGAATGGTTCATATTTTTGTTTCTTTGTAATGCCTTTGATCTTTTGTTGAAAATTGGGAAAACAGCCACCTCTTCCCGTCTTTGCTGACTGGCTCTGTGCCAGGGAAGTCATGCATCGATTAGATGGGCATTCTCTGAGCCCAAAAGCTTACGTTCTCCCCAGGTGTTTTCTGAGCATGTATCTAGCCTGTACCTGCATGTGGCTTCCTCTGTTTATCCATATACATAGCTTCTTTTGAGTGTCTTCATTTTCCAAGCATCTTCTTGGGGCTTTTGATGGTCTGCGTATATCTCCGTGCACACCTCTGTCCCAGGCACCCGCAGATCTGTAATCCCCTTCGTTTTCATGAGCAACAGCGGAAGCTTTTCCTCACTTGTGACTGACTGAGGTGAGACAGGGACCAGTCCTTCACACAAGCCCCTGATTGGTTAGCGTGTGGCTGTCAACTTCTGCTTTGCTCTCTCCAGTTCAAGGGAACTGGGAACTAACCTGTGGCGTCTTCCAGACCAAAACTGTACTGTGGAGGAGGTGGGACAAGGGCGAGTAAAAATACCACATATCCTACCATTTCAGAAGACTTTTTTTGGATGGGGCATTTTCTTGGTTGCCATAGATCTCTGACTATTTTCCAGAACTCCTATCAGATTGGTGTAGACAGTTTCTAGTTGTTTTCATGTCTCCTTCGGGGAATGAAGGCACTTCCTAGTGGACCATTTTGCTGATATCACTCTCTGATTACTATTTCAATAAGTTTTATAAAGCTCGCAAAATGCAGAAGTAAATACAAAGAAAAAAATTAACAATGATCATTATGAACACATATTAGTGTTTATTGTGTACCAGACATTCTCTTGAGCACTTGACAGGCATTATCTTATTTAATCCTCAACGTCCAGGTAGAGCCATGGATTAAAATAAAGCCTCTGACTTAAAAAAACAAACAAACAAACAAAAAACCAAACTGTACTACTCGGCTAACTCAGTGTTCAGAAATAATCATTAATATTCTCATGTGTAGTTTGTTTCCATTGCATTGATACCTATGTATGACAGTACTTTTAATCCATTATGATAAATGTATTCATTTTATTTATTCAGCAAATGATTGCGTTTCTGCTCCATGCCACCCACTTTTTTAGGTGCTGGATACAGTGGTGAGTGAACCAAAGTCTCTGTCCTCATGGCTTAATTGTGGGAGAGGCAGACAATAAACGTGTAAAACCTTTTTAAAAATTATGTAATGTCAGATAATAAATGGACTGAAGAAAAATAAAATAGGATAAAGGGCTAGAACAGGTAGTTATTCTTGGGGTACTGCTTTGGAAGAGCGATCAGGAGAGGCAGGCCTTGCCGAGGAGGGGTCATTTGAGCAGGGACCCCTCCCTGAGCATAAAGAGACCTCGTTGGTTCCTGTCTGTGGAGCAAGCCAGGGCCCTGGGCGGGAATGTGTTCGATCCCTTCAAGACATAGCAAAGGGGCTGTGATTGGAGCACGGTGAGCAGACAGAGTGGAAAGGAACAAGGTCCCAGAGGGAACTGTGGTGGGAATGTAGGATTTTGCTCTTCAGTGTGGGGGGAAGGCAGCAGGAGAGGAGTATCATTCAGAAGGTTCCCAGCTGCCCTGTTGACACAGGCCTGTGGCGGGAGCCCTGGGAGGCGCTTTACCGTGTGCCCGTCACTGCTCCCTTCCGACGATTTGACTTACAGTGTTTAGTAAACCACTTGCCTGCTTCTATATAATTATAAGCAAATGTGAATAGTGGGATAACACGACTAAGTTATTATGGTGAGTTGACATTTTTTTTTTTTTAATGTAGGTGAAATTCATGTAACGTCAAATTAACCGTTTTAAAGTGAACAGTTCAGCAGCATTTAGTACATTCAGGTTGTATAACCACCACCTCCGTCTAGTCCGTTTCATTACTGTGGAGGAGACGGTCCCACAAGCTGGACCCCTTCCAGGGTGCAGGCTGCTCTCCCCAGACCTGCCTTAGGGACGGTCTGGTTGTAGTTGCTAACGCCAGCCAGCGTCCTCCCGTGCCTTTTGCTCTGTGCCGGCTCCCGGAGCAGGTGCTTGCCCTGACTTGCTCCAGCGTGTGCAGTAAGGTCCCGTACCTGACGGATTCACATCTTAGTACCTGTTTCGGTGCCCAGCCCCCTCCACTCTAATTCTTTGGGGCCTGCCAAGGGGCGTGGGGGTCCATTTCCCCTCGCAGCCACCCAAGACGTGCCTCAGATAGATGTACGTTTCCCTTAATAAACTCAGGTACGAGCTTGGAGAGTCCGGCCTTTTTCTTTCGTCTTTCCCTCCCCTCTGCTCAAGGAGATGTTCAGTCTTGGGGCTTTTCTCTGGGTCCACATGTACTAACAGTCACCCTAAAAAGAAACACGGTACTGCCCTGTTTTTTCCTCCTCCAGCCGCTGGCAATCACAAACCTGCTGGATTTACTTATTCTGGATATTTCACCTAAACGGATTAAACAACCTGTGACCTTTTGCGTCTGGCTCTCTCAGTGTTTTGCAGGTTTATCTGCATTGTACCATGGATCAGTACTTCATTCCTTATTATGGCTGAATAATATCCCATTGAAGATTTTATTTCTTGCAGTTAAAAAATTATTTAAACTAGTTTCAAATATACAGTACATTGGTTAGACATCTATATAGTTCACAGAATATCTCCCCAACTGCTCCCTCCCTCCCTTGACCCTCCACCTAGCCAACATATTAATGCTAACTGCATGCCCTATGCCATGCTCCCCACCCCCGTGACCATCCATCAGCTCCTAATTTGTACTTCTTTAACCTTTCACCCCATTCTCCCAGCCCTAAACCTCTCTCCACTGTCCGTCATCAAATTGTCCACTATAATTGTGAATCTGTTTTTGATTAGTTTGTTCTCATTGTTCCTTAGATTCCGCATATAAGTGAAATCAGAGTATTTATCTTTATCTTTCTGACTTAAATACCTTCCAGCTCCATCAAAGCAAGATCTTTTTCCATCCCCTTCCTTTTAGTGTGTATGTGTCTTTCAATCTGAAGTGAGTCTCTCATAGGCAACATGTAGGGGTCTTGTTTTCCTTTCCGTTCATCCACTCTTATCTTTTAGTTGGAGCACTTCATTCTTTTCCATGTGAGGTACTTACTGATAGGAATGTAGTTGTTACCTTTCTTTATTCCTGTTTTTGATACATATTTTTTCTTCTTAAAGAAGTCCCTCCAACATTTCCTGTAATACGGGCTTGGTGGTGATAAATTCCTTTAGCTTATTTTTGTCTGGGAAGCTCTTTATCTGTCCTTCAACTCTCAATGATAGTTTTGCTGCATAAAGTATCCCTGGTGGTCGATCCTGGGTCTTCATCACGTCAAATATTTTGTGCCAAGCCCTTCTGTCCTGCGTAGTTTCTTTTGAGAAATCGGCTGCCAGTCTTACGGGTGTTTCCTTATAGGTAACGATCTGCTTTTTTTCTCTTGCTGCTTTCAGCATTCTTTATTTGAATTTAACCTTTGGCGTTTTGATGATGATGTGTCTTGGTGTGAGCCTCTCTGGATCCCTGTTTTTTGGGATTCTCTGAGTTTCCTTGGGTTTTATGTTCATTTCCTTTACCACATGAGGGAAGTTCAACATCTTGATTTTCTTCGGGTATGCCGATCAGACAGATATTTGGACCCTTAATGGTGTCCCATGTGTTCCTTAAATTATTTTTATAGTTTTCATATCTTATCTCTTGCCATTCTGATTGTGTGTCCTTGGCTTTCCCATCCTCTAGATCGGACATTTGATTTTTTTTTTCACTTTGTTTATGCCATTTACTATATTTCTCAGATAATGTGTCCTTTATTTCAGGCTGGTTCGCTTTATAATTTCCATTTCTATGGTTTTTTTTTTTACCTCTTTGTTGAAATTATCACTGAATTTATCTGACTTCCCAAAAGTTCATCGAGCATCTTTATAACCAGTGTTTTGAACTCTGCATCTGTTGGTTACTTGACTGCATCATAGCTGGATCTCTGTTCTCTTTTCTCATATGGTTTCTGCCACTTTGTCCTCCCATTTTGGCTGCCTTTCCGTGTCTGTTTCTGTACTAAAGCAAGCTCCTAAGTCTCTCGGTCTTATTAGTGTGGATTTGTGAAGCTGGTGTCCAATGGCACAGTCCTGAGAGGGTTCGCTGCAGGCCAAACTTAGCCCAAGCCTCTGCCCCTCCAGGGCCACCTGTTAAGATTCAGCAAGCAGTCCACAGGTGCTGTGCTTATAGTTGCCTCAAAAGGCCATGCCAGAAACCGAGGCCAGCTGGCTCCAGCACGAGTCTAGGTGGTGCTCAGCAAGGAGCATCTGACTTGCTGTGGATATACCTGGGTGTGGCTTGGGTGGGGCCCAAGTCGAGGGAGGCGGGTTTCAGGGAATCCTCTGGGCAAGCGACCTCCGTTATCCAGTCTGATGACATCACGGCCATGGTGGTACTGTATCCTCGTACTGGGAGGGGGGGGCTCAACAGGGAACAGTGGATACAGCTGGCTCTTCTGTACAGAGTGGGTCTCGCCTCGGCCCTCATTCCAGCAGTGTCTCCCTGCAAGCCCCTGGTGCCTCCTGTGTGCAGCCGCATTAGCACTGGTGCTCGGAGCAAGCAGGCCAGTCGCTGAAAATCCGCTCGTGGAAGGGGCCCCTTTAAGAGGCGTCTGCCGCCGCCGCTCTCGGCCGCTCAGACCGGGCAGCCCCGCGTCCTCGCCCCGTCCTACCTTCTGCCGGTGCACGGGGATTTCTTGGATTTCCCCCTCGTCGTATGGCTTGTTGCTCTAGATCCCAGGTGATTTTTCCTGGCTGCTCCTCCTTGTGTCTGTCACAAGTTTGATTTGGTCGCCAGAGGGATGCAGAGAGCCTCGGTCATCTACGTCATTTTCCCCCTCTCCATGTCTTGCAATTTTTTGGTCCCTTCATCTGTGGTGGACATTTGGGTGGTTACCAGCTTTTGGCTATTGTGAATTGTGCTGCTATGAATGCGCCTGCGCATGAATGTGTTTGAAACACCTGTTTTCAGTTCTTTTGGTTGTATATTATCTAAGAGTGGAAGTGCTGGGTCGTGTGATAATTCTGTTTGACTTTTTGAAGAACCAGCGAACTGTTTTCCAGATAAACCATTTTACATTCCCACCTCCCACGTACACGTGTTCTAATCTTCACCATTCCCACCTCCCATTTTTTGGATTAAAGCCATTCCAGAGGATGTGAAATGTGTTTTGTGTTTCTGATTCGCATTTCCCTAGTAACTGACGATGTTGGACATCTTTCATATACTTTCTGTCCTTTCATAGATCTTTGGAGAAATGTCTCTCAAGTCCTTGACCCATTTTTTTTGGTTGAGTTTTTGTTTAATGCATCGTAAAAGATCTGTATGTTCTGTGTACTAGAGCCTTACTAGTTGTGTGATTTACGATATTTCACTCTGTGGGTTATCTTTTCGATCTCTTGATAATCCTTTGATGAGTAGATGTTTTAGTTTTGATAAAGTCCAATTTTATCTATTTTTTCTTTTTTTTCCTGCTTTTGGTGTCATCAACTTTAGGGTTTTTGATTGAATTAATACTAAGTACTAATTAACATATAGTTATTTTATTGAGAAAATAGCATTTTTCTCTTTAGATAGTTGGGACTGTGTTTGGAGGGTGTTTGCAAACTGTGTGCCCTTGAATAAGTGTAAGCTGATGTTTGAAAATGAGGGGAAGTGCTCCAGTTGGTGGGTGAGATCTGTCACATTCTGATAATCTTCGATTTATGATCCTCTTAATTGTTTGTAGTTCATATGCTCGAGCATATCCAATTTCTGGCGGTCTTCAAATCTCAGAGTATGTATTTCCCCTCCCCCTTTAACTAACCTGTTTTAGATGTTTATGACCAAATTTCTGTTTTGAAACATCAGGCCCATTTGTCCTCCCCCAGTTCTGTATAAAGATAAAGATGTTTGTCTTGTCACGTCCTCCCCGTCATTGAGTGGGCCTTAATTTTTTGATAAGGCATTGCTAAGTTGCTAGATGAGAATACTTGTTTTAATCTCACTTGTGTTTACGTAGGGAGGCTGAAGACTTTTAAATTACAGCCTCTTCTATATTCCCTGTTCAGTGAATTTCCTTGACCTATTTTATCATGTGACTCTTGCTTGACACATTTTATATCGTATGAACTTTTCAGTAACGTTAATAATTTGTCATATTTGTTATGAGTCTTTAACTTTTTGAATATCTAAATTTTGTTTTCTTTTTTAAATACGAAGTTTTAAATTGTTACATGGTCCAAGATACTGTTGTTTTCCATTTTGATCTCCTTTACGTTTGCTTAGTTTTCCCCATCCAGAGGTTAGTCGTATATTCATATTAATTCTATTCTTGTGGCCATCTGATTTAGAGTCAGGAGAGAAGCAAAATGGACTGTTTTAGCCTCCTCAAATAGCCAATTTTGCCTATGTCACTTATGGACAACCTCATCCCCTTCCCATTGATCTGTAGTGTTTCTTTTATTAAATTTTAATTGTGTGCACTAGCATCCATTTCTAGACAATCTGTACGTTCGCTGATTTCTACATACTTTGCTTTTTTTTGACTAAGACTTAAGTTATGCACATTAAAATCTTAGTATGCAGTCCTGTGAACTTTGATAGATGCCTTCAGTTGTATGGTCACCACCACAATCAGTTTTATTACCCCTCAGAAATGCCCTCTTATCTCCAGCCCTAGGAAACCATTGATCTGTTTTGTCTCTATAGTTTAGCCTTTTCCAAAATATCATGTAAGTGGAATCAGACGACATGTAGCCTTTTACACTTGGCATAATGTGTTTGAGGTTAATCCATGTTGTTGGGTCTATCGGTAATTTATTATTTTTTGATTGCTGAGAAGTATTTCATGGTATGGATATACACAGTTTGTTTACCCATTCCTTAGTTGATTTGGACCATGTCTAGATTTGGGATTAAAGCTGCTAATTACGAGTTTTATGTGAACATAAGTTTTCTTTCACTAGGTGTGGATTGCCTTGTCATGTAGTAAGGGTATGTTTATAAGAAACTGCCACATTGTTTTCCAAAGTGGCCCTACCGCTTTGCATTTCCACCAGCAGTTTGTAGGAATGCCAGTTTCTCCACATCCTTGTCACTGTCATGTTTTTTTTAAAGCCCTTGTATAGGTAGACCTTTGTCTCTCATTGTAGTTTTACTTTGCATTTTTCTAATGACTGTGATAGTGAACATCTTTTTCTGTGCTTATCTGCCGTCTATATATATCTTTGATAAAATGTTAGCTCACATCTCTTGCCCATTTTTTAATTGGGTTATTTTCTTTTATTATTGAGTTTTGAGAGTTCTTTATATGCTGGATATGGGTTCTTTATGAGATAAGATTTGCAGGTGTTTTCTCTCAGTCTCTTGGCTTTTCTTGTCATTCTCTTAAGCGTATTTTTCGAAGATCAGACATTCTTAATTTTGACTGTAATTTATAAATTTTAAAAATCTGTATTGTGCTTCTGGTGTTGTATGTAAGAATTCTTTGCCTAACCGAAGTCATTTTTCCTGTTCCTTCTAGAAGTTTTATGTTTTGATTTTATATTTAGGTCTGACCCATTTTGACTTAATTTTTTTGTAAAAGGTGCAAGATACATATGTTTCTTAGGGACACCAATTTAATCGTAGAGATTTAAGGAAACGACAGGATTTAATGGAAGGGAATTGTGTGAAGCAATCCCTTTCGCAGTCAGTAAAGAAATGCTTTCTCTGTAAAAGGTCTCCTTTCACAGTGTAGTTCACTCTGCAAATTCTGTTGTCCTTGCTATCAAAATTGCTTTCAAAAAAGTAATAAGGAAAATGAAAAGTGTGCAGATTTCTTTTATACCGTTCCATAGGGATTAAGATGGAACTTGTTTCCAGGTGAAATATACTCTCGTGTTCCCAGAATAAGAAACATTTCCTGAAGCTTTATCAAAATCAGCTCTTGAATCAATTGGCCTTAAAGTGAATGTTTGTTGTTTTTTTTTTTTTTTTTTAAAAATTAAATTGACGATAAATATGTTCCTCCTGGCTAGGAGGTGGTGTTTTTTAATCCAGGAGGAATGGATTTAGATATCAAGATGTGGAAAAGCCTTAATTGATAAGCACATGAGTAGCTAGTATGAAGTAGGAAAAGTTAGTCCTGCCGGAGGGGAACAGAAAATGGGCCAAATCTCTGTCCTCAAAGGGTGTTCTGCAGACGAGTGCATAGGGATTGCCCTGGACTGTTAGAAATGCACGCTTGAACCCTATCCTGATGCACTGATTCAGACCCTGAAGACTTAAAAAATTTTTATTAAGATGTAATTGACCTATAATATTATATTAGGTCTGGTGTACAGTGTAATTTTTCCATATTTGTAGGCGTTCCTTCCTTTTTAAGGCTGAATAATACTCCGTTGTCAGTGCATATGACATTTTGTTTACTCTGTTCATCCGTTGATGAATAGTTGGGTTGCTTCTACTTTGTGTTTTTGTGAATAGCGCTGCTGAACAGAGAAGCTATTTTTAATTAAAATTTTTCTTTTTACTTAATTTTCTTAACGATGTCCAGCACTATACCAGACACTCGTAGATATGCTATTGGTAGTATTTGAAATTTTGAAATTTCCTTGGTGTCCTGCAAAGCACCGTGAATTCTGTTGTCTGCTTTCCCTGAACGAGTCTGAGATCCAGCCTGTAAATGCTTGGTCCGTAGGCCAGAAGCTGACATTTGAAAACTGGGCAATTTCTCACCAAGACTCGATTCCTGGCTTCTCTGCAGAGGTGGAAGGTCGGGCGCCCCGGGCCCCATTTCTGCAGATGGGGCTTTCCTGGAGTGGAGGAGTGGATGCCTTGCTGCATCACGTCTTCAGCTCTCTGGTCAGCACCACCCATAGTGAATGGGGAAAGGACAGGTCTCTTGGCCTTATGTATTCGATACATTGTCGAACTGGCCATGTGTTAGCAGGGTGCCCTCTGAATCCTCTGTCAGGTCTCTTGTATGTAATCTTGCCTTCTTTGTCGCATCTGTTACATGTAGTTTGTTGCATTGAAGACATTTGGAAATTTCACAGACTTCTGCTAAATCTGGGGCTTGCGACTCTGAAACTCTTAATGCTTTTGAAGTTAGGCAGCAAGAAGTAGCCCACGCTCAGGAATGTGTAGTTGTTTTTGCTTTTTTGAAAGTGTATTCTTTGTTCTTGATGGGTTATTACAGTCCCTTAATGGCACCTCTGGAGCAGATGCAGAAGTCATAGATGAAGATTGGGGGACACAGGCTTTGCAGGCGGTGGCTGGACAATTCCCCGGGGCTAATGCAGTGCCACCAGAAGCATTTATTCATATTGCCAGCCTCTCCTCTCCCTCCTTGTGTGTGCTTCGCTTAAAATATTACAGTGGCTGCTTCTCCTGTGTTAACCTCGATGTTAAAACAAGCTTCTGGACCCCACTGGAGCTTTTCGATTCATAAAATGACGATAAGTCGAAAGAGTCAAACCAAGTCACCAGTCCCTCTGTCAGTGCCACTTTTGGCGACTGAACTTGGTGGCCATTATGCAAAATTCAACACTCTTACACTTTCACAATCAGTATTTCTGGTATGAGTGTTCTCTTGGAGTATTGGTTCTGATGGCTAATAAGACAACAAAAGGTGTCTAACAGCAAAAGATGTTAGAAAACATATGGGTGCCAAATGCTGTTAAACTTACTTCCTTAGGAAAGTTTCAATTTTTCTCCCAAGAACCATCCCAGAGTTAGGCTCTGTTTAGCATGGTGGCAGGTTTTTTTCTATTGTTCGTGATAACTCTGTAAGTGTCTATCCGTTTGTCTCTTGTGGTGATTTAGATGGTTGGAGTGTGTTTGTATTAACCCTCTGACATGATTAAACTTGTTATACTCAATTCTGAATTTGTGTTCTCTAAAAACCAAATGTTAAGCTTCCATTGATTGAACCATTAACTTTCTAATTGTGTTTTTAAACAAGAAGCATGCACGATAAAAATAACTAGATTAGGGATGAGTAATTTCTCAAGTGAACCTAACTGACTGTAGAATTAATTCAATGCACAGAAAAAAAAAATTCAAAGAATTTAACTTTTCAATACACAGTTTTATATGTGTTAGCGCAAAAGTCCAGTTGTGGTCTGGGGAACCCTAAGGCCCTTTCGGGGTTCTGTGAGGACAGAGTTATTGTCATAATAGTACTAGGACATTATTTGCCTCCTTCTGCTGTGTTGATATTTGCATTGGTGGTACAAAGTAAAGGTAGTGAAAACTGGCCCTTAGCATGAATCACGGTGGTGGAAGCAAACCGTACAAGTGCTCACCACATTCTTCACCGCAGGGCACTCAATTTTAGAAGAAAATGCCAGTTTCACATAAGAATGTCTTATAGCTGTAAAAATTATTTTATTAAAATCTCGACCCCGGAGGACATCTCTTTATTGTACTGTGATGAAATAGAAAGTACATGGGAAGTGCTTTTGCATCCCTAAGTACAGGATGGTCAGGTTATCTCAGGGAAAAGGTCTAGGATAAAAACCACAAAGGAACTTTGAACTTGAATGGAGTTGGCAGTGTCATTGGTAGTGGGGTCAGTTTGAAACTATTTTGTATGTATCGTAGATAGAGCCAAGGGGTAAGTAAATGAGAAATACTGGAAATTGGGGTTTTCATTGTGGAGGAAGGGAGAGATTAATGTGGGATTGAGGTTGCTGAGGAAGAATCTGCCATGTTGGATTTGAATCCAATGTGTCACTATGAACTTATGATTTAAGATACTTAAAATATCCTTGCTCTGTGCAGTCAAACTGCCTAGAAGTCATGATACTTCACTAACAAGGAGCACACTGAGTTCTCCCATCTTGATTTCTAAGTGCCAGGGCTCCTTGGAGAAAAGGCCAAATCTAGGGCTGAGGCACGTGAAGCACAAGGCTAGCTCGGCACACTCATGCTGGAAAGCAAGGAGGTGCTCAGAGACTGTCGGGTTGTACCAAATGGACACAGACGCTGGCTTGAAGGAGCTCCCAGTGGCCAAATTTGGGACAATTTGGGCATCAGAAAGAATGATGACAGTAATGGGTTACAGCACATGAATAAAAAAAAAATCCATGAATCTATGTGGGAGGGAAAGAGGAGAGAGAAAGAGAAAGGAGGGAGAGGTGAATATGTTACAGAAGGATGCCAGCTAAGATTTGAAAGAGTGATAGAATATGAAATCACCATTTTGCAACCTCTAATATAGTAATTGGTTCAGGCAAGGTTATCAATGGATACTGAAACTATTGAGTGAAATGTTGTCAGGGAGAGAAGGATATTCACAGACTCTCAAACATTATCCTAGTGATTACTTTTCCAAATACAAAGGGGTAAATTATTTTTGCTAAGGAAAAATCTGGCTGATCTCATCTTGTCGACCAGACAGCATCGCCGCTAAAAAGAGACAGCCAGGTGTTCCGTGCTTTCTGAAGGAAGAACGCAGCACTACCTGTGAAGTAGTCTTGCCCAAAGGAAGCCGACTTGAATCTGATCGAACTTCTAGGTTACTGGAAATCCAAAGAGACAGAGGAGTCTGCTAACTACCATCGGGGAGGAGGGGACTGCAAAACAAAGCCCCAGACTCCAGACTGGCAAACTCTATAGTCAAAAATAAGTCCTAAGAAAAAAAATTAAAGGAGACAGAGGAAGGACTTAAGAGACCTGTCGACCAATGTATGGACCTTATTTGGATCGTGATGCAAATAAACTATGAGTTGAACAAAAAATGTTTATAGAACTACACAGACTGCAAATTTGCTGGAGATACAGGGTGCAATGATACTACCTCTACAGTTGCTTTAAAATGGTTTGAAGGGAGGGCAGTGGGGTAGGGATAAAGATGAAACAGTGTTAGCCATGGACAGATAATTGCTAGGGGGTCCCCATGTATGTTCATTATACTATTCCATCTACCTATGAATGTGTTTGAAAGGTTTTATAATTATGTTTTAAGAACCACTACTGTGCCTCCTTATGCAGTACATTGAGAAGTATATGTCATCTGAGCAGGATAGTTGCCAAAAATATTTAATTTGAATCTATCAGGAAGCAATCAGAAAAGCTCTACAGTTATGACATATTTTGCAAGATAATTATCTTGGACTATCTACAAAATTTCAGTATTAGAAAAGCAGCAAGAAACAATGTCACACACACACACAAAATCAAATACAGTGCATGTTCCTTGCTTTACGTGTATCCCTCTTCCTCCAGAACGTTATGAAAGACATTTTGTGGAGTTGCAGACCTTGAAATATGGATTCCTGATAAATGATACTATTGAATTACTGTTAATTATTACTGTCAATTATTAATGATTTTGTGGTTCTGTAGGAGAATGCCGTTGTTCTTGGGATATGTATGCTGTAGTCTTTTAGGTTGAATTAGTATGTCTGCAAATTATTTTAAGCACATGAGAATTAGGTTGGCTCATATTAAATCACTGTTTTCCTGGGTCAGAAACAAAGGTCAGCCAATGCCTGTGGTTCAGCCTGATAGTTGTTGCGAGAGAGAGAGAGAAAGCAAATGAGGTGACAGTGGGGGTTCCAGGAGAAGAATATAGAAAATATTTGTTCTATTCTTTCAAATTTTTATATGTTTGAAGTTTTTAAAAATTAAGAGCTGGGAAAAAATAGGTAATCAGCATATAAAAGTGAACTCTCAGCAGATACATGTTTGTTAGGTTAAGTATGCTGGCAACATTCTTTCTGGGAATAATTGCCTATAATAGCGTTTAAATTCTCTTGGAATTCTAAAGCTACTATAATTGATTCAGAATATAGAAAAGAAGGAAAGCTACTTATTTCATTGCGTGAATTTTCATATCAGAATCAGCATATGACAAAGAAGAAAAAATAACTATAGGTGGGAATTAAGAAAAGAGGAGCATATTAATATCTTCTGGAATCTTTTACATGCTGACATTTAAGGACAGATCCACTTGTAGGAGAAACATAGATCATTGGTTTTGCAGAAACTGATGCCTATTTTCTTTCTCTGTCTCTTTTTTTTTTTTTTTTTTGGTCAAGAGATGAAAAATGGCTGGTACCTGGGCATGCATGGCCTTGACATTCTCTGTAAGGCAGGCTATCGTTCTAGAATTTGAACAAGAAAAGTCCTATCTGATCCTTCCCTCTTGCAGTGAGGTATCAGCTGAAGCGCATCCTGCTCAGGGTTACGGGCCTTCTGGGCTGCCGAGGAGATTTATAAAGTTAGGAGATGGTGATGTCTAGTCTTCTCCAGAAGATTTCCCTAAGTGATTTAACAACCCCTGGTTTTATCCTTCTTTGTTTTGAATCCAAAACAGATCCCTAAAGAAGTGGCTGACATCTTTAACGCCCCCAGCGATGATGAAGAGTTTGTCGGTTTCCGAGATGATGTTCCCATGGAAACCCTCTCATCAGAGGAGAGCTGCGATAGTTTTGACTCCCTGGAGTCGGGGAAACAGGTACGGATGCTTCCTTTCCAGGCGGGCATGTTCGTCTTGAAGCCTGGGTCTTGGTTCAGGTATTCTTCTATTTGAACGTGGTCCGTTGCTATCAGTTAATTGTCGAGCATTTATCAGCGTGAAGCCTTCATATGTTTTAAGAAACTGGTGATGAGAGTACCTAGCTCACTTTTGCTGTTTAAATTCTTTCCTATGTACAGTCTTTCTTTTTTTTTTTTTTTTTTAAATAAAGGGGACCTCACATGATCAGACCATTTTCTGTGCAATCTCGGGGCTGCTGCCTGAGGCGAGGCGGTATTCAGACGCTCCCACACGGCTGGCAGGGGTGGCTGTGCCGCCCAGCGAAAGCCCGCACCACGCGGTGCAGTGCGGGAATGTGTGGTGAGCGGGAGACAATTGCCTCCCTGCCTTCGCAGCGTGGTGCTGCTGACACCTCCCTCTCGGAGCTGCTGGGGAGAGCGTTTTTTTCTTTCTCTAATTACTCTGACCCGGGGCCCAGACAAGTCACCGGTCTCTCAGAGCGAGATTTCCCGGAGGTTCATATTGTGCCTTCGCAATCGCGTGGCCAACCAAAATATCGAGCCTCGTGTGGCATTGTCCTCTGCGTTTATTGTGGCACGCAGAAGCCCTCATTCTTTCCTGACCGTGGCCTCGCTTGAAAAGGCCGCAGATGAAAACCACCTTGCTTCAACGGGCCAAGTATAGGAGGGGAAGCAGTTAATTATATATAAGTGCCGGGCCTGCTTGATTGCTCAGCTGGCTGTGCGTGTTCTGGCCGCGGTGGGGGCTGTCCTTTCGCGGGCGTGGGGCCTCCTGTCTCTGTGGCCTCACCTTACTTGAGGTCTCCGCCGCGTTCGACCCGCCCCCCCCGGCCACCTGCTTCTGCTTCCCTTGGTGTCGTTCCTCTCAGGCCACCTTTTCTTCTTTGTTGTCAGCGCTTCTGTTTTCTAGCCACACATGTGGATGTTTTGTATTTTGTCCAGGATTTTGCATTCAGACCTTTTCCACAGCTTAGTGACCTCAGTGGTTGGCCTGGTTTCTGCTATTACCTCCCAATTCTTTAAGGCTTGGCTTCTCTCTCTCCAACCCCAGATGTAGTCCTGACTGCCAGCTGGACCCATCCTGATTATTCAAGGGAGATCTGAAGCCTGCCCCGTTCCCTCCCGAGGTCATCGGGCTGGCTTCTCCCTGTTATCTCTGTCTTTGATGTTCTTGACCCCACCTCCTCCTTTCCCATCTCCCCTGACTCCCGTCAAGGAGTTGACGAATCTTCTGCCCTTTTCCTCAACTCCCTTCCTTCCCTTCTTTTCCCTCTTCAGCTACCAAGCCTCGTAGCCTTTACCTCGCTTGTAGAACTGAGCTCTTGGTCACGATCCCCTTTTATCAGAAACCGCCCATCCCTCCATTTGGGCCTGGTCAGGCAGTGCGGGAGGAGGGCCCTGTTGGACCCACCGAGGGTGGTTCTGAGCAGAGCAGACGTGTATAAAGGGCCGAGCCAGGCCTGGCATGTGGGAGGCATTAGAAACAACGCAGGGGCTTTAGCTTCTGTGGTGACTGCTGCGTCTATGTCAACAAGCTTGCCCTTTCCCCTCCGTCCCCCAGTCTGACCCCAGCCTGCCTTAGGTGGCCTGTGACACCATGCTTTTCATACAGACTGCACTTAATCGATGTACCTCCCTGGGAAGCTGCAGATGCTACCTTTTCCTCGTTTTACAGGTGATGAGACTGAAGCTCAGGAGGTGAAATAACTCACCCATGGCCCCCCATCTGAGCAGTGGCCGAGCTCCTAGATTTGGGATGTTCCAATCTGGAGTTGCGTTTCTCCCCGTCTTAGCTCCCATCGCTCGGTGTCCTGCCGGCCGTGCCGCAGGAGGCCAGAAACTGCCCTGGTTCCCTCGCCACGCACTGCGCTGCCCAGTGCGCACACCAGTCCGTGTTGTTCCTTCTGCCTGTGTGCTCGCCGTTCCTTTTTCTAGCGTCTTCCCTGGTTCAGGTCCAGTTCAGACACTGCTTCTTCCAGGAAGTCCCACTGGGTTTTCTTCTTTCTGTGGACCGTCATGCTTGCGTCTCCCGTATGTCACTGGTCCTCGCCGTGATTACTTGTAGACCTGTCCAGCTCCCCCATTAAAGGACAAGCTTTGATGAAAGGGGCCTCATCCTTGGATGGTGTTTTCCAGCTTCCCTGGCTGAGATCGCTTTCTTGTGTTGTCCCTCAACCCTTGTGTCGCGCATCCAGCATGCCCTGTGAACGAGCCACCCGCGGGGTGGAAGTGGGAGGCTTGTTCTGCCTTTGCTCACTCACCCTGTCATCACTTTCCAGTCTATTTCCTCAGGTCGTGTGAGCTTCAAAATAAAAAATAAATAAAAAAAGGCAACCACTCTTATCTCCTCTTCCTGTTAGTTGCTTACCTCCTTGATCGGGATGGCCAGGGCTCGTAACATATTGCCTAGTTTTGATTTTAAAAGATGACAGATCCCAGAGAGCAAAGAGCTGTGTGAGGGGTGTAACCAAGATGCAGCGAAGCCGTGCAGAGTAGATGTTTGCTTCATACAGATTCACGTTAAAAACCTTTTTTCCACCTTGTGGAATAAGGAGAGTAAGCATAGACCTTGGCTTAGGACTGTAGCCAACGTTGTTGTTCCCTATCAGAACTGGCCACCCATGATACTGATTCCTCGCAGGCTGACAGCTCAAGATAGAGAGCTAGAGGACTGGAAGGTTGGCACTTGCTGCTCCAAGGTGTAGCCTAGGCAGCGCCTTGGGTATACAATGACATTACACGTGGGCCCCACTGCCCTGAAGCAGCCTGCAGGGGCCGGCTAAGGGCTCTACGAAACAGATGTTTCCTGCCCTGGGAGGTAGCAGGTTCATGGTGGGTTTCCTTGGGAGCCAGCTGTGCACCGTTCTTCCTTAGTCATAAACCCTGGCCTGCTGGTTCCCTACCCAGAGCCCATACACACTCTCATCCTTCTTAACTGGCCCAGGAAGCTGCACCAGCTTGCACACGGTATGTGTAGCAATGCCAGCTTTCGCCTCCCTTAAACACGTTTTGAATTTCACTTTAAAGAAACTTCCCATTGTGTCTCCTCCCCCCACCTTTTTTTTTGTTTTGTTTTTGAAGCAGCTGCATCACAGCCATCAACAAAGGAACAAAGTAATTTAGCTCTGAGCACACACTCACTCCAATTACCCATAATAATTCATAGGAGACTTTTTTAAGCTTAGGAAACCGCTGGATATAGGCAGTTCTTTCTTTATGCCCCTATAAGTTTTTCCAGTTGTCTCTCTCTCTGTTTTTCTCCAGAGATTATCTGCGCTCAAGAAGTATGTAATGACAGTCAGGAAAAGGCATGGGGTAGATAAAGATGCCTCCACCAAATGTGGTGTGAGGCGGGGTCGTTGCTCGATCGGGTGTGGGAGGGAGATGTCGGCAAGCATCAGGGTAAGGCCTCCAGCCCGGGCTGCCAGCTTGGAGGAGGCGGCTGGTGGGTCTCCGCTCTGAACTGCAGTTCGTTCTTTTCCCTCGCCTTTCTTTCAAGCGTATCATTGAGAGAGCCCGGTTTCCTTTGTACTAGTTCAAAAGAAAGAAAAAGTCATCATTGGAAAATGTTCTCTCTAAGAGTGGTACAGTATCGTCTGCTCACTGGGGCCTGTGGGTGGTTGCTGGTCGCTCACCAGCTGGAGAGTCCTGTGGGCCGTGGAAGGTCGGAACTGTCCGTCAACCCCGAGGCCGTTGGTACAGGAGCCACTGCACTGCAGTCACCTCGGGGAGGGGAATAGAAGTCTCTGGCCCTGTTGGCGGGATTGCAGATTGGGGGCAGCCACTGTAGAAAACAGCTTCAGGATTCCTCAAAAAATTAAAATCGAGTTACCTTAGGATTCAGTCATTCCACTTTTGGGTATTCATCTGAAGAAATCCAAAACACTTAATTTCATGCCTTTAATAAAGTTCATGGCAGTGCTGTTTACAAAATAGCCAAGATAGGAAGCAGCCTAAATGCCCATCAATACACGATTGGATAAAGAAGTGGTATGTGTATACAGTGGAATATTACTCAGCCATAAAAAAATGAAATCTTAACCATTTGTGATAACATGAATGGATCTAGAGGGTATTAGGCTAAGTAAAATAAGTCAGAGAAAGACAAATACCACATGATCTCACTTATTGTGGAATCCAAAGAATAAAAGCGAAACAAACAGATTCATAGATAGAACATTTTTGATAGTTGCCAGAGGGGAAGGAGTTGGGCTGGGTGAAAATGCTGAGGGGTTTAAGTACAAACGGGTAGTTACAAAATAGTCACGGGGATGTAAAGCACAGCATAGGCCAGTAATATTGTAGTCATTGTGTGTGGTGCCAGGGAGGTGCTAGACTAATCGGGGGATCACTTCGTAAGTGATATAAATGTCTACGTCCACTCCGCTGTACACCTGAACCTAATATAATATTGGCTGTCAACGTTAAGGGGGGGGGAGTTTCCAGCCCTTTCCTGCAGAGACATGAGCCATCTGCGGAAGGGAGGCCCGCTCGCTGACGTGGAGGAGACGGGCTTAGGTGGCTGTTCGAAGGGAAAGCCGGTGTGTGGGAGGGAGCCAGTTCTCCCTCACGTCGTCTTCCCCTGTGTTTCTGGTTCCGTGAAAGCATTGCTGACGGCCAGCCCTGGCAGGAGAAACTGAATCCCATCCGCGCTTGTCAGTCACGCAAGAAGCTGGCTGAGGCTGTGGACATACTGAGTGTTTGAAATCAATTTGCGGGTCAAAAATTTCTGTAAGCTATGGAAAGAGAGAGAGAGAGAGAGAGAGAGAGTGTGTGTGTGTGTGTGTGTGTGTGTGTGTGTGTAAAATACACATAACATGAAATTTACCATTTTACTCATTTTCAAGTACAAGCAAGTTCCCGGTATCCATTCGCAGGATGTTTTCATGTCTCAGACAGAGACTCTGTGCCCAGTAAACAATAACTCCCATCGCCCCCCAGTCCCTGGTAACCACTGTTCCTTCTTTCGTTCCATGTGACATACCTGTGTTTTTAATTCAGCAGGATGTGCGCTTCCATTCCAAATACTTCACGGAGGAGCTGAGAAGAATTTTTATAGAGGACACTGACTCGGAGATGGAAGATTTTGAAGGATTTACGCAGAGTGATCTGAACGTAAACAGTAACCCAGAAGTAAAGGTAATAATTATCAGGATGAGGAAGTGTGGGTTGTAATACTTTTAGTTCTGCTTCTGAATTTTTTGTTTTTTGTTTTTTACTTGTAAGAAGCCACTTCACAGGTGAAAAGGAATTCCTTTTTCTTCTGTGCTTATCTTGTAAGCCACTTAACATAATATGAAAATTGCTATTCTCAGGCAAATTCCTGGTCCACTCATCCATTATCCTCGCATAGAAAAACCAGTTTTCTTCCTGTGGTGCCTTTGGAGTTTTGAGGGCTGTGTTCCAGGTGTCCCTTTTTGTCCCATATCAAAGAGTTTATTTCAGACTTTTTGAATCTCTTTATCTAAAAAGAAGAGCATCTATCTGGGAGTAACAGGTTTCTTAAAGTCATTTTCTTCTTGTGTGTGAACTAAAGTTCTTGGGTTTGGAGTTAATTGGGCAAAGATTTAACTGGGGTACAAGGTTTTACCCTGTGCATTCTCGATTTGGGGGCTGACGTCCTTTTTAATGATGAAGGTGACCCAGACCTGCCTGAGTCCCGAGGACAATCTGCTCTCGAGACTTTGCCATCAAGAGACCCGTTGGTTGATTTCTCCTTGTTATTTCATAATGTTTAGGCCAGGTTACTGCCGACTAGTATTGAATCTCAGGGTCACTTTAAAGAACAGCCTTTGGATTTCTTTTAGGCATCAACGCATTTTCTGCTAACTGAAAAATAGCACACATTTATCCAAGAAAAATCAGTATACCCCTTCCTTCTTCGGTATTGAGGTAAAGGATGGAGGTTAAGTTTCTTCATGTTCAGATGCTCCTGCAGAACCCCTTCTGGCTTGGAACCTATATAGAAGTTTACATAAGCTGCTTGCTCTGTCCCCCACCTTTTCCTAGTGGGGAACTTAAGGCCTGAAAGCCCTAATGGTAGGCTGCCTTGTTTGATGGTGACTTTTTTCTTCTGTGAATAGCAGCACGGAGCTGTGCCAACCTGTAGGCCCCAGCCCTCCTTTGGCTTTCTTTACAGAAGCTGTTTGTATGGCAGTTCATGTGTTCTGGCTAGCAAGTCTCCATTCCCTTGCCAGCAAGACACTAAGACCCTTCCAAACCCTGATGGGTATCATCTGCTCTTAGTGGCTTATTTATCTTCTGTTCCTTAAGTGATGGCTGGTTATTCAAAAGATTTGTGTTTCCAGCACAAGAAAGTAAATTACCCCAAAAGTCTTTTCTCCCCGCTCATGGTCAGTGAATTTAGGATATGAATTGTGACATGTTATGTTGACTCTGATATAACCCATAGGCTCAGGGGAGGTCCGCTTGCAACTTTTACTTTAAAATTCAGTAAGAAAACAAGCACTGTTTTCTCCCTGCTCAACTTCCTGCCCACTCTAGTGAGAACTAGTGAGACCACCTTTCCAGATGACGGGAAATTGCCATGCCCCCGTGCCTGGTGGTCTTCTAGCCAGAGTGGAAGCAGCGACAGCAGGGATGCTGGCCCCTGTGTTCTTTCCCTCGGGTCTGAGTGTCCACTGGTAGTTTTACAGTTTGCTGTTTCCCTACTTCAGGCCTTCGTTGTAAGCTGCTCCCCATCCTTGGTGAAGACAGGTGGGTTAGATGATGATGATGATAAAGAAGCCAGTCTGGGGATATGTCCTCTGAAGTTGCCCAACAGTGTCTTCCAAAATTGGATTCCTCTGCAGCCCATAGTTTTGAATTCCAAAGCTACTAATGTAGAAAGTTCAAGATAGTTAAAAAAAAAAAAAAAAAGATAGTACAGCATGGTCTTATTTCTCTCCTTGGCTTGCCGTGCGCTGATGCGTATACCAAGCTTTGGCAGTTATCGGCATGATCCAACCTCTGCCTTATTTTACCTTGAGTGCGGCTAGAATTCAGGGGGTGGTCACTGAGGAGGCCGCAGAATCATTTAACTGAATCCTGGGCCCATCCTGGTGCTGCCCATTCTCTCCGGCCTTGATCTTGATGTTTAAACCTCCATTATGGCGAGGACTCCCCCGCGCATCTGAGATCGTCTGCATGGTCCCCTGGGTAATGTCACCCTGCCGTTGCCTGCCATTCTCACCGTGTCCTCACGTGTAAAACTGAGTTACGTTTTAATGCTAGAGACGGACACCAGGCAAAGTTTAAAAACGGGATGAGAAGTTCTTGAGCTGACTGAATGGGTGGTGGGGGGGTCCCACACCTGCAGAGCTGTCGGCCTTGATGCCACCCAGTTACAGAAAAAGGAGGGGGGCTTCCCTTAGAGTGTGAGGACTCAGCATGTCTTGGAGACGCCATGGCCGGTGACCCCGCTGGCAGGTAATCTGCCTGCTCCTTGGTCACTTCACTGAGGTGAAGTCCTCTCTCCTGCCCCTTTTACTCGTGAGTCCTCGTCCTGTTTAGGGCAGAAGAGTCAATATTTTTTCTTCCCCAGGCACTCCCATTTCTGTCTGAAGGTGACTCTTACGTCTTGCACGCGCTCCGACTGTTCCTCCTGTCACGTGGCTTCTGGGTGTGCCAGCTTGGCTGTTGCACTCCGCAGGAGTCTACTTTGCCAGTGTCTTGCTTCCGGCCTGATGCTCTGAATGGAACCGCGTCTGCCAGTGGATGTGGCTGGGGCAGAGTGCAGCAACAGCTGCTCTTTGATTTTATTCATCAGCAAACTACTTGAGCATTGAACTGAAGAGCTCACAGAGAACTAAGAGTAGGAAGAGGAGGCTTTCAGCTATTTATTGTTTTCCAAAAATAATGTCAGAGTAGTTTTAAACATGTCTTTTTTCGAAGTCTTACAGACATCTTTGCTTTTTCTCATTTTATTAGCTCGACGAGTCAGATTTGAGTGACGACAGCAAAGCGTCGTTAGTGAGTGAGGAAGAGGACGATGAAGAAGAGAAGGCTACACCTAGAAGAAGCAGGCCTAGAAGAAGCAGTATTGGCCTTCGTGTAGCCTTGCAGTTCCCCACCAAGAAACTGGCAAAAAAGTCAGATAAAACAGTTCTTCTGAGCCGCTGTTTTCCAGCTCGTGCTTACAGGACCCCCAAAAAGCAATTCTTGGGAGAAAGAAAAGCTGCAGACAGGGGAAGGAAAGGGAAGATTCTGTCTCTGAATCTGAAGACGACTCCAGGGATGAGGGCCAGGAGGGCTCGGATGCGCTGCTGAAAAGGACCATGAACATCAAGGAGAACAAGGCCATGGTAAGGCCCCGCGTGGGCGGTGGGAGCCAGCTCCGGGTTCTGACCAGCGGCTGCCCTGGCTCACAGGCTGCGCCCTTACAGCCTGGCTTCTGGCAGGAAGTGAGCTCTGGGTGTTGTGTGAAGTGTCTCTTTTCCTGAACCCCAAGCAGTCATTACCTGATAGCTCCAGTTTGGAAACAGAGACTCCCAGCCCCCTACACCATGCCATGAACTAAAATGCTGCTTACTGTGTATCAGGTGAAGTTCTACCTGTGCAGTGGCATTGGAGGGGAGGGGCTGAACAACTGGCCTGTTCCCAGCAGAAAAGCAGTGTGCACATAGGATGTTCGGAAGCCACCTAAGAGTTGCAGTGTGTGGGTCAGACAGGTGGCTTTCAACCCCAAAACCACATTGTGATGACCTGCTGTGGTTTCAAGACATAATCTGGAGGAATGAAATAGGTCTAGGTGTTAAACCGAACTTTAAAATGTCTTCACTAGAAAAATTAGTAGAACAAGGTGAAATCTTTGTTATATGTAGTTTTTCTGTATGTGGTAAATAACTGCTGTTTGGTTCATAATTTCGTATATACAGAAGTTTTAAAATCTACCACTCAATCACGTTTAGTATTTTGATATATTTTTTAACATTTCCTTTTTAAAAAGCGTAATATAACGATACTGTATGTACAATCTTATGCACCTAATAAGTTACTTAAGAAAATATAAAGCTTTTAGGTGGAATTTATCCCGAAACATTATTATCATCATCTAAGGCAAATTTTAGCACTGTACCCATCTGCATCTTTAAAATAAGAACTGTGTTGTTCATGATCTTTTAGTGACATCCATACATTTGTATAAATCTAAAACTAAAAAGAATCCTAATGGAATTGCCTCACTGGCATATTAATGCCTACTGTTTGGTATTCTTAGGTGTTTACTTGGGAATATTTTCAGAAATTATTGATGAGAACTGAATCAGGTTTTGGAGCTCTGAGTAACTGACAGAAGGATCTAGTTGAGAGCCTTTTATGTTTTGAACGCGGTGGAACTTGATGCAGGTGTGTAAAATGCTGTTCCAGGGTAGTTAGTGGCCCCATCAGGATTGCAGCCCGATGCTCCAGGAGTTTTCACTGTGTCATGTCCTTATACACGAGGAATGGGTACGGCGTTCATTCCTGTGAACGGTAGCAGCATCTCACCTCTGGAGATGAACATCGTTACACGCGAGGTTAAAATTATAACAGCCCTCGAGCGCTTATGTCAATGACTTTAGTCAGGTTTCTCACGGCTGCGAAACTGAAGACCGGTGATGAGGTAGGTGTGAGATAAACTAGACTTCGGCAGCGCTGACGTCCGATGCTTTCTTTTCCTTCTGCACCGCAGCTCGCTCAGTTATTGGCGGAACTGAACTCCATGCCAGACTTGTTCCCCGTCCGGACCCCGAGCTCGGCTTCTGTAAGTGGAACTCCTCGTCCAGAGCCACTTAGCCCGACGCTGGCGAACATAACCGGGTGCCAGGCGGCCGGTGTCCAGCACGCGCCCCACGCATGTGTCTGTGCCTTTGCTTTCAGAAGAAGAAAACCGTGCGGCGGGCCTTCTCGGAGGGGCAGGTCACGCGGCGCACGAACCCCACCCGCAGCGCGCGGCCGCCCGAGAAGTTCGCCCTGGAGAACTTCACCGTCTCGGCCGCCAAGTTCGCAGAAGAGTTCTACAGCTTCAGGAGGAGGAAGACAATTAGCGGGGTATTTGTTTCACCATAGGAAACAGATGATTCTTGGTCTGAGCCGGGGGTCTCCTGCCGCCAGTGCTCGTCACGGTCACCCCAGGGTGTGGGCTGAGGTTATGACTCAGTGGGTCTGCATTTCTGGTGTGTTCCCAGGTGGTGCCCCTGAGCCCACACTGTGAGAACCCCCGAGTCTAAACCGTAGGCCACGGAGAGAGCCCTCTCTCCAATCTGAGCAGCAGCCCGGTGGTTAGGGACCCCAGCTTGTCCCCAGTCAGGCTACCGAGGCTCTTTAATGGCTCCAGCAGGCTTTGTGGTTTTGCTCGGTGGAGAGCACTTTTAGGAATGAGGCTCTCATGTGCCTTCAGGCTGGAGGAGGAGACTTTGGACCCTTCCTCATTGTGGGTTCGGCTCAGTTATTGCTCAGGTGAAACCTGGGCTGCTCATTTATCATGCCACCTGCCATGAAGGAAGCTCGGCACTGTGTGGCAGGGGCTCAGTAAATGACTCAGTGAGTCCAAGGAAATAGACGAGGGACGTGGTTGACACGAATGGTGCTAGACCTCCATGTTTAAAACTCCTGAAGGCGTTTGTTTCCTAACCTCTCGCAATCCCTTACGTCCGCCCTGCTTTGGCTCCTTCGCAGGGGAAGTGCCAGGGGTATAGACGGCGCCACCGCATATCATCCTTCCGGCCAGTGGAGGATATCACTGAAGAGGACTTAGAAAACGTCGCCCTCACTGTTCGAGATAAAATCTACGATAAAGTCCTGGTATGTTATGTATGGTGAATACGTCACATGGTTGTGATTCTTACGGGGAGTGTGAGGCCCTGGGATTCGAAATCCTGCGTTGTTTTAAAACTGTGTCTGGGCTCACACACTGCGCCATCTCCCCAGAGCACAGAGGCGGGCTCTGAATTGGAGGGGCAGGTATAACTGGGGAAGAGGATGGCTTTGTGCAGGAATGTCGGGGGATGCAGGGGTACAGTTCAGAAAACTTTATAACTTATTTTTCAGTATATAGTTTTTGTGTTAAACGCTGAAACAAACAATGTGCTTTTTGGTTAATATAACCATAGAAACTGTCTTGGGGTGGTAAGAGGCAAGTTAAAATTTCTTTTCAATGGTGATTCGGGGGGACATTTTGTGCTGTTCTGCATCGTTTTTAAGAACAGGACACAGCCTTAAGGTAGTATGAAAATGTTTTTAGTTTAATTGCCAGCATGTTTAAACCGACCACCAGGAACTAGGTCAGAGCTGAGTGATGCTGCCCAGGGCTCACTGCCACGCGGGGGCCTCTGACCCTCCTGCCTTCCCTCTGGTCCCTGATCACTTGTGTCCCCCTGATGGTTTCATTTCTTCCAGGCTCCCTGCTCAGTCTCACCCGCCCTACGATGCTTCTCTAGCCCCAGAACTAAACGTGCTACTGGAGGGCGTCGTGGCTTGTACCAGAAAATCAGTGCGGCTTGACCCTAGGAGCGGGCGGTGTGTCCTCGCGCGCTGTGGCCCCCGTACAGCCGTGTTAACCGCTCCCCTCCGTCCCCCTGCAGGGCAACACGTGCCATCAGTGCCGGCAGAAGACCATCGACACCAAGACGGTGTGTCGGAACCGGAGCTGCGGCGGGGTGCGGGGGCAGTTTTGTGGGCCGTGCCTGCGGAACCGCTACGGGGAGGACGTGCGGTCAGCCCTGCTGGACCCGGTAGGCGCCGCGTTCGCGCTCTTCGCAGATCGTCCTGGCGAAGGGGAGCCTGGAAATGGGGCTCCCGTTCCTGGGGACCCACAGCTGCAGCAGCCTGTGGTGCCCTCACTGCCCTCTCTCTGCATCTTAAGGTTTCCTTCTAGAAAGGGACCGAGCTGACTAATAGGAAAAGAGGTTGCCTTGGGTTTCCCAGAGCCAGAGTCAAGCTTTTTGACAGCTGTCTGGTCCATCCAGGTGAACCTGTGCCCGCACTGCTCTGAGGTGTCACATCTGGAAGGCCGTTTATCTCAGTTGTCATTAACTGATTTATCTTTATGAAGTAGGTATATATAGCTCCCTGTGCCTCAGGCACTTCTGTAAAATAAGTCTCATGGTTAGTATTAGCGTGGGCAGTCTCTGCCCTTAGCCTTTAAATAACAATCATGTACCGTCCTCAATTTGCAGATGACCATAAACTCCCTCAGGTTAAGTGATTTAACAACGGTCACACACATGGGAAGTGGAAGAACTGGCTAGCATTCACAGCCAGGTGCCACTGATCCTTGGAAACCCTGTGCTCCTAAAACTCTCCAAAATTTTTGAACAGGTATCTCCTACTTACATTAGCTGGTCCTGGCAGGATCAAGCTTTGGGGCCTTTTTAAGAAACAGAAAGGAGACAGTAATCCTTCCCCCTTGTGACACGCGGTAAAAGTGAGCACGGGGTTAAAGGCTGGAGGCGAGGTCTGTCGAAGCAGAGCCTGCGGACAACGGGGTCATTCCATGTCTCTCCTAGGGCTGGGTGTGTCCTCCCTGCCGCGGGATCTGCAATTGCAGTTACTGTCGGAGGCGTGATGGCCGCTGTGCCACAGGGATCCTCATTCATCTGGCCAAGTTTTACGGTTATAATAACGTTAAGGAGTATCTGGAGAGGTAAGTCTTAAAACCCAAACCAGAGGTGGTAATGCCGGCAGGGCAGGTATTGCTTGCCTCGTGTCTGGCTGACGCTTACAAACCAGTTCGAGCGCCATCCATTCTTTAACTCTGCATTGGAGCAGCTCAGGACTGATGTTTTTCCTATCAGGAAATTCCGCTAGAATTTTCAACTTGGTATCACCTGTAGCCACAGTTTCCCCTCAACAGAAATGGAGTATGTGAGGCAGGAATTTAAGGGATGTGCACTTAAGATGTGGTTATTTCATTCTGGGGAGAGGGAATTGTGGTCCACAAGCTCTAAAGCAGTGTTGGACTGAGGCAGGTTGCACCTGCTGTTACTTAAGGCCTCCAGTCCGGGCTTCGGACTTTCCTCCCTCACACTAACACACCGCCCATCTTTCTCTCAGCTTACAAAAGCAGCTGGTAGAAGACAACTAAGAGAAGAACCAGCCAACTCACCTTAGCGTACTCCAACAAGATGTGCCATACGTACCATTTGTGCCTAAGAATTTCTTACGGTTGTGTTTTTATACAGAAATTCTTTGTAGATCGAAATACTATTTTTTTTTAAAGATTGTTTATATGCTTACAAAGATTTCTCGGGAAGACAGCTAAGCACCTCGAGGAGTCTATATACATGTTTATGCAGGCCTGTTTTGAATTGTTAAAAGCATCTGCAGATGATTAAAAAGCACAATTAAAGTTCAGGTAAGTTCCGGGGGGAAAGTATTAGTAGCTCTTGCTTTTGACACTGTTTACTTATCAATGTTGCCTTGACATTTTACCCCACCCCCTCTTAGTAGAGGGGCTATCCTACTAATTCAAACCATGTAATTGAACCTGCTCTGTGTGATTGGAAATTTCTATTGGTGACTGTTCCCCAAATTCCACAGTGCAATTAACCACAGAACTTGAGAGTACTAGAGTGTTATTTTTATTAAAACTTGAAAAGGGGACTGTCAAATCAACACTGGAGGCCTCGGAGTGCTGCTGGCCAGCAGGGACGTCTGCCCGGGGCCAGTTGCTTCTGGGTCTTAGGAGAACATAAGGGCTAATTTAAATCGGTTTTGTTGAAACATCTACAAAAACTAAAAGCCAACTTACTGACCAGGCCGCCAACCACAGGTTTTGCGGTTGTATGTTCAGTGGAATCTTGATGAAAATGTGAGAACTGCTGTACTTTGTGTTGTGGGGTGGGTACTGGGGAAAGCTAAAACAGATTCCAGTATTTTTTTTCTACACTGCTTTTTCCTCTTCCCCTTCTCCATTTTTTAAGGATGGTGCTTTAAAAAAAAAAAAGTTAATGCACATTTATAAGTTACTTAAAAATTACAGAAGCTGGAATCTGTTTTATGCCCCTCAGTGGAATAAAAATGTGTGTGGACTAGTACAGTGACAAGGAAGAACGCTCACTGTGTTCCGGCCGAGGCTGGAGGGAGGTGAGTCCCTGCATGGGCGGCGTCTATGCTTCGAGCAGCAGAGCCACGCCTGCCAGGACCCATTGGCTGTCTTCTCTCTGCTCTTCAGCCTGAAGGTCCAGACGTAGTTGGGGCCCCTCGTTTTGGTTTTGTACACAGGGCATGCATAGGTATGTTTGGTTTCCTCTCTGTCCGTGGTTATGGCTTTTGCAAAGATGACGGGCATCGCAGATGTCAGCTCCTTGAGGCGGGCTTCCACGATGGTTCCCGACTGGGTGTCCCACCTTGCACCTGCAGCAAGAACACAAGCGTTGCAACGGTGGGGCGTTTGATACTGATCTTGTAATTGGTGTAGGCAATAAATGTTCTGGTTTTGTCACATTACTGCTTGTCAGTGGCTTCCTTACCTAGCTGGCCCAAGACGGCGGTTAGGATACCTGCTACCTACGTGCTGTATACACGCGGTACACAGATCATTGCTCCCCTGCTTCACACACAGACTTTCTTAGGAAAGATTCCATAACCACCAGACCCAGACTGGTGTACCTGCTTTAAAAAATTGTGAACTGAAAGCTTCCAGACAGTCTGGTCTGCATGCATTTCCTTCCCACTGCACCTCCTTTTCTTCCGTACCCCAAGTTCAGGTACCCCATCTCCCGTCTTTAGAGCAGGTGCCACAAGTGAAAGAGCACCGTGACAGAGGCTGGGGTGAGAAGAACTGAAAATAAATGCATGGCCAAATCATCTGGAAAACACTGCATACTCCACCCCTCCCCCGCTTGAGAGGCGTGCGCTGACATCTTACAGGCTTAGAGGAGTGAAAAAAGTAGATTTTGAATTGATTCTATTGAAAAGCGTAATTTAAATTCAGTGTAGACCTTAAATTACCTGTGGTATGAACATCAGATAGATGCACAGATTTAAGTGATAACCACATACGTAACTGAAATGCCGTAAAATGTGGCTCACGTGGTGGCATTTCCATTTTTTTTTTAAGCAGGAAGTGAGGTAAGTAACCACTAGTGTGTGATGCTGAGGGATGGCATAAACAAAGGACACATACCAGCTTGAACCTGAGGGCGCCGGGTCCTTGATTGGATAATCCTGCATGTGCTCCTCGGGGTGTCTTACCTTCCATGAGGAGCCCGTGCAGATAGGCGCCTTCCCTTGGGGGATGTCCGTAATCTTCCTTCGTTTTTTTGGTAACATCGACAGTCAAGCACATTTTATCCAGTGGCCACTCATTTTTTCGAGCCATGGTCTGCATGATCGCTTTGGGAGGAGAAGGAAGAGGATGAAGCATTGTACGTAGCGTCCGGGAGCCCCCGGTAAGCTGAACCTCCTCCCGAAACGTGCTTCGGTTGTCAGGTATTTGCACGTGGCTGCATTAGCGTGAAGGCTGGCAGGCTCGGCCTGCAGGACAGCCTCACAGAGTTTGTGAATGAAGTTTTCCTGGAACAGCCACGCGCATTTGGTTATGTGTTATCTGGTCGCTTCGGCACCGTCATGGCAGAGTGCAGCCCTTGTGAAAGACCAGATGGCTCCTTGGCAAAAAACGTTTGCTAGAATGAACCACATCCCTCCCACTCCCGGGCCTCCTTCCCTGGTGCTGCTATTCCCTTGCCCGGAATTTGATCTCCTCTGAAGCTGCTGCTGTCACCTGTACTCCCTTTTCTGTAATGGCGACTGCATGACACCTGGTGGGCAAGGCTTGTCGCTCACAGGTAAAGGTAGGCGGGGTTTCGGCTAGGGGTTGGTTGTGCTGACATCAGGGCTGCCCTTACCAGTTAAGAAAGACTGAGGGTTGAAGAATCCTGACAGCCACACCACAGCTGGAAGGGCAAGGTCTTGTGTCCAAGTATCCAGTTCTCGGCATCGTAAGAGAAGGTCGTTAAACCTGGTTAAAATAGACATGGGAAGAGATAAGCTTGCTTTTTAGAAATACAGAAGTTTCCCAATAAGGTGATTAAGCAGATTCGGGGCGGGGGGCAGGGGTGGTAGACACACACCGCTGATAACCGGCAAAATCATTACCCGGTGATTTGCAGAAGGTCCATTTAAAGAGCTAGATTTTCTTTCTGTAGAGGTTATGTTACCATTAAGGGCAAGAAACACTGGAAAATGCAGATTTGTCTCCATTTATTCAACTACTTAGATCCTCCCAGGCTATGTGGTGACTGTATGTAGGTGACCCGTGTAGGATCTGGGCTGACGAGTGCCAGCGTGGAGGTCTGTACAGGGTGCATGGGAACAGGAAGAAAAAACCCATGTGTGCCTGAGGATGGGGAGGGGAAGTCGGCTATGACTCACTAGACGAGAGTGGCCGACAGAGACAGTAGAGGATATGACAATAGTGTCCCCACATGCAGTGATTACCTGGAAGCAGGAAAGGTTATTGCAAGGTTATTTTATCCATTGCATGCCTGCGGCTTTGAGAAGCTGCTGTTTTTACACAGGTTCTTCCGTTTCATTGGCACAAATAGTGATGCAAGGTAGGAAGTATCTGCAGTTTACCAATGAGGAAGCTGGCTCACAGATGCTTAGAAAAATGAACTTCTTTGATGGTAAAATTCAGAGACATGTGAAACCTTTAAGGGCTGCTGAAAACAGTGGGGAGATGGAGCGCAGAGAGGAGAGCCCAACGTCAAAGCCAGCAAAACAGTGCTCCAGAGTGAGGGCCACTTGGGCTAGCCCTGAAGTTTTCTGGGACCTGGTTTGGTTCAGAGCAGCAAAGAAAGCAGGGGGGAATGAGGATTATCCCCACACAGCACCCCTGCAGGAAACATCTGCCTGAGATTGGGCTGTGGAGGAAGAAAGGCTGTACTGGCTGGGAACGTGTGATTACTTGTAAACAAGGTCATGGTTTAGAAGTGATCAGGTAAGACAAAAGGAAATTAAATTGGAAGTTCTCAGAAGCAAAAAAACTAATAGATAAGCAAAAAGTAAGTAGCATAAAGTAGGATAATAAAAGCAAATACAATGGAAATGAAGTGAAAGGATGAAAGCTGAAATAAAAATGCATTACTAAAACAATTCCAGAAAATTTGACTTCTCAAATTACAAGTTTAAATCTGTATAATCAAGGACATAACAGTATTTCAAAAAATCTGACACAGAATAATCAAGACTAAGACACATCTGAATGTAGACTATGAAGATAGTCAGGAAAAACAACATTGAAGTCTTTTACAGAGGAGAAAAATTATTTAGCTTCAGATGCCACAGCAGCATTTGATCAGAATAGAGTGATGCCTACAAAGCCCTCCATACGATATATGAGTTAAATTTTTTTAACTAGCCAAACTGTCATTTGAGCATTAAGACAACTGATACATAGCATGAAAACCTGCCAGCAAATCTAACAGGAACACTGATAACTCAGGAAATAAAAATAGGAATCTGAAAAGACAATATGTTTAAACTCCTAAGAAAAATAATAGTCAAAACGAAAATGAATTATGAAACTAGGTCAGGTTTCTCCTCTGCAAATATAAACAACTTGGAACTGAAAATAGATTTTGGACAATGAAATTTAAAAATTAAACAGACTGAAGATAATAAGACACTGAAGATCACCCAGAACTAACAAAATGAACCAGAACACAAAACAGAGGCTTAGAGATTGAAAACCTGAGAGTTCAGGTAGGTAAATGTAATGAGAATGGGTAAGGCAATATTTGGAGAAATAGAAGCTAAGAATTTTCATAGTGAAAGCAACAGGTGGACTCATTTATAACATCATACAGAACCAACTATGTAAGTTTAAAAGTCCACAAAGGATGTTGTTACACTCCCCACCACAAACCCTGAATGCTGCCTTGTATGTTTTATCCTTTGGTGAAAATAAAGGGGGCCAAGAATGAAGAAGCCCAGAATGAGATGCAAAAGAACAACAACAAAGAAATCAATATGTGTTGTTAAAGCAAAAATAATCATTGACTGTAAACAAAAATACTGTGATTTAAAATAAGGTTGATCTACAATATCAGACCAGAGGAGGCTGATGTGTAGAGAGAGGTTAAAATGTCTACAGGAGAAAGTGCTGACTTTATAATGTGTTAGGAGAATCAAACGTGTGTATGTTACAATGGAAAGTGTCTCCACTAAGATAACTATAAAGGAATAAACATGGAATAAAGAAAATTATTAAACCAACAGAAGTCAGAAAAGTTTGGGGGGAGAGGGGAGAAATTAGCACAAAATAAGATGGTAGAAATAAGTTATCATTAATATACAATGTAAGTGTCACTATTCTTGATTGGAAAGACAACGTCTGGTTTTGTATAGTCAGTGTTAACAGAACCCGGTGGGGGGCTCTGCCTGCTCTCCCCTGCTCCGCACCTCCCACTCCTGTGTGTGTGCACATCACACACAGCAGACTCCAGGTGCCTGGGGGCAGCCTCCGGGTTCAGTGATTGGAATTCGAATGGGACCTCCAGTTTGAAGCTCAGAATAGCATTCTGGCGTTTGGAAGAAAGATTCCGGAAAGTGAGGATAAAGGATCTCTGTACTGAAAAGTCAGGAATAGAGAGAACCACGTGAAACTTTCTGTACTGACTACCGAGGCCAGAGGAACAGCCGGAGATTACAACTGGCCCTCGGGGGAGCAGTGAATTTCTGTCCCTGGCTTTGTGACACATCTCTGCAGTCACCCCCACATGTTGAAGGCAGTCTGATGTACTGCATACCATACGTGTGTGGCAGTTCAGAATTGGGAGGGATCTTGGCTGCAGAGGTCCCCACTGAGGAATGAGGGGTTCCAGCCCAGTGCACCAGTGCTGGGCAGAGGAATCCCCACAACATAGTGCTGTGAAAATCATCAGGGATTCCATCTGGGTAAGATGGAGGGCGCTGCAGACCGAGGCGTCCTCTTCAAGGGCCCATGCGAAGACTCACTTGCTCACAGACACGCCCTAAGCGCCAGAGAAGGGACAACAGCTGGAAAAGTGTCAGGGACATGGAGAGGAGCTGAACTGACGAGAGTGAGGGCTTGGGGTGGGCAGCTCTCTGCAGGACTAAAATGCCATGGCTCCTTTGCTGAGCCCAACCCCCAACACCATCTGCAGGTGCCAAATCTGAGTCTTCATTAGCCTGGCCAACAGCTCTTTTCCCACCCTGGTGCTTCTCTGAGACTCCACCCCACCCAATTCACCAGCATAGTCAGAACCTCTTTCAGGGGCGAATCCACATGAGCACTAGCTTGGACTCGTGCTCTGGACTTTCCTAAAATCTCTTAAAGGTTCACAAACCCCAAATAAGCAGTGGATGGCCTTAGTGTGCCCTGTACCACTTGCTAAGCAGCCCCAAGCCCAGCACTAGTGAGAATTGGCCTCGGTTCACAGCATAACTACTCCTGTGTGTGCCAGCTCCTGCACAATATATTGTCCTCAGTAGTCACAGCCAGTCCAGTCAGCCTGAGGGG
The DNA here is from genome assembly GCA_003508835.1 of Eonycteris spelaea. Taxonomy (NCBI): domain Eukaryota; kingdom Metazoa; phylum Chordata; class Mammalia; order Chiroptera; family Pteropodidae; genus Eonycteris; species Eonycteris spelaea. Next base: position 2,739,413 of record PUFA01000195.1, read on the forward strand.
CAGTCCCACACACTGATGTGCCAACAGCATTCAAGGCTCAACTGCGAGAGGAGAGCACACAACTCATACAAGGGACAATCCTGGAGCACCTAACTTAGGTGACCACGGAAACTGCCACTGAGCCCCACAGGACACCTACTATGTAAGACCACTCTGCCAAGACAGGGAAATGTAGCAGATCTACCTAACATACAAACAAAAACAGGAGGGCAGCCAGAATAAGACCAAGAAACATGTCCCAAATGAATGAACAGAACAAAACTGAAAAAGAACTTAATGAAATAGAGACAAGTAATCTACCAGATGCAGCATTCAAAACGCCAGTTACAGGGATGCTCCATGACCTTAGAATAGCTGATCTCAGTGAGAGCTTCAATGAAGACAGAAAACATAAAAAAGGAAATTTAAAAAAATAATAATAGAAATGAAGAATACTTTAGATTCAATCAACAGCAGTTTAGCTGAAGCAGACGACTGAATCAATGACAACAAGGTAGTGGAAACACCATTGGAACAGCAAAAAGAAAAGAAAAAAATGTAGTTTAGGGGACCTCTGGGAACATCGAGTGTAACATTCGCACATGGGGTACCAGAAGGAGAAGAGAGCGAGCAAGGAATTGAAAACGTATTTGAAGAAATAATGATGAAAAACTTCCCTAACTGGTGAAGGAAATAGACATACAAGCTCAGGAAGTGCAGAGTCCAACGAAGATGAATCCAAAGAGACCCACACCAAGACACATCATAATTAAAATGCCAAGGTTAAAGACAGAGAAGCTTAAACGCAGCAAGAGAAAAGGAGTTATCCACAAGGGAGCTCTCATGAGACTGTCAGCTGATTTCTCAACAGAAACTGCGGGACAGGAGGGCTTGGCACAAAATATTTAAAGTGATGAAAAGAAGAACCTACATAACCAAGATGACTCTACCCAGCAAGACTATCATTTAAAATCAAAGGAGAGTTAAAGAGCCTCCCAGACTGAAAAAGAAAGCTAAAGGAGTTCATCATCACCAACCCAGTATACAAGAAACGTTAAAGGGACTTCTTTAAGGAAAATAAGAAAACAATAATAAAAATGAATATTAAATGGCAGTAACTATATACTTATCATAAATTACTTTAAATGTAAATGGATTAAATGCTCCAATAAAAAAATAAAGACGTGGTACATATACTGAGCCATAATAAGAATGAAATCTTAGCATCTGCAATAATATGGATGGACCTAAAGGGTATTACGCTAAGGGACAGAAGTCAGAAAAAGACAAATCCCATATGATTTTACTTATATGTGGAATCTAAACAATGAACAAACAAAACAAACTCACAGAGAACAAACTGATAGTTGCTAGGTGGGAGGAAGGAAGGTTGGGGGTATGGGTAAAAAAAAAGGGATTAAGAAGTACCAATTGGCAGTTGCAAAACAGTCACAGGAACATAAAGTACAAATATAGGGAATATAGTTAATAACATTGTAACAACTATATATGGTGTCAGGTAAATGCAAGACATTGGGGATATCACTTCCTAAGTTATCTAAATGTCTAACCACTATGCTATACACCTGAAACTAACATAATATTGAATGTCAATTGTAATTGAAAAATACAAGTTAAACAAACAACATGGAGAGCAACAGAGCTGAGGCCAGGTGCTAAAAGTTTTAGCTCCTGGATCAAACAAAGCCTGAAGCTGGAAGTACCTTTGGGTTTTTGGGCATATGAGCCAACAAATTCTCATTTTTATTTTTTAAAAATTTTATTTTAATTAAAAAAAATTTTTTAAGGGGGGGGAGAAAAAGTGTATAAGATTACATGAGAGCCAACTCAAGTTGCTGTCCATGGTCATTTAAATCATACCTCAATGAGGGAATTCTATTATGTACATATTTCAGATGATAAACTGGGAAATTAGGTTAAGTATTTTGTCCAAGATTCAATCGCTGACATGTAAGAGGCAGAATTTGAATCTTGCTCTGATCCTTACTTCTAACTGATTTTTGCTTTTGAAGCAACGCACTAAGGAAACTCACATGAACCCGATGGTAGTTTGCACGTTTACCGAGTACAGTCGCAAAGCACCACCTTTACAGCTTTGACGAGGCTGAATAATAATTCCGAATACTGACTCGGTACCGAGGTGGGTAAGGGCAGTGGGAGCACGGACGGTGCTGCTTACCACTGCGCCAGGCCGTAAGTAGATGGGTAGGCCAGTCTGCTCCACGTGTTGGGTACCGCGTCACAACTCAGTGCCGTCTGCTGGGCTTCCGCATCGGGAGAGAACATCAGCTCCCCCTTGCGTGCAGAAAAAGGCCACGTGGTGAGTGTCCTCGATGTGGTGGAGGCTGCTCCAGCCCCACGTTTAGACGACTTACCTTCAAACCAAGATCTAACTGTTGAAGTGACACACGGATTTCACGAAGGAGAATATTCATCCTCTCACATTCTTGGAAGCAAACAAGAACATAGGGGCTTCTACTTGAGGTTTTTTGCATGATCTCTGCCATATTGAATTCTTCTGGAAGTTTCTCCAAAATGTCATCCAAGACATTCTTAACCTTAAATCATTAACACAGAAAGATTAAGCTCCTTTCTATTTCATTTTTGTTCAAGGTGCCTATATATACCTTCTATTTTTTTTAAGTCCTAGAATGTACCATACAACTCTCAAAGATGCTTGCTAATGTGTTTAAAAGATGCCTTATAAACCCAGGAGATAGGCAAAGTGGCACCACCATCTATCTGAGCTACCTTCTGCATCAAAGCATCCCCCTCCCCTTAGATCCCATCAAGAAGGAACAACTAAGTCATCAACTACATTTCATGTGTATGTAAAGATATGATCAGAGGAAGTAGAACCTCAACATTTGGATATTACATGTTATAATATGCTCCTTTAAAAAATCATCTAAAAATCGCATGCACCAAAGATATCCTTTTAGCTTGAGCTAATTCTGATGATGCTGATGCTACCCTCCCACCTGATATCCTAAAATTTGGGGAGCAATTTAGATCAACATTTTAAACAACAAGGAAGTCTCTATCTTCTATAATTGTTGTCCTGAAGAAATAAAATATGCACTGGAGACATGAATATGTAGGTAGTACTGAGATGTGCATAGTCAGTCTATCTAAGCAGTTTTATTGAGCTGGGGAAAAACCAATGAATACCTAAAATGGACAAAAGATTGAGAACTATTGCCGCAGGCATCTTTCCCTCATTACTTGATTTATCAGATTTCCGCCTCTGGTTCTGACATCATGCTGGCAAGTTGCCTTAGCATACTGGCAGGTAATATGTCAGGTCCTGAAATCTCAAACTCATTTACAGCAGTGGTAGAGAGTATGTTTCCTTCATTGGCTCTTTCTGGATATCTGGCCTTGGCAAGTCACCTAAACGTATCCCTGAAATAAGAATCCTGATACTACTCAGAGCTACTGAGGATTAAATGGCATCTTTGTAAAGAGCTTCCTTTAGAGCCTAGCACGCAGTAAGCTCTCGACAGTTGATAAGGCAGTCTTTGCTGCAATTTGTTGCCTATCTGGGGTGCTGAGGCATCGTTACCTCATTTGCTTTGCATTTCCTAGTTTAATGATCAACGTCCTTGTTGGAAAGATTGAAGCCCTGAAACTAGATGAAGACCTCATCCACCTCTCCGCTCCTGTTAACACTATAGCTTTTCCCAAATGGATGAATTACTTTCCTTGTTCATCTTTTTAAAAAGTTTAACATTCATATAGGGAAGATGATAGTATATAGGATAAAAAAATCCTACAATAAATTCTAAAGCTTCTAAATTACAAACAAGTATCTCAACAAATGGCCTGATTTCAAGAAATAAAGATTTCAAGAAATAATATGAAATGTCCTGGGACCTCACTATAATTAGATTTGATTTGGATGGTTTGTGTATTCCAACAACCTGAATCCCTGTCAATCAAATCAAAATTAATAATTTTGAGAAGAATAAGGACTACTTTATCAGGGTGGGGGGATAAACTATTCAGGCTTTAATAAGAAACAAAATTTTAATCTAAATGTAGAAAAAAACTGATGCTCATTTCTCATCCCCATCATTCTAGGACAACACATACCTTCAAAAGAATAATAATGCCAATCTTCCAGCACAATGCACAGAAGATAGAGCTAAACACACATTAAGAATGAAAGGCAAGCCAGATATGGAGAAGATATTTGCAATACATATATTTGACAAAGGACACACATATAAAGAGTCCTTATAAATCCATTAGAAAACCATTGACAACCCAATTTAAAAAATGGGCAAGCGACTGGAACAGGTATGTTACATGACAGTGTACCCAAATAGCAATAAACGTGTGAAAAGATGCTCAACAGTATTCCTCAACTGAGGGATGCAAAGTTAAAACCACAATGAACTATCATTACCCCTAACAAAACCACAGGAGAGAGAGAGACAGAGCTTTCACACTGCTGGTGGTGGGGGTGTAACTGGTACAGTCACTTTAGAAAGCTGTTTGGGAGTATCTTAGTCAGCTAACCATACCCTTGATCCAGCAATTCTACTTCTGAGTAGAACGAGTATTTTGAGTAGATACCTTTGGGAGTTACCTTCGTCTGTTGACAAGAGACAGTATAAGAATGTTCATGGCTGTGACGTTCATAGTAATGAAAACGAATCAACCCAACTATCTATCACAGAATAAAGAATCGTATGTTCAGATAATAGAATACTAAACAAAATGAGCCCTTGGTCCAGGCACGACATGGATGAATCCCACAAGTGTAATGTGGAATGGAAAGAGCTAGACATAAATGAGCATGTACTGTACAGCCACATGTATTTGAAGTTCAAACACAGGCAACGCTAATCTACGGTGATGGAGGTAGGAGAGTGGTTATGTGTGGGTATATCGACCAGTTCAGGGGCATGAGTATTGGAAATGTATTGTGATCTGGGTGGTGGGTATATGGGTGTATATCAAGGCAATTCACTGAGTCATACACTTATTAAAGTTAGCACATTTCACTGTATTCGTGATACCTCACTAGAGAAGAAAAGAAATCCTCTACCTTGTCTTCTGTGGACTGCCCCAGCTCCTCACTGACGAGTGAATTCCTGGGCTGCATCTCCAACAAAGTTCTGAAGAGAGTGTTGGATGTCACCGTCAGGAATTCTATTTCAGCATTTGGATGGAGGCCATACAGTGCTGGGCTTTCCGGGGGAAGCATCTCCTCTATGTACTGGTGGTAGCCAGAGTAATCTAGATTAGGTGGGGCTGCAAACCCTGGTGCCAGCATAAGTTCATCTTCAATCTGCAAGCAGAAAGGCAAAGTCGGTTATTCCAAACTAAATTGGCATCAATCTTTGCTTCCTAGACACGTTGAGAACACTCTGGTAAGGAGGACCCAGCACAATGCTGGATGGATAGCAGGGTCTTTAAAATGTTCATGACCCTTTCATAATTGAACATCCTGCTCTAACACATGATGCCCAGGTCTAAGCAGACTTCGTGTGCAGTTTGCTTGGGCAACATGGCACATGCACATACATGGGAGGAACAGGTGCTGGACCATCTATTGTGTAATGGTCACCCTGTCACATGGTTCAAGTTACTGATTCTCCCAAACATCCCCATTTTGCAGAGAAAGATCAATACTCAGTATAACTTGCTTAGGGGAGATACTTGATTTTTATCTGAATTCTGAACTCATTTTAGTATGACTCTATAGCCTATGCTTTCCCAGTGTATAAACTTTCTGTAATACTGCTTCAAATTATTTTATATATGTACATATGAGTTTTATAAACATACATAGGTATATATGCATATTGAGAAATATGTGTGTATAAGTAATATTTTATAAGCAATATATTGTAAGACTCAAATCAATGCTACCTCCCCTTGAATTTGAGCTACTTAGTGCAGAATCTGTTGCTCACCTCAAGATCCATAGGCCCTGGTCGGTTGCTGGCACATACTGGTGCTTAATACAGAGCTGCCTAATGAATGAAAGGCTGGATAAGCATGTATCCTGTCCATCCACTTCATTACGGCTGGGTTAGTGGGGAGACATTCCATGTAGAGGAATGTTGTTAACGAAGGCAGTGTAAGCAGCAACGTCAGACCTAAACACTAGGATGGAGCTCTTCAAAATGTAACGAAAGCACGTATGGCCTGAGTCTCTGAGCAGCCATAATCACAGTCAGTCAAGTGCTTAGAATCCTAGTTCACTCAGTTTCATCTCAGATTTTATTTTTCTGGTTGTTCTGTAGTTCCCAGAGGCCATTACACCTGTTTTAATTTTCCCAATCTCTCTTGCTATCAATTCTATCTATATACATTTTTAAAGATATAGAGATTAAAAAAAAACCACACACACAACAAACTATCATCTAATGTAGCTATGTTATGCCTTTTTCTAAATCATTTTTCAAAATTGGGATTTGTCTCCATAATTGTTTACATTATGCCATCTGGTCCCCACACTATTACCTGGAGACAAAGTGAATATTCACAAATTTTTATTCAATAATATGTATGATCACCGAGTATATCCAAACAAGGCTTAGAAGTATAAAAGGTTTATACCTAGTTCTTAAGGAACGCTCGCTCAGTCTCATGGGGACAAAAGCAGTGGTTTTCTATATAGTCATGCCATCTGTGGGTAATGGCAGTTTGTTCTTTCCTTCTCGAGCCTGCGACCCCATGTTTCCTAGACAGCCCGTGCCCTAGAGATGCTCAGCCGCTGTCTGTGAATTCCAAAGGCATTCTACATACCAGAGTCAGCATTTCTATTTCGATTTTGTACTGAGAAGATTTCCGAGTTTCGTCTTTGAGAGTGCCAAAACAGAAATCTTGACCCCATGAATATTAGGAAGAGCAACATCGACTCTCTCAGCAGCAGCATCCTTTAGCTTGGTTCATTTTCTATCATTTCATATTTAAGTATCAGAATAATCAGAACTTAAATTTCACCTGACACAGGGTGACCAAAACGAAACTGACACATTATTAATCTATGATAGATAAATTCGCCAAAATAAAAATATGGGCACAAAATATGAATAATAAAACAAAAGTTAGAATAAACATAAAACCAAACATTATTTCCTACAAACAGACACTTGGATCTTCTCTGTTAGTGCTCACTAGATAGTTAAAAGATATTTTAAGAGCCATAGTTAAATTGTCTTTCAAAAACAACAGATAAAATAGCTTCAAGCAAAGAAATTAACCAAGAAGTAGAACCACTTAAAAATGATAAAATGCCATGGGGCCTGGATAGTTGTTTGAGTGCATACTCATCTAATGCTGGTGGGACTGACAATGGTCCATGCTTTCTGGAAAGACTATTGGCAGTCTTTACAGACATTGAAGAGCGCCTTTTGTATGTTAAGCAATGAGCAAAGCAAAGGAAAACAGTAAACTCAAAGGAAAGGGCTTAAGGTTCACAGCCTCACAGATCTGGTTCAGTTTCCATCCCTGAATGGTTTGTTAGCCTTAAAAAATAACAGTTTATCTGAGTTTCAATCTCTTTGTCAGTAAAATGAGGCTCACACTAGAAACCTAATGAGTGTGACTGTGAGAATGTGATGAGGTATGCAAACAGGGAGGCACACAAGCTTTTATAAATGTTAGTTTCGGTCTTCCCTGTGCCTAGGAGCAGATATATGGTTATTTCAGTTACATCTCGATTTTCTGGAAAGCAGAAGACAACCAGAAAATGTCCTACTGTAAATTCCCGCTATGATGTCAAGCAAGTGAAGTCTGAAATGCAAGGCTTGGTTTATGCAGGGACTTGTGTTCTTCTTCAAGAAAATCGTAAAAATTTCAGTGCACTCAGGAGCTCTGCGAACCCTGGTTCTGATCCAGGCCTTCTCCCTTCCCACTTAAGGGCTTTTGTGAAATGTTGCTGCCTGCTCATGGACCAGAGCTGGAGAGCTCTCTGCACGGCGGCCACCTGTCTTGCATGTGGGGGAGGGCTGTCTGAAAAGGTTATTATACCTCAAAGAATCAATAGTTCTAACTAGACATTTCTCCAGAGAAGATACACACATGGCCAATAAACACAGGAAAAGAGGCTCAACATCGTTAGTCTTTAGCAAATGCAACATGATACCATTTTACACCCGCCAGGATGGCTAAAATTAAAAAAAAAAAAAAAATTATATATATATATATATATAATAATATATATATATATATATATATTATATATATATATATATATGGAAAATAAAAGTGTTGGCAAGGATGTGGAGAGACCAGAATCACCATATATTGCTGGTGGGAATATAAAATCGTGCAGCCACTTTGGAAAAACAGTTTGGTGGTTCCTTAAATATTAAACATAGAGTTACCATGAGATCCAATAATTTCCCTCTTAGGCATATAGACCCAAGGGAAATGGAACTGTACATCTGCACAAATACTCGTACGTGAATGTTCATAGCAGCATTATTCATAATAGCCAAAAAGTGGAAACAATTTAAACATCAATCAACTGATGAATGGATAAACAAAATGTAGTGTATCCATATAACGGAATATTATTTGGCCATAAAAAGGAAGTAGATACACGGATGAACCTTAAAAACAATATGCAAAGTGAAAGCTCTCAAACATAAAAGGCTACATCTTGCATGATCCCATTTATATGAAATGTCCAGAACAGACAAATCTATAGATACAGAAAGGAGGTTAGTGGTCACCTGGGGCTGGGGAGTGGAGGATGCTGAGGAGGAGAGGATGGTGAGTGACAGCTAATAGGTAAAGGGTTTCTTTTGGGGGTGATGAAAGTGTTCTGAAATGGATGGTGGTGATACCTACAACTGTGCATACACTAAAAACCTTTGGATGATTCCATTTAAATTGGTAAATTTTATGGGATATGAATTATGTCTCAAAGCTACTTAACACAAGAATCTATGGAATTGTGCTCAAGGAGAATGAGTCTCATGTCATGAAAAAATCATCAAGGATTTGAAATCATCTTTGCAGAAATCAGTGCCAGGCGCAATTATTGGAAACTAGGAAAGCCACATCCTGCCACTCTGCTGCCTCTGTAGGGCTACTGTCCTTTTTACAGTTTCCTTCCTGGCATTTAATAGAAGACTTCGTCGCTTCCACTGCCTCTTCTGATAGTCCTGGTTATGACAAGAAGCTCCCAGGTCACCGAGTCTAAATAAGTGTGCTTTCCCTTGGCCTCCGAGTAAAAAAAATGCCATGGCCCCAAAGTGCTATGAAGGATGTGCAGAAATTACTCAAGGGGAAATTACATGATTTTGGTGTCTTTAGAGCTGGAAGGGACGTTAGTGAATTTCTAGACAATACCTTCATTTTACAAATGAATAAACTGAGGCTGAGGTAGGTCCTGCACAAAGCTGAACGGCTTGTTCATGGCAGAAGCAGAACTTGAGCACCGGTCTCCTGAATTGCCCGCTGCTGGTCTTGGTGTCACCCTGTGCCACCCACTATGCCCAGCACAGATGTGGGCCAGTGTTTTGGTGACCTGTGCTCATTTACAACAAACAGGTCAGCACTCGAGCTAATGCAATGTGCAGAGAAAACCTGTGGGCTTTGGAGCTGGGAGTTTCAAATCCTGGCTTTGCTACTTGGCGACGGTTTGTTTGACTGGGTTTCGTTTTCGATTACATGAGCTACTAATGCCTACTTTGCAAGATTCAGATGAGAAGAAGAAATCATACACACATGATCTATGTAGGACTGACCTCTGGCACACGACAGGTATTTAAGAAATGGTTTCCATTTTCATCACAGATTAAATAAAATACAGTTGAACATGAAATACAGACTTCAAAAATTGATACTTCAGGGATAAAAATATCTCCCAGTTATTAGGCATTTTGTTCCAACATTGTACCAAGATTTGAGTCTGACAGCAAACCCAGAGGTTGATCCGCCCTTGTTTTGCAGATGATGAAACTGAGGCTCAGGTCCAGTGATGTGTGTAACATCACATAGCAATACAAGGAAGAATTGAACACGTGAACCCTATTTTTTTTTTTACTTCAAAGCCCAGCCTCTTGTTACTATCACCAAATATTTTAACATAGAACAATTTTCAGGGTGACCGGATGCCTCCTTTCCCAAAAGTAATTTACTATACTGCTTGTCTAGCATTGCCAAGTATGCACTTGACCTGAGAGAATAATATCCCAATAATTCCCTAAATTTGGCCAGAAACCTTCTAAGGCACATTGCCATCGGGGCAACCCTTAGAGTGCAAAGTCATTCATCCAACAAGAAACTCACCCATCCTCTTCATGGGATGATGTCACCAGAAGCAATTCCTTCAATAAGAGCAGTGGAACTCTAAACCTTGTGTTATTAGTGGGGTGCTTTCTGATCACGTTCCAATGTAACCGAAGAGACTAATCTCCAAATAGGTTAACCAATGTGAGAAATGTCCTGCAGATGCTCAAGTGTTAGACCACATTCCTAACATATAAACAGCACGAGCAGGAAACAACTGTATGAGAACAGTGTAACGGGTTTTGCAGCCTCTGCCGCCGAGTCAGTAAGTGCCTCGCCTTCCTTCTGAGAGCTGAACAGGAAGCACAGCCTGTCCGCTGAGTATGCAAGGATGCAAATGAAGTGTCTCCATTCTGAAAACCTCCCCAGACCTGCACAGAAGGGCGGGTACCTAAATTTCTAAAGGACTAACACACGCTCCAGGGATGCCCATCAGCTTCTATCATCTGTATTTATTTTACAATTTTTGAATGGGAGTTCAGACTTGTGACGGTTAATGGACTGTCTGGTTTGGCAACAATAATTCGCTCTTTATCCTCAGGCCAGAGCCAGAGGAAACAGCAGCATGAACTTCTCGCTCTGCCCCTGACCTCCACCATCATTCGGAGAAATCAGCCTCTATAAAGGTCGTGCAACAACACTGTTTATCCTTCCCGTCTCCATGGTAACCTGCTCCCAGATGTTTTCTGAGGAATGACTTCCAATTGTGTTAGACTGAAAGTGTCTTTCTGACATGTGAAATTCTGCTCTTTTAGAACTAAGGGAAGACCAGAAGACTCACAGCCAAAAGAAACAAATCATGGTCATGTGGCCAAAAAAGTGTTTTTTTTTTTCCTGCACTGTCCCCAAATTATTTAACATTATTAAAAGCAATAAAAGAAATCTGTCCCAAGTTTTCTATCTTAGACTGTAATACACGTTTCTAATACATGATTATATTACTTCCCAAAAGGAAGGTGATCAAAACTATGTAATGCTTCTGAGATAAAGTCCTCAGAGAAATTATACACAGGAGGTTGTTCAAACTATTTAAGATATGGCACTTTTCTAAACCTAGCTGGTGTTTTATCCAACTGGGAGTAGAGATGACATGACATAGGGTACCTTAGGTTTCCAAGACCTTTATATATGTAATGGCAATGAACCTGGAAACCTTTTCAGAGAGAGAGCGAGCATCAGAAAAGTGTGGCCACCACTTTTAGCTACCTTGTTTCATGGAAACAAGGACTGAGCACTTTGGCCAGAAAATACAGCCCTGTTCCTGAACCATTTGGGTGTTTTGTCCACATAGAGGGTTGGTCAGATGAGAAATGGGCAAAGCATGCTTCATTGCTTGAAATTCCAGTAGAGGATGCTTGTCCCCTCCTCAGAGAAGGGAGAACTGGGTCCTCAAATTACCACATTTTTCTTGGGCACAAAGTTAGGAGTCACTGATTAACTTTTAGACTACTCCATGGCTTCTGTGACAGGGAAAAACTATAGATTTCACAAATTTCAGAGTCCTCAAATTGAAGTCAATACATCTATCTTCCAGCTAGAGCTCTTGCCTATGATAACGGAGAGTCCAGGGGCAAATAACTGTACCTTAGTCTCATCATCACAAAATGGGTAACAGTGCCAGGCCTGCATACCTCACACTGTTATTCCAAAGATCCAGGGAGTCAGGACAGGGCCAAGACTCAACATTTCTAACAAATTTCCAAACTCCCTTGAAGGTGGGCTAGAACATACTCACCAAAAGCTGAGAATCCTCAATAACATTTAAGAATTATTTACAGAATGAAATAAAATTCTTAACCAAAATTTTCTCCTCCGTGAAAAGATTTAACAACGTATTACCAGAGATGGCTTCATGAATTCTTCCAGATACACCCGACACAGTTTGCGATCCCAGGCATCGGTGATGTGGCCCCCATACATGATCTCACCGAAGAGATAACGGAGGTCTTCCCATGGGACCTGGGGGAAATCAAGCAAATGTTCTCAACGGGGGGCAGGCACGCCTCTCTACAAGCCTCTGTAATACAATGTTCCCCCGAACACTCACCAACAGGAGCATTTAAAAGAGGTTCAGGTTCTACAGCTCTGGGCTTAGAGTACTAGTCTTGTAAAAGAGGTTCAGAAATTGCCTGGGCTTCTGCATAGAATTTCTTGAGAGAATTTTGCAGTGTGTTTTAATACATTCAGCAAAAATCCACTAACGCTGAGCTTTTTATGCAGAATTTAAAGCACACTGAATTATTCATAGAACGGGTTACACAGGGAAAGTTTACACATTCAAAAATCTCATCCAAAAATTACAAGAGGTTATTGGTTCACAGGGCCTTTGACGTATGACATGTTTTTATGGTCTAATTTACATCAGGTTTTATGATCTGATTCAGGAAAAGAAAACCAATACGATTTGAATTGGGGTATATTTAGAATTCCATCACCTTCTGAAAGTTCAGGCAAACAAATTCCCTGGCCACAGAGTGATTTGAGGGCTTAATTTATAGCATGACTGGTCTACCTAACTGGTTAAGGGCTGCAATTAATGACTGTACAATGTTTTATTCAAGAAATCACTGTATCTCTTCTTTATTTGGCTTAGCAGGGTTTGAAGTCTCTCTTTACTACCCTTTAGCTTCCTCTGAGTTTGCAAAACATGCCAGTTTGTGATGAAGCCTTTCTAGACAGGAACCTTTATACCCTTGGGGGCAATATATTGTGTCCCAACAGTTCAAGTAAAAACTTAATTATAGCCTTCATTTGTTGCATGATGTGACAGAACAAGTAAAATTGCTCCAACTCGTCCAATGTACTTGCTACAAGTTTATTTGAATCTGAATAAATGAATCTCAAATATGTGTTTAAGCTGGGTTGATGTGAATGAAAAATAAAAGAGAAGTGACTAACCTGCACCATGCTCTCTCAACCCCCCCATGGACTACCTTCCATATAGCTGAAATGGATTGGAAGCAGACTTCCTAATTTTATTTCCCTTTCTGATTACATTTAATTAATGCCTGCTATCCATCTTACCATGGGACATGTATCGCCCTCAAGATTTTGATCCACTAGGGGTCTAGCTTTCTCAATAACTGATTCTCCTTCCTCAAATCCTGATCTCTATTTTTTTATAGGGACCTTCTTGAAGGGCATTTTGTACAACCAAACTATGTGCACGTATTAACTTAACTCTCCAATTCTGGTAACTTGCTTTGTGATGTGTAGCAAATGGCTCAGGTCAAGACATCTGAGAGACAAGCAAGTGTGTTAAAAGGCTGTGGAGATCTGGAACACTAGTGGGACAAACAGCAGGGCACAGCACGATTCAAACGGCCATTTGGCGTTGCTGAGTCTCAGGATGTGAGAGCTGGAGAGAAACACAGACGTCCCCTCCTCCCTTTTATTTTCTACCTCAATCATGTATAAGATTCAGCTGAAATAAGACAGTGCTGGTCAGCCTCATGGGACAGTTATAAAGAACGTGAATAAGAGTATGAAGTGATCCATTCTGTTTTCTACCCAGAACTATTACAACAATCAATTTTACATACAACGTTTAAAACCAAATGTGCGAAGATCGACAGAAAATATTATTAGAAGGGTCATAATATGCTCAAGGTATGCAGACTTTTTAATGTCATTATGCAGACTTTTCAATTTCACTGGCTTAAAAAAAAAAGATCTGGAATACTGATCACCACATTAAAGTTCTTTATTTTTGATACTACTTGTTCAAAAAATGTTATATACTAACTGTATACATTCTGATAGCAGTCAAATTGCCTTTGAAGCTTGAGAAAACTTTGATAACAAAAATTGTAACAATCTGGCCTTCTGGTCAAGATGGTGGAAATGCTGTGCTTGCTTCCTCTCACGACCACAACAAAATTACAACTAAACTACAGAACCACCATCATTGAGAATCACCTGAAATCTAGCTGAACAAAAGTCTTATCACTAAAGACATGCAGAAGAAGCCATATTAAGACTGGTAGGAGGGGTAGAGATATGGAATGGGCTTGTCCGACACCCACGTGTGGCAGTTCAAAATCAGGAGGGTTATCTTGGCTGCAGAAGTCCCCCTTGAGGAGTAAGGGGTTCCAACTCCACACTGGTCTCCCCTATTCAGGGTTCCAGTGCTGGAGAGAGAAGTCCCCATACCTTCTGGCTGTGAAAACCAGTGGAGATTGTGGCTAAATGAGGCTGAGCACAGCTGGAGTCCCAGGAGTTCCTCTTAAAGGGCCAGCGCAAAGACTCACCGAGGGACTCACTTGCTCTGAGCTCCAGCACTGGGGCAGCATCTCGAAAGGCGCCAGGGACATACTGGGAAGATTGGTCTGGCTCCAGGATGAGGGCTGGAGGAGCACATTTCCCCCAGGCAGAAGTGCTGGCAAAGGGCACTGCTCCTTGGCTGAGTCCTCACCTCGCCCAGCCTGCAGGTGCCATACCTGAGGATCCATCAACCTGGCCCACACTGCTCCCCCCAGGTGCTTCTCTGAAACCATGCCCCACCCAACCTACAGGCCTGCCTAAGCTGCTTCCAGTGGCTTTCCACACAAATGGCCTCTCCTCACGTTGCCAACTTTTCTAAAATCTCTTGAAGGTTCACAAACCCCACACAAGTAGCATCTGGCCTCAGCATGCCCCATACCTCTTGCTGAGCAGCCCCCCGGCCTGGCACTAGCAGCTGAGCTCAGTTCACAGCTTAGCTTTTCCCAGCTACCTCCGAGCCCAGCACCAGTGGCAACCATCTGCGGATCATTTTGTAGCTCATACCAAGTGGCCCAGGGAAGGACAGGCAGTGGCTGACCTTGGCCTGCAACAGTGGCCTCCCCCACCCCCAAAAGGCCCCAGAACCAACACACCTGGTGGACAGCTTCAGACCACACAAGAGTACACTCCAACCACCTCCACAAATGACACACCCAAAGGGCAGAATAGGCAGGCACCAGAGCCCTGCTAAAGCAAAGCCTGCCCTAGGGTCGGCCCCTGTACAACAGCTCCTCCAGTGTACTCACCGCTAGTCCTCACAATCAATAGCCTGAGGGTCAATCCCTCCCACTGAAATGCCAATAGCAATCAAGGCTCAACTACAACAGCAGGGCACACGTAACCCACACAGAGACAAACCTGGAGCACCCGGCTCAGGTGACCAGAGAGATGGTGCCACTGAGCCCCATAAGACATCTACTATGAAGGCCACTCTACCAAGAATAGGAGATGTAGAAGCTTTACCTAATACATAGAAACAAATACAGGGAAGCAGAAAAAATAAGGAGACAAAGAAACATGTCCTAAATGAATGAACAGAACAAAACTCAAAAAATAAAAAATAAAAAGGGGAACTAAATAAAATGGAGACAAGCAATCTCCCAGATGCAAAGTTCAAAACACTGGTTATAAGGGTGCTCAATGATCTCACTGAGAACTTCAACGAAGAGACAGGAAACAAAAATGGAGATAGAAAACATGAAAAAGAGCCAGTCAGAAGTAAAGAATGCTATAACAAATGAAAAATACAGTAGAAGTATCAACAGTTGATTCTATGGAGCAGAGGACTAAATCAGTGATTTAGAAGATAAGGTAGTAGAAAACACTCAATTGGAACAGTAACAAGAAAAAGTTCAAAAAAAAATGAAGATACTTTAAAGGGTCTCTGGGACAACATCAAGCATACCAACATTTGCACCATAGGGGTACCAGAAGGAGAAGAGAGCAAGAAATTGAAACCCTATTTCAAGAAATGATGATGAAAAACTTCCCTAACTTGGTGAAGGAAATAGACGTACATGCTCAGGAAGCACAGACTCCCAAACAAGAAGAGCCAAAGAGGCCCACATCAAGAGATGTCATAATTAAAATGCCAAAGGTTAAAGACAAGAAGAATCTTAAAAGTAGCATGAGAAATATAGTTAGTTACCCACAAGGGAGCTCCCATAAGAATGTCAGCTGATTTCTCAACAGAAACTTTGCAGGCCAGAAGGGATTGGCACAAAATATTCAAAGTGATGAAAAGGAAAAGGCCTACAACCAAGATGACTCTACCCGGCAAAGACAGCATTTAGAATCAAAGGAGAGAGAAAGAGCTTCCCAGACAAGACAAAGCTAAAGGAGTACATGACAAGAAATGTTAAAGGGAGTTCTTTAAGAAGAAGAAAGATAAAAATATGAACAAAATGGCAATAACCACACACCTATCAACAATCATTTTAAATGTTAAATGGAGTAATATTGCCACAATTAAAAGACATAGGGTGGCTGAATAGATAAGAAAACAAGACCTCTATGTATGCTGTCTAAAGAGACTCGCTTTACATCGAGACACACCCAGACTGAATGTAAAAGGATGTAAAAAGATATTTCATAAACATGGAAAAGAAAAGCTGGGGTAGCAATATTTATACCAGACAAGATAGACTTAAAAACAGAGGCTGTAACTAGAGACAGTAATTCCACTTCTTGAAATTTGTCCAAAGAAATCCAAAGCACAAATCGAAAAAGACATATTTATCCCTATGTTCATTGCAGCATTATTTACAATAGCCAAGAAATGGAATCAACTTGAGTGTTTATGAATAGATGAATGGATAAAGAAGTGGTATATATATATATATATATATATATATATTACAATCAGCCATGAAAAGGAATGAAACCTTTCCATTTGTAACAACATGGATGGACCCAGAGGGTATTAAGTTTGGTCAAATAAGTCAGAGAAAGACAAATACCATATGATTTCACTTATATGAGGAATCTAAACAACAAAAGAATTGAACAAACAAAACAGAAATAAGCTCATAGATACAGAGAACATTTTGAGAGTTACCAGATATGAAGGGGGTTGGGATGGATAGGTGAGAAAAGGGAAAGGATTAAGAAATACAAATCTGTAGTTACAAAAATAGTCTGAGGATGTTAAACATAGGGAATATAGTCAAAAATATTGAACTAACTATGTATGGGGTCAGATGGGTACTAGATTTATTGGTGTGATCACTTCATAAGTTATATAAATGTCTAAGTACAATGTTGCATACCTATAATTGATAAAATATTGTATGTCAACCGTGATTGGAAAATAATTATTAAAACAAAAAATTGTAGCAATGGTTGCCAAAGGAACATAAAACAGCTACTCATCCATATAAACATGGATGAGTTGTTTTAAAGGCCCTTTATACAAAGTATGGCCTAGAACACAACACCTGGTTGGTTTGGGAAAATATATCTCAAATTTAACTTAATGGAAAAAGTTTCCCTTATGAGGACCAAGCCAGAAAATCATTACGAAAGGTTCCTTTTTAAAATCCAATCATGGGTTTATAAGCGTTTACACAAATGTTCTTGATGAAGCATTTCCATTCCCATCTGTAAATACATTTTAGCTACAAAATAAAATCATTCATCTACCTTTAACTTCAAATCAAGGGGAACATTACTGAGAAAGTCACAACAAGGTGGCATCCTTAATACATAATAATGACATATGCAGGAAATGCACCATTATTTATACTTGTGACGCGCTGTAAATTGCTTCCATCATCAGGACTAATTGTAGTGATTATTAATGCAGTGTTATGAACTGTCAGAATTGCTGTATGTAATTACATTTGTGCAAATGCTTCATTACCTGCCTAATGAATCTGGCATATATGCACATGTAAACCACTGTTTTTGTTAACATAATGAAGGACATTTTTTTTTTTTTTTTTTTTTTGCCCTAAGCTGCTGATGTAGAACTGGTTTGACCTATCTTACGAAGTCTGAGCATCCACTTCTAGAAAACCTTTGATCTGGCTTAGTTTCACACTTGGCAGAAGATGTCATATATAGTGTGTCAGCCATTTCAATAAGGGCTTCAAAAGAGAAATTATGGTCCATTGTGATAGAGCCCAGAGCCTGGCAGGTGCGGTACGCCCCTCAGGAAGAGGTTATCCGATCTCTGGCACTTACATTGGGGTTTGCCTCTAAGTAGTTGCAGAGGACGTTGGCACAAATGGTGAGGTCTCCCGGACTGAAGGGGTAGCTGCGGCTCCAGCCCTGGGGGCCAAACCTCAGTCTCCCGGCAACACAGGCGTGGAAGTAGCACAGAGCAAAGAGGATGCTTTTAAACTCCTGCTCCTTGGAGCAAGCTTCAAGTGTATCCTGGGAGAAAAGAGAAATGTTTGATTGTCCATCTGCATGGTTTCCAAAGTCAAAGGTCCAAGGTTTAAATAACCTGGTAAAAGACTTTGAGGGAGATTAAGACAGAGGTAACACACATTTTCGGCGGAGCTGCCTGTCCTCTGTACGAGAGCATAACAGGAGACTGGTTAGCATTTTCCACTCTCTTGACTTAAGAGAAATGCTTTTATTTATTTTAGTTATTCTTCTGAGTCCTTCTAAGTTCACTAGAAAAGGAGATAATTCCTTTTGACCAGTACTAATACTGTGTGCGTCATTTCCCCCTGCAAAATTTTCCTTGTAAAATCTGATGACAAAAGGACATCATCTTAGTTTCATTACTGTAGTGGGATATTAGTGAGTCCCTTCCTCCATTGCCCCTAATTTCACAGTAATACAGATTATCTTGGCACATGGTTATTTCCCAGCCACCCTTGAAGTCAGATGTGTCATACAATCAAGTTTTTGCCAACAGAATTTGAGCAAATGGATCTAACTTTGTCATATACTCCAAAGGAAATTGCTTGTCTTGCTTGTAACTCTTTCCCCTTTTCTATGGGCTAGAAATGATGACAATTGGACAACCCTGGAAACCATAGCCAGGTATGGTAGAGCCACCCATCGGCTTGGATGTGTGACTGATCTCATGGAACAGAGCTGCTAATTATGTGTGAGAGAAATTACCTTGTTTGAATCGCTATAATTTTGTGTTGACCCTTAACTAATACAATCACCCCAACAAATGGTTTCCTCCCAATTAAACTAGAAGTAAAATTCATTGTTGGGATGACAGAATGGCATATGGAAGTCTGGAAAATATATACCCTATAGACTAGCTGTGTAAGATATTTTTGAAAACGCAGAGGAAAAGTTGAGTCCTGGTATGCTATATTAATAGGTTATGGCCCCAACAGCCATAAAATTAAAAGGTGGAAAAAAAGCCAACCGGTCTATGGCTTAAAGACAATACTTTACCCATCTTCAGATTTGGCAGCTCTGTGAGGCAAACAAGGAAAAGTCAAGGACTACTCCTTCAGCTGCGGTTGGGCAGCAGAAGCAGCTAAGGCGAAATGTGCACCTTCCAGCCTTGTCCTTTAAAATGGTCAAAGTACAGACAGTCTACATTTAAAATGGATGCGACAACGTGGGCCATTTACAAAGTATAGTTAGCATATTTGGGGTGAGAGTTCAGATCTAGTATCCTGCGGGACTTCTAATAAAAGTTTAAACCAAGATTAGATTTGTTCTCTTGGTCTAGGACCAGAACTTTTTAGTTTCTTTCTGTATCACTTTCATCAGAATCCAGGGCTACCACCAAATATAGTTCTAGAATTGGCCAGGCCACATATAGTACAGACCCAAGTAAATCACTAGGCCATTTCTAGGTAATGGATGAAGTTTGAAAATACATAGTCATTAAAAATAACCATTTTATAACTAAACATCAAATAAAAGGCATGTTTGTGAAGGAAGAAAAACCATATAATTGAAATTAATCTTGAAGGATATAAAAATATATTATTACTTAAATTAAAAATTACTTTTAAATGTAAAAATTACATTTAAATAGAAATATCAAAATTTTACTTAGGAATTATGATCTAACAAGTCAACTAACACCTCCCTAAATTATAGATAATCCATAAAAAACCGAAGGTACTACAATACTAAGTACATTAAGTCCATCTATACTTCATATAACAAGTAGTTTTAGTCTCAGTTTAAAAAAAAAAAAATCACAAGTCAATGCCCATTTTTTAATGTGCATCTCCCTGGGGAGAGTGTCCAAAGTTTTATCAGATTATGAAGGGGTTCTTACCAAAAAAAAAAAAAAAAAAAAAAAAAAAAGAAAAAGAAAAAAAAAAAAGAAAGAAAGAAAAGAAAAGAAAAAGAAAAAGAAAAGAAGGACAATTGAGCTGAAACATATTTGTTCATAAAATGCTTACTTTTCATGAATAGAAATAATTGTTTTAGGGAGTTAGGTAAATCCTACTTATATATAACAAATTCTTTTTTGTACTCACTTTGAGAAAGTGCTTGAAAATGCCATAAATGCCCAAAAATTATAAACTGAAGAATAATTAAAAATACAATATAAACATCATGAGCAAAAAAGCATACTGCAAATCAATTCAATCAGATTATTTTAGTGCCTTCTGTTTACATAGTCTACTGTGTTTATGTAGGCTACAAATTACTCAATTATTTAACTATATTCTTCAAAACTATATCCTTAGGTAGCCAATTATTATAATTCTTCATAAGATTGGTTGGGTGTTGACCCAGAAGGTACTAGAGAAAAAGCATATTGGCATGTTTCACAGAGAATGACAACATTTCTAACAAGAGGCTGAATATTTATCACCAAATCATATGAATTTCCTCTTTAGGGTTCATTCTACCTCCCTTAATAAGATTTCTGTTTACCAAGGACTTCTAAGAAAATAAAGGAAGGAATGGAAACTCAGAGAAATTAGCAATGAAGGAAACTGAAAGACTTGATTATGATACACATAGATGTGATGATGTGGACAAGGAGACTCATGGTAATGGAAGTATCATTGGTTTATGCATATATTAATATAATATACTTCTATTTTATTTTGTAAGGAAATGAAACTATAAATAAGAAGGCAGTATGGATATAATCTGAAAAGAAGGGTTTTACGTATACTCATATCAAAACCAGATCTAAAATATTAACTATTATACCGAAACTCTTCCATGTCGTTATTTTTGTCATCATCCTCAAGAACAATATTGAGAATAATAATGGTTTTTCCTCTTTCTGGTGAGATACTAGTCTGCCACATTTGTCTTCTATAAGTAGGTTCCTCAAAGTTCATTCTCCCTAAATATGTGGCTGAATTTTTACAGTGAAACAAATGTTTTCTGTTCATTGGAACAGGGAATGGCAGGAGCAATCCTTTCAAGATACACACACACACACACACACACACACACACACACACACACGGCACCTACCTACCTACCTGCCTACCTCTTGAGATCACTTTGTCCCTCTGCATAAGATGCATGAACAGATGACAGACGGCTCCACAGTCTTGTGAGAAGACCTTGACTTTAGTGTCAGACCAGGCTTCTTTTGCTTTCTTACCTGATCAAAATTGTAGAGAGCAGCATGTAAATTGGCCAGCATTCCAGTAGGGGGCTCATTCGTGATCTTGATGGAATTTTCCAGGAGTCCTTGCGGGATGTAATGTTCACTTGGTGTCGGCGGTCTCGGCACTCATGAAAACCCTGTAATCTCTGTGGCTTCCATGGCTGAATCTTTCAAGGAGTTTCTCCAAGGTTCCTAGCCACTTGGCTACCAAATGGACATTCTGAAAGATAATATGGCTTATAATTTCTGAAACTCAAGTATATTACTTATTATAGTTTCACAACATTTCCCTTTACATCAATATCTTGAAAACAGAGAACTATGATTTAAAATTTCCCCTATTATCATGTTAGGGAAACAAAAGAGAATTAAACACTGAACACATTAACGGCTCTGAATCACCACAGGTAGTCTTTGTAAACCAAAATCTCCAAAACACTTACCTACTTCCAATACCCCAAATCACTTCTGAGATTGAGTTGCCCAACACTTTTCTTTGTTATAGTTCAAAATCAATTACTGAGACTCATGGGGGGGGGGGTTAGTTCAATCAAGTATAAAAACTAAAGATTGCAAATGTACCAGATTCCCCACTTCATTGTTTCTCATGAAAACCTTTACTCAAACTCTACTAAGTAGAATATGGTCTCAAAAGGATGTAAGGGATGAAAGGTTAGCTGAAAAAGCAAGCAATCGACCTTTGTTAAGATGTTCTGTGTATTCCCACCATGTAATCTTTCTTAAACCCCGGAGCTGTCAGAAATCACACACACACACAAAAGTCACCACTATCACGCTTCAATTTTCAGTTTTATGATTCACGAATTTGCTCTTCCAATACCAAACACCCAGAGAGTGCAGCTTGGTAGTTGGTGCTGGGAGAGAAGCATAAAGGCCATGCCTCGCATGCTCCTTGGCTTTGAAGTCCTTGGTAAAGGGATTGAAACATCACTCCCAGGGATGTGTCTTTATTTCCAACAAAGGAAAACATTTACGATTACAACAGCTACAAAAATACAGAGAAGGGAGGCAAACCGGGATGGGAATAGTAATGTAGGTATCTTCCTTCGAAACAGTTCTGTTGTAAAAAGACCTCTGCCAATTCAGTTGTTCACAACATTAGGCGTTCCCCCCCCCCCCCACCTTGGCAAATACTGAACACTGGTGGATGTCATTGGCTGCATTGTGTCCCCCAAAACTGTATTAAAGTTCTAACCCACGGTACCTCAGAATGTGCTTGTCTTTGGAACAGGATCTTTAAAGAGGTAAATAAAGCTAAATACAGTCATTAGAGTGGGCCTTAAGCTGACTGGTGTCCTTATAAGAAGAGATTGGGACAAAGACACACACACACACACACACACACACACACACACACATGCACGCACACACACAAGACCACGTGAAAACGCACAGGGAGAAAACAACCATCTACAAGTCAAAGAGAGAGACTTCAGAAGAAACCAACTCGGACCCCTTGATCTCAGAATTCTAGCCCCCAGAACTGTAAGAAAGTAAATTCCGTTGATTAAGCCACCCAATCTGTGATACTTTGGTATAGCAACCCTAACAAATTTAGCAGTAGGTAAGGGCTCTAAATGTTCTCCCCTCTATATTTGCTACTCGATTCTAACGAGAGAACTTCTCACCGAATTGTGCCACTCATACAAGCCAGCAGAAACAAACCAAAATAACAAAACCTGTTTTGCAAGCTCGAATAGGTCCTAATTCTCTCTCGTACGGCCTACAACCACACTGCACTTGAAAAGTTTACTCGAAACAAAGGTGAAGGCATGGTAGGCAGAGACTTTGGAGTCAGAGGACAGAAAAATCTGAGCGAGCCACCACTGCACAGGGCACATTTGGGATCCAGCCGCGGAGCCACTCTTGGGGACTGGCTGTGGGGACCGGCTAGATTCTCCTGCCTATTTGTCCAAGGGCAGCAAGGCCCGTGAAACATTCTCAGCCAATCCACATATTTGAAAACCACCCATTTGCCCATGAAAAATGAGTTTTAAAATCCATTATGTTAATTCACAAGCCATCTGGTATGGATCTGAGATGAAGACAGCTGCCAGACAGCCACCTTTCTAATAGTTTTCTCTGGAGTGTGGGCTTTCGAGAAAATGCTAGCTAAACCTCCCTAGAGGGGCTGTATCTGATCATAGTAATTGACCACTGCAGAGTCTGGTTCAGAATTTATTAACATGTGCATACATGTCATAGGCTTACCCTGATATAATTTAATATAAATGACAAACAATATAACAAGTTCCCATTAAGCTGGTGTCTTTCTTCAAAGTTTGCTTCTCTTTTAACTTTGTAGCAAAGGGAACCTAGAAACCTCCAGGAACTGGGACAGCCAAAAGCCTGAGACAGTCTCTTCTCCCCAGGCGTTCTGTGTGTGGGTGGATGGGGGTGGAGAGGGACAGAGAAACAGTTACATTCTCAGTTACTAGCCGACTAAGAAAAGAAATCAAAGATCTAGAACAGATAGCCAAAAGCACATCCTTCACAAAATTAGATCGTTCGAGATTTTTTTAAATGGTGGAACTTACGACTTGCATTTTTTTCTTGGCAAGTGGTAGCTTAGCATAGATATAAAAATAAAAGGAACATTTTACTTTGAATACTATGTTCTTTTGAGGATAACTATACCCCTTCGAGGTTCTTGCCAGTCTGAGTCACTGGACGCATGAGAACACTCAAAGAACTCTTTCTTTGTGGGAAGAGGACAGTATCTACTCAACTGAGCAACAACTGCTGTCTCTGAAAAACACATCAAACCCACCACTGATACCTACCTAATTCTGTGAGTCTCAGAAAAGTACCCACCATCCCACGTCCCCTTCCAGAGTCTCTATTAAGATCTAATGTGAGCAGAAGGTAATTACTCTCCCAGAAGGTTATGTTCTGCTTGGACTATGGGCAGCTTACTCATGAATGCAATGTTATTTCCAGCAGAAGTGCAAAATGCATCCATCCAGGATACTGGAGACACTAAGGGAGGCCAATGTCATATCTTTGCACGAGTGTGGCAGCAGGGACTAGTGGAAAGGATGTCGCTTGCTGCCAAACAGACCTGGACTCAAGTATTACTCCCTCTGCCACTTCCCAGCTCTGTGGCCTTGAGGCTCTCCATACCACTGTGAGGCTCACCTGACTCACCTTTGTAATGGGGCTGACAATATCTACCCTGAACCTTTGGGGTCACTGTGCTGTGAATCAAATGGCAATTGCCAGGCCTGCTGAGACAGCTGTCATGCCTTCCTGCAGGAGGAGTCAGTCAGCGCGGCTCCTAGGTGCCCTCTAGGGCTGAGCTGGGCTCCACTGGTTCCTGGGCTCTTCCTAGAATCCCCAGCCACGGGAGCCACACCGAGGCCACTGGGTTATAGAATCAGAGACCCAGATAATGCGAGCCTGAAAAGGGATGAAGGGGTGTTTATTCTGATCTCCTTAATTTACAAACAAAGGGAATGTTACACAGCTAGTTAGAGGCAGTTAGAGTTGTATGACGTCGTCGTATAAAAAAAACCACTCTGTGACCTTGAAGGAACGATGCAAATGAGAGAGATTAAGACAGCAGTGGTGGCCATTCACACAAGCCTGTTTGTCTTCGAGCACTGCTGGAGTGTTCCAGATATCTCCAAGTCAGGAGAGGGATGGGGCTCCCTCTAGTATTTTTAATTTTAAAGCACAACGGCTTTGAGGAAATCCCGCAAAAGTTGATAGACGTCCTTGTCAGCAGAGCCCCTTACCACCTTAGGCAGTGTCATTCTTGCTGAGACTCCCCAAATCACCAGGCATTGTGTGAAAGGCTCATTCCTGTTAAGCCGGGCGCCCCTTGTGCTCCTTCCCAGCGTAGTACTCACTTGGAGTAGGACCCAGTGCCTCCTTTGGATGCGTTCTCCAGTGCCATTTCTGCCACCGTCTCCTGACCTTGTCCTAAAAGACACATTGTGGAATTTTCCCGAGTCAATTGTAAACCCAAGTCTTTTGCCTGTGGGAGATACGACATAGTGAGAGACAAAGTGAATCAGCAGAGAGGTGAAGAATCTGGAATTCTGTGGTCCAGCGTCCACCTGTGGTCACCACTCCCTACCGTCTAGGTCACTTTCCGAAAGATCTAAACTAAACCTTTGTGTTTCAACAGCAGTGTTTTGAGCTCCCCGCAGCTCAAAACCAAGCTGGAGGAAATCGGTTCCTCTGGTTTTCCGGTAATGAAGCTTTTGTTTTTGATCGATGGCAAGCATTGTTCCTTGAGCTTTAGAAACTCTTGCAGGAGGAGCACCGCATTTCCCTCATAAAAAAAAGAGCAACATGTGGTAGATATCACATCATTTTTGTGAAGAGATCGGCTCTGGGTAAACGCAGGAGCCTCTCACCTGTGAGGCCGCACTTGAATTGAGCACAGTCAGGTCACAGCTCTATTAACCTGGTATTCCCTGCGCAGGCCGTGGGAATAGTAATCCAAAGCACAAAGCGACAGTACCTTGCACAATCGAATAACTTGCTCTAATGACCATTATTTAGTCACAGGGGGCACAAGATTACACGAGCATGGAGAAAATTGCCCTCTGGCCCTCATATAGTCAAAAGGTAGAAAACAGTACAAAAGAAACTTGCATTATGCAACCAGAGGAATGTTGCCGTTTGAACATTTTCTTCAGACTACAGTTTATTAGCCTTACATTTCCATACACTCAATCTCTAATAAAAGAGGAGGGAAAAAAAAAAGAAAAAAGAAAAAAGAAACTAAGATAACTGCGAACTGAAAGGAAGGGTGGGTGGGCAGGAAGGTGGGAGGGCAGGCCAGTGAGCCTCCTGGCCACTCACCAAGGATCTCTAGGTCTTTGAGGGCGTCCACCCCTGGGGACAGGATGAAGAACATGGGGGTGGCAGGGCTGCTTTCTTCAAATGCTTTAACTAAGTCCAATCTGGTTCTCTCCACATACTTTGCCCCCAATTTTTCCTCCACGAAATTCCTATGAAAAAGAATAATGCAAAAAGAATGGTCAGGGCTTTTGACCTTGAAACGTGGCACACAACTTGGATCAGCTTAAATCACAGGCACAGGAAGGAAAAAACCGTGTTTTTAACATGAGATCTTTTGTTAGAATGACAATATGAATCCAACTAGATTCATGCGGTGGTCTCAGTGAAATCTCTCTCTGCTTTTGAAGTTTTGAAAATCAGAAGTCTCTATTCCATATTGGGGGGCTACGGAGACTCCCCCAAGTACCATCAGCTGCCTGCATGTGGCTCTGTATCCCCCAAATCCCCTACCAGACCCCCCACTACTTATTAACAGTTCATTAGGTTTGCCACAGTGCAATTTTCCAGCCTGCTGGGCTTCTCATGAATATACAAATGCTTTTTGGGGTGTTTCTAACACAGGGAAGCTCAATTAAGCAGGGATTATTTTCCAGCAGCACCAGATTTAGCAGAAAGTAAGTAGTACTAAGCAGAATTAACTTGTAAAGTAGGGTTCGGCAGAGGCGTCTGCAAAAGGAAAATTGGCTGAACTAGACAAAGCAAAGGAAAAAACCTGCGACACGTGAAGAGTATTGAAGAAAGAGGATCACTATAGGGAAGGAGGCTGAGAATTCTTTCATTGGTGAATTCAAATTAGAACACGACTTGTGTGAACTAAGCAGCATATTACCATTTAGAAGCCAAAAGGGCAAAGAAAAAGGACATGCAAACCAAGATGGAGACAGGGCTTTCTGGTCTTAAATGGCATTGGTTGTAAAGTTATGGGGCTAAGAGTGTTTTCATGAAAGGAATTCATTTTTGTGTGACATGCAAAATCTTTGGAGCCAAAATGCTACCCTCTGAATAAAGGCGACGGAAATTACGCTTGGATAATGCATGTTCCTGGCCTCTGAACTCTGCTGACAGCCATCTCTCTTCTTAGAATATTTCCATTGGTTCCTGTTTCCACAGCAGATTTCAGAAATAAGCTTTTCAGAGTCCAGAGTGCTAACCATTACACCCTGAAACACACTTTTGGATTACAGCATAGGGTCTATAGTCAATATTATTGTCATGGTTGTGTGCAGTGCCAGATGGTTCCTAGAGTAATTGGGGGAGCCACTTCACAAATTATATAAACACCTGACCATTGTACTCTGTATACCTGAAATATTTTTTAAAAAAAGAAAGAAGCTTTTCAAGAAGGACGTCCTGAGTATGTCTATAGACTAGCATTCTGTCTCATGTTTAGCAACTTTTAACAACAGTAGTGATTACAGTATCAAAATTTCAGCAGAATTGCTTCTTATCAACATGGACCATAAATGCCTTCACCAGATTCTACCAGTCTTTAAGACTAAGTTTCCTCTAGATTAACCTGCATTTCCTCACCGGAGAGCATATGTTACTCTGTCAGGGCGCATTGCTCTCAAAAGAATCAGCTTCTGAATTAAATTTTTCTTCTTCCATTCTTGTGGTAACTTTCTTTTTCTGGACACTCGGATTCTACCCACTTCCTCCACTGCTTGGCAGAACCTTCGACATCTCGGTCTAAGCCTCGAAATTCATCCATAAGCGCTACTGCCTGTAACACACAGGGGAATAGATAGGAATGGTGTGTATGATAGTTCAGCCTATGAGATAAAGACTTGTGATTGCATCAAATCCTATGTAAACAAGGTGTGCCGGATACTCTTCATTTCTTCTCCAAATTTGCTCTAAACCCTCTTCTGCCCCGCTAAGAGGGTAATCTCTAAGACTTACTTGCACTAAGGTCCCTGGTTCTCTGGCTGGGTGGGGTTTGGCCAACAGGAGGCACTAGCGAGAGATCAGAGGGCCAAGGAAGAGAGAGGCCGGGTATTTCTCCCTACCTGTCTCCCCATTGTGACACAGTGTGCAGTGACTATGTTCCCGCAGAATGCCACAGCTCCCGGAGGCTGTCCCCCCATAACTTCATTTCTCAGTCATTTTAGTAACTGCTCCTTTTCCTCCTTTTTTTCCATCCCCACCCCTGTTTGATTCCCTTATCCTTCTTTCTATACTATGAAAATGATAATCTCCTCTGTAACTTTTTTTTTAAATCACCCCTTTGAATGGGCCATTTGTTTCCTGCTAAGACCCTGACTGATACACAATTGAATTTATAATTCTGAAGTATAATTCTAAATAAATTCCAATTAAAAATTCCATTAAAAAATATAAAAATCTAAACATACTATAAAATAAGGGCTAACATAGTTACTTTAATGCATAGGAATCGTCCCTTCTTAGAAAAAAGAGTCGGGCAAAGCTTAGCATATGATGAGCATCTTTGAGGAATTCCAAAATTTGTATAGCAAGTATGGAAGAATAAGCTCTTTAAAAAAAAGTTCACTTTATTGGAGGTAACATTGGTTAATAACAGTATGTAAGGTTCAGGTGCACATCTATATATTCCATTGTGTGCTCGCCACCCAAAGTCTAATTTCCCTCCATCACCATATATTGGACCCCTTTTACCCTTTTCATTTGGCCCCCACTCTCATTCACCTCCAAAAAGGAGGTAATATCCAAAATAAGCTCTTAATAATAGGATCTTCTGACAGAAATATCAAAGCAGTATTGATAATTGGGGTTGAAGAATACTATCATTATTTCTCTACAGCATTCTGTACTGCTTAAAGATTTTTACAGTGAGAATAAACTACTGTGTTATTGTGTAATTAACAAAAACTACTACGAAAAAGTGAACAAATATTACAAAAAAGAAAACTACATAAAGAAGTTGGATTTAGGTAAATTGAAAAAACATTCATTTATATTCCCTGACTTTGTCAAAGGTCCCAAAGACTACACATATTTATTAACAACTTTTGCCCATAAATAGGTCAAAAGTTCCTTTACTTCCAAATAAGAAATCAATTTAGTTGTACACTTGAAATGAATACACTATTGTATATCAACTGTAATTAAAAAATAAGTTTAAAAAAAAAGAGTAAAATAAATTAGTCGATAAGATTAAGTAAAAAAATATCACATTATATAGCATATTTCTACAACTGAAATGCTGTATATTGCCTGTATTTTTAAAACTACATTCCCACATTTGAGAGAACTGAGATTTTTAAATAAAATTTAGAAATTGAAAGATCATGTTCCTAACATACCTTAATAGCGCTCCATGACTGAGTAGTTAGAAAGTCGACAGGACTCAGGTAAGTGTGTTCAACTGTGAATCGAAGCAGGAAATCCAATTCAACAGGGTCTATCTCTTTCTTTCTCAATAAAATCTTGAGAGTGCACAAAATTGAAAAGGGTCATTTGGTTTATATCAAAAACACGATATAGGAAGCAGTCACCACTTAATAAATATGATTGAATAGGTAGAACCAAGTCTTCTGAAAATGTCTACAGAAATCTATCTGTGCTATAGTTGAAGTAAGGAATATTAGATTATGCCCATGATCTCAAAACCTTGATCAGAAATCTAATAGCAAATAATAGCAAATAATTTAATAGCAAATAATTACAATGTTAACACTTATGCAATTAGCAACTATTCGAAATATGCTTTCATATTTAGTCTACCGATGTTAAATCAAACTTGTCTTAAAATTTACTATACATATTAAGAAAGCCTCAGAAAACGTTGGACTGAATCACTAAACAGAAGATAGAACTAGTATTATAAGTTAGCCGTGGTATATAAATTATACCAAATACACTAGGAGACGTCTGAAAGATTTTTCTTCTATGTGAGAGTATATTGAAAGACTTGAAATTATTGCTTGCTAAACAACACATCATGAATTGAAAAAAAACTAAGACACTCTGATTAGAGAATTGATAAGAAATCCACAGAATATTTGGGGGAGCACAAATGAAATATTCCTAATTTCCGCATAAAACCTATAATGACTTATAAATTAAACTTGTAAAATGCTTGATTTTAAAGCTATTTTTAAATTCTAGATATTTTAAAAATGCATTAGGGGTGACAACATGCATTAAAATATTTTATCAGATAATTAATTTTTCTTAATTCAACTTAATTTATTTCAACAAACAAGAAACTGTCCACATATATATGAAGCTTTTATTTGTGCAGATTGCTAACATTTGAGGTAGATTATAATTTATGGCATCTAAGGGGAAATTTTAAATAAACATGCATGCATATGTGCGCATGTCATGTGTTATCATTCCTGACCATTACGATTCATGAGTAATATATATAAACACAGAAATCACAGCAAAAAAAAAAAAAAAAACCCAAATAATCCCGTTAAAAAATGGGCAGAGAAACTGAATAGACATTTTTCCAAAGAAGATATACAAATGGCCAAAAGATACATAAAAGGTGCTCGACATTACTCATTATCAGGGAAATGCAAATCAAAACCACAATGAGTATCACTTCAGACCTGTTAGTATAGCTATTAGCACCTTTATGTAAACAAAATCTTTTGCAGAAGTCCACATCGAAAAGAGTGAAAGGGTAGTAGGCCTCTCTGAAGGTGGGAGTGTGGAACCTGGAGCTCTTTTTACCCACTCACTGTTTTTTAAAGGGGCTCTGAGAAACTCCTAGAACCACTCAGATCTGGATTCATAATTCTGATGTTGAAGAATCCTCCTAGCAGTACCTGGGAAGGTCTCTGCAGGACCCGAAAGGTGAGAAGATCTCACTGATCTGTTTTTCAGGGTGACAGCTGATGTGATTGCTTACAATGCCTACCCATCCAAACCAATGCACTGTGACTGACTAAAAGGTTGTCATATGCCCAGGTTCCCCTAGAGAAACTCAAACTCTCCTCATGCCACCGAGGGCTTCCAAAAACAGGTGTCTATGCTTCCCTTTGGCAGAAATAAAGTACATAATACACGGAGATGTGTGACTTTGGTTCTGAGGACATTTTCGAGTGACTGGTTTCCTCACCTGAAAAGCCATCTGGGACAGGAAGGTGAGCTTGTCCTTCTCAAACAGCGCCTGGCTGGTGTAGAGGAAGATGGCGTGGGTTATGCTCTCCATCAGGATTGAGAGGCGCCCCTGCATATCCTCCACCTTGTCAGCCTGCTTGATTGCTCTGTGGAACAGCATGTTGAAAGCCTGGGAGAATTTAAAGTGACTGTTAAAGGGTGAAAACTGTCACCTGGATATCTAGCTAGTCCCAGACACACAGGCAACAGTTTAAGGTTTATCTATGGGGAGAGAGAATAGGACAGGATTTTTGTGAGGATGATATGAGCTCTTACAACAGTTCCTGGCACCTAGTAAATGTTCATTAAATGTTTGCTGCCATCACTACTAATATTAACATCATTCCATAAAATCTACCCACATCTCCTTCCTAAGCCGACTGAATCACACCATCCTCTCTGTGCATTTCTCTTGTAACTGTTGAGCATTTAAAAATGTATGTATGTCTCAGCATATGACATGTCTGTTCAAACCTTTCATCTATTTTTTAATTGGGTGGTTTGTCCTATTGTTGAGTTGTACAAGGTCTCTAGATGTTCTGCTATAAATTCTTTGTTAGATATATCTATTGGAAATTACTAGTCTGTGGCTTGCTTTTCATTTTCTTAACAATGTCTTTTGAAGACCACAATTTTTTTAATTTGATAAGTTTCAGGTTTTTCTTTCTAATGTATCTAAGAAATATTTGCTTAACCCAAAGCCCAAAGATTTTCTCCTAGAAATTTTATAGCTTAACCATTCATTTTGAGTGAATTTTGTATGTAGTATGAACATTTGAGGTTCATTTTATTCCGTGTGGATCTTTAGTTGTCCCAGCACCTTTGTTGCAAAAACTATCCTTTCTCTCATTGGATGCTCTTGCATCACTGAAAAATCAGTTAACCGTATACTTGTGGGTCTACTTCTGGAATCCCTGTTCTGTTCCATTGATCTATATATTTTTTGAGGTCAGTTAGGGTCGGTTTATAATAAGTCTTGAAATCATGTACTTTAAAGTCTCCATATTTGTTGGTTTTTTTTTTCAAAATTAGTTATTTTAAATCCTTTGCATTTCTACACAAATTTTAGAATCAGCTTACCATTTCTAAAAAAAAAAAAAAAAAGCTTTTTGGGTTTTGCTTGAGACCGAATTGAATCTGTGCATCAATTTAGAGAGATGAGACATCTGAATAATATTGAATGTTCTCAATCAAAAACACAGTATATCTATTTATTTAGGCCTTCTTCAGTTTTCTTGGCAATATTTTTTTAGTATGTAGATCTTGTATTTGTTTTGTCAGAACTATCCCTAAAAGTTTCATGGCTCTGGAAGCCAATATAAATAGTATTGAGTTATTAATTTTAATTTCCTGTTCCTCATATCTAGAAATATAATGGATTTTCTATATTGTCTTTATATCCTTTAATCTGGCTAAAAACTCACTTCTTAGTCCCAGTATGTTTCTTATAGATTTCTTAAGATTTTCTATATACATGGTCAGGTTATCTGTGAAAAAGAGCTTTTCTTCTTCTTTTTAAAACTGTCTTTTGTTGTATTATTGCACTGACTATAACCTCCAGTGCAGTGATGGATAGAAGTGTTGAGAACAGACATCCTTGTCTTGTCCCTGATCTTAGGGGAAAATATTCAACTTTTCAACACTGAGGATATTAGCTATAGATTTTTGTAGATGCCCTTTTTCACAATGAGAAGTTACTATCTATTTCTGGTTTGCTGAGAGTTTTATTTTTTTTAAATCAGGTTTTGAAATTTGTCAGCTTCTTTGTCTGCATCCATTGAAATGACCGTATTCTTTTTCTCTTCCATTCTATTACTATGAAGAATTACACTGTGATTTTGAGTGCTTAGCCAACTTGCATTCTTGATATAAATTCCACTTGAGCATAATATGCTTTTTATATGTGGCTGGATTCAATTTGCCTTTCTTTCCTTGAGTAGTTGTGAAACAATGTTCATGAGGAGGCTACTCTTAGTTTTCTTGTAAGGCCTGAGTCTAGTTGGGTATTTGGGTAACACTGGGCTGACACTACTGATTTAGTTTTATCATTCTCCTTATACATGGTGGTTGCTCCAAAATCTAACCATCTGCTTCTCTGAATTTTTGCACACGAGTTCCAAATCACTAGAACGTGCTAGTTATTCTTGGCTCTTCTCTTCATTATTTCCCATATCCAGTCCATCTCCAAGAACTGATTATTCTAGTTTCAAATCATATCACAAGTCTATTCATTTCTATCTAAGTCTTTCATCATCATCAGTCATCGACTTAAAACCTTTCCGTGGCTTCTTGTTGCACACAAATTAGAGCCCCACATCCCCAATAGGGCCCTCGGGGCCTCATGTGATCGACCTAGAGCCTCCCACCTGTCTAGACTCCTGTGCCATCTTCTCCCTCACTCAATACAGCCATATAAATTCATCACTACCTGGAATCCCAAACTCTTTCATGGCTCGCATGCCCTTGTTTTCCTCACTTATTTTATAGTGAAATCCTATTTATCCTTCAGGCATCAGCTATAATGCCACTTCTTCTGAGAGGCCTTCCCTGAGCTCTCTGTAAAAGAGCCCCTCCACCCCTATTATTCTCTCTCATTGTACCAATCACTCTTATACATACACTTGCACGCACACACATCCCTACCTATATATCACCACTCACATCGGCTTTTCTCAAAACTGTACACTCAGTGACCAGCACTGCATCTAGCACTACGATTGATCTCAACAACTACTTGTTTACAAATGGACTGACAGAATGAATGACTATCGCCCAAAGGAAGAATGGTGCAAAGTGAAGAGCCTAAGCTTTGGAATCAAACAGTTACAGATTCAAATCCTCACCCTTATAATTATGACATGTAAATTCTTGGGCAATTTATTTAACATCTAAAAATGTTAGTTTTCCTTTTTTAAATAGGGATAAAATAATATACTTTATTGAGATGTTTCGGGCATAAGAATGAACCAAATTATGAAAGTGCCTTGTATGTAACAATGGCTTAATAAATAGTTGTTCTCACACTTTCTCTCTCAATACCAAAGTAAAATAGGAAATCTTTTTTATAAGACACCTTCATTTTCACAGAAAAAGTATAGGAGTCTCAAGGAGAATTCCCTTATATATAATAAACTCCGGAAAGACTCTGTTTAAGAAGAAAAACCAATGTATTATAATGTCACATAGTTAAGCTTTACTGAAAATTATAAATGAAAGAAACAGAAAATGAGGCTGTTTTGGCTTTTTGTTCTGCTAGCCAGATCCTCACAACTTCTTAATGGGTACGTTAATTACTTAAAAATAAATTCTAAACTTCCAGAAACAAGGTTAAATTTTTTCTAAGCCTATTCAGCATTACCTTCAGAGAGAATTGATAGATGGGGTTGATTTTTCTGAGGTCGTTAATAACAAAATAAAGAAGAGATGCTCTCGCTGCCACTGGTCTATAACATTCTCGGGCCTCGTTGATTTTCTTTTCATTTTCTTTAGCTTCAATCACCTATGGTGGGAACAAACAACGTAAGTAATATACTATTTATATTCTCTATATGAATCCAAGTGATGGAAGGAACATATCTGAAATAAGAAATTATTAGTATTAAAATAGATAACATATGGCGTCTATGTGCTTGCGCTGTTCTAAAATTATTAGATTCATAGTTAAAACAATTTAAATGTTATATTTGTTATAAATATTAAAATATTCAAATAATAATAATTAAAATTTTTTTCAATATGCTAAGTTTTCAGTGAGAATGGATAGAACTCTAGCCATTTTATGGCGACAGATTAAGCAAACCTGATTGGTTTTGGCTCTATGGAATTTACTCTGAGTAATGTAACCTTCCTGCCTCCCCTCTCTCTTTCAGGGGTTAATAACCCAGCTATATCACTTCCCAGGGATCGCTCTTAAAAGTCTGCTGGGTCAATTCAATGCCAATAGCTTTATTAGTCAACAAGGTATACAAAAGCAGCCAAGGTCAATAATATATCCACTAGCCACGCTCACTAAAAAGCCTTTATAGGAAGACTCTCATGACTGTCTAATTTTGACTTTGCACTAGATCATCCATATGCTCATATATTTCCATTTAGTTATTTTTATGTATTGGCCTCTGGGTACATTCAGAGATATTAAAAAAACAACAACAACACTATCGACCAACATATTCCTTTTTATTCAAGGCTCAAATATTTATTTCTTTTATCTAGGACTACTTCTGGTCCTATAGCTTTATTTTTCCAACCTTTTTTTTTTTATAGACTTGATTCATCATATTTATGTATAAAAGGAAATAAAGAAAATGTAGAACAGAAAAAGAAGTCCTTATATGGCACTGTATTAAGAAGATAGGAAGAGACATTTTAAGACAATTAGACATTTTAAGACATTTAAGACATTTTAAGACGATTCGAAGTTCATTTGAAAGGTAAGACCTAATTTACTTAATTGCTCTAATCTTTACCATCTCATGAGCCACCTAGAATTCCTTTTCTGTGAAAAGGAGAGAGTCATTTGGGATTCCATTTGCTTGTTTAAATTAAGACCAATGCATTGGATGTGTGTTGACACGGCTTCCACTGGGTAATTAACAGATTACTTAGACATTCCAGAAAACAATAAGGCTTCCTCTCATTTTGAAATAGTGGAATTTTAAGGGTTAATGGCCACCTGTTGAGAGTCCAGAGTGCACACCATGCACAAGGCCTATTGGGACACATGTTGGATGTTCAGCAGGAGATCTACTGAATGAAAAATCTCACTGGCCTTTTAGGAAATGTCATTTTCCCAAGGTGACTAATGCATTTGAGTACAGCAG
Organism: Eonycteris spelaea; assembly: GCA_003508835.1. Classification (NCBI taxonomy): domain Eukaryota; kingdom Metazoa; phylum Chordata; class Mammalia; order Chiroptera; family Pteropodidae; genus Eonycteris; species Eonycteris spelaea. The sequence goes on from PUFA01000195.1 coordinate 2,775,707, forward strand.
GGACCATTCCTTGCTCAGTCTCCCGCCACTGAAGGCCTAAAAAAAAAAGCCTTCCGTTCTCAGTATTTCTCTAAAATGTACAACAGACGAGGAACCCTCCAATGAGACTGGACAGTATCAGTTTGCCAGAGCTGGATGCTAAGCCTTTTTAGAGTTTAGACCAGCAGGTACCGGTTTTCTTCAAACTGGGTTACACGGAAAAAAAAATAATAACTTGACCGAGACTGACCTGAATGGTTGGATCTCTGCTGGAGGAGGAGAAGCACGAGGGTTAGCCATCTCTAACTCCATTCAGAACCTCACGCAGTCCACTTTTTAAGGGCACTTTATCAGACGACTTGAATTCCACACTAAGGCCCTCCTCTTAGACATGACCAAGGTTGACTCTACTTTCGCGCAAGCACGTCGTGGAAACAGAGCAGTGCGGCAAACCCTCCAGGCGCCCCGTGCCTTTTCCTACCTTGTGCTCTATCTCTGCGGCGGTCACCTTCGTCGTCTCCAACCTCTCCACCAGTTGGGTGTCACCCAGGAAGCTCCCCTCTGCCGCAGAAAGGCGCAGGAGCAGGTCGTCCTCCAGATACTTCAGCTCGATCTTGAAGTCATTCTGTTGCTTGGTCAAAACCAACTGACACGCACCAAAAAACAGTTTGAGACACGGTGGTGAAATTCACGTTTTTAAGCAGTTTCCTTCACCATCAATTTTACGGACTCGTATCTAATAACGCACACTTAACATTAAAACTGTATTAATCGCAATTTTAAATAAAAAAAAACAAAAACAACAACAACAACAAAAAAACAAAACAGAAGGCATGTTACAAGCTGGTTCCACTCCATTAAATGTATGGAATATAAACATTTACCACAATCATTTAACATTGTGAACCTATAGGAAGACTATATCCTATAGGAAAAAACTTCTGGGTTTCTGCTTCAAATGTTATGAGTTCGAAGTCATCATTTCCATCCTCACAACAGGAAAAAAACTAGTCCACAACTCTTCTTAGGGCCGTCAGAAAACGGAGGTCACAGGGCAAACTGCCACCCTAAAACTGGAGAGCTGGGTGAATGAAGACAATCGCAGCTTACTGGGAATATTTAAATAGTAATTGGCTGATAGTTGGGGGCAGAGCCTGAGAGTTAAGAACTCCTGGGGACCCAGACTTAGGGAGCCTGCCATGCTTTTGTCGGCTCGTCTTAGGAAACTCACCGGTGCGCACAGTGAAGATCAGAAAAAAAAAAGATCTGTTCCTGCTTTGGGCATGGGAAGGGGAAAACAAGATTTAGAAATATGTCCAGAGGAAAGGAACCATTTAAAATATGTCAAGAGCTTGCTGTTCTCTTAACAAGAGCCTGCATTGAAGAAAAATTACTTTACTAGAACCTTATTTGACCTAGGGGGGAATGATTAGATAACTTGGCCTTCTTCCCTTCTCACATAGGAGAAATAGAAATAAATGAAAACAAACAAACAAGAAAACTGTTCTGAAGGTCGAAGGCCAATGACTAGGCCTACTAGAAAACCCCGAGGTTTGATCATGAGATTGGAGGATGCTCTCCATCCATAATACTTTACCACAACACCAGACTCCAGTATAACAACAGTGCATTACAAGTGAGAGAGCTGCAAGACATGGACTCTATTTAAGAAGGAGCTTCTAGGGAAATACAAAGGCACAGGGAAGACAAAAGCAGGTACATTAGAAGAAACTGAAGACTACGCACCAATGGCTACAGCGAAAATCACACACAGCCTCACACCCAGCTGAACAACCATAAAACATCACACTAAAGCCTTATTTACCTCAGTTCAAATCAGTCAACGTATCATGTCTGGTTTTTGCTAAAAGGGAGAAAACACAGTCTGAAGAGATGAAGCGAACCTCAGAACAAGACTCAGATATGGCACAGATTTTGGAATTATCAGACTGGGAATTAAAAATGACTATGCTTGGTATGCCAAGGGCTCTAATGGGAAAAGTGGGCAACATGTCATAGCACGTGGGCAATGTCAGAAGAGAGATAGAAACTCTAATAAAGAATCAAAAGGAAATGCTGAAATAAAAAATAATAATAAAAGCACTAACGGAAATGAAGAATGCCTTTGATGTGCTCATCAGAAGGCTGGACACAGTCACGGGAAGAAGAACCAGTGAACCTGAAGATATGTCAACAGAAACTTCTCAAACTGAAAAGCAAAGAGAAAAAAGAATGAGAAAAAAAGAGGAAAATAATTTCCAAGAATTGTCGGACAATTAGAAAAAGTATAACATATACATAATGTGAATACCTGAAAGAAAAGAAAGAGAACAAGGAGAAGAAATACTGGAGGTGATAATGGCTAAGAATTTTCCAAAATTAATGACATTCACCAAACAATAGATTCAGGAAGCTTATGGCATACTAAGCAAGATAAATTTTTTTAAAAAGCTACACCCAGGTATATCATATTTAAACTGCAGAAAATCCAAAACAAAGAAAAAAATCTTGAAAGAAGAGGGGGGGGGAAAAACCCCACCTCACCTATGAAGGAAAAAGGATAAAAATTACATGGAACTTCTCTTGAGAGACCATGTAAGCAAGAAAAGAGCAGAGTAAAGTATTTAAAATACTGAAGAAAAAATTACCAACCTAGAATTGCATATCCTGTCAAATTATCCTTAAAACATGAAGGAGAAATACAAACTTTTTCAGAAAAACAAAAACTGCAGATTTTGTCACTAGTAGCCCTGTCTTATGACAAATGTTTAAGGGAAGGAAGAACATAGGTCAGAATCTTGGATCTATAGAAGGAGGAAGGAAGGAAGGAAGGAGGAAGGAAGGAAGGAAGGAAGGAAGGAAGGAAGGAAGGAAGGAAGGAAGGAAGGAAGGGGAGAAAGGTATATATGAAGGTAAAATATTTTCTTTCTTACTCTTAATTGAGATAACTGTACTACTGAAAAAATAATCAAGGCAACAATATATTCAGTGATGATAACTTATGAATAAGTGAATGACAATGTTATAAGGGATGAGAGGGAGCAAATGAGAATTCTGTGTTAAAAGGTACCTGAACTACCCATGAGGCGGTATAGTGTTCCTTAAAAGTGGACTTAGATTAGTCGTAAATGCATACAACAAATGTTACTAAAACGACTAAAATCTTTTTAAAAGTATAATTTATATGCTAAGAGAGGAGGAGTACTGGAATCACATAAAATGCTCAATTAAAATCAGAGCAGACAGAAAGGAAAAGCCAAAAAAAAAAAAAAAAAAGAGTGAAGAGGGAACAGTGCAGTAAATAAAAGACAATGATAAATATGATAGTAATTCAACTATATCAATAATCTCTTTAAATATGGATTGTCTAAATATATCAATTAAATAACAGGAATTGACATGGTGGATAAAAAAAACAAGACCCAACTATTTGTTGTCTATGAAAAATTCACTTTAAAGATACAGACAGATTAAAGGTAGAGAGATGGAGAAAGATATACCATGCTAACACCATAAAAAGAAAGCTATATTAATTTCAAACAAGTAGACATCAGTACAAGGAAAATTATCAGGAGCTACATAATGATAAAGGGGTCATTCTCCTGTTTTGAACAGGAGACCCTAACCTTCTTTATCAGGCGTATGCCTGAGTTGTTTAACTATTCATATAGATCCTCATTTTTCTCATTAAAGCGCAGTATCTTGGAGGGCAGGAACCCTATCTTACACTCGTATGTCTGGCACTATAATGTGTGAAAAGCAGGCACCGAGTAAGTGTTGGTGGCTGATTTCATATTTTTTACCTTAAGTTTCTCCAAATCTGGCCTTTCCACACTGACCACCTCTGCCAGCAGCTGGGATTCTAGACCATCTTCTGTGACCGAGAAATTGAGGAGGGTTGTCTGAGCTTGCAATTCTGGCTTATAGTGAGGATTTGCCAGTTTCGTGTGAAGGATAAGACGAAAGTTCTTGTTAAATTCACATTCCTTATCTCCAATCTTGATATACCTGAAGGGGACATAACACAGACATTCAGGAGCTTCCCTTGATCCATAACTAATATTCAGGTGTCTTCCATTTCTGTAGTCTGATAATGTATCTAGGCCGTCACACTGGGTGCCTGACGACTTTTCTGCTATTCTCATTTTCCTTAAAGCACAGGAAGAACAGGGATTATCCACTAAATGTCTGCATGATTAAGTTTCTCATATGTAAAATGGTGGTAATAATAGTACTTATCTCCCAGTGTTGCTATAACAATTAAATACAATAAGTCATATAAAGTACCTTCTACCTTACTTTCTGTGATCAATTTTACATTAAACACTGTTATTTTTTAAAGGCTGAAATTCGTATATATGTGTTTACATATATGCGTGTACAGGTGTTTAAAATGTATATCTATATTACATATGCAGACATACTTAAAATGACTTTCCGGCATTTTTGGCAGGGGTTCAAAAGCGAAGTTTAAGGAGCCTCCCGTGTGGAATGTGTGGATCATGTACCTCCTCGCTCCGGCTCGCACAGGGGCGGCTCTCAGCAACGGTGCTTCTATCTGGTATCCCTGTTCCCCTGGCCCTGGGGACCAGGAGTGGGCACGGGCACTTCATCCAAGCTGTTCCAACCAGAGGCCACTACTCGGGATTTGGGATGGCGGCACAGGGAAGGGAGAGTTGGAACTGAGACCTAAAGCTTGTGTTGAAGTCACTCTGCCCTCCCGGTGAACCGATCGGCAGAGAAGGACATTCCTGGTTTCCCAAGGGAGAATAATGAAACCAGTATTCAGACAGGTAAGTAACGCAACGGGGGCATGTTCTGCATGACAGACTTCCAGGTCCTGTCTTCCCTGAAGCCTGGCTGCATTTTCACCTCCATTGCCATGACACCCTACAGCTCTGGAACACAGTCTCGGGTGTTGCTTAAACTGGACCGAGGGGGTTGCTGTAATCGCAAGCAAAGCTCTGAGGAGAGGGCCTGGGTTTTTCTTTCTCAGTTGCTGGAGGCTCTGATGTCCCCCGGATTCTGGATGGCCCCTGGCAATGGAAGTACTGACAGGAGATCCCAGCACAGGAGGAGGGCGAGGCTGAGGCAGGTGTTCCCGGCCCCAGCACTGTGGTGTGGGGGATTGTGTCCTGCTGTTGGCCGGGAGCCTGCTACGAGGATCTAGCAAAGGGGAGTTTTTAAGAAGCCACAAATATCGGCACTGCGTAAACTCTTGTCAAAATGGCCTGAGTTTGCAGGGGTGAAAATTCATAGAAGCAGCAAGGGGGTGGGGGTTGAAGCAAGGAGTGTCTCCTCAGTCTATTTTATCTTAAACACTCACAAAAAGTCTGGATTCCTCCCTATGAGCGTATAAAGTATTTTAATAACAGAGGTACCATCATATGATAAAATGTATCCAGAGTCCTTATTATTTTTAATTTAAATATTTTATATAACTATTAGAAAAAATATTTACTAGTTATTTCACTGACTTACAGGTGAGATGTTATTTCATTAAGTTTACGAATTTTGGAAAATTGGATAGATTCAAAAGAAAGACATTGTATAATAAGTCCGGCATTCAGGCAATGTTCCTTTTTACTAAATGTCACAATATTTGCAACAATTTTTTTTTAACTTGAGGAGAGATACCCAGAATACCATAATGTGGCAAAATTTTCAGCTGCTATCGGTAGATGCTTTATAATAATTTCGTCCTGCCCTGAGATTAAATCTCTGTGTCATATGACGAGGAAAGGGTATCTAATCTACTGGCCACTCTATTTGACTGAATAAATTTTTATTTTATTTTTTTATTATTTTTATTACTATTTATGCCTACAGCACCTTGTCTTCCTAGGTGGTCTCCCATCCAAGTACTAACCAGGCCCGACACTACTTAGCTTCTGAGATCAGACATCGGGCTTATTCAGGGTGGCAAGGCCATAGACCATAGACTGTGGCTCCAGTGGGGCATGAACCTAGGACCTTCTGCATGTAAAGCAGACATGCTAACCTCTGCACTATGGAACCATGTCCTAAATATATTTTTATAAAACGATGTGTTATATTCTATAAATATTGTTTAAAAATCATTATTTTCTTAAATCACTAAATCAAATCACTCACTCGTTACAGCTTTAATCATTATAGCTAAGAATCTCTAAAGATTGATCAAATTCATGACCTACTGTCTTCACTCAACTCTCAAATTTTTTCCTATTGCAATGATCTTATATTTGTAACAAAAGCTTTCACAAGCTTGCAAAAGATTTGCCAAACAAGCTACTGTGGGAGATACTCTTTACTAAATTAAATGGTGAATTCATTCATGTTATCTAATTTTGGTTTGTGTTTAACCTTGTCAGGATCCCCTGTTTAATTTTTTCTCTAGAAAGAAAAAAGAGTAATTCAGGTAGTAACCCTCTTCTAAGCCAGTATATATCTGTATTGATACATACTTCCCTTAAAAAAAATGAGTATTCAATCACTGTTAAAGAGAAATACTGGGAATATCCAGAGATGAATGAACCACAGGCCAATTGTTGTAAATCAATCAGGCAGTGGCTGCTCGTGAATCTGGTGAGTACAGTGGCTCTGAGCTCTTGTTTTATAGGTCATGGACCTGACACTATCTGTTCCATATTTGTACATATTTTCCAGTTGATACCATGTTCATTAAACAATCATGTATCTTATTGATAATTGCTTCAGTTATTTGTTTCTATCATGAAACATGTTGCAAACCAACATTTGTTCACTCGATGAGCACTTACCTACACTGTACCAGGCTGTCAGAGAGTCTGCCAGGCCCTGGGAATAGAACTGTTACCAAGAAAAGCATAGTCTCTGCTATCACAAACATTATTAGTCTCTCATAATAGGCATTATGGGTATAAAATTTTGTGTACTGATTCATTCATTCTTTGTTCAGTCAATAAATATATATTAAATGCCTACATGTGACAACATATAAAAAGTCTGCCCAATTAAAAGCAAAAAAACCTGAATAGACATTTCTCCAAAGAACATACACAAATGGCTCATAAGCACCTGAAAAGATGCTCAACATAATTAGTCACCAACAAAATGCGAATCAAAGCCACAGTGAGGTGCTACTTCATAACTACTAGATGGCTATAATAATAATAATAATAATAATAATATAATAATAATAATAATGATAATCCCCATAGACAATAACAAGTGTTGACAAAGAGGGAATGAAATTAGAAATCTCATATACTGCTGATGGGAATATAAAATGGTGCAATCACTTTGGAAAACAGTTTGGCAGTTTTTCACAATCTTAAATATAGAATTATCATTTAACCCAGCAATTTTACTTTAGGTACATAACCAAAAGAATGGAAAACATATGTCCACATTGAATTTGTACATGAATGTTCATAGCAGTATTCAGAATACCTAAAAGGTAGAAACCACCCAAATGTCTGTAAACGCATGAATGGATAAACAAACTGTGGTATATCCAAACGATGGAATAGTATTCAGCCATAAAAAGAAAGTATTTACACCTCCAACAACATGGATGAACCTTGAAAACTTGCCAAGTGAAAGAAGCCAATCACAGAAGACCAGATATTGTACAATTCTATTCACAGGAAATGTTCAGAATAGGCAAATTGATAGAGACAGAAAGTAGATTAGTGCTTGCTTAGAAGTTTCAATTCTAAAATTGACTGTGGTAATGGCTGCCCAATGCTGTGAATATACTAAAAACCACTGTCACTTTAAATGTTTAAATTGTATGTATGTGAAAAATAAGAGGTTTATCAGGTCAATCAATAACATTTGGGCTACTATTAATCTGTAAGGTAATTAACCATGCTAACTGTAGTTTCTCAGAGGTTCATGCCTGACCTTTGAGCATAATGAGGTATTTTACAGGATGGTCTTATTTGACAAGAACACATTTCTTAGGTAAGCCTCTTCTTTTTGACTGAAGACATATTCAATCATATCTACATTGAGAGGATCATCAAAATTTCTCCCATTACTTAAGTTTCTCTTTCCAGTCATTTCCAAAATTGATCTCACAAGTAAGCCTTGAGAAAATCTTCCTTTGCTAGCATTATACATACTGTTGGCCTAGATGTCAAGATTTGCATGATTGGTTTTAAGGGAAGATTTCAAGAGTGAAGGTTTCATGTAATTACTACCTGGGGCTCTCACATATAAGAGATACTAAAGTTTATACTCATTTACATCTCCACAATAATAAAACTCATATTCTAAATCAACGTCTGTGTATATCTTGTGATTTTCTGATTACTGCCATCTGAGTTTGAATTCAATCCTCGCTTAGCAGTGTCTCAGAGAAATGCCAGGTCTGTTCACAACCTTTTGTCACTTCAGATTGAATTTTCCTTCATCTGCCCATGAATTTTCACTGGGTTTGAGTTCATACTTCATAAACTTCCTCTTTTAACCACTAACCTATATGCCAGGTAAAAAGAGAATTTAAACATTTTTACACTTCAAAATTTAAATTTAAGTGAAGAACACTGACTAAGTCAAGTCTAAATTTTCATTACTGTTGTCTACTGGGACAGCTCATTGTGGCAGTATTAGGAACTGTAGTAAGTCAGACTAATTTTGAGGTTTGTGTGCAGGGTGTGTGTGTGCACGCCAATCAAAACAAGCCCCTAGCAAGGTGATTAACATTTTTGAAAGGTACAGGTGTTCAGGCCTTGGGGAAAAATCCTTCCTGAGCAGGAGTTGGAGAACTGTTTCTGTAAAGAGCCAGATAATATTTTAGGCTTTGCAGGCCACATACATCTCTGCCATATAGTCCTGTTACTGACAATCCTTTAAAACCACTTGCAGCTCTTCGTAAGTTATATAAATGTCAAATCACTATGTTGTAGACCTGAAACTAATACAATAATATATGTGGTTGTAACCAAAAAAAAAAAAGATAAAAATAATAAAAAACATTCTTAGCTCACAGGCCTTACCAAGACAGGCTGTTCATGGAGAAACTCTCTGGAGGATCATACCAGTTAGAGTAAGCTCCCCTCAGAGTGAGCAGCAAATCCCACCTGATCACCCAGTAACACCAAGCAGCAATTTCTCCAATCAGCCCTACACACTAATGTGCTTCCTCCCCCTATGCTTTCAAGGAAAGAAGCATGAGCTGGCCAATGTGGATCATGAGGGTCTGACGATTTTGCTTCTGGGCACAGGTGACAAAAGCTTTTAATTGGTTAAACATGTATTTAACCAAATATCTCAGTTAAAGCGATGCTCTATAAGAAGACTCAGAGGAGACTCTGTGGCTCTAAATCCCTCTTACACATCTACATGTACCCTGAAGCATTCATAGCCTGAGAACTTGAAATCTATCTGTTTGAGGGACAGGTCTGATTTTCTCTGTGATGAGACAGTAATTGAGGGTGGGGATGGGGGACTCCGCTATGCTGATAGAAAGAGAAGGATGTCTGCCTATAAAATTGGTTTTATATTTTGCTCTGAAACATTATTTTATAGGCTTAGATTTCCCAGGGATAGTAAATTATCCTCAATTGGGGTGTTTATGATCTATGAAAGGCAAAAACTATATAATGACTCAGTGGGTTTTATCATTGCTGCTAGGTTAATTTTTGGTTAATCTCTTATCTGGGAAAATTAAACGGACGGCTAATGCTCTCTCATGATTTGAGGGATCCAAAAAACAATGGCGGTAACTGCAGGGGTGGGAAAAGCAAACCACCATGTTGTTGTTTCTGTGCAAGACACAAATCCAGAGGTCATGACTTCTAGACCACAGAAGGCAGCTGCGCTCTTGAACTTAAACTCCAATGAGAAGCAACAGCAGGTGTAAAAAGAACAACATAAAATTTGGAAGTGTGACTACGTTCTTAAAACAGTAGTTCTTAACCTATTTTCCAGCTCCATGCTCCTGAGAACAGGACACTGGCCCTTGACACTGCAGCACCGTAAAAATCGAAGGGGGCAGGAATGTCTGGACCTTGCGTGGAGTACCTCCCAGAGGGTTTATACCTCCCCTCAAGGCAAAGAGCTCCTGCTGCTCCATTTCTCATGGCCCTCAGAATGGATGGTTTGGAGGCAAAACACTAATTATAAGAGCTCCAAATTGAAATTTTGTTTTCCCTCAGTACAAACACCATGGTTTCATTGGGTAGGACGTAGGGTGGGTCAAAAATATTCTGCTTTGCCTAGTGGAGTTATAATTTTAAAGCAAGAGCCCCTAGAGATCATTCAGCTGATCCCTTTTTATGGACCCAAAGATTTTATGACTTGTCCAAGGTCACATAGCTTAGTGGCAGAGCACGGACTAGAACCTGGGTCTCTGGGCTCCTCGTATAAAGCTCACTTCACTGCATCGGATTGAAGGGTAACGTGCTCTGTCTGACAGTGACAGTTTGCAACCCCGACCTCTGTCAGCCTGTCTGACCTCTGATCACAAGAGGGTAGAGAGAATATGGCCGACTCAGTAATAATCTATGGCCATTAGAGAAAAAAAATATAAAGACACAGCTCAAAGAAAAAGCCCTGCTGATCTTTGGTTGGGAATTCTGTCCTAGTTTATGAAGAAGAGCAGTGATTATCAAGGTGCCCAGCCCTAACTCAAGAGCTATAATTTTTGGTAGATACTTTCATAAAATGAATTATTGAATTTTTTCACAAATTTAAAATAAATCACTTAATTTACATAACAATTTTTAAAATTCCTGGCTTTCAGGAAAAGAAAGTATATTTTAAGTGTGCCAAAATCCCTACTACTTAGCAGAATGGAGTGTTGTATAATAAAGACAATCATGTACAGATTAATTGTAAATTCAGTTTTCCACATGCCAGGTTTGCATAAAAATCAGGTACACTGGGAATTTCAAAGCTTATTCAAAAATCTAGTCAAAAGTTGTCCTGGGATGAAAATATTCCTAATTTCTTCAAGTCATGGAAGATTATTATTGCTGAAGAGAATTGCTATGCAAATTTTACAATGAAAACACCTGAAAATGATTTCTTGGCTAATGATCGCAGCATTTCTGTGACAGACATAGGGAAACAATTTTCAAATTTACCTGAAAGCTGGAACCTCTGTGATTTGAGAGAGGCAGTTTTGTCTCAGAATAACCAAGATGATTATTTGAAGTTGAGATTATCATCTGGACGTCTTATTTCTAAGGTCCATGTCTGGAAACTAAAAAAGTATCTTTCACTTTTGTTGGAATTGTTCTTAAGAGTTAGTGTCGCTACTGTTGAAAATGTCATGCCTTGGATCATAAAAACCTAAACTTCTCTAGTGATCAGATATTCAGAGTACCCGAACAAACACCATCATTTTTGATTGCCATCTACAACCAAACTTGGAAAAACAGCATCTTCAATTTAGAATAAAAACTTGCCTCTGTGCTCCTGTGGCAGATCAAAGTTTTGTTTTGTTTTTGTTTTTACTAGGAATAACTGCAGTAGGACTCTGCTGTTAGAAAGATTTGCAAAACATTCTCACAATGCTGTTTGGAAAGAAATTTCCTAAGATACTGTTTTATTATATTGAAGGTTCTCACCCTAAGATGGACAATCCAGATAGTTAACAGGTTCTCCAAATATGAGGAATTCCATTCTCCAGGTCTCATCAGGGCCATTTTGTCAGGGAAAAGAGACAGCAGGTGGGTTTGGAGATAAATAGAGTCCATTAGTTGGGAGGGGGAGGAGGGGAAACCTCAGGAGAAGGGGGGGGGAACCACTTTTCTGTGGACACCTAAAAGCCTTACTGCATGTCCTGCTGTTTAAAATGAAAAGCTTCTAGATTAGATTTGTGAGCCCTAACCTGGCTGAGAGCGCAGCCGAAAGAATCTGTGCAGCGCTCGGCAGAGGGGAGGCGTTACCTAGCAACCTGGGCGGAAGGGCTGCGTGAGTTGGTCCAAGCCAGTTCCTCAAGAAAGGTTTTGGCTGAAGCTGCGCTGTGGCAAGATTTTCAAGGGAAGAAAGGAAAGAAATGAGTTAATTAATTGTCGTGCTGCTTCCTACAATTACTATAACCAAAGCGTCCTTCCGAGATAAAAGCAAACTTCCGTTAGAATTTTAAAAAAAAAAAAGATTCATGTTGCGAGAGTCCAGGTACAGCTGATCAGAAAGGAAGTGACAAAAGAAAATCATTGCAGATTATTTCCCTTTTCAGATAGAGCAATAACATATATATGTATATATATAAAACATATATCACATATATTTCAATACTTCTATATTTAAATATTATAATGTACCCTGAAAATAAAAAGAAATTCGGGTTCTATTTATAGTTGTTTATATTTGTTTGCCTTAAAAAAATTTTAAGAAAATTGATTTTTTGAAAAAAAAAATCTAACCAGTCTTACTTAATCTGTGGCCTGTTTGGTATTTACTTGCAGACAATACGAGCAAGATGACTGTGAGTGTCTGCAAGCAGTAGCTGTGGACCCTGAATATTATCCTTTAAAAAAAAATCTTGATTGAATTTGGGAACGGAAGATTGTTGGAGGTCTTTTCTGCAATTAAATTTTATTTTGAATTTAGAAGCTGGGAGAGACTAGAATGCTGAATTCTATTACATGAGGGAATTAATTAACTTACAAATAAAAATATTCTTACCCACAAGGACATAATGAGAGAACTATGTAACGCCAGAGATTGCCTAAAAATCATAAGCTTCCAGCTCAAGAGAGCCCGTTCTACTGCAGTGTAGGAGTTTCTATCTTAAATCCCATCCAAGACCTCATTCAAAATAGATCTATAATCAACTATAATACAATCGTATGGGATCAACACCAAGAGCAGCAACACGGTCATACTTAAGCTGGAAACTTGGTAAGATAAGTCCTCTTATTAATTTCAGCACAACTTTTAGGAAATGCAGTCATTATAAAATAAATATCTGTAAAATACTGTCTCCCTTTCATTTTATTATTTCTATAAAATAGAAATTTATGTCACGTCACTAATATTTCTTAGTTTTAAGTTTCTTCCTAGGGAACGCTACTTGAAAACTATTAGTAAAAATAATTCTCTGAAAACACATGTAGAAAAAAGTATAAAATGTCTTTAAAAATATTTATATGCTAAGAAACACACATGATTTACCATTCAAAATCCATCTTGTAATAAGGTTACTCCAGCTAAAATGAAAGTAAAAAGCTACTTCGATAATGTTTGAGGGGATTTGAAAGACTAAAGAGATATAATTTTATGAAGATGCTTCACAGATCAGCAACTCCTCTAATATGTAAGCCTGTAAATTTGCTCTGGAAAAAATACATGTTAATAAATCTTCCCAGATATGTTTTCTGTCGATTGATACCATAAGATATATTTTACTTAAAATTAGGATTGTCTGGAGTTTGGTGGATTTAATTATTTGTAATTACCCAGCTGTTGTCAGCCTGTGGCCATTTTATGACAGTAGCATCTACTATGTGGGTCAGGTTCAACTGTATATCTTCTCAAACACAGATTTAATGTGCTATTGACGAAACCATTACTAGAACCAAATTAAAGTCTGGGCTGATGTATTGGTCCACAGGGAGCTGTCAGACATGAAAGGAGTAATTAGTATTCATTACTTCATACTCCACAACATTCCAATTATTAATGAACTTCAACTTTTGGACTATGCTGTATCTATCACAAGCATCTTCTCAGATATTTATTAGGAAGAATAAACTAATATTAGTTTTTAAAAAGGTTCCCCCAAACAGAAGTAACATAAACAAAAACACTACTAACAGCTAGAAACTTTCTGAGGAATGCAACTTTGTCTCAGGAGTATGAAAATGTTATCCCACCTTCATTTGAAGAACATGATACAGTAAAGACATTCTGGGTGAATGTGTCAACTTTGCAATCCCTGTGGGTTGTTTCCAACCTCCCTCTTTTTCTTGTTTTCAATGCTATTTTGTCTTTACAATACAAAGAGAAACACTTGTAATCCCACATGTAATCATATAAAGATAGAAATGTAAAGATAGAAGGGGCTAGAAAAAAAATCAAGTAAAATGTTCATTGCTGGAGATCAGAACAGAAAGATCTGTTAGAAAATTTACAAACATGTAGATTAGTTTAAAATGTGATTGAGGTAAAGTCAAATTTTTCTGTTCCTGTTTTAACATTGCAAAGAGGTATCTATATTATTAAAGTTTATCAACATTTTCTTCTCCTTTGTTTTCTCCCAGTTTTTATTTGTTGCATTAAAAGAAAAATAATTCCTATTTCTACCAATCTATTTTTATTTTTCCATATCCCCAGCTAGTGTGCATATGTGTCAATATAAAATTTCTCTCTTTTTAAAAGAGTTAGTTACATGAAGGAATACGAAAGCATTTGTTTTGTTTAAACATACTTATTGTCTGTGAAAAGAACGCAATTTCTAAAATATCAACCTTATTCCAAAATACTTTTAAAGCTTTTATAAACAACACTAATCTCAAAATTTTGAGTGTTCTCAAATTTTTTTTCATTAAAAAAATAGGTGAGAAAAAATAGGAGGCAGGAATATTTCCTCCTAGGAAGAGGTGGCTAATGATATTAAATAAGAAATTTTCCATATTAAAAAAATAAACAAACAAACAAAACAGCGGAAGAGTGAAAGTTCCTAACTTAGTTCTCTGAAAGACTCCACAACTTTTGCACGCTACAGGTAAGCATGTAAAATTGTATAAACATTTTGGAGAACAATTTGGCATTATTTTAAAAAGTTAATTGTGCACATACCCTACACCCTAACTCTTCTACTCCAGGACATAAGCTCTGAAGAACCTCTTGATGTGTATATACACGTGTAGATGTATATGTAAATAATCAGTACATTAATGTTCATAGCAATGAGGTGTATAATATACAGCGAAAAAATCTGAAAATAAACTAAATTTATTCCATAAGAACATTAAATAAATTGAGGAACAGCCACACATTGTATAGTAGAGTGATGAAAATGAAAGAATAAGAGCTAAAAGCAATATAGTAAGTTTTAGAACATAATATTGACTAAAAAAAAAATTCCAGTCCCTTTAAATTATATTCACTATGAAGACATTTTTATAAAACCCCAAATCAAACAAAAATAAGCAATATATCGTTTTGAAAAAGCATGATAAAACTTTTAAATAAAGCAATGAAGTGATAACAACATTTAGAATACTGACTACTTTTGGGAGAGGAGGCAGAATGGGAAAGGAGAGGACCACAGGTGTGGCTTAAGGAATACTGGGAACCTTTCGGTTCATAATTTGAATGATAGGTACATGTCTAATTTATTATTATGCTTCATAACTTTTATGCATTATATATTTTATATATATCAATGTTAAATAATATTTTTTTTAAAAAACAAAAACCCCTCTGAGGAGGCAACCTGAAACATCAAAAGATGTGACTGAGTCCCTCCCTCCTCACTCCTCCTTTTTGCTACTCTGCTTCTCGGCTCCATTCAAGTTTGCTCACACGTCCCATGTCCAAAAGACTACGTCTTACTTCAGGAGCTCTAGCTGAGTCAGCATCACATTCATGCTCCTAATCGCCACATACTGTACCCATCCCTGGGTTAAGATTCAAGGGAAATAATATATATTAGATAGCTATATGTGCTAGGCGCTATGAGTTTGTTTTCCTCACCAGATAGGAAATCATAAACACGAAAAAAAACAGTCTAAACAGATTAACCCACATCATCAACTACAGGGGTAGGCCAAGGTGAACCAAGCTTCATCTCACTACTATGACTCCTCCACTGCTAGGCTCTAAGATACCTGAGTGCATAAGCCCCACATCAGTCTTAAAGTCTCGCTTGAAAATGCACGTGCAGCTTGTTCAAGACAGGGGTTTCAGCATTGCTTTTACTTTCCCTTCCATCCTATGAAAATGATGGAAATGTACATGTTCAAAGAAAGAATGAATTCAAAATCATGTTGGAAAACTAGAGAGAGTACAATGAATGAAGTGAAAAAACTGAGGAATTAAAAAAGGGATGTGAAACCTGATAAAAAAAAATAGTGGAAGTTAACAATAGACAATTCATGGAAAGTGAATAAACATATCCTCATTAACAATCAATGAAAGATACAGCAGCAGTGAGATAAGGGTTCTATTATTTGATGTTTCTATTGGCTCTTGCTGATGGTGCCTTGTTTCCTTGTGTGTTCTGTGATTTTTGCCTGTGAGCTCATGTATGTTGGAAGTATATCTTTCACAACCCTCTAATGTCTGGATTTATGTACATTATTCCAGACAGGATTTTTGTTTGCTTCTGCAAAATTCACTGGAGTATGACCTACCTAAGGAGACTTTAAATTAAGGTATTGGTTTGAGGTATTTTGGGGCATACAAGTAGTAAAATATTGTCTTGAACATTCCTAAGAAGGATGGTTTCTGGTTAGGAATTCTCAGGGAATATTTTTTTCACCTCTTCCAAGTGAGAAGGGAGAGAAAAGAAAATTTTCTTATTCAGTGCTGTTATTTAATTTTAACAAATTTTTCCCTTAAACAAAGGTGTTTACCTTTGAAAGTCTAGCATTATACAGGGTTCTCTTAGGAGACTTTCACTGAACAGGCCCAAACTTGGTCCAGGCTTTAGCAGGTACCTTTAGGAAGAGACCCAGCTTTGTTGTTCCTTGTCTCTCTGATTCCTTTTTTTTTTTTTTGACTCTTACTTTTTAATTGCGCTTTTGTTATTGTTGTTGTTAACCAAGTGACAAAAGGAATATTTTAACTAATTTATTTAGTTGTTTTTCAGTATTCACATATCTCATCTACCACAGGGCCAGAAATAAGTCTCTCTTTTTTTAATTTAGGTTAACCATCTTTCTAAAGGCATATAGTATATGACCTTATCTATAGAAAACTTGTAATCTATAGGAAAAGGCCAACCTACGGTCATCTGTGGGTGACCAGGAACATCTGCGTCCTGGGCCCAGATAATCTCTCCATTCTCATTTCTCCCAGTCCACTCATCTCTCCACTCTCCTCTTCGCCTCCCCAACTCATGACTCTTCACTGATTTGGATCCTATTTGCAGTTCCCCAAAGCTGTTGGGCTGTTCCATGTGTTTTGCTGTTTGGTACTAGTTCTTTCATTCCAGGATTCTCTCCCATTTGTCTGACAAATGTCTACCCATCTTTCAAGACTCATATTAAATATCGATGTAATCAAATGTAATTTTTTTTTCTATCAAGCCCTTCCAAGTCTCCGCTACGAGAGTGACGACGCCCTGCCCTACATACTTCCATCCTCTCAGCAATGGCACTGTACTCCTTTTATTGTTTACAGGTCTGTCTTTACCCTAGGGAAACATAGCTTCTTTAAAGACAGGGTCTATACCGAATCATGCTTTGAATCTGAGCCCCTAGTACAGTGCCTGGCATATAGCAGTCCTTGGAGAAGGTTTATTCAGTGGCTGATAGAATACATAAGAACTCCATTGGCACTCAGATTCTCTGGGTAAAGATACTCTAAAAACGTCTGTATGGGAAAGTGAAGTGGGCAAAACTAGAGATACAGATCTGAAATTTACCTTCATACAGGTGGTTGTTCTAACACATAAGAGTTTAGGTGCTAGAATTGTTGATGTAGTCACTGAATAAAATAAACTGCATTTGTTATAGTCTTACATATCATTTTAAATTCTCTTGACCTTTTAAAATGCTGGAACAATATGATCAGCTCTAAAGTGTACATATTCAGTAAATATTATTAACTTGGAATCAATTGTTCTGGCCTGATAGTTTGAGATAAAGACTTGATGCTCTATGTAAAATAATTTGCTTCTAAAATAAATAAAAGGTTTCTTGGATTCTCATTGATATTTAACTATATCCAAACAGGAAAAATCATGACCGAAGTTTATCAGTCTTTGAAATTTCAAATTATCCAAAAATAAATATATATTACATTTTATATATATATACATATATTATATGTATATATATATATATAGAGAGAGAGAGAGAGAGAGAGAGAGTCACCAAATTTCTTACACATAAATTGTGTTATTGAAAGTCCAAGTTAAAGCTGGAGAATATGTATTTCACTGACAAAAAATTATAGGACTTGATAATAGAGTCAGAACATTAATAGCAAGGATTTCACTGTACTGACATTCAAGATTTTACACTATATTTTTAACACATCAGGCACAGCTACAATTATATTTATGTTAAAGTTGTAGTTTGTCAAGTGGCTTATTAGATTGTTCTAAATGCATGTCTGGGTGAATTTTGGTTTATTAAACAATTATAAGTTGCCGGACACTGTAAATGGATTTACTTGGCAAGTTGTATAACACACAGTATACTCATCAGTTAGTGACTATTTAAAAAACAGAAGTTGGTCACCCTGAAGTAGGCTTATTTCCACTTAAAATTGACAGGAAATCTAGGGATGGAAAAAGAGACAGATACCTTTGAGGTAGAGAGTGAATGTCGAAGAAGAAGGTTGAGGAAGTTCGGAAATGATACCTCTGCAGAGAAAAACACAACTCTCCTTTTACGAGGAGGAGGTTCAGTGAACTATGTCTAGGGTACGTTGGCTTCCTGAGTGAGGAGGCACAAAGGGCCTTTGGGATGCCACAGTCTCCTCTGAGGCCGTGCAGGCTTGGTTAGAGACATAATTGCTGCCTCAGACCTTTTACACATTTACGATTCCTTGGAAATGGCGTCACTGCCCCCGGAGGACATCGTGGAGAGCGGAGGTGTCACTGGGGGATGGCAGCCATTTAGAAGGTCACACAGAGCTCAAACGGTATTCTCACTCGTTAATGTGGGGGCGACTGGAGGGGTCCACTAATGAACTCTCCTTTTTTGAAAGGTTATATTTTAAGTTTATTGGGCACAAACAGAACGAACACAGTGAACCCATAATTTTGTGGATGTTATTACTTGCAGTGAGGCCAAGTTAAAAAAAAAAAACAGTGAGTGAATTTAAAATTATTTTAAAGAAAAATATTAAGTAAATAAAGATACAAGTGATATGTAGTTCAGGCAAACATACATACTAAAGGTGTTTTGCAAAATACTTAAGTGAGAGAAACACTCGTATAAGCTAATAAAGGAGCAACTAACCTCAGATGTGCGAGAATGCATTTTTTCGATCAGTAATTGCATAACATGAATCTAAATCCACCAAACAAATACTCTGAAAGCCTGGATTATGTTGAAGAATCGTTGGTCTTGGAATGTAGGTTGCATGGAACGGAAATTCAGAAATAACACCAAAAAGACTCTAATAGATTGCACCTGACTATGACGTTAAGAAACAGAAGCTGACGACTGAACTCATTTGGAGCACAAAATACGTGTTAAAAATTCATTATACTTACTTTCCCTTTTTAATCGTGTTTCTGCCCAGCAGAGGATCAAGGACTGGATTTATTGTTTCCTCAACGTTTTCGATTAAGATGACATCTCCAAAGGCCAAAGCAGTTTCAACCACGTTCAGAAACCTTAACGTTCAGTCAGAATGGAGACAACAAAATGCAAATGAGCACAGGGAAACTGTTCACATTTACTTGTATTAAATTATATTTAGTTACATGTAGACATTTTAAATGGGACGAGCTGACTTAGAGAAAACTATTTTATAAAATAGTATTCTTCCTTAATGAGGTTGCATAAAAATTAAAGATGAGATTTTGAGATAATCTTTAGTTACATTTTCCAAGTGAAATTTGGCAGTTTGAACTAATAAGCCCACATGTAAATTAGTTGCTTTTGAGAATAATCATGGCTGAAATATATATAATTCCAAACATCATAAATTAAAATTCATTCAATAGGTCCTTTTTAATAAAAATTCCAAATTATATTAAATGTCTTGTGGTTTTATTAAACTTTCATGTTTTAAACCTTAGGTTCAGTCATGTAAAGTGGTGAACTATCATTTTATTTCATTCCCACTCTTAAAAAATCTCCTCTTTGAAAAAAACTTTCTTCAAGTATTCAGATAAGAAGTACATTTATCTGCGCAACTGAAGAAATTCCTTATTGCATTTTACATGTGCAAAGATGATGGAAGGGTCAAATGAAATATCAGTAAGTCTAAAATTATTTATTTAACATTAACCGAATACCAGCTACGTGTAAGACAGCTTTCTATAAACATCATTAAGCCTACAGGTGCAGTTGATGATGCCTATGTTACCATATGCCAAATGCTCTAAAGGAGGATTATAATACATTACATTTCCATTCTTGGCCTTAGGAAATTGACATATTTTTCCTCTCAACTGCAGTGTTTGTTCTAACCTTCCATCTAATAAGGGGATGCTGCCCAACATAAATGCTTTTTCGACAGAGATGCTTCATGTGAAACATGGGCAGGCAGATAAACAAGTAGCACCAAACTGTCACATTTCAAAGTGGCAGTGAGGTCTAATGAATGCCAGGGCTGTGTGAAAACGAGACCCACTTTGCAGCCGCTGAACAGAAAGCCAACCCCTCAGAGTTCACATACCCTTTCTGGCCCATGTGTGTGACTTTCAGGTTAGTTCCATACTTAGTCTTGATCCATTTAATTCCCTGTTGCTGGGGATCTATCATTAGGGGCCAGCGTGCGCAGTGTGTTAGGATAGCGGCGTTCTCGGTTGACATTCTGTCACTGGGCAGCCCTTCATTATTCCAGGCGGCAATTGTAGCATCATCCGTCAACATGGCAATCAAGTCCAGACCTTCGGTTATTGGTATGGAAACCTTTAAAATCAGAGTTAAATGCAATAAACTGCCAGTGTGGCAGAGCAGAAGTCTCAGAACGACAGACAAGGAAACAAGAGACCCAAGTCAAAAGAGCACATACAAATTCTCTGTAAACTTTGGAAGGCAACTAACAGCCTCATCACGAAATGCAATTTGACCTGTTAAGCCTGGTCTTTACCTCTTAGAATCTTGTCAACTGCAGCATTCAACATTCGGTTTATTACTGCATCTGTGTGCCTTCAACTGTAAAGGACAGTGCCCTCGACACACATCTACAGCTATCCCAACAAGGTGAGAGTGACTTCAGACACCCAGAAGTATGGCAGGACAAAGAAATGTATTTGCCCAATGGAGAAATCACCCCACGTAAGCAATGCTAACTAAAATGCATTATCTTGCTCAGGCATTTCATCTTTCACTACAGGCCACACCACAAAGAGATGACTTCTCTTTCTGGGACGGGTAATGGAATGTATTCAGTCTGCTGAGTTCCATCAGTGTGCCAGGCATGCCCAGAAACTTAAATTACAGTCTCTTCTCTGCCTATACTGTGATTGTGGAAAGGAACATTGCAAAGTAGGGAATCTGTCTCCTTTAAAAGAGAGAGAAGGAGAGGCAAAGAGGGAGAGAGAGAAATAGAAAACTATTTTTCAAAAACAAGAAGTCTCTATAAAAAAGTACTGACATCAAAAAGTAAACGAGATCATGGAAAGCACTTTTTTTGTTTGGTCATCCATCCATCACCAAACACTTATTGAACACCTACATATAAAACTCTCTCCAGAGACCAAAATGAGCAAGCTGAAGAAAGAGCTAGTCCCAAGGCTTGATGGAAACATGCCTCCGTAAGAGATCATAGGGAAAGCACAACTCAGAGTAGGCAAGGGAGGCCATAGCCACACGAGTTGGTTGGTTGGTTGGTTGGCCACAGAGCTTCAGCAAACAAAACGCTGAACGAATTCCCACAGTAAAGCTTGGATGCAATCTGGTATCAATACAGGAAAGGTAGTGCAGTATTCCCACTGTCCTTGACTATAATGTCATCTTAGAAATACAGTCTCTCTCCTAGTGACTTGAACAACAAGCTCTGGATCTGATTCCATACCGTTTCCTTAAAGAGATAAGCAAACTGATTATCTTTTAGAATGAGCATTCTCCTATTAGCAAAGGACATGTGGCTTTAGTTTTTTACCTTCTACTTAACAGAAACAACTTGAAATAAGTGGAGGCTTGAATTAATTTTTAATTTCTGAAGCTAAAAGGAGTAACAGAAAGTACACATGTAGGTCTTGTATTTTACTTCACTAGATTGTTCGAGCACCTATTGTTTGCAGAGTGCAAGGGCTCTAAGAGAATGCCAGCTTACCCTCTTTTTTTAATGGTCAATTTAATCTAGTAGGGGAAAACAACAAGTAGCTCACATTAAAGAATCTCATAAATATTGTGAAATACTTTAAGACTTAAATTTTTAAATACAAATTTTAGGATATATTCTTTATAGAAAGTTGTAAGAGTACATATGGAAATTTTTTTTTTCATCAAAACAGTTTTGGGTAGTTACAATACAGGCATTGCTTTGCAGTAAGTACCCCTCCCCCCTCCAGGTTTATGATGGGGAAAATAAACTTTAATCCATATGTATCTTCTTTTCAGTCCACCCCTCTTTTGAGAATTCCTTGAAGGAGCCTAGAGATAGGAAAATGAGTTTGGAACCACATGCAAAGAGGGAGCCCTTTGAAGTCCAAAGTCAGCTTTGCAAGTCAGTAAGGCTCCACCTAATTGCTTCATTAAGTAATGTCAACAGGTTGTCAGTCAGGATGCTACTACAAAATGGGGCTGGAAAAAAATAATAAAGAGGCTCCCTTCTTTTGAAAAGAAGCTTTTACTAGAGAGAAAAGAGAAGACTGGACGCACCTGCCATGAGCCAAACCAAACTAATCCTCATACAAAATGTATATCAGAATCTTCTGAAAACTGACCAAGTGGTATATTGCAATGAAAGAAAGGGAATTTCCTGATGAGGTAAGACTCCCAGTTTCTCCTAATATGATGGTAACAAAACAACCAATATTTACGTGTTGTGTTTACAAAATTTATTCATTACATTCACTGTTTTTGTCATCTAATTCAACTCTTACAGGAGTTCTGCAAAGTAGATACCTCATTTCTATTTTATTTTATTTTTATTATTTTATTATTTTTATTTTGCTCAAGACGTTGAGGCTTAGAAAGATTAACACTAATAATAACTCCATGTATGTGTTCAGGCTGAGCATTTCAACATTAAAAAATTGGCAAGAAGAGGAAAAACCAACAAAGAAGTCCAAGAAAAATTGACCAGTGAGGTAGGATGAAGATGAAAAAAGGGTGATGTCTTGGAATCAAGTAAAGGAAGTGCTGATGGAAGATTAAGTGATCAACTGTATCAAACACAGCCAATAATCAAGTATGATGAGAATGAAGAACAAACCACTATGACTTGAGAAATGTTGTGGAAGCAAAACCCCAGAAAATCGAGTTCGTTTTTGTTGGAGTGGGTGTGGGGGACAAAAAAGCCTGTCTGGGTGGACTCAGAGGAAAGAACAGAGGACTTGGAGACATATGAATATAGCTTACTCTTCTGAAGTGATGGCTGGAAATGAAGCAGAGCAATGGAGGAGTGCGGTGGAGCAAGGAGGGGTCGAGAAATTTGTGGTATGTTTTGTTTTTTTTTTTCAATTAGTTGATATTCAATTCATATTAGTTTCAGGTGTACCAGCATAGTGTTAGACATTTATATAGCTTACAAAACGTTCTCCCAGTAAGTCTAGTATCCTCCTGACACCATACATAGTTATTCAGAATATCACTGACTATATTACCCTACATTGTAATTTACATCCCTGGACTACTTTGTAACTGCCTATTTGTACTTTCTTATCCCTCCAATTTTTTCAGCCAGCCTGCAAGCCTGTCTGGTCTTATATGGCAACTATTAGTTCTTCTCTCGTTAATCTATTTTTTCTAATTGTGAGCAATAACGACATAATTTTGAACACTGAAGGGGAGTGATTTAATAATGAATTAGGAGAGGGAAAACTTGATGGCAGAGAGGGGAGAATTGCTCTAGAATTGTCCTGGAGGAAAGGCCTGGGGATGGAAACTAGTATACGACCCAGATGGTCGGTCTTAGATAAAAACTGTCGATTGTCCACCTGACAGCATTAGGAAGGAAGACCATATATGAGCAGAGATCTTGGTAGTTTATGGAATTTCATACATTATCATATATTCAATAGATCAAGTATCTCTCTATATCTTTGAATGCTTCTGAATTCTACTGTATTCTAGTTTTCTACTTCCCCATGCAGAACCACTTCATTGTAATTATTGTAGTTTTAGAATATATTTTAATACTGTAAAGGACAAGTACCCTCTTGCTGTCCTATTCCAAAATTATCTTGAAGTTCTTAAAAACGTATTGTTTCAACAAACTTTAGAATCACCGGTTCAAGTGAAAATATAATTCCCCTTGGAGTTTTGGCTTGAACTTAGTTAAATGTATTTGCTAAATTGGAGGGAATTGATGAATTTAGAATATAAAGTCATCTCTTTTAGGAGTACATTAGGAATTGCTGGCTTGCTTCCTAAAAGAGTTCCTTCCAAGGTTACCTTAAACATGTCAACTGATCATCAGTAAATGGCATATTTGGTTTAAAGATTTAAGAATCATAGAAATCACACATGTTGAGTGTTAATTTACAAACCATTAGAATCCCCCAGGTACTCAAGCCAAACTGACAAGCCAGAGATACTTGGGAGACAGTCACCTACAGACCGACAGAGCCCCAGAAGACACTCTGTATATTGAGGAGAAATAAAGGAGCTGCTTCTTGGAAGGGCAAGACGAGGGAACACTGTCAAATGAAAATTAATAAAAAATTAGCATTGGTCAACAATTTCAGCTCCTCTTGGGACCCGGCACATGTTCGTATAGATGTGATTGCCCTCCACTTTTGTGTGACTGAATCTAGAAGTAGTAGAAGAGAAGTAGATCAGAAACTAGAAAGCTCTATTCCATAAGGACAAGCATTTGTCATGTTTTACGTAGCACTTTCTGCTAGGCATCTTAGAGACAGAAAAGTCTCTTCCAAAGGGATGTCATTTATATAACTTGGAATCACTTTCTTCTCTAGTATCACTATGGCCAGAGATGCGTGGGAGAGTCAGCCAGTCGCGTTTTAGGGTCTGTTTCACAGTTTGCATGGTACCGAATGCTCTCGAGAAAAAAAGAAGAGGGCATTAGGATGACTGAAGACAGACATGGGGTTTCCTGTGGAGAATCGCGGGGCTACAGGAAAACACAAGCCTGCAGTTAAAACACATATATGTTTAGCATATATCATCAGAAAACGATCACTTTGTCTTGGTTATATGTGTAAAATGTTTAGACATTTTGGATAAGCCAATCCATTTTCTTTCCATGGAACCCCATGTTTGGAATTTTAAGTAAATGAAAAATGCAAATCGATTGACAGAAAACACATACACTAAACAATGCTATACCAGTAGTTAAAGACCAATTTTAAAATTAAATTTGAGAAGGCAAATTTCCAATTTAAAAACACGTAAAATGACCGGTAGCATAATCCTTACTGTCAATAGTATTATGCCTCCCAGAGTAAGGCGTAATTATAACAAGAAGAAGACAATGCAAAATTCAACAGTTTAGACATTATGAATTAAGTGTATTTTCCTATAAATTTGGAAAGAATGAGAACACTTTAAGACTGAGAATGTAGAGAAGACCACAAAAGAGGACACTTTCAAACTGAAGTCGTCACAGGGCGATGCAGGCAAAGACATTCATACGGAATTAAGGTTTGGAGATAAGACAGAAAAAGATAAGAATTAGACCACTAAGACTTTTGAAACTCACAATCCAATTAGAAGTGGACAAAATCAGCAGAATGCTTCATCCTCTTATATAAAAGCACATGTTTGGCACAATTAAAGAAGAACCTTGAACTTCCAGGGAGTGATACAGTAACCTCTTTTTAAAAATCGCAGTATAAAGACACGGTTTGATACTACAGATATATTAAATAATTTAGTTACAAAATTTTTAAAAATAATTCTAGGATGCCTTCAACAATGAGCTTTCCCAAAAACATTTAATTTTTTTTTAATTGCGAAAATTCCACTGACATGTATTCATTCATAAAAACTATAGCCGTCTCTCAGTGCCAAAGGGGGTTGGTTCAAGGACCTTCCATGGATACCAAAATCCAAAGATGCTCAAAGTCCCTTATATAAAATGGCACAGAACAATACATAGATTTAGCTCTTCACATCCTCAAATTCCCAGTCATGGTTCAAAATTACTGTTTTTGACCCACTGTTGAATCTATGGATGCGAAACCTGAGGATATGGAGGGCTGACTGTATATTTTTAAAAGTCCACATATAAATCAACCAATGTAGTTTGAACCTGTTGTTCAAGAGGCAACTGTACTGTGAAAGCTGAGGAGGAATCACCAATGTAGAACATTAATATACAGAGAGATTTAGGATATCTTGAGGGCTGGATGTATAAACTAAGAACTTGCTTTAGTCAACTGAGATAACACAGTGTTGCTAGATAACAGTGGCCTGAAGTCAGAAGTCTGACTTCCGTTCTATCTGATCTTAGTCAAGACATTTAAACTTCCATGTCTCAGTCTTCTCTATAAAGGGGATTTTTAAACTAGATAATTTCAAATCTTTCAAATCTATGATTCGCTTTGCTTATGGGTATGAATTTTCAAATTTAGGGTAAACTATTTTTATAATTATGTACAAAACGCTATACTTTTAATCTGAAAGTAGTCATAAAAAATCTTTAACAAATAATTTGTCATATTAGTAAGAGAACAAAGTTTCATGCTATAAAAATCCAAATTTGATTTGTTATGTTTTGTTAAAAGCTACAACTACCAACCCCCTTTGGTACTGAGAGACGGCCATAGTTTTTATGACATAAATACATGTCAATGGAATTTTTGCAATTTAAAAAAAATTATAGAGATAATTTATATAATTACTTTTCATGTTTTTCATCTCTCTTTGTTAGTCATCATTAAAATAAGAAAGACACAGGAGACATCTCCTCAACACCAGAACTTTCGGTCAGTTATTATTACAGAGGTACAAAGAGCCTGGTCTATACTGTTTTTACTGCTGAAATTTCAATATGATGCTTCCAAATGTTGATAAGGTAAAGAAAGGAGCTTACCTTCCGCTGAAGAAAGGGAACCCACTTGCAGTCTACCAGTTCCTGGCGGTACTGTTGAGTAAAGGATCCCACATAAGACACAAAGGCTGCCGTCAGGAGAACGTCTCCACAGAGGGTCTTCTCTTGAGCTTCGAAGGATTTAATAGACTGACCCCAGCGAACCTTCTCTGACTGAAAGATAAAATCACTCAGCTATAATTGCAGGGTGAGTGTCAACTCAACAAATGTTTAATGTAGTTATCTTGGAGCACAATTTAAGTCTATGTCCTTCTGCATAGTCTTTAGAAGGAACAGAACATAAGTGGTTGGTTGGCATGACTGTTATACCGTTTCATACATTGGAAACCCATCATTCTGAAGGCGTTCTCATTCTCTCTTCAGTGGAGTTTATGACAATAGGACAAATCTTTAACATCTTCTGTTGGATGTCCTCTCATTGTGACTGATGTCCTTCTTGAAAGGCTGACAGTGACTCTCCCATCCCTCTGGGAGTGGAAGACCAAAGCTATGGCCGAAACTGAGTGATGTTAGGATTTTTAATGGCATCTCGGCTGCTCTCCACTCTTCCTGCTTTTTAGCAATGGTATTACACTGCTTCAGAAATTTTTTTTTAACATCCTTGCTATGGGTATATTAAAGAAAGAGGAAAATGACAGATACCACTCATGCTAGTTCATTAAAACATGAAGCTTATAGAGCCACCTATCCTAGATTCTACTAATTAAAAAACAGTGCTGATTGTTACTAAACTCAGGTTATTTTTCTAATAAAATCACTTGATCAGTGCCAGAACCTATAACCTATGTAAAAACATGGAAATCAGAAAGACTTCACTAGCCTTGAATATAATACACTCAAAGAATGCTGCTAAAGTTCTTATATCTAACTGGATGGCTATTTAAAATCTGATTTTTAGGTTAA
Organism: Eonycteris spelaea; assembly: GCA_003508835.1. NCBI lineage: Eukaryota > Metazoa > Chordata > Mammalia > Chiroptera > Pteropodidae > Eonycteris > Eonycteris spelaea. The sequence continues at coordinate 2,803,550 of PUFA01000195.1, forward strand.
ATATGAGGAGTCCTTACTATTAGATTTGAGTAAAACTGCAATAGATATCTATGAATTGATTAAAGGATAGTTCACTAATTCGCTTTGTTTCAAGGCACGCTAAAAATTAATACAACATTCTAAGCGCATACAAATGAACAGGACCTAAAAAAAAAATCAGCAATTTGATAGTACAAGTAAAGAAGAATCCTGTGGGATTTAGTTTTTCTCATGAAAAAAAGAGAGCATAGAAAACAAGAATGATATATGTCAGAATAGATTGGAATGCCAGTAGTCTGCAAACCATCCTAAACAGGACCACAACGCCGAGGTTATGAAATTAGCAGGTGAAAATGGTTATCGAACTGTTTTTAAGATAGTCTCCTTGCTTTGCTTGATAAAGATCAACTCACATTATAGAATTAAACACTATGGAACTCTACCATCTTTATAGAATTCATTACTTTCCCTCCTCAGCTACAGATAATATATCCATTAATTTTGAAGAGGAATCTTTCATTTGCCTTCCTTCCATCTTTGTTGTCTTTGGTTAGTAAATGATAAACAATAAAGTGCACCCACCTCATTCTCCAAAACAGCTTTGAAATCTGAAGATTTACTAAACATAGACTTATTGGCTATTGAAATCGTCAATAATTTCACTATACCACCCACGCAACATAAATCATTACTGACACTGGCTAACAAGGGTTTAAGAGTTGGAACATGTCCTGTAATAAATTTCTAGACAGTTAAAAATCGCTATAATTTTATTCTAATGCATTATAGATTGCCTGTAATGTCATCCTGGCTGGGGTGACCCATTTCTAATTTTGAACAGCTGTTCAGCTCAGGAGTTAGTTAATGATTAAATATAAATTGCCTGATTTATTAGTCTGAATGGTTGAGCTTCCAGGTCAATGCTATATAGACAAAATCATCAGTCTTGATGCTTTTCAGAAGTTAACTGTCTCCTGTTCTAGCCAGAAAGAATTTATCCTCAAAGGAAAAAGTCTGACATCTTCAATTAATCCTTTAAAAATACACACACACATTATATATACATACAAATATATATGTGTATATATAATATAATATGTATATGCATATATTTATTTGCTGGTTAATGCTATTCAACCTTTTCCCCTCCCTTGTCTAAATCATCACAAGTAATGAGTTTGGAGGACATTGCTGTGTGTGTTAGACACGTGGTGGAGCCTGTTTTTCCCTTCATACAACTTGTAGCATTCTATAACTACTTCAGGGAAACAGTCTAATTAAATGGCGCTTTTCTTTTCCTTGGGTACTTCACATGTGGCAAACACTTCAAATTGCTTAAATCTTACCACTTTCAATGGGAGAATTTGTAAACGTCACAAGAAGTGGTGGAATTTCTCAACTGACCAAAGAAAAATGAGTCTTCAAAGGGCCCCAGAATTTTTTTTAACATAGGAAGCTCCCAAAGCTCGCTCATTCATTCTATGAATATCTATTGATGCCTATGATTTGCCTATTTCTATATACTTGGGAGCAAGTAGTGCAGAAAAAAGATGAAATTCCTGTTTTCTCTTCTCTCTTCTTTCTCTCTCTCTCTCTCTCTCTCTCTCTCTGTGTGTGTGTGTGTGTGTGTGTGTGTGTGTGCGCGCGCGCGCGCTGAGAAATGCTATGAAAAAATAAAGCAGAAAAGAGCTATCCAGTGGGGTGTGTGGGCGTGTTCAGGGAACAAGGGGCATGCTTTTTAATGAAGGGAGATCAGAGAAAACCACATAGTAAGGAGAACTTTTAGCAGCAGAGACCTGAAGGAAGTCAGGGAGCCAGCGATGTCATTATCAGGGAAAATGTAAGCCATGTGGAGGAAAAAGGCAAAGGACACAAGACAGGAGAATGACTGGCTGGATGAGGAAGAGCAAGGCCGGTGAAGATGGAGCAAGAGGGAAGGTAGCCGGAGTGAGGGCAGGAAGTATCTAGAAGTCAGATCAGGTAGGGTCTTAAAGGCCAGGGAGAACCTTTGGACTGTACTTTGAGTTAGATGATTAGTATTGGGGAATTCTGAGAGTGGTGACATAAATGAACTTACTTTTTTAAAACAACACTGGGCTGCAATGACGGGAGTAGATTTTGAGGGATAATGGTGGAGATTAGGGCGGAGATGCTGGTGGCCTGGACCAACGTGGTGCGGCATGGTGAGAATGGGTGTGGAAGGCGGAGCCAATACAATACATAAGCTGATGGATTGGATATGGGTTGTGAGAAAGAGAGCAAAGAGTCAAGGGTGATTCCAAAGTTTTTGGCCAAAACAACTAGAGGAAAAAAATTGTAATTTTTGAGATAAAATGGAGAGAGTAGATTTTGCAGAACAACTATGAGTTTCGGAGGGATGATAGGTTTAAATTTGTAGCTTCTTTATAAATTAGATTTGTTAAAGTCTCCCATATTAATGAGTTAGGCTCTCCCCCAGCTCAACCCATGCTAACACGTCTTTCCCTTTTCTCTTGCTCAGAGAACTCTGAGTTTGAAGAGTGATAATGAATCTGGTCCCATGAGATGAGCTGTGACCAATCATGATAACCAGGTTTCCTACTTTCCAGGCCTTCTTTGCAGCTAGATTTGGTCAATCTAGTTCTGACTAAAGAAACTTAAGTGGCAGTCTGCCAAAGGGGTTCCAAGGAAAACTTGTTTTTCTTTAAAAAGGAAAAAAAAATCAGCTAATAATTCTCTCTTGCCTGAATCTGAACATGTATCAGCCATCTGTAACCATGATGCAAAATGCATGAGGTTGAGTGACCACCTGCTAAGTTTGTAGAAGCAGAAGAATACAGAGAGATTGGGTTTCTGATCACTAATTACCTGAATCAACACTGACAACGGGCTAGTCATGAAATTTTTTGTTAATAAGTAAAAAATAAATTCCCATTTGTTTAAGCCACTATAAATCAACTTTTCTATCACTTTCAGCTAAATGCATTTCTAAGAACACAGTTATATATTTTTAGGTAGCACTCAATAAAAAACAATAGTTTTATTAACATTTAATTCACGTATCATGAAATTCAGCCTTTAAAGTACATAATTGAGTGGGGTTTTTTGTACAGTCACAGACCTGTACAATCATCTCACTATCTAATTTTAGGATGTTTTCCTCACACACAAGAGAAACTCTGTACCTGTTAAGAGTCTTTCCCATATTCCTGACCCCTTCCCAGCCTGGCAACCACTCATCTACCGTCTGTCTCTATAGATTTGCTCATTTTGGACCTTTCATGCACATGGAATCATATAACATGTGGCCTTTTATGTCTGCCTTCATTCACTCAGCATGATATTTTCGAGGTTCATCCATGTTGTAGCACGTGTCACTACTTTAATCATTTTATGGTTATAATATTCCATTGTATGAATATATTACACAAGGGAGAGCAAATGAAATCAGTGACTTACTGAGGTCAAGGGCTCTATGTTTTCTCTCACTCAAACAGGAGAAAGTTAATAAAAATTGTAAAAATAAAATCTTTAAATTTAATGGAGAAACTGTTAACATTAGCATGTTAGTCACCTCTAAAAAGATGTCACAGAAGAAAATTAATCGAACAGGTTTAGCTTGAAGTAATGTTCTAATGGTAGAATTCAATTATAAATGTATATTAAAAGATGCAGATAACAGTTTAATACCACAGTCACCTAGCAGCTGTCCTGAGTTTATAACATATCTAGAAAACTACTGAGTTCATGGCTCTATACTTAAAAATGTAAAGAATCTATCATTTCTTTCTCTGGGTAAGTTAGAGCTACAGTATGAATGATTAAATATTCTTCTTTATTGATGATTCCATATCTATTTAGTTATTATTGACAACAAATAAAGATAAAAATCCAAAGAAAAGTTAACCTGTATATTTTTGTTAACATTTTGGAAGAAAAGGTTAACTTGCCTCAAGCTCCTTGACAAGTCTGTTGGCTAGTTCAATGGTTTTGTTCGTTTGGTTCACCTCTTCTTGACACTGAACTTTCTTGGCTATTGCTTTTTCAAATGAAGCTGTGAGTCTGCTGAGATTTCGATCCAGATCCTGAATAAGAGTAAAAATTAACTTTTGAGCCAGTTTTAGATAAAACAGAAATATTATAATCATCTTAAAACATCTATTACCTTAAGGTAAATGAAACAAACCTCTGTTCCTCCTCTGCCCTTTGCCCATGTAGCATATATATGCCAGGGAAGAAAGGGAACATAGTGATAATAAACACATCAGTGCCAGCAGAGATCCCAGCTCCCCATGAGGTCTTCTGGTCTTTCTTCTGCACTGGGCAGAAGGCAGTCAGTGACTGGAGTCAGTGGACCTGCCCTGCAGACTCAAACGCACTCTGGTGCACTGTCCCCTCTCTCTTATGCCTAAGCTTCATCTTCTAGATCCAGCTTTTTAAATGATAGGGTCATTTTTTTTTTTTTTTTTGGTTCTCCACTTATTGACTCTAACTTTCCCATGTGGTTCATCACTCAGGCAGTGAAGAGGGGTGCTAATGATTGAGACCTCAGACCTCAGCAACCTGACCCAGCTTGGTTAGTAGATTTTCTCTTCTGGCAATTTGAGATTGAAACTCAAAGGTATGTCATTACCCTTAGCATCAAATGACCTGAGAAAATGTGTGAGTTGTGGAAAGCCTCATTTAGAGGGAGACCATCTATCATCAGGGGCACAGGAAAGCAGGGGGAACCATTTGGGAGACAGAGAAAGGATGAAAGGGAAGATGAAAAGTCACAAGGCCCTAGAAAGACAATAAAAGATGTTCATGGCAGCAGCATCAAGGCATACTGTTTACTTAACCCCTCTATGCCTGTTTCATCATCTAAAAATTGGAAATATGTTACCCGATTCATAGGTTTGGCCTAAATATACATAGAACTAAGGCATAAAATGACATTTCAGTTCTTCTCATAAGGTTGGAAAGGGGAGCTGGGGATTGAGAGACCAGTCTCTTGCATTTGTTTCTATGCCTCTTGTGAAGAGGCACAGACAGCCTTTGTTCTAGACTATCTGTCCGAAGTCATGTGCATAGCGAATAGGCTTGGAAGATAGAGACTGTTCCTCTTGAGGCAGAAACAGATTTGTTTCCTGACCAGAATAATAAAGATACATTTCCAGCTGGGCAAAGGTCGGGTAGATTTACTTGTAGCCTTCTTTATATTGGGGGTTTCCTAAATTTGGGATTTCTCGGCTGTGACACAGACCCACTGTGTACGTCAGCTGGTCCACCATGAACCGCTCCTGTGGGAACTGGAGGACAAAGAAACTGATGTAAGCATGAAGCTCATGCTGCATGCTGTGCTGCGAGTAATCAAGTCCTTTGGTCTCTGATCCACAAGTCTCATGTCTTTTTCCAGCATCTATGAAACGGCAGATTCACTTGTTAGCTTGCAGCAGGGTAAAATCTTGGTCCCTTCACAGTTCTTGACAGGCCCTGGTCTCTCAGGTTCTAAATGTAAACAGAGTGAGGAAGGAGGGATTGACCCAAGGACCTCACCCACCAGATACCTTCAGCCAGTGGTGCATCAGGACCACCTGGAGGACTTGATAAAACCCAGATTCCTGGACTCCCCCTCCAGAGTTTCCAGAGTTCCTCATTCAGTGGGTCTAGGGTGGGGTCTGAGAGTCTGCATTTCTAACAAGGTCCCAGGGACACCGATGCTGCTCTTGGTCTAGGGAACACACTTTGAGAATTACTGTCCTAAAGAGACTGAATCTGGATTTTCTTCATGGCCATCCATAGACCCTGCATATTTGAAGGAGATAGTGGACTTTCTTCGCCAGCTCAGCATTTTTTTTTTTCAACCTTAACTCTGAGGCCATTTTCTAGTCTGAAACTAGAGATGAAAGACTTGAAAGAATATGTAGAGACGAACACTGTAAACGACTTTTCAGCACAGCACCCATGCTGATATCAGACACATCTCGGCTTTTCTAGGCAAGAAGACAACAGGAAGCATAAGATCAGGAGACAGGAAAGCCCAGCAGGGAGGAGAAAGAGAGGCTGAAGGAAACAAAGGTGAAGCCAGCAAAAATGGTAATTTCACTTGGACTCAGACCTTGCTCTGTGTGTGCCCACAGGCCGAAGCTATGCAGAGGTACTCTGTCTTTGGCATGACCCCCGTGGTGTCTTCATGAAGAACCGAACCTTGGTGGGAACTTCAGCCAGTGAATCTGCCGCGTTAACAAGTGCTCTCTAGAGATCCATTCTTGGCAGGGAGATGGAGGGAGCCCGTTCTTTAAAAAGGCATTTTGATTATTACTTTGCCTTTTCTCTGTGTTTGCAAACAGTTAGAAGGCTTACTGAGATAGGAACCTCTGCTTACACTGTGGATCTTTGAAAACGACTGACATGAACAATTCTTTTCAGCTAGTTGCAGGCTATGTCCAAAGTACTAGTGACTCTGCAATCGTAGAAAGTCTTAACTTTAGGGTCACACGTGGCTGTCTTGGGCATCCTCATTACTTTTTCTATGTACATCGAATTGCTTCTAATATTTACATAAAGCCATCAACAATAGATGACATTTTTCTAAAGCTTTTAGTCCAGTTGACAGTTTTGACAAATGGAGATAACTTTTATAAAATTAAAATGTTTATTCTAAATTTGTCTAAATCAGCTGGGTTTTTTGGCTCATTTTTCTTTCATCAGCCACCAGGTATTTATTAAATAGTGTGCTTGGTGCTACATGAAGCATAGGTACTGATTGGACAGAAACGAGGGGATGGTCAAGTCACCTGGGCAGAGGATGATAGCCAGGAAGTTCTGTTAGAGGAAGCAGTCTTGAAAGATACAGGGGTGTCATTGTGAGAGGTGCTGAAAGTTTCTATGTCTTAAGGAGAAAACTTCTGGGGTTATCAACCATCTTATTAAAAATAATTATCATAAAAAGATACCTTATAATTATTGAATGATAGAATGAGACTACAATTTAATCCCTTCCTAGTATATTTGAGGGGTCACTGTCTTGGACTCTGCTCTGGAAAGATGATCTCACTCTTCTTCTTTAGAAAGCCTGCCCTGAAATCTAGGAGGCACTCTCTGTTTGAAAATGTCCTGCCTTTTTAAAATTTTTATTTATTTATTTTTTTGCCATATTAACAAGTAGTGGCCCCAAATATAAAAAGACCTAGCTTGAGTCTTGTTCCATAAGAAGCTGGGCTGGCCACTCTGAGCACCAGAGTCCAGACTCCTGTGGTTGCTGAGTTCACCTGCCCAGGGACCCCTGGCAGGATTCCCTCTGGGATGGAAACATTCTCCCCGAGCTCTACCCCCAGCTCCCATCATTCCTTATTTGTCACACTCCCACTGGGCATCTATACACATGGTCTTCACACCAATGATTCCCAAATCTATATTCCTGAGCCAGGCTTTTCTCTCAAACTCCAGTTCTGATTCCTGGATGCCTAACATATGGGTTTATTACACAAGGAGAATGAGAGCTAATGTTTATGAAGCATTGGCTGTATACTGCACAACAAATAGCATCTTGATACATCAGGATTCCCAGGTGGGAAGTGACAGATTTAAGCTGATTTTAGCTGAAGGGAATTTACTGGAAGGAAATGTGGAGAAGGGGACTGATAAGAAAAGAAAAGCAGACAACCACAGACAGACACCCAGGAGCTGAGTGTTGAAAGCAGGAACTACTTGCAAGTCTCACCTGGACACTGTCCCTAGAATGCCATAAACTCCGTTTTCAGTCTTATTCTTTTGCTCATGATTCAAATTTTAGAGACTGGGGTTGGGGCTGGGGACAGTCAAATTGGCAAAGCTTGGATCATATATCTACTCTTCAGCTAGGAAAGCAAAGGACACCCCCTGACACCCACCTGAATATATCCAACATGGAAGATAATTCCCTAAGTATAAATCCAGATTCTGGGTGACCAAAACCAATAAGGGCTCACCTTGAGAGGCAGCTATTATGATCACTGCTTCACAGATAAGAAACAAGAAGTAGATGCTGCTATAATACCTATTTCACAGGTGAGAAAATAGAGGCTCAGAGAGGTAAACTAACCTGCTCAGGGGCAACAGTAAATAGTGGAGCCAGGATACAAACCCAGGCAGGCTGGCTCCTGAATCCTTGCTTTCAATTACTGTGAGCTACACTCATCCTTCTCCTACTGGACCATGAAAATGTCACAAGAGCAGAAACCATGAAAGTTTCCACTTTTCCAGTTCATTGTCTAGCATACAGCAGATAAGGAATATCTGCTAAAGAAGCAGGTAAAAGGAGACATGACTGAGAGATCAAATTTCTTTCTGCTTGGCAGGGCTCGAATGTGGCCCAGTCGGAAGGGTGGACATGCGGGGAGAAGATACTGTCTCTTGGGAACTTCCTCAGGGTGACAGTTTGCACTTACCTCAAGCTTTTTCCTGATACCTTCTAGTTTTTCGGTAGCTGCAGCCAATTCTAAGTTTGCCTGGGCTAATGCTTGGCGTTTTGGCTCCACGTCGCAGTAGACCTGAAAATCCACGTGGGGTTTAGTGCACGAGGTAATAAAAAGGCGAAGAGGACAAGTAATCACTCAATCCTACACTTGCTGGACTTGGACAATTAAAATCTCAAATTCACTTACCAATGGTTGTTTATTTCGTAGCAATGGTACTGCCTAATGGCTGAGCAAGTATCAACATTGCCTTCTAAGTTCTCGCCACTTGTCCACTATTTACTCATTTATTCTGGATAGTAAAGTTCCAAGCACGTGCTTTAAATGCTTTATACATCAAATACCATTAAGATACTAAAATTAGCTTGTCATAAAATTTGGAGACAGTTCTCGTATCACTAAAAATTGCCGTGTGTGGGAACCATAGCTCAAGTTGGAACCTAGTCTTGACTTTAAGGCAGGAAATGAGTGTGGGAGAATTCTCTGCACCCCGAAAGGAAAGTGGGAGCTATCCTCACACAATCTTAACCACATTTCCTCTTTCTTTTCTAAGTTCCTGCACACCTCAAGTGTGTGTTACTGAGAATATAGGTGGATCAGTGTTTCTCCTGTTGGGGAGAGAGGAATTACATTTTATTTCCTATTTTATAGCAAAACAACACAGAACACAGCCAGTCTACCTCTATGCTCGTCCTTTCACTCGCGGTGCAAGGAGAGCACGGTAGTCAGGCGTTTGATTGTGGAGAGAGGCCATATGTCACCTGCGATCTGCCTAAACCCTTTCTCTATACGGGCTTCTACTCAAAGAGAGACAGATGATCAGGGCCCGATTCCTGTGGATCCCCAGCACAAAGAACATAACCCAGTTTTAGGGAAAAGCGTTCTGGGAATGACACTGACTATACTTGGCAGGTCCTCAGTTATTCCATTTTTGAATATGACATACAACATCCCAAGACAAAAAAAGAGACAGCTCTTCAGAGTTAAGAGCCAGGCATTATTTTCTTTTTACATGCAGTACTCTGCAAGGTACTTGGAACACAGTTGGCAGACAATTAGTATTTGATAAATAAATGACTAAATAAAACGATCACCTATCCCTATACTGCCCAAAGTACAAACTTTATATTAGACCATATACAGACAAAAAATCTATTTGTCATTGAAATGCTAGAGCAACAACAGAAAGGATATTTCCTCATCTAAGTCTACAAAGGTGGTATGAATTTTTGCTTAGAGAGCAGAGATTAATTAAATGTGAATTCAGACTCTTAGTTGTTCCAAATCAAGATGAAATTAGTATTTTAACATAAATATAATTAATGTATGCAACAAGTTTTCATTTAATCAAATCATATTAATTGCTGCTATTTGATCTAAAGCAGTTAATCATTCTACCCTGAAAAAAGATAGTTTCCAACATTTCAAGTACCTTCCTGTACAGAATTCTGTTTAATCTGACACTTTCATGTCTCATTCTTAGAACTTTATCTTATCCAGATAATTAAATAGCAAATCACATTTTTTTTTTGCTGATATTTAGAAATCAAGATATTTATGGGCCTTTGTGACTAACACCTGTAAACCATCTGATCACAACAGATACCTCATAGAATTTAACGATGTTGATGACCCAGGCACAGAGACCAGCTGCTGCAAAAGATTTGGTCTGAATCAGGTTTGGATTGAACTCTGGGTCTTTCAAATACTGTTCATTGACCACTTTCAGACAGTTCTCTGGAATGTGCTCCTTGTCATAGTTAATTAACGCTTGCAAAAAATCATCAACCTGTAAAGCAGAAAGACTTATTGCAATGAACCCAGTTTGGCCGCAGAGAAAATTCCAAGATCAAAAGTTAAAATCAGCTTTTAGGACTCACATTACAAAGGCAAAATTGGCAAGCTGCATTTATCCTACTGTTTGACTTTTTCAGGCTTTAGTGTATAAAGTTAGAATTAGCAATGGACACGTTTAAAACCTCTTCTATCCCAGGGTAAAATATTCAGTCCCTACACAGGAGGCATTCACATTTTAAAGAGAAGAAAGACAGAAATGAAAAAGAAAAACACATATACCCAAAAGCCCCTTTGCTTCACCTTCTTGTACATTAGTAACATTTTTCCAGCACAAGAAATCCATATAATTTTCTTCCTCCTACACTTAACCGCTTTCATAATTTTGCAAATAATTAGCAACCTTCCAACTGCTGCTGATGTTGACTTAGATATAACATGCTCTACCCCCACGCTAACTTGGCAAACAAGAATTCTAACTTGGCAAGCAAAACCTCTAAGTCTAAAGAACATACAGCCCATTATACTCAGTGAATACGAAATAATTTCTTTTGATCGGAACACCTTATGCTGTCAAGCATAACCGTAGCACTGAATACAGAAATTGAGATTTTCATCTTGCCAGGTTGTTTAATACCTTTCCCATGAAGACTTTAGCTGCTTTCCAACTTCGGTCTTTTGGCACTCTGCCCCGGGGAGCCAGAAGGACCATCACGGCCGCAGTAACATTGGTAACTGCATTTGGAGGGTTGGGAAAGACTTTCAGCTCAGTGAGATTGACCTGAAGAAAAGCAACACACACACTCAAGACCAGAGGAGTTCTGGAGAACAGCTGGGAAACTGTCAGGCTGGTCTTCAGTGGCCTCCTACCTCTCCTTTCCACACTACTCTCCATTTGGCAATTCTTGCCCTCCCACCCAGGAATTCCATATTGGGACTCTTAGAAATTCCATTCTTGCTGGTAACATTCTGCCTCCAAGAAAAACGATTCATCTGGTATACCAGCCCTGCAGAGCCCTACTCCCTGAGCCAGGAAATTTTATAAACATAGCAGTTTTAAGGTATTCACAGGTTCTAGTCCATCTGTATAACATATCTGCATTTTAACCAACTCTTCCCAGAAACATGATTCCTTAGTGTCCGTTGTGTTTTTCTGCTTTCTATGCACAAGAAAAAGGAAACATCCCATTATGATGACTTTCCACTGGGAGGAAGCCCATATAGGCTGAACCTGCTTCTGCACTGCTCCTTAATCTCTTGTCAGACTTGATTTACCCAACAGATAGTACTAATGGTATAAATACAAGTAACAAGGCAAATACTTTGGGGCATTGGTACCCATAAGAAGTACATGTAGGTTCATGATGCGTGATTTAAAAAACAAGTACTTTATGTAATATTTCATGAGTTGCATAATATACTCATATCAAACATTGAAGTTGATTCTGTTCCATTACCATAAACTGCCTATTTCTTTGGGAAATGATTGCAAAGAACAGAAAGGGTATGAAAATAAGAGCAAAAGCAAAGACTTAAAATATGCTGATGATAACAGAGCTAGCTAACCAGTATTATTCTGCACTTATAAATATCATCACCATTTATAAATATACTCAGCTTTATATATAAGTGACATTTATTTTGTCGGGGTAAATAATATATTCAGAGGAAAAGCTGCAAATATAGAAAGGCACAAAGTGTTGCTCAGAAATTAACAAATACAAAATTCCTTTACTCAGATTATCAGTTACTATTACCTTTTATTTTTTGCAATCTTTTTTCTATGCGTGCATGTTCTTACCAAAACAATAGTCATGTATCCTGTTTTATAGTCTGCTTTATTCACTTAATATATCATAAACATTTTCTCATGTTGCTAACTAGTATTCAATATTGTTTTAATGACAGAATATCTGAATGCATAAAATCAATCTTCGATCATAGTATACCTATGCTCTTATGTTTTTCTGTTTTAGGGTATTTTCAGAAGTATTATAAGAAACACCTATGAAGATAACTGCTCGCTGTCAAAATTATTTTCACTCCCCCCAAAAAAGGTTAGAAAAATGAATCAAACATTTCTTTGAATAACAATGAGAGTCTGGGTCCTTTACCCTTTGAAGTCAAATCTCCAGAACCTCAGGACTAGGGGTTCCTGGGATTCTCCCATGAGGCCCTAGTAGAACCTGAGGACAAGACTAGCTGCTGGCTCTTCCAAAACACTGCACTGCCTCGCAATTCCATTTCCCTTCCTTGGACACTTGCCGTCTCCTCTGCCAATCACAGATTATTTTCTTAGAAGAATTCAATACTCATGAAGCTTTACTAGTAACTTCAAGGAAAATGGTGTGGGCCAAACCTAGGTACCTCTGTTCCTACCCATTCTTCTTTTCTTGAATATCTCTCATTATTGCTACTTTTTATATTCCTAGGAAATGCAGAATCCCCTACAACAGAATTGCCTTTCATGGGCGCATAAGCCCCACGTTGCTGGAAGTATTCATAAGGAGACTGCTTGTTAGGTGTGGCAGGGCACACTCCTGGATGGGAAAGGAAGTTGAACTCTGATGATGACCTCAAAGGTTTGTTTCAACTTTAATACCTTTTTAAAAAAACGTTGGATGCATGAACTTTACTCTCAGCTCAGTTACTCAAACTGCAATAACCTCGAAATCCTATTTGGGAGAACCCCGTGAACCTAGTAACCATCTTTACCCTGTTGAGTGTATTGAGTGCACCTGTTGCAGCCACCAGCGCAGGCTCAGCCTTGAGCAAGTCGGCCTCACACTCCTTCTGTTTCTGGGACACTTCGGTCTGAATGTCTGTCACCTAATCAGAGAGGAAAAGCACACAAAGCCATGAATTATCATCTCAGATAGCTCTAGTGAAAAGTGTAGGCTGAGTCAGATGCACTGTTCAATAACTCATTTGTCTACATTTTGAATAGGTGAGGATTTTGTCTAAAGACTAATTTCCCTAAGGCACACTGCATACACACAGCTTGGTATATGCGCAAAATACACAATGACAAATGCCAACACAAATGGATTCAAGTATCAAAATGCTCCAAGAAGGGCCTTGACTAATTTAACTGTAGGGTGCCAATAATAAGAAAGGCAAGATTAAGTGGTTTCTTTGTTCTTCAATTTTCTTCGAGTCCTAGACAAGTGAAATTCAAGGCTGGCTCAGTAACTTAGACCACAAAATATTCTTGCTAGATATTCCCTCCCCAATTTGTGTTAACATTTGCCTAAAAGCATGTTGGCTTTTCTTTAGGAATAGATGTAAAGCTTTCTCATTCAACTGGCTGGAAGATACTATTTCATGCTGTGCATGCTTTAACCACAGATAGAATTTTTATAAGGACTTATTACTGGTTTCTCTAAGAACCTGGAAAGGAAGTACAGCTGAAATAGTCCAGTTCTGTCTTTGGCAATAGAAAAATAAAACTGATGTCCACTCTACTGTTGAGTGTCCAGTAACAGTCTTCACATAGTAAGAAGGGTTCAGCCTCGTGACATGAACACACGTAATAGGAATAGGGAAATGATGGGGTAAACTTGAACTAAATCAAAGTAAGAGCTTTGGAGTTTTTGTCCTCCTATTCTCAGGACACCTACGAATTTGAATGGCAGGAAGAATACAAATTTTAGTCCTTGGCAGATTTTAAATTTCAAAGCTGTGGCACTGGGCACAGGATCCAGTCACCATGGGGACTGCTCTCTGCGCGCTGATGGTGATTTGTGGAATATAAAGGGTGAACAAAAGTGCATTCCTTCAGATGTTTGGAACGCACAGGTTTAACTATACCATAAAATTAAACACTGCTCACAACAAATTATGTTGTCTACTACAGCTTTATTAGCAGTAATTACCCTTCTCCTGATTAAACCATTATTTTGCTGTATACTGCACCTTTTATGAACATAATTGGTTCAGGGTAGATATGTGATCTCCTGCCAATACACACATAGCTACCATTAATGTAAATAAGAAAACTCTTTGTGCTTACTGAGAATGCTCCAAACCCACAGCCCTCAAAACTGCCAGGAATGGACCATAAAAATTCTTAGAATACATTTTTAGTATGCTAGAGAATACCAGAACAGAAAAGAGAGTACATGTATTTGGGTGAGTTATTATCTCAGGTTTATCCATTTTCCATAAGAATATAATGAATCTTTAAATGCTGTTAGTTACTATTTATGAGGGCATCATTTTAAACTGGACTCAGGAGCATAGATGTTTAGTACTGGAAAAACCTTAAAGAATATTTCTTTAAGGGCTATTTTCCGTGAGGCTGGCAGTTTCTACTCTACTCTTTCTGACTTCTTTCCTATTAATGGAGTGTTATTCCATTGGGTAATTTTTATAAACAGAGCGATCCTGAACATTAGATAAATAAAAACCCACAAATGCAAATAAAAAAAGTACTCTAGGTTGGTCAACTTTTTCTCACTCCCAATACCTCTCACCCTAAAGTGCCAGGACACTAGAGTAGTAAAACCACTGTGCACTTCAGTGGTGGGAAACCTTGGTGTGCAACTTCCTCTGCCCGTGGCTGCTGGGAAGTGGCCAGCAAGTCCAGACCTAGAGAAGGGAGAGGAGCTACACAGATACCGTAAGTGTGCTTTCCCTTTACCACGGTCCCTAAAAGCTGGGATTTGAAGGTAGTCCATTCTTGGGACATCAGAACTTTGCTGCCCTTCAATTAGTCCAAAGCTCCCTGCAATGGTTCATGACATTTAGTGGTCATAGGGAAAGAATAAGTTACAATAACTCTTTGTTATAGACTGAACTGGTTACGTGTTCACACAAAATTCACATTAAAGCCCTAAGCCCAGGAGCTCAGGTGATTGTATTTGGAGATAAGGCCTTTAAAATGTGATTAAGTTAAAATAAGCCTGTTTGGGTGAGGCCTAATCTCATCTGACCGGTGTCCCTGTAACAGGAGATCTGGATATCTGTAAGAGATTCCCAGGGGTGTGCACAGGGAGGAAGACCATGTGAGGACACAGAGAGAAGGTGGCCATCTGTAAGCCAAGGAAAGAGGCCCTTCCTTGAGGAGAAACTGAGCCTGCCAACACCTTGATCTTGGCCTTCTATCTTCCACAATCGTGAGAAAATACATTTCTGTTGTTTAAGCCTCCCAGTCGGTGGTATTTTCTCATGGAAGCCCTAGCAAACTAGCAAACCTTTTTGCTAGCAAGCCCTACCAAACTTACCTGGAGTCAGGTAAAAGCAGTTTATAAGGAACTCCTGACAGTCCTCCGAAATCCAGCTCCGCCCACATTTAGAAAAGAAACACATATAAAAACTGAATGCCATTCAAAATCAAGAAAGAGATATTAGCCTTTCAATTTGGAGGAGACTTTCACTCTACTCAGCAAAGGAAGCAGTTTGAAAGAGGTCACAGGATCCTAAGAATTTGGAGCTGATAAGTCAAAGATGGAAGAACTAATTTCTACAGGCTTAGTGGTGCCTGTGTTATTGCAATCACCTGGCAATGCCGCGGCTTGAGCCCTTGAATATTTATGAATTTGAAGCAACAATTCCAACTTGCTTCTTTATATGGGTTGTCAAGATGCACAAGCAAGCAGTGTTCAAACCCCATATTTGTTTAGTCATATTGAATGTAGCAATGAATTCTTATGACATTTTCCTTACTTCTCTTGCATTCGCCTTGAGACCTCAGTTTCTAAGGATCACATAGACTCTAGCATGTTGCTGGCCATGTCACAAATGCGAGCCCACCGAACACGTGCGGTGTTCATTCCTGGCCTCTGTGTGGAGTAATTACAAAGGGACCTTCCTTCCGTGATCGCCCAATTTAAAGTAGTTTTTCCACCATGGAATCTATTTGATGCTCATCAGAGCCCTTATCACTAACTCAAGATCTTATCAATGTGCCACCTGCCTCCTGCCAGTCTTTTCCTTTATAGGGTAAGACACATGAGGGCACCTCGTGTGTCATATATCCTCCAGAGCCTGGAACAGCGTCGGGCAAAAAAACAGGAGCTCAGTTGATATTAGTTCATTATAATTAAATTAAGCCTCATGGATAAAATGAAAATATTTGTGAAGATCATTTTATTTCTTGGGATAGATTAGATCTAAAAAAAAGTACATATCCTTTTTGAGTTTGAAGAACTGCACAGAACAACCTGTCAGAAGGGTTCTAATTTGCTAAAACATTTTTTCCCCCTTGGAAGAATAATTTTGCCTAAGAATTCACATGCGAAAATGCAAAAAGACCTGCAGAGTACAGTTATATTGTAAGATGTCAAAAAGATATCTGTAGAGATGGGTTATAATAATTACTTGAACATCACATATTTGTGCAATGCCTGAAAAAATCTCCCGTGGGTAGAAGTAGTTTATGATAATCAGACCATGAGTGATGCCTAATTGCTTAAAATAACAATATACTCTTAAAGACATAGTCCACTTACCAGATACTCACTGGAAACATTTATTACCGGAATTAGAAATTAAATGCCTATTGGCAATGCCAAATGTGCCTTATCTTCCACTTCAAAATGTTATTTCTTAAGTGTATTTAGAGTTTTTATTTTCAATATACTTTCCGAGTCTTTAAGTTGTGCAAACTAAAGGCAAACATGCTCAACACACATTAGGACAAAAGAAAAATAATTTGATTGTCTATGAATGAACAGCAACACCACTGGAAAACTCAAATATTTTCTGGTATCATAAAATTCAAGGATAATGTCATAATGGGTACTGATTCAATGGTTACAAGAGTGTTAGCAATTCACAATTTTTTATTAACTAAGCCCTGATTATAATTTTTTTTTGTCTAAAATAAGAGAATTTACCTTACACATGCACTTTCATTTAATTTTAAACAAATATTTATTAATCATTTACTGTGATATTTCTTTTGGTAAATAAGATACAGAAAAAAAAATCCCTTCCATGTGAAGCGAAGTTTTGGTGAAAGAAGACAAAAGAAGTTATATTTATTTCAGAATTGCTGGAAACCTGAATGTAAAAAAAGCAGAACCCATATAATCTTAAAATTGTTTCCAGTGGTAATACATAATACAGAATGCCAGGGCCTCAACGGAATCAAAAAGAACAAATTTACTTTAGGATTTAATAATAAACCCAAGTTATATATTAAAATGCAAAATTTGAAAACCATTTTGCAAAGTGACAGAATGGGCTTTGTTAACAATTGAGTTGTTCAATTTGCCTAAAAACTGAAAACCTTTAGAAACCTCAGCGATGACTTCATGACCTTTACTGTATTACAAATAGGCCTGATGTTCAAGATCCACATCCATTATATGCTTGAATGAGCTCAGTATTTATTGTTCTTTCATATCATTAAAAGAGTTAAAAGGTTGGGAAAATGCATAATGTAAAGAAAGGTCAAGTGGTAATCATGGTGTGAAATGCTGTTACATGTGTAACTATAATAATTCTTTAGATTTTATGCTCCCTGGAGAGGAAGTTGTTCAAAATTGTTCACCTACAAAGGTTTATTTTGTGCTAAATATAGCTCCGCACTCTAAATGGTAGAATTGGCCTGACCTTTCGCTCCTCGGCATCTGCAGCGGCCTTTTCCCGGCTCACTTTCTCTGTCTGAAGCCCGATCTTTGTAATCAGAGCTTCGGTGTCCTGATTTCTCAGTCGCAACTCGGCTTCTTGAGAGGCAAGTCTGGCTTTTAGATCACCCACCTGAAGGAAAAGTCATTATTTTGAAGGAGCTGGCGTTGGTAACGACAAATACCGGATACAGCTTAGTTTTTAAAGTGATTCAAGGATCCCTAGCCGTTTGTATTTTGCATCTTCTTCCACCCCGAACTGACTATGGTCCAATGTGTGAAAACGCAACCCCATGATTTTTTTTTGTTTTGTTTTGTTTTTGCTAAATAGAAAAATGTTGTCCAATGATTCTGTGTAACGTATCATTAATTAATGTCAGCACCGACTAGAAGTGTATCTGCAACTCACTCTGTGCAGTCAGAGAAGCACCAAGAGTGGTCCTTGCCAGTGCCCACATCACCTGCACCCTCTCTGTCGGACCTGTGCAGCACGGGCTCTAGGCAGCACAGGCCACGAAAGGACTTGCTTGATGAGGAGCTGGGAAGCATGCTTTCACTCTCCAGCAGAACATTGCTGGAGGCCTCAGATAAGTTCAAGACAGCAATACTCTTTGGCTTTTATCAGTTTACTTAATCTGTTGCTTATTTCGATAAGACCCACAGACATCTCTTATCTCTTCCCACAAAACAGGAAACAGCCTTCCTGACTTTTTTCACCTCATACCAACTTTCACTTTAATAACTACGCTAAGAAGGGCAAACCATAAGTGTTCTGTGGGGATCAGTATGGTGTGGTCAGAAGCCGGGTGGGTGTCCTAGATGTGGACCCTCCTAGGGGAAGGGCACTAAATAACCTCACTCTGCTCTGCTCTCGTGGGACTCAGTCTTGCGGAGGCATTGATTGAATTCCTCGCCCTAAAGTTGGGATTTTACGAGGTTCAGAAGGGAACACTGGGTTCCTATATTTGAGAATTGTGTAAATCAAAGCAGAAGTGAAATGCTAGAGAAATACATGTGGTGTACTCAGAAACACATGAAAGCAGCATTACACATTCGATAATTAAATCCTATTCCACTTATTGTCCAGAAGTAAATAACTTTTTTTTTTTTTTAACCATAGAAGCAAAAAACAATCACAACCATTTATTTTGAATCAATTGCTAGTCACTTTAGTAGTTTCATCTTGTGGAACAACATCTCACTACCACATCCGGGGACTGTGGGAACCCCCTTTTCGACAGCTTATTTATACTCTACCTGAAAGGTGTGATCACTGCTACAACTGCTACCTATACCATTAAAGTCAAAACTCTTTAGCCTCTCTCGAACTCAGGGTAACACGGCAGGGTGACATGTGCTTCTTTCCTCTTGATGTATGTTAGGCCATAATCAAAAGAATCATCTAAGAGACTAGGAAGGAACTGTTATTACAAGCCCTAAGTTCACTTTCTAAGGAAGCAGTTAGGTCTGAAATATGCAAAGTGACTTGGGATCTAGGCCTTATCTATGAAGAAAAGCCACTAAGGCTTTTTGCTACGACCTAAGCTGACATCTAGAGAGGAGACATAGGAAACTATGCTTCCTTTCCCCTAATAAACCAATAATAATTAATAATAATAATAATAATAATATAATAATAATATAACAGCTCAATGAGCTAGTAAATATCCCAACCATTCTTTTGATATTAAGGGCATTACATGCACAAAAACCTAATGAAAAGAAATCACCAGCAGTCCTTCAATCAAGGCTGTGTATATCTTCCTCTCAGACTTTCAGCCTATTGTTTCTGTCCGAGGCGAGATAGGGGAACCCCCAGCAGCCCTGCACTTGGCGGACAATGAATTGCCGAGTCCTTTCTTTCTTCCTTTCCCCCACCCTCCTGCCTTGTCAACGCATAACTGAGATGATGATTAGAAAACGGCTCACCTTCTTTCAGCTCAACAGGACTCCTAGGGAAACCTTTCCTGGAAAGAAGGGTCTTGATTTAAGTGAGATAGAATTGGAGAGACAGGTAGAGAAAAAAAGGAAAGAGGGTAAAGAGAAAAAGAGTAATACAAAATGTGCGTAAAAAGGAAGAGCAAAGAAAAGACATCTTTTGAAAGGGAATGAAAAGATGCACAAATGTGGATGGGTATACTCTTTGGGGAACTTCCAGGGACTACTCTTTACATCTTTAAATGCTGGAAACCTCCTCTGGTTTTTCTTTTCCCACTTGTGGTCTATCTACTCACTGCTTAGTACGTATCACAGCGTTTCACCAAAGAGCCATTCCCGGTATATGGAACACGGAGGGAAAGAGGTAAATGGTGGGTTGGCCTACAGGGCGCATGAAGGACATGGCCAGAGAGGCCTTCGAGTGAAAGCTGCCAACGTATGCTTCCCGGCCAGGTTGTGGCTTCTTCAAGCCTAGGCACAGACGGGCCAGCTGAGCTCTAGGGGAAAACAACTGGCCCAATCTCTTGAAAAGCAAGAGAATGACCCGATGACTACACTCTGAAGCAGCCCACCAGAATTTCTGGCCTTGAGGTCACCTCTAGTGACAACTGATTTTTCCTCCAGTGCTAGGTGGCCCAGGGAAAAGCGGGGCCATTCTCCAAAGTCTCCATATTCTCTCATTCTAATTCTTTTGACCACAGAGAGGCAGCATGGCATCGCGGACAATCCATGGGCTTTAGAGGGATACAGATCTGGGTTGAAACTCCAACCTCGCTGGCTCTGTGGCCTTAAGCTCTTTAAGCCTCACATATAAAATTACAGCAGCAACCTTTACTTCATAAACTTAACAATGAAATCAGATGACAGGTGTTCAGACCTACACATGGTGAATACCCTATGCGGATTCTCCTCTGATTTACTCCTGGAGGCTAGAGGTACGTTCCTTCGAGGTAGCAGGGCCTTAGGACTGTGGACAAAGGCAACAAACACTGGGACACTTTAAGAGAGATGGTGGTGAAAAGGAGACCAGATGCCAAAGTCAGAGAAAATTTCTAGACTTAGAGACCCGAATCACAACAACCCTCACTGCCCCTTCATCAACCAGGAAGTGATACCCTCACTGGGAGCTGAGAATCCAAGCCTAAAGGGATCCTAGTTTCATCCTCCGGTGACACAATTCCTGACAATAATCCCAGAACACTGCAGCAGTCAGAGACAAGTGATGGGAATTTGCAGTGACCATTTCCTTGGACTGCACTGCTCTGTAATGACTCAGGCCAAGAGGTCTCTCTCCAGCCGCTGTGAGAGGGGTAACTTGGCTGCCTTCTTAGGCTTAGAAAACAAAAACAGCGGGTTGTGTCTTAAGCTGTAAATTTTAGCACTAGGTCTTATCTTTTAAATGAGTTTGAAATGTTGCTTCAAAAACAGAAAAATTTAAAAATTTAGAGCATAGATTTTGTTCAGTAGGAATATACCAGGTCACATACCTGAGATGCTGTGGTTTTGAGCTTCTGGATGCCATTCACCAAGTGCTCTTTCTTCTGGGATACCTCTTTTTGTTTCTTCTTCAACAAGTTCTTAAATAGTGATATTTGTTCTAGAAAGCTCTTTGGGGTGGTATAGTTATATCTTCTCTCATTTTGGTAATACCTGGTACTTATTCATTTACACTGGTGTGCACGTGGGCCATGAAAAGGCTAATAGAATCTTTGTCCAGTGGCTGAAAACAAACATTGCAATTCATGTGAAGTCTCTCAAGTTAAAACAAAAATGCAGTTAAAAGGGAAAATCAGCAAAATCATACAGTATTTTTTTTTCTAAAACCAGAACAAATTATGTAGAATCTAGGAAATCTTCATTAGACTTTAAGAGATGACTGTAAGAGATACCCACAGGATGAGAGATGGCAAAAAAGCATTTGGCTTTGCTAACCTCTTCCCGCCAAGTACAAGTGGGCAAAGGATTTTATGTGCCCCGCACACCAAACCCAAAGCCGACATATAACACAAGCACTGCTTTTCATAGCTTGATTTTTATCTATCGAGTACATGAAAGAGAAAATGGAGAAACTGAGACACACTACTCTGAGATGTTTTTTTTTTTTTTTGGTGTTGCTTTTAAGCTGAACTTTAGGCAAAATAAACCAACAACCGTGTAGCCACTGGAAAAAAAAAAAAAAGACAAACAGCTGAAAATTGAGAAATACACAGTGTTTAAAGAATCTATGTGAAAACGAACTGGATGGTAAGGTAAAAACGTCACTGCTTCTGGGAGAAAAAGATCATGATCATTTCTATTCTCGTGATGGGGGAGGGGGGGTTAGAGGGCAACAAATAACTCTCCTTCAAAGATTTACAGAAAAAGTCCCTCCACCCCACGATCCATTCTTTTCATTTTGTCCTCTATGACTTCTGAAGGAGTTAACTTTTTAATTTGTGGAGTCACATCTCCCTCATTTTAATGATTATTTATTGCATTCTGTACAAGATGAACCAGGTCCAATTAATCAAGGGAAGCCTAAAAATCAATTAATATGAATTAAATGAGCTACACCAACTCTTAGGAAAGTCACACATAATTTACCAAAGTGTTGTCAATAACGCACGGACATCTTTGGGGAAATCGTTGCACAAGTGGCTGGCGATGCAGTTAAACGTTTCCAACCTGCACCATTAATACCAGAACCAGGAGTGCGAGGAGAGACAGAGCGATGCTTGTAGGTGAAAACCGGCAGTTCCTGAGCAACATCGAAACGCTGAGCTTTCCCACACGGAGAAAAATCCCAGAGTGGGTTTAAAATACGTACATGCTAGAATGTTTTTTTTTTTTTGTATGCTAAAAATCCATTTCGCTGGTAACTAACATGTTTGTAAAGCACAGGTTATATTTAGAATATTAAATCCTTCGTCCCTAGTAGATCTGAGATGTGTGTGTGTGTGTGTATTACCTGACAGTGGACTCAGAAATATCAATTTAGAAGGAAGTTAAATAAACTCCACGTAAATCATATCCCCTCGGGGATTTTATTTTTAACAGAACCTGACTGCAATGATCACGGGTGGAAATTTACTCCTGCCCTGTGTTGTTTTCATGCAAACCCCAAGTGTGCACATATCTTTCTTCAATACAGATAAATACTTCCCCAGCCAAGTGCAATCTCCTTACTGGGAGGAAAAAGAAAAACAACGGCCCCTGGCCTCCGCCCAACCATGACCCTTATGAGGAGGCCCTGAAAAGCTCTCTTTAACAACAGTTTCATTTGGAAATGTGCGAAGGAAGAAGTGGCTTCCGGTAGAGCTGGAAGTGGCCCGAGACAACTTGTCTCAATGGGGCAAAATAACTATTGTTATCGGGCTTAACAAAATGGCACAGCATGGGAGACTGGCAGAGCCAGGGAGCAGCTGGTTGCAATTCACACTGTTTTTCAGAAAACTCTAATCGGTCCAGAACAGACCTCTTTGATGACGGGTCTTCCCTGCATTCTCAATTTGTCACTTTCTCTTATGATAAGGTCAGTAGTGACAGCACTTCCTGACATTAACAGCTGTGGCTTTTAAAAGGGTCATTGTAGAACTACTAATTGCAGTAATTTCATTAGCATAAATTATTTATTCTGCCATTCATTTATCTCCAGTTTTCTTTGGGAGGGGAGGGGGCAGGGAGGAGGTGGCTGCTGGGCCTGTGGCAGTGACGGCAAATGCGATGCTGTGTTTTTCCCTTTCAGACAGGAGAGCTAAGAACGTCACTGCTGCCACGTTTGACCTCTCGTGAAAGCCAGTTGATACCATTCTGTAGCCATTTAGCAGCCAATCAGAGTGAAGGCAAAAAGAAAAATAAGCGAAGCGCCACTATCGAATGGTTACGAACTCAAGATTTCGCCATGAAGATGCTATCTATATCCAAAGCACAGTCACAGGCAAAGACGGAACTCCTTTTACTCATATGAAGAGAAAGTGTTTAACTTCTACTCTCTTGGCTGGTTCACTGTAAACACAAAAACACATACACAGATCTCTGCTACTCGCTGTGACGGTTCTTGAGTGGTGGCAGTTGCTGCCACACCAAGTACCCCAGTGACCTGATTCTTCAAGCGAATGCCCAGTATGTCTCTGTTGCTAAAAATGACAGACAGACAAGCTCAAATGAAGACCAACACCCAGAGGCCAAAACTAAATAAAATATCCTGTTATACAAGATTCGATACCTTCCCAAGACCAGCAAAGACAACTGTTCTGGTGTGTACTTTTAAATTGAACTTTCGAAAGTATTGTATTTAAGGGAGGAATGTGAGGAGGGCAAAAGAGAAAGGGCAGATGAAAGGAAAACTACTTTCTTTTTTTTTTAACTTTAACTTGGGATAATTTTGTAACATATGTCATATACCTACTGTCCATATTGAAAGTTTTCTCAGAAATTGTTAATTTTTTACAGCTTTATTGAAGTATAACTGACATCAAAAAACTCCCAGCACATCCTTAGTATCCATATTAATTTTTAATAATTCCAAACTGCTGAGTTTCAAAATCTATTATTTGTATTTCTTAGCCCGTTTTGGGGCTGGTAAGAGAATACAGTAATTAGATACCTGTGGCTGTCAGGTTGGTTTATTTAAAAAAAGGAAATTTAATAATGCATAACGCAAGTAGTATTGCATTTGAGCATCCCTCCTAAGCTCTTCATAGTATGGATTAACTCCCAGAAAAAGATTCTGGAGGCAGCCGGGGATGCAGGGTTTGCACCCTAGACCTGGGTTAGAGTTGCAGTTCTGTATGTTTGGGCAAATTACTATATTCCCTATACTTCCCCCTACCCACAAAAATCAAAGCTTAAAGTTTTGCCATTCTTCCTTACCCGGCTTCTTTCCTTTCTTTCCTTTTATTCCCCTTTCAGAACAAACAATTGTGCAGTAGTCAAGAGCAGGTTTTAAAACTATGGGCTCTGGTGTCAAGGTGCTGATGGGCCCCTTACCTGCCGAGCTGTGTTCATGGCCTCCATCCTCTCATCTGTGCGACAGGGAAACGAGCGGCCCTCCTTGGAAGGTTGGTGATGGGCAGTGGCAAGCAGTACAAATGCAGGGCACTTGTTTCTTCTGCTATTGGTGACGGTAACAGTACACCAACAGCAGTCCCGGCAAACTAACTGCCACCAGACAAAGCAGCCACAAGTGTTGCATGCGGCACCACACACAGTTTTCTAAGCCATGGGCTCCTATCTTTTTGTTTGTTTGGTTTGGTTTCATGTGTTACTTTGTCTGGTGAATGCATTTTGTTGTTAGTTTTGTTCGTGCAGTCGTTTGTTTGTTTGTTTGTTTGTTTTCTGTCTTTAATTTTGGGAACCAAGGCTGGGTCACAGGCAAGATCACGTCCAGCGAAAGCCGGCAATCTTCGAAATGGGTTTCCAGTCATTGAAAGAGGTAGCTTCAATGGCCCTCTGACAGAACATTAAAACAAGCGACTGAGCACTGAGGGTGTGAGCGGGTAAAATGGGACCCGGCTACTTCTTTTATAGCAAGTGGACGAGGCAGGAGGTGGTGTAGCTGGTTCTGGTGAGGCCGGCACCACAGGAAGCCACAGAACTGCAGCGGGGAGGTAGGCAGTGGTGGCTCTGATTGAGCGAAACTTCCACTTACCAGCACGTCTAGGATGCTAGGCAGCTGTCAAAACTCGACCCTACTTTTGAGATAGAATTCCTAAAGTTTACGCAATAGCAGAACCCTGGGGAGGAGCATCTACTGCTCTCCCAATTCTAGTCTAAATGTGATTGCCATGCAGAGCAAGAAATGGGTGCTGGGCTGTATGTTGCTGTGCACATGAGAAGGAGAAAGAGGGCTGAAGAATGCGGAAGGATGCTAACTGCGGGGCTTCTTCTCATCTACCTAAATACAGGCTTAAGCCAGTATGAGATTTAGGCAGATTCGAGATCAATTTGATTGCATTTGTTTTTGTTCCGATCCATTCAAATGACTTCAGTGTTCCTCAGAAAGGGGATATTTCCCCCAAATTCACAGAATCTCTATTGCACAAGTTTTTTTCTACTTTGTAAATGCATACCGAATACTCCTCATTTCTATTTCAAAGAAAACACTATGCTATAAATCATCAAGAGAAACACTGCTAACCTACCTCTACTACAACATGTTGTTGACTTCTCTTCATGCTTGGCCTAACATTTTAAAAGGAACTTCGAAAATTCCGAAGGAATCCATCATTAAATATAGCAGTAAAATAAATATAGCAGTGAAATGTCCTCATCGAGTGGACATTTTTCACAATTCATCTGGAAAGTGGCAGTAACATACGCCATCCGAATGTTACCGAACCCAGCGACACGGTCTGGATCGAGGTAGCCGCACATGGAATAAAAAGCAACCGCACTGAAAAAAGCCAATGATACTGAGCTTGTGTAATAATTTCTAAGTTGGAGCACATCGAAAGCTTGGACAACTTTAACTTGCCAGTCGGTCGACATGCCTCCTCCATCTTGCTCAGATCTCTATCTTACTCCTTCCAACACAAGGCTCACTCCTCAGCCAGAGAGATCACCTTTCCACTCAATAATCTCGCCTTTCATCGGGCCCTGCTTTCAGGGACGTCCATTATTCATTGCGGTTTGAAAGCAAAGCCATAGCTTGTCTTCTAACACCTGTTTCTCCCGCCTTTTTTTCTTATATGTTACTCACTGGGACCCATGCACTTCCCAGGGAGGTTTTCTCCCAATTATCCTGTGGAATCTCACTCCCAGGGGCACCCAAAGGTCTTTCCTTTTCTCCCCGCTTACGCTTCATCCTCCCACTTCCATTTCCAAATCTCCTATGAGGAGGAGTAGGTACGAACACAGTCTTCGAGCAAATACCTGGTGGTGCTATTTCGGTCATTCTTTCAGCTGTCATTTAGTTCAATACCAGGTAACAGAAAAGAAGCACATTTACTTAGACGCAGTCAGCCCTCACCCTGGGTGCTATGTGTGGACCGACGGAAAATTATACATCGACACACACAAAACTGCTGGCCTTTAATGAATCCTTTCTCTGCGGCTAACAGCATACTTGTTTACGTACCTTACACTCAGCAAATGAGGTCAATCATTAAGAAGTGCCCAAATTATGCCGATACCTTTCAGTTTTAATAATGGAAATTAAAACTAAGAAAGTGATCAAATTAGTGCTCATCCAAAAAAATTAAAAGCTATCTTTGACCTACAGAAAAGGGGCCACACACTTTTAGGGGAACACGGATGTGTTGCACTCTGAATTATAATGATAATTTATTGCTCCTGAGCAACGAATTCGGAAGGTGGGAAAGTTAAATAAGCCCACTGCCCTGAAATGATATTATCCGGCTAAGTTGTGTCCAGGCATGATTCAGCTCTGTAGGAATGGTAAAGTGCTTTTTAAATTCCTACGTGGCACTTAGCATCCTATAGGCGGCGTCATGATACCACCAGATAGAGCTTAGCACCTGCCAGGAGCCCTCTGGACTTAAAATGATGCAAGTCCTGCCTCATCCAGCAGATGTCAATGGTCACTGGCATATCAAAGCATTTTTTGGAAGTAACTGTTTTCAAAGTGGCACCTACTTTCACAGGAGAAAGCCTGCGCCTGTGCCAGGGCAGCAAAGGCAAGAACTTACAAAAGCACGGTGCCCAGCACGAACTTAAACCAGGCTCCGAGCTCTGGTTTCCTCCCATCTGAGAAATGAACATGAAAACAAAGTGCACTGGTCTTTTCCTTACCAAACCAGCCTGATAACACGAACGAGATAAAACATAACTGTGCTACTAAAAGTTACATACTGACGCTTTCCTTATAAAGTGGTATTATGAACCCTTCTTGGAATTATTAAAAGACAAAATAATGCCCTAGATAATTCCAGTAATGCAGTGAACCTCGAGATAACCTAAGAAATGTGTGCTAATAATTGTGACCTTTATTTGTCATACTTAATGATTTCCCAGATTTTAAAGTATGAAATATTTCTGGCAGACTTTTATCTAATGCTAGTGTTACGGGCTTCCTGTACCTCTTCAGCAAGAAGACAATAGTGAAAGCTGTGTTTCAGACAGAAATTAATCTCTCCTGTGAGTATCTCCCACGTCATCTGTTCATGAGAACAAATTTACATGTATTTCCCTAAGTATAAGAAGTGCTCTGTATTGCCCCATGACCAGTGGGAAAAAGTGAAAATCACTTAAAAACAACAGAGCCATACATTAATATTCCCTCTTTATCCAGAAACTCTGTTGTTGTTTTAAAGGTCCAGATGTGTTCAATGTTAAGGGTGAATATAGAGACAGGCAGAAGAACTTTCTGCATATAGAAAAACGCAATGAAATAGAAGAGGTCATTTTTTTTTCATTCATTTTTAAAAATGTTTTTAAAGCATGGGTGTAAAGAAAAGGAGAGAGGAGGTATTTAAATGCCACCAAGTCTTTATCATATACAGGCTTTAGATGTTGTGTGACAGCACTTCCCTGTCAATCCAGCACTAAATAATTAGATTAATAGACATTTTAGGAAAAGACAATAAATCATACACAATAAAGCTATATAAAATTATAAAAATAAGAAATAATCCACAAAGCTTGCTGCGTATAAATATTTAAATATGTAAATATGTTTGCATTTCTAACCATCTGGCCACCAAAAGATACAATAGTCAACAAAATGGTAAAGAATTGCTTAGAAAAAGCAGCAGTTATGCCTTTGGGAGTAAGGGAGGCCACAGGGGACTGTCCCTGTCTCAAAAAAGTTTCAGCTGGAAGCAAACATCTTTCCTTACACACCTCCGATTCTATTTTTGGCTCTGAGAATTGCTTTCAGGCACCTTTTCTCTTTATCTCACAGGGGAATCAGAAGACAAACCTCCCTGGGAAATGTTTGCAATCACCACCCTTCCAAACTAATCGGACAAGCAGTAGACACATATAAAATTTCATTTCTAAGAGGTCTAAATGATACTTTCATATTTACATTCCTTTTTCCCTTTAAATCTGAATATCTGAAGTGTTTTGGTTTCATGTAACCATTTTAAAATGTAATAGTAGGTGCAAATTTCATCACGATCAAATGACAAGCATAATCTACAAAACATAAACTTATAAAACAAAGTAGATTCACATGTGACTCAGTGACTGCTGAATTTAGGGGGCCTGATTTTTCATAATGAGAACAATCCCAACTAATCGCCTTCCTTTGCGAAGATCAAGCATTGCATGGCTACGGGTGGCTACTTTTTTGCTTGGGTTTTTAGTGTGGATTTAAAGGGTTTGTATTCTGCAAGCCCTGTTATGATTCAAGGAAGTAATGATCCTGGCCTTCTGGTAAGTCAGAGCATGAGTCAGAACATGCTCACGTGCTATGTGAGTGAGGGAGTGAGTGAGGGAGCGAGAGAGAGAGAGAGAGAGAGAGTGTGTGTGTGTGTGTGTGTGTACGTGTGTGTGCGCATGTGTGCACACACACATTTCGACTTGGTGCAAAGAGATCAGCCATCATATTCTACAGAATGTCAACTATCGAAGAAGATCTTCAATGAGCAAGGACAACTTTCTGATAGGAGCTGTATTTTGGAAATATTTATTGAGGACTTTTGATCAGAAGGAGAGAAAGAGAGAGAGATAGAGAGAGATGGAGAGATGGAGTGAGAGAGTGAGTTTGTGTGTGTGTGTGTGTGTGTACACGCGCGTGCATGTGTGATATCCAGAGGTTGACATGGCACGTACCTCAATTCCCTTGGTTTCCTCAATGAACCTCCTGCTGACTGAGACCAGAGCCTCCTGCGGCCACGCATGAAACCAGTCAATAGCCGTGCAGTTAACTATGGCTGGGAACTTCCGAGCTCTAATTCTCAGCGTGTGACCAACTGGAGAGAAACACAAAATGATCTGTGGAGACATGGGGGCAGGGCAGAGACAGGAGGGTGATGAGTGAGCGAAGCATTACACTGAAATCCTAGACAATGAAAGAAAGAAGTGCAGCCAACCGTGACATTAAACTATCCTAAAGCACTACTGAGTTGAAAGCAACATGAACCTCCTCGCTAATCAAAGCATAAACCTGCCCCGTGGCTGCCCCATCGAACATTCAGAAACGCTGCTGTGTACTTTCCTTAAAATGTGTCCCTCTCCTTTTAAACATTTTTGATGATCATCATTTACAGTGGAAAATTTATTCTTTTAAATTACATAAGTAACTTTATAATAAAAAATAAAAACCAAATCACCATGGCAAAAAAATGCCAATACTTTTATTTTGTCTCCTTCCATTCTGTAATTCATCAGACTCAATAAAATTATGTAATATATTTAAAAAAACAACAACAATGTTCTATCACATTGAATGTTTGTTTTCATTTAAAATAAAATACATTCACTTGAGTTCTTCATATTTTTAAAGGAGTAAAAAATTCAGTTTATACATGTTCCTGATGAGAAATTTATGTTTCTGGTTTAAATATAAAGTTTTATTCAGGTATTTAATAATTTAAGAGTTAATGTAAGTCTGAATATGTTTCCACATTCTTTCGAAGGACTTTTTCTACAGTATTTTAAAAAATTCACATCATAAAAAGTGCCAGGATGTATGAAGCCATGTATCTCATTCAACAGGTGTCTTCATTATATTCCATATACTATGGCTCTTCAACACTCAAGAGACAAATTCTAAGACCTAAAATGTTTTTGAACAATGTATAAGAAGACTGATCATTTATTCATTAAGTTCAAGAGTCTGGTTGCAAACTGATTGAATTGCTTTAACGTTGCATGTGCTAAGTTAACGAGCCTAAGCCTTAGTCACGATGCATAATTTTCACTTACATCTCAGTTCTTAGTTTTCTACCAGCCTTCTTCTTCCCCATATCTAATATTTCTCCTTTCTGTTATAGAGGTAGTTTTCCATACCCAACTTACCTATCATTTGTAACAATTAAAAAAAAAACAACTTCTTTTCTACATAATTGTAGCAAAGGCAGAGGGGGAAATAAAGCATCCTTTATTTGAGATTCTAAATAATTCCACCACTTTCACACTTATTACATTTCTACACTGTCAAGTCTTAAAAATGTGTTAGAAAACAAAGTATCGGAACCATGTGTGTTTAGTTTCAGGAAGAAATACTTTCTTGGAGTTAATCATATGCCTTGATTATTTATTAAAAGATAATATAGAATGCTCATTTAAAGAATTATTTTTCTTTTCTACAATTTTACAGTTGGAGATTTTTTTCCTGTTATTTCTTATGGCTTAAATAAGGATCCTCACAACACCACCTAAATTTCCCATGGAGGGAGGGTGGCTGGAGACCAGTGGTTCTCAAAGGATTGTTAGGAACTGGTTAGAAATGCAAATTGTTGGACCCACTCCAGACCTAAGGAATCAGAAACTCTGGATGGGGCTTGACAGTCTGTTTCAACAAGTCCTCCACGTGATTCTGACACCCACAGCTACAAAATAATTTTAACGTTTCTATAGAAATACTTAAATGAAACACTCACATTTTCAATGCTTTTGCAGTTGGTGAAATTTCTCATAGAATCTAAGTCTCTATCTACATACAGAGTGAAATAAAAAACTTAGGAATTTAAAATAAATCAGATAATCATTAATAACCTAACTTCTAGCATCTAAAATAGACCCTGGGAACTAAGTACAGAAAAACACCTGTGTATTAGAACTTCCTAAGAAGGGAAAGGATAGTATCACACTAGCCTTCAGGAGTACAATTTTTGACTCAATTTTTAGTTTTGCTAGAAATCTAGCACAGAATTTCTCCTGCCATCCAGTTTCCTTGGTAGTGGTCTTAGGTAAGATTTTTTTTTCTTTTTTTGAGAACTCATGCTAATGTCTGGAAAATGTCAGTTCTGTTCTTTTCTAAGGCAGTTCCCACCACTTTATGGACATCCCAGAGCAAATGCAAGCTGTCGTTTCAGGGAACATTACTGTGGGGAGAAAATCATCCTGCATATATTTCCTATTATATTTCCTTGAATTTCATGAGAGATTAACATAGCAAAAAATTTTTTAAAATAAGACAAATGATTGAAAAAGGTGTGTTATATTCTTTATAATTTACCTTTCAGCCTTTTTAGGGAGGTATAATTAACCTAAAATTGTAAGACGTTTACAGCGTCCAATGTGATGCTTTTATAAATACAGGAGTCTATATATTTCATAAATATTTTATACATTGCAGAAGGATTCCCCCACCCAGTCAATTAGCACATTCATCCCCTTTTTGTGTGTGAGAACATTTCAGCTCGACCCTCAGCAACTTTCAAATATACAAATGTTATCTATTATAGTTACCATGTTATACATTAGGTCCTCAGGGCTTATTTATTTTATAATTTAAATTTTATAAGCTTTTTACCAATCTCTCCCTATTTTTCCTACTCGCCACCCCTGGCAACCACTTTTCTACTCTGTTTCTATGAGTTCGACATTTTTACTTTTTAGATTCCTCACATAAGTGATACCATGCAGTATTTGTCTCTGCCTTGCCCTCAGAATGCCCTCAAGGTTTATCCACGTTGTTGCAAATCACAGGATCTCCTTCTTTAAGGCTGAATAATATTCCGTTGTATTGAAGAACACAGGTTGTTTTCATGCCTTGCGCTATGAGTAATGGAACGTAGATATGACTTTGAGGTAATGGTTTCATTTCCTTTCACTATATAACTAGATTATATAGTATTACTGGATCTGTATAGTATTACTACATAGATCACACAGTATTTCTATTTGGAAGTCCTTGGGGAACCTCCATACTATTTTTCATAGTGTCTATACCAGTTTACATTCCCACCAATAGTGTACAATGCTCCCGTTCTCTCCACATCCTCACCAGCATTTGCTGTATCTTATCTTTTTGATATGAGCCAAAAGGTGTGAAGTGATGTCTCACTGTGGTTTTGATTTGCATTTCCCTGATTAGTGATGTTGAGAACCTTCTCATGTACCTGTTGGCCATCTGTATGTCTTCTTTGGAAAAAAAATGTGTATGTAGGCTCTTTGCCTATTTTTCAATCATATTATTTGTATTTTGCTATTGAGCTGTATGAGTTCCTTGTATATTTTGGATATTAAACCCTTACTGGATGCAAGGTTTTAAAATATTTTCTCCCATTACATAGGTTGATTGCATTTTGTTGGTTTCCTTTGCTGAGCATAAGCTTTTTAGTTTGAAATAGTCACACTTATTTTTGCTTTTGCTGCCTTTGCTTCTGGTATTGAATCCAAATAATAATAATAATAATAATAATAATAATAATAATAATGACTCAGACTCCCTTGTCAAGGAGCTTACCCCTTATGTTTTCTTGTAGGAGTTGTATGGTTTTGAGTCTTACATCCAAGTCTCTGATCCATTTGAGTTGATTTTTGCTGTGCTGTAAAATATGGGTCCAGTTCCATTCTTTTGCATATGCCCAGTTTTCCCAACACCATTTATTGGGACTATCCTTTCCCCATTGTATATTTCTGGCTCCTTTGCTGAAAATTAATTGACAATATCTGCATAGATTTCTGAGCTCTCTATTCTGTTCCATCAATCTGTGTCTGTTTTTATGCCAATACCATGCTGTTTTTATTACTACAGCTTCACAATGTAGTTTGAAATCAGAAAGTATGATGTCTCTAGCTTTGTCTTTCTGAAGATTGGTTTGGCTATGCAGGGTCTTTTTTGATTCCATACAAATTTTCTATTTCTGTAAAAGACACCATGGGAATTTTGATTGAATTGCATTGACTCTGTCGACCATTTGGGATAGTATGGAAATTTTTAACTAGATTAATTCTTCTAATCCATGAACATGGGATATCTTTATTTTTTTGTGTCTTCAATTTCTTTGATCAATATCTTATAGTTTTCAGTGTTTGGTCTTTCACCTCCTTAGTTAAATTTATTCTTAAGTATTTTATTATTTTTGATGATATTGTAAATGAAATTATTTTCTTAATTTCTCTTTCTGATAGCTTATTAGTTTATTAGAAAAGCAAAAAACTTTTGTGTACTGATTTTGTATCTTGCAACATTGCTGAATTCATTTATTAGTTCTAACAGTATTTTCATGGAGTCTTTAGGGTTTTCCATACTAAGATCACACCATCTGCAGAGACAGTTTTGCTTTTTCCTTTCCAATTTGGATGTCCTTTCTTTTTTTAATCTTTTTCTTTTTACTTCTTCTTTGTTTTTTTTGAGGGGAGGGGGTTAAACATCCAGTGCTATAGATAATAAAAGTGGTGAGAATGGGCATCCTTGTCTTGTTCCTAATCTTAGAAGAAAAGCTTCCAGCTTTTCGCCACTGAGTATGATGTTAGCTGTGAGCTTGTCACTTATGGCCTTCATTATGTTGAGGTAAGTTCCCTTAATACCACTTTTTTTGAGAGCTTTTATCATAATCAGATGTTGGATTTTATCAGATGCTTTTCTAAATCTACCGAGTTGATCATATGACTTTTATCCTTCATTTTGTTAATAAGTATATCATATTGATTCATTTGCAGATACTGAACCATCTTTGCATCCTTGGAAAAAATCCCACTTGATCCTGGTGTATGATCCTTTTAATGTGCTGTTGAATTTAGTTTGCTAATATTTTGTTGAAAGCTTTTGCGTCTACGTATCAGGAATATTTGCCTGTAGTTTTCTTTTCTTGTGGTATCCTTGTCTGGCTTTGGTATCAGGGTAATGCTGGCCTTGTAAAATGAATGTTTTCTCCCCTTCTATTTTTTGAAAGAGTTTGAGAAGGATTAGTATTAATTCTTCTTTAAATACTTAGTAGCATTCACCAGTGAAGCCACCTAGTACTATATAACTTATTCTGGAAATACTTCAGTCTAGTATGCTATACATGTGAAAACTCATTTTATGACATTAGTTAATATCTGAAGGACACCAATAGAGGCTAGGGATGCTTAACTAGAATTTCTCATACTCTAATGCAAGCCCACACTGCAAAGTCAGCTACCTGAGCTCTTAGCTAACTTCTCTCATCGGCATAAATAGTTGGTGAGTTGGATATTGGATATAATTTTTCACTGACGGAATGAGTAGTGTTCAAGATATCTGAACAAAATATATTATGATTGCACCTCCACTGTTATGTGAACAAAATAGGAAATCTAAATATAGACGGATCCCAGTAACTATCCCTTGGGTATTTAGACTTTGGATTTTGACCAGTCCTATGGTAAATAGCTTACGGAAAGATTATATCTTTTCATGTGATTCCAGTGAGATCAGCTGAATCCTACCATCAGAATATTGCCATTATCTGCCCCACAGGACCCTTCTAATAAGGGCTAGTCAGGTTTCTAAAAGAACAGAGCTGTACTGTGGCAAGACTATTAAGCAGTTTTTAAGACTTATTTTAAATTATGTGCTACACATTAACTATGGGTAGCAGAGTTCGGTCTGAGACATCCTTTCTTTGAAGCACACTTTGAGTTGGGAGATTTGGGGAGAAGAGGTCCCCTTCGCTTGAACAGGTATCATCTAAGTCTTGAAGGTCCGTGAAATATACCCCCAAATAGTTCCTGACAATTGCAAATGACCAAATTGGTTTAAGTTAGTTCCCAGCAGTGGACTGAAAGAAAAGTTGGCTAAGAGAATAAAGTTAAAAATGCCTCAGACAGCTGTGCTCTTTTCTAAAAGTAAATTCTCACAAGTAAAAAGCAAACCCTGAAATCACCATCTATGTATTTCCTACAGCTCTAACATTTGGATGTCAGGAACTTGCTTTTGGAATCCATACCATAGAATTTTCTATTCCTTTTTCCCCCTACACAGGTGTTATGACTCATTTGCAATAACCCACTTTTCACTGTGCTTTGTAATATGTTTCAATTTCTTTTAGATAATATCCCATCGTAAGTACATATGTATTTGTATATC
This sequence comes from Eonycteris spelaea, assembly GCA_003508835.1. Classification (NCBI taxonomy): domain Eukaryota; kingdom Metazoa; phylum Chordata; class Mammalia; order Chiroptera; family Pteropodidae; genus Eonycteris; species Eonycteris spelaea. The sequence goes on from PUFA01000195.1 coordinate 2,839,141, forward strand.
ACGAACAAGGCTCAGTCCATTTCCTCTTGTAATGGAAATTTGAATTACTACCATCGCTCTGTATTTTTTTTCCAGTTGATGTGGTTTATTCTCAGAAGTAACCCTCCACATATGTACTTCAGAAGCTTCTATCCATAACTTGTGCTTGTATTTATCCTCAAAAGTCTCAATATTTTTCAAGAATGATAAGATCTGAATCTTATCTAGAAAACCCTCATAGGAATGAAGGTTTAGCACAGAAAATACTCACCATTTATCAACCTTATATCTTTCTGTGTCAACCTGCCATCTAATAAACTTTTAATTTCAATTATTTTTATGCTATCCAACAGGACCTTCGATATATACACATTCAATATATCTTTTTAAATATTTCCTTTTTTGGTAAAATACAATGAAATTATTCCCATGATCCTTTACTTGTAAATACAGTACAGATTTTTTTCAAGAGGTAGTATTTGACACTGGAGAGTTTCAGTTCTTTTTTCTTAAAAAAAAAAAAAGCAAAAACAAAAACAAAAACCTTCACTTCATAAGAAACTGTATGTGGAATCCCAAAAGATAGCAGAGAGCAAATCCATACCTGAGGAGTAAAGGTGGTGGGAGTTATGCCCCAGTCTATATTCCCATATACGTGAGCATGTATTCCTTCATCTGAGCTGCCCTGCCTGTCTCTCCAACACCGCATGTTAACAGTGTTTTGGGGGGTTTTTTGTTTGTTTTTAAACAGAAAACCAGATGCCTGATTATCCACTGAATAGGACACTATGTGGCAACTCTATACACATGTGCAGTAGCAAAAACAAGCCCCCGACTGTGCTGGCAAAGCCCACATCCGAGTGTTAGCAAAATGAGAAGAGCATGAACGTCCTTTGCCAAGTGCAAATTTTATTCCATTTAAAAGGATGTGCTTTTTCTTGGATTCAACCCTGTATTACCGGTGCTAACATTCTTTCTTTTATAATATAAAATAGGGAGATGACTTCTACTCACTCTTTGAGACACTTCCTAATCATTTTTCCTTCCACGAAAACTGTTGTTGTCCTGTCTTCTGTTATCTTACATACCCCTTACTTGTCGTATGCTTACTTGTAATTGCATACTTGCTTGTGTGATTTGGGGGTTGATGCTTGTCTTCCTAACAATGGGGTGGGCTCTGGATGGGCAGGTGCCAGCTCTGACTATCACATCCCCAGGGCTCAGCACGTCGCAGGCATTTGATAACTATTTGCTGAATGCTGAATGGGTAGCTGAATGAGTTAACAGATGGCAGTTGAAAAAATCCTTCTGGGCAAAATAAAATATTGATATCTGCATCCTAATTTTTTTTTTTAAAAAAAAGGTTTTGCTATTTTATGAAACTTTAAAGACAGTGAGGCTCAGATATCGAATGCGAGGTTGTACCACCCTTCATGTCTCTCTGAAGTTCCTTTTATTATGCTTCTGTCAAATAACATCAGAAAGCACAAGGCAGGAGCTAGGGCACTGCATTCGGAGCGGTGTGGTCCTGTCAGGCAAAACACTGTTGGCAGGGCAGAGAGACTGACAGAGCCTGGAACGGGCACCGGGCGACTTCGCCTTTGGAGTGTTTCTTGCTCTTCATCAATGCAAGTGTCAGAATGCGGAGCAGGAGGGACAGAAGGTGGCAGCTAGCAATGATGAAGCCATCCTAGATGGTCATCCACAGAAGGGAAACGAAGCTGGGTGCCCTGCCTGTCAATGAGATGCAGATTTGAAGAGGCTTGACTTTAAGTCGTGCAAAGGTGAGGTTTTGTAACAGCTGACTTTCTGCTGGACAGGAGAGTATTTGAGCTTTTTATATAAGATCAGAGGTATTTTGCAGAAATTACCTGTGTGAGTACTGCTTTGGTTTATGCTGGGTGCTCCTGTGCTAATCTGACACTTAGATATAAGTATTGCTCAGTATCTTGGTTGAGACTGTCAGGTTCTCTAGCATGAGCCAAGAGCAAAAACCCACACTGGCTGTTGCCAAACCCCAAATACAAATTGCCCTCTCTTTCATCCAAGAAGGAAGAATAACAAGAAGAAGAAAAGCCTAAATGGGGCCTGAGGAAAAAATACTATAAAACCAGGAAAAATAAAAAAGTACCCAGCAGATTGAAAGGAAGATAATTTCACTGAAGTTCATTTAATGTAAGAACTTGAAGGAAAACTTGCTTCGTACTCTCAAAAGCTTAGAAGGAAAGAAAATTATAGAAACCCATGATAAGAGAATAGGCCAAGATGAAGGAAGAAGATAAAGAGATTCGTATAAGAACACATATGATAAAATACAATTCCTAGTCCTAAAAATATTTCAAAAACCTTAAGCCAACATGTCACCCAATACTTAATGATGGAAAGCTAAAGATATTCCCATTAAAATAAAAAATAAGACAAAGATGCCATGATTACTACTTAAAGATTTTAAATGGTGTTAAGGAGGTTATGGTTATCATAAGACGCAGAAAAGACACTTATTAGAAAAAAGAAGTAAAATTCAAAGACAATCTGTCTACTCAGCAATCCCCAAAGAACAAAATGCAAAACCTACTAGAATTAATGAGCATTCAACAAACTGGCTGGTAAAATAAACAACCCAACATCCATCCATCCCACCTCCCTCCATCCAGTGGCTTTCTTATACACACACCATAACCAGTTAGAAAGTACAAATTGCTAGTTACGAAAACAGTCACAGGGGTGTAAAGTACAACATAGAGAATATAGTAAGTAATATTGTAATAACTATGTAATGGTGTCAGAGAAGTACTGCACTTATCAGGGTGATCACTTCATAAAGTACATAAATATCTCATCACTATGTTGTACACCTGAACCGAATATAATATTGTATATCAACTGCCATTAAAAAGACTTAAAAAATGTAGAAAAGGAACAGAAAATTGCTCTACTAGATTCCAGAATATACTATAAAGTTACAATAAAGTAGTGTGGTGTTTATGCAAGCATAAATGAACAAGTTTATAGACCATAATAGGGTCCAAAAATACAATCCCATACATTAGGCATGTAATATGTGAGGTAGGTAGCATTTCAAAACGGTGGTAAAAGGAAAGATGATGTAGTAAACGGTGTTGAAACAATTTGGGGGGTAGGAAGAAAAGCCTCTGTATACTGCACAATACAATCCAAGACTAAACATTAAAAATGTTAAAAATTAAAGACAATTTATAATATTTTCATAACCGTGCAGTATGGAAATGCCTCCCAAAAAGTTTTAACATGGAAAGCCATAGAGGAAAAATCAGACATATTTTAATACATATAAATGTAAAACAGCGGTCATTGGGAAAAAAAAATTGTGGTGAACTTTGAGAAAACCTAGCAACATGCAAAATGGATGAGGACAGTATGGGCATAGGAATATTCTCAGATCGAGTTCCTATACATCAACAAAAAATAACAAACCAACAGGAAATTTGGCTAAGGATATATAAATAGATAAAGGTTTTATACCAATAGGTTAGAATAAAGTACATTAGAGTTAAATAGTTCACTATATACACCAAATTCTTGGACTCATTTGATATTTTTTTCTGTGAGAGACCTCTAATTAAAAAGGCAGGGAGATAAAGAAAACAGTGAGATGTGAAAAAAAATTAAAATCTCCATATGTACTTTTTATGTCATTATATACCCATAGAAAACAGTTAGGAAATGTAAGAACATACTTCAGTAGTCATCTCTAGGTAATATAGCTAAACATCGTTTTTATTTTCTTCATATGGTTCTGTTTTTTTAAATTTCTCTACAATGAACATATACTCTTACATTATCAGAAATGGCTCTCTCAGATAGGTAGATGAGAGAGAGAAAGAGAGAGAGAAAGAAAGACAGATCTAAATAGATAGATATATAAAAAACAAACAGAAATCTCAAATCTTGGGAAAGAATCAGGCAGGGGCTGCTACATACAACAAGCATCCTTTTCCCTATGATATCAGATGGCCAGGAAGGAAGGCAAGAAAGTTAGTTTTGGGGTTAACTAACGTCAGGAGGAGAGATGAAAGTGCTAGCTGCAAGATGAGAATTACGTTAGGAAAAGATGCACATACACAAATGTGAAATAGAGAGGGCATTTGGTTTTTTCATTGGTTTATTTCAGGCAACCCAAGGACACACATCTGATCATCGTTAATGGGAACTGCCCAATGGGAGTCACAAGTCACATTTTGCATGCCAACAGGTACTCACTGCCCTGCATTCCAAACGGGGGCTGGCTTTGGGTGGTGAGCATGGGTAATGGGGTGGCAACTTCACTTCATTTAGCTTGACCTGCCAGGTGTGCTCAACAACCCTCGTAACACATTTAGCTTCCCATGTTGCCCAGCTAGGAACACACACAGAGGAAGTATCAGCTGGTCAGAAATTCCAAGTATTTAGTACATTATGGTGTATGAAACTAACATAAAGCAATCCAGAATTCTTTAAAATTCCTAGGATTTGAGGGTAATATACATAGACTGAAGAGAAAGAAGCCACCATATTCTAGCTAAAAAATGACCCATTTTTATGACATATTATATGTCCATGGACTTGGAGTGATACAGATCTGGGTTCAAACCCCAATTTCACTGGCTCTGTGGCCTTAAGCTCTTCAAGACTCACATATAAAATTACAGCAGCAACCTCTACTTCATAAACTTGTTTAACAATGAAATCAGATGACAGGTGTTCAGACCTACACATGATTAACACCCTATGCTGGCCACTAACCTTTCTCATGATGCAGCAAACTAAGTGTCAAGGCCAAGAAGAATCAGGAATAGTTGGGGGAGATATTCTCTTCTTCCTTAACATTAAAAGAGCAAAGCAAAACAAAAAAACCTGTCTCAAGCACAGATCGAAGGAAACAGACGCAGGTAACAACTGATGGATTTAACAATTAAAAAATGTAGAACTTTTGTACATCAATCTGTGCTCTATGACTATCAGCAAACTCCAGGAGAAAAACCATACAATTATCTCAATAGATGCTGAAAAGGAATTTAACAAGTAGAGACTTTCTTAACAAGATATATAACCTGAATTGAAAGCCAACATAAGACTTCATAATGAACGTTAGAAACATCTTTGTTAATGTAAAAATCAAAATCCCCAATATTGCCATTAATTATTTAATATTCTTCTGAAGATTTACCCATGCAGCAAAGGAGAAGGGCAGGTAAGTAGAATATTAGGAAAGACAGAATGTTATCTGCAGGCTATCTGATATCAACCAACTAACAGAAACTATCAGGGAGGTATTAAGTAGCTGGTTATAAAATAAAAATCAATAGCTCTCCTGTATACAAATAATCCACCATCAGAAAACCTTATGAAAGAAATATTCCTTCTACAAAATCAATAAAATACTTTATATAATAAAATTAAATTCTCCATAATATAAAATTAGCATTCAGCATGATTTCAATCAAAATTAAAAGGCAATATGTTTAAAATTTGACTAAATGATTCTGATGTTTATCCGGACATATAAACATTTGAGAACAAAGAAAAACCAGACAAGACAGAGCAATTAGATATTAGATATAAAAATGCACAAGGAACTTTAATAATTTACATAGATGGGCTGGGATCAGTAGTAAAGAGGATCTAGACATAGACCCAATTAGTATGGCTATTTGACAGATAATAAACAATAATGGTACTTCAAATCAGTAAGAAAGAAATACATGGCATTAAGATAGAAAAAAGATACCTTTTTGGAAAAAAAAACAACCTGAAACTTCTCAGCTCACTTTTGCCATATATAAAAATATATTCCAGATATACTAAAGTTTCAAACATATAGCGTGAAAGCACACAGTTACTGCAATGACTGACTGATAGTGCTGGTATTCCGAAATCTACTTCCAATTTTATTCATAAAGGCCATGTGACAGGATCGAATATTCACTTTCCCAGTCTCCCTGGTAGGTAGAGGTGGTGTGTGGCACACTTGTGGCCATTAGGACATCAACTTAGGGGTTTGGGGGAAAGCTTCGGCTCCCTGATATAGAGAGCCCCAAGTCTTTGTTCTGCCTGACATGCAGACTCCACAGCACTCATCTTGTAATGACGAGGCCGGCAGTATCAGGAGGTGTGCTGGCAGAAGGGAGATTGGAAAGCAGGACCTATAAGGGGCTCACCGAACTAGTCTGGACTCAGTAATGTGGGAAGCTTTATGGAACTGTTCTTAGATATTCTTATTTTTCACCCAGTTGAACCCCAACTGCTTCAAGTGAAGAGTTTTATAACCTTAGGGAGAAAAAAACTACCCTAAATTTATAAGAAACCCCAAATCTATAAAGGAACATGCTAATCAATCTAACATAAAAACTTTTAAAACCTTTAAAATGATAAATGAACAAATATACACCATCTGTACTTTTAGAGATAGATGACAGAATAGGAAACATGTGAGACATATATAAGACGAATAGGTTAATATACATACACAACTTATAAACAAAACCGTGTACAAAACTCAATGGAAAAGTGGGTCCTTTTTGACTTGGCCTCAGAAACCCAGAATCAATTCTGCCGTGCTGTACTCTGACAGCTACAGCAGTTGTGAACCCACCCAGATTCAAGGAGACTGGCCCCGGACCCAGACCCACCTGTGAGTAAGACGAACATCAAAGAATTGGCAGGCATATTTTAAAACCACGGTAAACTCTAACTGTTGAACCTAGCAATTCTTCTAGGAACTTACCCTACAGAAGCAAGCAAAGTCGTGTATAAAAGATATACATAAAGAACGTCTATTTTAGCATTATTTTAAACAATAGATCTCCAACTTTCGGCATGTCTCAGAATCACCTGAAGACCTTGTTAAAACTGAGGTTGCTAGGTCCCACTCAGAGTTTCTGATTCAAGTGGTCTAGAGTGGAACCGGAGAATCCACATTTTAAAAAATTTCTGGGCGATGTTGATTTTGTTGCTCTGAGAAACAGACTTTGACAGTCAGTGATTTATAACGTTACCACCTCAAATCTTATCATTGTACTTGTTTTTCCATTTCATAAGGAAAATTTGATCCAAATATATCACAAATGGAACAGAGAGAAATCCCTGGTCTTGTTACAACCTGGCAAACATTTTTTTAAATCACATTTTTGATGGGAAGAAAAACTTTGGGAAACTGAATCGTAAATTCTGATCTTTGAACCTCAGCCTGGAATTGCTCGGTAAGATTGATGTGGAACCTGACATTGTAGGGTGGAGGAGAACCTTACAATTACTTTATACATCCAAGCAGAGGCATATTCACGACTAATGTCGCTGCCCCATCCCCTTTCCTGTGTACTTCAGGCGGAATCTTTCAGAGCCCCAGAGCCTGTTACTAACTCGACAGGTATGGAATACTAGAAGCAGTAAAGCAGTAACTTTCCTAGGATACTAACCATTTTCCTAAGATACTAACCATTATACTAGGAAGCCTACATTTTCCTTAAATTGACATTCTGCCCTGAGTTTGAAAGTTTCTTGTTTTGTTATGATACTTGATCTTTACGGCTGCTGTTATTGGTTATATTCGATTCCTATCAGCTTCATCAAAGCAGAGAGTAGTTACAGAGAAAAACCTGGGGTTGAGCCCCAGATCATCTGAGTAATACACCTAAATTACTCACCCCCACGTGCTGACATCATTCACTTCCTGAAATTCAACCTCATGATATGAATCCTGAAATAGAACCGTATCATAGTCCCAAGAGCTGGTTTTAAATAATACGCAAGACAAACGTTTCTTACTTTGAGCTGTAGTCGCACTCTGGCCAAAAAGAACTGCCAACAATTTTCTCTGGAGTCCACCAAGCCCAGAGCACGAACTTCATTGCGAATTCCAGAAATTATCTTGTCTATATCTTCATCGCTGAAGAGATCCAGGATTTCTCCTGCCCCCAAAGGAATGAGTAGCATTACTACAAGACCTCACAAATTTAGGTTTTAGATCTGACCCAATGCTTGAGATGCTTTATAATACAAAGTTCTGCTTACATATAAAGCAAGACTTTGAAATCAGAAATGCCATTTTTCTTTTTTTGCATTTACAGGACACACAACACATGGAGGACAAGTATGATGAACACACCCGCTAAACTTGTGCACGCAGGAAAAACATTTACTTCACTGAACGCCCTTCCAAGTCACCTCACATCCATAAGCAGACTTAGGAAGCAATACACCTCAAATTAGTTGGGTTTATAGGTTTCTTCCCAAAGACTGCCCCAGCCAACATCTCAAAGACAAATTATCTCTCTTTAAAGTTCACTGAAACTACAGATAATTTGTCATCGGGGAAGATCTTTCAAGAACTGCGCTGGTTTAATCACCTGATGCCAGCAAGTCATTAATCAGCACGAGAAAGCTCTCATCTAGAACCTGGGCATCTGTCAGCAGGAACACAGTGGGCATGTTCTTGGCTCCAGTTCTGATGTACAAGTTGGCAAGATCTACCTGTAAGAAAAGGAGGCCATCATTCATGTTTTGTTAAAATGCTGACGTGACGTTGGGCGTACGCATACGAGCGCTGGCAGGAACTGAGTGGCTGTAATGTGAGAGCTGCAAGCATTCTCGCCGTCTGTTTACATATTCTTTCCTCCCAGTGACCCCGTTTTGGGGGCTAACAGCATGACATCACCACCATTTCTGGCACAGAAGGATGAGTGTCGTGTCTGTGGTTTAACGGAGCACCGGGATAAAAACAGGCAGCTGCTAAACAACTAACTCCCTTCTAATAGAGTGAAAATTAATTCGGTGATGCCTCTGGCAAACGATGCAGTAAAAAGACCTTTCCGCTCCTTTAAACAACTATTTCATTGAAAGCACTGTTTGGTTATTTATTTGGTTTTGTTTAGTAATACTGAGATCCTGTGTTTTTTGGTTTTTTGTTTTAATTTCTGGCTTAAAATAGCACTTGCCACAAACTCTTACTATTTGGTAAGTACTGTTGTGATTAAGAAGCAAAAATTTATAAACACATGAGTTTCTTATTTTCATAATCTTATCCAAAGCAGAAGGCATCTATTTGCACTTGTTAAGGCAGAATCTTTGTTCTCTCTATCATATAGGAATACTAATGGTGTTGAATATGAGGTGTGGTCAGTGCAAAGGAAGAAATGTATCTGTGTAAGCAGTATTTAATAACGTATTTTCTGAGCCAGGACTATACCCTTGAGGCTTATATACCTAAACGTATTTATAGAAATGTCTTATTACTAATTTGACTATGAAGGAGCAGCAGCCAAACCTAACTAAATCCTCCCCGTGGCCGGGGAGGCCTTGGCCCCATCCGAGAGACAGAGTTGGCGTGTGCGCGTGACCGATTTGCCAGGCGGAACGGGAGAAGGAGGGCCGATCACCTTTACTTACCTGCAGTTCTTGGATTCCAAAGCCTTCGGTCAGAGTGCTCTGGAAGACCTCGAGGCTGCACATGTAAGCCGCCAGCCGAGACAAGCTCTGCTTGCCACTGCCGCCCACTCCGATCAAGAGGGCATAACCCTGAGGGGACTGGAGGACTCGACTGATACGACACCTGGAGAGAGAAGGTGCGCCCGCTGCAGCGTGAACCCTGGGACTCCGGCTGTTCCATCTTTCAGGTAGACACGGAATTCCAGTTTGTATTTCAGACCTTCAGTCTTTGTTCCTCTGCTTCCCACCAAAGATGCTGCCCGTATCTGCCTCTGCAGGTACAGTTTGCTTGCTTAACAAACTGTCCTATGCTAATAACATCGTGGACTCTCTTATTACTTTAGGACTCTCTACGAAAACTCAAGAAAGACGACATGTTTAAGGCCTTTTATCTAAGCTTCGAGTTTCCTGCTTAGCAAGAAGAGCCCAACTTCACATCGGCATCCATGAACAACGATGGCAAAGGGCAAGTGTCTTTGTGCCAGAAACCTTTGCTGTAGAAGTATGTTGGAAAGATTGGATCTGTATAGACCACCGGACATCTCACATGCGATTTACTTCACGCAGATTGAACACTCACCTCTTTGTCTGATTCTTACTTCCTTTGCACTGAAGCTTTCCCTGTGCCTCAAGCACTACAGAAAATTTCGTGAAATCATTCCTTGTTCTAGGCTATCAAAGAGATTCTGAATGCTTATGCGTTCTACCCTTTATAGTTAGGGATAAGCTGGCTTTAACGCAATCAAAATTTGGGTTTGACTGAAGAACTGTTTCATTATTATGTTACAAATATTAAGAAAATAACAGAATATAAGCATATGGAGGCGCAAATGCAAAACAAAAACTGTTGGACAGCATTGCGTTTGCTCTGGGCTGCGTTTCTGAAGTGAATTTAAACTTCAGGCCCTGAGCGATCCTCCTAGATGGCTTTCAGAAAGCACTTCTTGGACAAGTGAATTTGAGGTCACTTCTACCAGGTCAGTGTGTGCGAGCATTTCCCGAAAACCTGCAATGACTGGAAGAGACAGGTTATTTTTACAAGCTCAGCCATCTCGTTACATTTTACTTTACATAATCACACGACACAAAGCCGTACGATTACTCTGGCCCGAGCGCAACCCCGAGTCACAGAGCAGGGTTTTCATCTCATCTTAATGTATGCGCTGAGGTTCGTAACCTCACGAGATTCTCCGAGCGGCAAAGTCCCTTTCCACAGCCCTCAAGGACACGCTCTGAAATCATCTCAAACACTGAGGAAATCAGCTTCCAGCTCCTAATCCCTGATCAAAGAACAGCCTTCCTTTTTAGACCACTGAGAACTCCATGTTGAATGAAGGATTATAGGCGCCTTCCCTCTGCCGCAACAAGAGGGCTCTTTCAGCTGAGCTGTGACATTCACACACAGTGTACACGAACCCAACCCAAATCAGTGTTCCTAACATTCACTTAACACCGTGGTCGTTGATTCTGACACTAAACCCGTGCAATCAGAGGGTTGCAACTGCAAAGGTATCAATAAAATAATTAACAGGCTTATAACTGATAACGAGGAGGCCTCTAAAGTTTGTCTTCAAACAGTTGGGCTACATATTTTACAGAGTAACTCTCTTAAAAAATGAATTCCCCACATTTTTCCATCTGTTTGGATTTCCTTCGTCACATACTTCTTTCTCTGGACTTATTTTTCATCATGATTTCATTATTTTACTTTGCCCAAATGTCACTTAGTAAAAAGGCCAGTGTTATTAATTGAATGGTGTCCCCTCAAATTCATATACTGAAGTCCTAACCCCAAGTATGTCTGAATATAAGATTATTTGGAAATGGGGTCATTGTACTTGGTTCAGATATCATTCTAGAGAAGGGCAGGCCCCACATGCAATATAACTGTGTCCGTATAAAGAGGAGAAATTTAGACACAGACATGCACAGAGGGAAGATGCCGTGCGAGGACTGGAGTTAAGCTGCCACAAGCCAAGGAACAACCAGAAGCTAGGAGAAAATTCTGGAACATATCCTTAGCAGCACCTTCAGAGGGAGCATGGCCTTTCTGACACCTTGATTTCAGATTTCTTGCCTCCAGACCTGTGAGACAATACATATCTGCTTTTCTACACTACTCGGACTGGGGGGGATTTTATTACAGCAGCTATAGTGCACTAATACTAGCCAGTGAGACGTGATAGTGACTAGGGCAGTATGGGATGCAAGGATGCAATCGGCTTCCCACACAGCAGCAGTGACAAGCTGCTTAGACAATTCAATAAATCATGTCATTCTCATGCTGAAATCCATCCCAAAGCTTCTCACTGAACCTGGAAGATAACTGAAATGTCTTCCTCTGGTTACAAGGAAGTGCCCTGTATAGGTAAGGCCCATTCCTGCCTCTCCATCCTTGTCGGATGCTGCTCTCCCCACTTCTTCTACGTGCTGCAGCCATGTTAACTCTCTTTTCTGAACATTCACCCTTAGGGCCACATGCAATCTGCTCTCCCTAGAATGTTCTTCCTCCAGCACTTTCCACGCCTAGATCCTGCTTATCATTTTGACCTCACTTTCAATGTCACCTCCTCACATAGATACCCAGTTCCTCAGCCTAACATCACTTTCTGATATTTTTCTGATGCGTTTAGGATCCGTATAAATATCCATAGGAATCACTAAAATACAAGTGCAACGAAAGAAGGGATTGGACTGTCTTGCTTGCTGCTCTGTCCTCAGTACCTAGAACAATATCTGACAGCAGCGGTGCTTCAGATGGTTCATAATCTGTGCACTGTATGAGATGTCCAGTCTAGTGACAGCCTTGTCAGCCAGACTCTATACCAGAATGAGGCCTTTTTCTAATTGTCTGCCAAGGAAACATTGCCCTCCCCCTTGCCTAATTTGCACAAAAGTATTGAATAGGCTGGTAAAGTTCCTGTTTAGCACTCGGCAGGCGTTTAATAAACATGCTTAACCCATGAAAATCAGTTTGAGTCCTTCTGGTCTTTGCTACTTATGAACTTTATATCTTTGAATGAGTCACTTATCATCGTTCTTAATATTCTACCTAACAGCGCTACAGGGAAATGGAATTATGGCTGTGATGACATGTCGGAAAGACGTGTACCTATGTAAGACATTATTAAGACTGTGACATAATTAATGGAGACACTATAGTTTTATATTGAAGGGCAAACAATAGATAAGAACTGATAGTTCAGGGTGCTTAGTACAATCTATTGAAAAACAACAATCGTAAATATCTAGCCATTTCTACTTTGTCAAAAAAGATCATGACTAGCCAACTCACACATGTTGCATGGCATCTTCAAATAACACTAGGTGCATGCAGCGTTCAGTTCATTGTAGTTGTCTAATGTCTCTGTAAGAATTGTCTTCAGCACCTTCCAATCCTTTACTGGCATATAACATGGGTCTTCCCCACTATTAGCGAAGTGGCAATAGATGAGGGGCTGTTGAAGTAGTACATGACTGTCTACGCCCTGCAGGAAGAGAAAAGAAAAAATATGGTCATGTCAACCCTCCAGAATGATTCATCTAGGGGCAGAGTGGCCTGTCAGGGATAAAGCTTTCACATCAATCCACGGGTACCTGGATGGAATGTTCCCAAGCACACACCAAGTACATTCTGGAATCAGAGCTATGTGAGCAAGTTAAGCATTTGCACAATTTATTCACACCCATATCTAACTTCTGCCCCTAATTAATTAATGCCAAAGCAAACAGCGACCTCTAACATTCAAAACTTACTTCGAAATACTTATAAGCGGTTTCCAGCAATTTTTTCTGAAACAAATCACAATCCTTCATGTCTATCAGCTTATCTCCATAAACACGAGAAGATTCATGAAGCCATAAGCGTATTAAGTCATTTGAACCCTTTAAACATTCAGGAGAAGCAAATAAAATTCCCTTCAAAGCAAGAATAGGAAAAATTAAAAATTCAGAAGTTAATGTCATTCCAAGATAATATTTTCCTTTAACATTGTCTTTAACTGGGTACTGAATTGTGTAATTTGTTGAGTTTAAAGAAACATTATAAATAGTAGTGCATACACATTAGTAGTTCTACCTCTGATAAGCAACATTTAAAAAATTTATCATCATTATACTTACTTTTTGGAATGCAGCTAAAACTATTTCAAGAGTCAGCCCAGGAACAAAATACTGCACCTACGAATTTGGGTCTATTAAGTTTTCCAACAGATTAATTTTCCCAAACCAAAGTATAAACAACTACATGAACGTCCCGGGGTGATTTATTTACTTTGGCACTTTTTTGATATCAGTGCATCTCTTTCATGTCACAGATGGAGTACATGATGCCAAAAGTGGACTGCCTGAATTCACGCTTTCTGAGTACGAGCACCGCAACGTGTTCACTCCGCCTCTCCCTCAACACTGCCCTTCGATGTCTTGTGTTCTTACAGACCCGCTCCTCATGGAGAGGGTCAGCTTGCTCTGCGCTCAGACCATCAAGGGAGTTGTAAAGAATTAGCTGCAAAAGGCTAATCTGGGCATGTCAGGTGCAGCTGACAGACTAGATAAGAATGGTGAGCAGACAGGCCTCTCTATGTCAGCTACAGCCTTCCTGTCTTTCTCGTCTAAGATTGAAAATCTGCTTTTAAACAACACTTTATTGAGCACCGTCTTTCAAGCAGGTCGAGACATACAAAGATGAAAATGAATTATCTGCATTCTCAGGAAGCTATTGTCTAATGCAGTGTTATGGTTTTGAGGCAGTTGTGGAGCGAGTTAGGAAAGAAGGTTATAAAAATATAAAGAAACAAAAGCCTCCAAGTATAAGTAAAGAAATCCCATGAACTTTTCCACCTCTCTCATAAAAGAACTTTAAATAACTTTCCAACTACTTTTACAGTACAGCATAGAAAATATTAGTTGGACTTTTAAATAATTCCAGGTTTTAAATTGCCTCTTTGGAGTTTCCTTTCTAAATCAAATACATACACACTGTCCTTCCACCAGGTAACCAAGGTAAGTGTCAATGTCAAACTAAAATAATCTAGCAATTTACGGAACTTTAACTTCTCTTGATGTGTGTCTAAAAATCGTATCACATGAATATGACAAAAAAAAGGCAAACTATCCTTCTTCCTTGGCACAAAACACAAAACAAAGCACTCAAATATTTACATGGAATAAACGAAACAGGGAGTCCAGGCTTCCTGCTTCTGCTGCTAGGTCTCTAAGCAACCTGACAGGAAGCACTACTCTCAGTGATAACACGGGAATAACAAACCTGCCATGCTTAGTTCATAGAGAAGTTAAAGTATAAAATGGAAGAAGACACACCAAGTACATGTAGCACAGTTTTAAACTAAGCTCTATGATTGAATGCCATACTATTACTAGAATCGCCCAAGCTCAAGCCTCATAACAGAGAGCCATCGAAGCACCTGGAAGACGTTCGACAGGTCTCTCAGGTTGAAGAGGTAGTGGAACTTAACAGCCGTGGGCAGGAAGCTCTGCGTCATCATCTGGTGGAATGCGAGCGTTGCCTGAATCAGCGTGGGGCCGTTCCTGAGAACTGACGGACTGAATGCTTGCTGCTGAAAATGGAAACTGAGGATTTGGCTATAGATGGTGTTCAGTGCATCCAAGGATGGAAAGTTGAATGCAAACACTGTGAAATGTCTCTGAGAAGAAAAACAGAGTTGAATGAAAGAAGAATTGTAATGGTACCAGATCAGTAGATAGCAAAAAAAAAAAAAAAAAAAAAAAAAAGGCCTATTTTTCCGTCCCTATCTGTATTCACGCCCATTGCCATTTAACTCTGTAGAGCCACCCACTCTGACTCTGGGCCCGTCTGTATGAATTGGCTGAGCCAAAAGAATGAGATAGAAGTGACAATGTGACAGTCACTGTCAGAGGCTTTGTGTTCCCACACACTCTCTTAAGGTTCTACCATTGCCATAAATTCTACAAGCCTGCTAATGGATGAGAGACCCATGAAGCAAAGTCACGGTTGTCCCCATAACTCCAGCCAGAGCCACCCTAGATTAGCTGACAGACAGTAACTCCCAGACATGTGAATGAGCCCATCCTAGATCATTAGTCACCTAGCCAACCCCCCGCTGACTCCAGGTGAACAAGCGACATTTAGTATTGCATGCTGTTGTATGGCTGTTGGTGGTGGTGATTATTTTTAAAGTTATGTGCACATGAAAAACCGGCACATAAATATTTATAGGAGTATATAACTGCCAAAATGTGGAAACAACCATGGTGTCCTTTAATAGGTGACTGGATCAACAAGCTGATACATCCCTACAATGATTATGATTCAGTGATAAAAAAAAAAAAAAAGCTATCAAACCATGGAAAAACAGAGAAGAACCTTAAATATTTAAGCTAAGTGAAAGGAGCTGGTCTGACAAGGCTACGTACTGTATGATTCCAACTACATGACATTCTGCAAAAGGCAAAACTTGGGAGATAGCAGTAAGAAGATTAGTGGCCGCCAGGGATTCAGCAAGGAGGGGGATGAATAGGTGGAGCACAGGGGATTTTTAGGGCAGTGAAACTACTCTGTATGATGCTTTAGTGGTGGATACCTGTCATTATTCATTTGTCAAGCCCCGTAGAACGTACAACACAAAGAATAAACCCTAATGTAAACTTTAGACTTCGGTTAATAACAACTTATCAAATAGTGGCTCATCAACTCTAACAAATGCAGCACACTAATGCAAGGTGTTTATAGTAGAGTAAAATAAGGCAGGGGGAGTGAGAGAGTATATGCGAACTCAATACTTTCAGCTAAAGCTGCTGAAACAGTTTGTAACCCTAAAGCTGCCTTAAAAAATAAAGTCTATTGATTAAAAAAAAAAAAAAGCTTATGTACTTAACCAAGTTCTAGCAGGAGCCCTCATCTGTACTGAAAAGCACCAGGAATCAAAACCTTCCATGTTTCAGTATTATATTTAGGGGCCACTTGTGAGAGAGCAGTACTCAACACCCTACCTGTAGTCTAGGATTGACCGTGAAGCTGCCCACCATCGGATTCATGCAGGTCACATACTGACAGTTGCGGATTTCCTTAAGCATCACCTTCTGCCTATCGTACCTGAGAGAGAGAAGACAGAACCTGAAATCCCAAAACTGAAGGTGACAGCACAACGAAATCCACCAGTCCATGAAAGGTCTCATCGCTGATTGTCTCCTCTGATCTTTAAAATCACTCTGTGATGTTGAGCTTGTTAGCCTTGTCTCAGAGGTATAAGAATAAAAGCTCAGAACTGAAGGCTACATAGCTCCTTTGATGCCAGAATCAACAACTGGAGCCGAATCAATACGTATATTACTGCTTATCGATTCTCCTGCGACTCTGTTTCTGGGTAGATAGTACCCACAGCCAGGCTGGGGGTTCTCCCTCGAGCCAATGGCACAGTTTGCAGACTGCAGCGCCCAGGATTACCAGATGGTCACGTCCCAGGTCAAGCTTCTCTAAGGAATTCAGTGTGAGTTAATGTCTTAAAGAATTGAATACTGAAACTGGACAGATTATGTTTCTGAGATACTTTTCAATCCAATTCTTCGCAAGATACCATCTATTCCATTTAAGATGACGAAGGAGAATGCAAAGTGAAACCCAAAGGCATCATAGAAAATGTTCCTCAGAAGAGAAAGAAATTGGGTTATTCTACTTTTAAATGTTTATCAATAATTACTACTAATAATATTTCATAGAGAATAAACTATAGAGAATCACGTACCAGTGTCCATAATCGATGTGCTGACGAATCAGAGTGTGGGGCTGGACAGTGCCATACAAGTCCACTTCGGGAATATTCATGTCGTCAATAAAATAAACCAATTTTTTATTTCCTCCTGGACCATAGTTACGACCAGCTTTTTTCTCTAGAGGTTTCTCAAGGATTCCTGAAACAAATAATTAATTCTGTTCACCAGTCAGGTAAAATGTGACCTTCCGTCCTGTGTCCCTTCTTATTTTTCCTCATCTGCTGTCCGTTTCACCCACTCTTTGGCTTCAACTATCACCTCTGCAGTTTAATACCAGAGCCATGTCTCTGGACACGTCCTTCCATGTGAGGCTCTCCTACCAACCCCCCTCCTGCTTCCAGAGCTCCCCTCGCCTGTCCTTTCCTGGACAGTCAACGTCTGCAGCTCGATATCCCATCTGAGACAAACCCACTGCTGATCTGAGCGCCTTCCTCCCCATACCCAGCGCAACGTACAGCCCACTGCCCGTCCAGGCACAGCCTGACCTCCCAGCCCTTCCGTGCTGCCCTTGCACGAGCATCCAGGGACAGCTCGAGACATCGGAGTGCGTAAGTGTAAGAAGATACTGTATGCAGACACTATCTTTCATACATATCAATTTACATTTCTTCATGTGCCTGTATGACTTCGTGTTGATATGTTTGAGAGAAAATCATGAGTGCAGAAAATCCTGAAGAATGTGTGTCTGAGATACAGTATCTAATTACGTGTTGAACTATAAATAGCTTGAGGACAAGGAACTATATCACGTTGCTGTACTCCTGATGACGACCACAAGTCATTTGTTAAATAAATAAATGTACAAACAAAGAAGAATATAATGGAAAAATTAACAAACACCTCTTTCAACCGCGACCTGCATTTCCAAACGTTTGCTGGGCATCAGTTTCTATCAGCCATTGGTTCCTAGATGTTTGGCCAACACCAAATATGCCTCTTCCCCACTCAAAGGCACCTTTCCCTTTTTGCCTTCTATGCTCCTGTTTATGGGATCAATACTCTCCTACTCAGCCAGATGCCAAGCCTCAACATAATCTGTCTCTCCTGGTCCCTGATCTGCTCGACCACAGCCTACAAATGGTTCTTCATGTCTCTCCCTCTTGGCCTCCCTCCGCAATTCTAGTTCAGAGCAACATTACAGTCAGCTAGTACATTACTCGGGGCGGGGGGCTGGTCTCCCCACTTCAGACTTCTCCTCCCAAAGTATAGCTTGTATCTTGTCAGTTTCTTGTTCCCCATCAATGGCTCACCATTTCCTACCAAATGAAATATATTCTCTTCAGCTTGCATCTCAGCGCTCTCTCTCTCTCTACAGTTAAAGTGTCCAACCATCTCAGGTTGCCTGGACTATTCCAGTTTTAGCACTAAAAGTCCTAAGTCCAAGAAATCCCTTCCATCTGGCAAACTTGACAGAAGGGCACTCAATCCACAGCATAACTCCAACCCACGACTCCAGGCTTTCCCCCTACTTCTACCTCATCACTGTGCTTCAGCCAACTTAGAGATTCAATTAATTGAATGTGTCCCACGATTTTCAATTTCATGTGTTTGCTTAAGCTGATTCTTATATCCCAAATCCCATTTTTGCCTGCATACCACACAAAGGTCTAAAATCCGAACTTTCCTTAGAAAAGAAAGGCTCTTTAGATTCCTCGTGCTAATAGGCAATCTCTAAATCTTATTCATGCCTGTGTCCCTCTCAGGAATTAGCATGATAAACTCATACTACAGTCAAGTACTTTGTTCAACTATTGAATTACATCCCTAATCTTCCATTTACAAGTGATAAGGTGATCCCTTCTTTTGTGTCTGTGAATGAAAAACGTGTACTGGACACAATACCCAAGGAAAAAGTAGATAAATAATATATATTTGCTAAAAGAAATGAATGAAATACTGCTAAGTAGCTTCATTCACACAGACAGGGAAGACAAACTTGATTAAGAAGGATTACAGAAAAATCACTCTCGTCTGAGTTAATGATGTCAGTGAGTAATGAAATTTATTATTAATCTCCACTGATATTAGCTAAGAAAAGACAACAATACACACCCATGCACACTCACGACATAGAAACCACATTCGGGGTAACCCGACAGGTTTTATAAACTACTGGACAGGTGGTTTTACTGCCCCCACCTGACAATGTAACCCCACTGTTCTGCTGGACCAAGTGACAGACTTACAAATATCAGCTCCTTAGACTATGTCTCTTCTACTACCCAAGTCTACTTTGCTTGCCCTTCCTAACTCAGAATGGCCAGCATCGGTGTGGTTCTTTTGATTACACTGATGCATTTACTCAACAGTTTAAAATTCTTCTTATAATTCTTCTAAGACTTAATTAACAGCTCAGGACCTGTCGTTTCATCAACAGTTTGAGTGAATTTCCCCTGAATCAATCCTTGACTTGAAAAGATAACCAGGGCACTCTTCCTTGAGTCTACCCTCATGTTGCTAAGGCTCCACGAAACTGATTCAAAGTAACCCAATGGCTTCGAGGCAAAGCAATGAACACTAATGATGGACATGTTTACTGATGCAAATTTTCTTACTACTCTAAAGAGAAACAACCCAAATAAAGCCACGGGTGATATAAAAACCACAGTAATTGAACAAAGCATATTTACCCAGAATGGTGCTAAGTAAAAACCCACCTGAGACCTATGCAAAATGTCTCAAACCTAGAGAAGGCAATCACCTCTTTGGGCTCCAGGTGATGGCCCTGACCGTTCATGATCTCGTTTCTGGAGTGTAAGCAGGGGCAACACTTACTCTGCAGAGCTGCAGAAGTGGTGTAGTAGTTGAACGGCACGCGGGACACTATGTAATCCTCAGGGAGACTTGCCAGCGTGTCGCCTACAAACACAGTCTTTCCCACGCCGGCATTTCCCACCAGCATCAGCGGCTGTCCCTTCTCAAGCAACAACTCAACGAAATATCTAAGACGCGTTGTCTCTGATGTGTGAACCAGAACTCTCTGGGGGACGGGGGGGGGGGGAGGGCGGGAAATAGAATGAGAGAAAGGTCAGAGACAGGCGTTTTGAAATTTTATATGTGAACCAACACAGTTACTTTAGAATTGAGACCAGTGAATTCTTAGTCAAAGTTAACACCAGTAGGAGATCTCAATTTTCCATTTAGAATCGTCAGAGTTCAGACATCATAGCTTGAGGAGAGTCATTGGAAAGTGCCATCAAAGTGCCACAGCATAAGCCACTGATTTATATTTTCTGTATTAAGTAACAGAACTCAGGGCTCCCTATTACAGGATACTTACACTCTGCCCAGCCTTGTGTTAGACACACGAGAGAATACAGTAAACATCTAAGAAGCTGTTCACGCTCTTCAGTTGCTAACAAAACATTTGATAAGTCGAGCCTCACATAAATGAAAGCCAGTTGCAATGCTCTGGCCTATAAGATTAAGTGGCAAAATGATTCTGCACAGTCCACACTACAGTTCAGCCAGTGGGGAGACCAGTAGGGGAAACAGTGGCTTTGCGTGGAAAAGTCACAAATCCAGAACATATTTGAAACTTATGCGCTGTTGTTAACAAAATTTTATAACAAAGTTCCCGCTTTAAAATTGCCTATTTAGATACATTGATTCACAAAAAGATTTGAGGTAGCTTACAGGAATTAATAAAGAATACAAATTAAAAAAAAAATCAGTCTCAGGGAACTCAGACTAACATATAAGATCAGGAAAAGGGTTAGCAGATGTAGATATGCCAGAAACAGAGTCCTGCACATAATTAAGAGAGAACTGACAATTTCTTGCATTTCTTCATGGCCACATTAAAAAGAGGATAAAAAATGACTTACAGGATTTGTATTGTTCATTAGACAAACACACAAATTCTATAATGGAAAACGTTATTCTCTACATGGACAGTATATGTTGCACACAATTGAGTACTTCACAGATTATACAGAATCGTGTTCATGATTATAAACATTTACTCTAGAACTTTGTTTTATTTCAATGATACCTATTGAAAGGTACAGACTGTTCTATGCTACATTAAACAGTCCTCTATAGAGACTCTTTTTAAATTTGAGTTGCTTTTATAGGTTTTTCCCTCCTTTCTTGCTGCTAGTTGTCATCTTAGCTATTAGCTCTTTTCTCTACAAATTAATACCAATAATTAATACTTACTGAGAACTGAACATGTTTTAGGCACTATGCTAGGCACCATATATGCATTATGCCACATGGTACTCATAACGAATCGAGAAGAAGAGTTTTGTTATTATTTTTATTTCAGAGAGGATGAAAGTAAAGCTTAGAGAACACAACAACTTCGCCAAGGTCACAGCGAACCAGTAAGTCATGGGACTTGGATTTAAGCCCACGTCTGTCCAGAGCCTCACCCCTGCCTTACCTACCACACAGAACGCACTTGAGAGCATGGGCTGCAGACACGTTAATTTCTTGGTACCTCTTTTTTTCCCCATATGTAAAAAGGGTAGTACTGTCCATGACTTAGAAAGTTGTAAGGATTAAATTAGTTCATCTATGTAAAGTGATGTAAAAAAGGGCCTGACACAGAGGAATGGAACATTAGTATTGGCTGCTATGACTGAGCCCGTATGGTTCTCTTCGGTGTGTGAAGAAGCTGTTAATCAAACAACCGCATTTGGTACAACTGTGTGTAGAAGTCCTGCTAGGTTCTCTGCTGCATAAAAGATATCCCTGATCATGTGCATCAACCTTGTGAGACCAGTTTCTGGCCTTTGGTTAGTTATGAATTCTCACCTTTCAACCTGCTAGATAATGTTGGCTGGGAAGGTGAGGTCTAAGGAGACTGAGCAAAAACAGAGATTTCAAAATAGACGAGGCAGATGGAGCAGACATTGTTGTTGCCTCCCAACACCCATTTCTACATGGCTTCGTGTCAGAGACCCCACTGTGTCAAGTCTCCACGCCTCTACCCCATAGCCATGTGCTTCAGGGGAAGCTTGGCCCAACCCCTACAGCGCTGTGATTTGTCAAACTCCGCCACCCTGGCCTGGGATTGGTTAGGGCTGGCATGAGATCTCTGGAAATTAGATGTAGGAGGGTTTGCTCCGGGCTTCTGGGAAAGGTTTCTTCACTCTTAATTAAAAGATGTGAGAAAGTCCCCTTTCCCTCTGCAGGTAGCTCCTGGGTCACTAGAGCCCTCTGGAGACCAGGAGGGAACCAGTCTTAAAATGAAACCGGTGTTAAGAGCAGAGAGGTGGGAAGATTGAAATCCTCGGTGATATCACCAAGTCACAGAATTAATCAGCCTTGGAGCCATCCTACCTCTGAATTTTTGTTTGTGAAATAATTTCCTCATGGCTAGGTGTTATTGGCTGAACTGTGTCTTCCCGAAGTTCCTCTGGTGAAGCCCAAACACTCAGGACCTCAGAATGTGACTATATTGAGAAACAGGGTCTCTAAAAGGGTGATTAAGGTCAAACGAGGCTGTTAGGGTGGGCCCTAGTCCATTCTGACTGGTGTTCTTGCAAGAGGAGGAAACTTGGGCACTGTTGGAAACAGTGTCCAGGGATGCAATGCACATAGAGAAAAGGCCATGAGAAGACACAGCAAGAGGTGGCCATCTGCAAGCCAAGGAGAGCGTTCTGAGGAGAAACCAAACCTACTGACACTTCAACCTTGGGACCTCCGGCCTCCAGAACTGTGAGAGAATTCCCGGCGTTCAAGCACCCAGTCTGGGGTATTTTGTTATGGCCGCCCTAGCACACTCACACAGAGTAGGCCCCTAATCCTATATGACTTGCTGTTCTTATAAAAAAGGGAAATTTGAACACGGAGACACAAACACAGAGACAATGCCATCGGAAGATTGGAGATACGCTGCCAGACGCTAAGGAACACCGAGATGGCCAGCAAACTCGGAAGCCAGGAGAGGAGCACGGAACAGATGCTCGCTCACAGCCCTCGGAAGGAACCGGTTCTGCTGACATCTTGATTTTGAACCTCTAGCCTCCAGAACCATGAGGCAGTTTCTGTCGTTGAAGCCACCTAGTTTGTGGTACTTTGTTACAGGAGCTCCAGGAAACGAATTCGTTGGGTTTTTTCCTTTGACACTAGCTGCCTCCTAACTAATGCCATGGAAATCACCTAGCACTACTTGAAATAGCTCCAAAATGAATCAGAATAACACGAGTTTGAGAAAAAAAAAATACGATGAAAAAAATGGATTGAGTAGAATAAGAAGATGATGAAAAAGTAATTTGACATAAGAGAAACGTAGGAGAAATATGAAGAGACACAATAAAAAAAGAGATTCACTTAGATTTGTCAGCTGCCATGTGAATCTGAAACACATGAACTGAGAAGATTAACTCATGGGGAAGGGTTAAAGGAAAGGAGTTGTACGTAACGTTGCTAAGAGATTTGCAATAAGGTCAGAAATAAGAAGCACTGAACTATAGATATATGCCTCTAATTTTTAATAAAATTCACAATGTTTCTAGGAAAATAGAAAAAAGCTGTTACCCCAGAAGTTGAAAGTTTACATAAGAGGTTGCAGCTACATAATAGGCATTTCACTAAGTGTTCCTATGACCGAACTTCTTCTCTCCCAGGAAATATGCATATGCTGACCATATCAATAATAACTGATCCAACAGTAATTTATCCATATGTATATGCTGACCATATCAACAGCAATTTAGCCAACAATACTCTGTCTATCTGGAAAGAAAAGATTACTAAGGAACAAACAAAAAAGGCTCAAAGCACAGTGTGGCCTGAAAATTACTATGTTTCACACACTTACCTGCAGAGGTATATCTGGATCCATAGTAAATTTGGGGATTTTATCAGCCCAAGGCAAGAACTTCTTAGTTTTGTGGTCCAAGTAATAATCAAAGATTGTTCCCTGGGATGGAAATTTCACTGCTTTCATCTCTTTATGCCACCACCGACTGAATTCAGCCTGATAAGCAGAAATCTAAGAATAACAAGAGAAATCCTTATTGCAGATTTAAAAGGAATTCTGAACACACACAAAGCCCCTCCTAATCCTGCTGAACACAGTGTTTGCAGTGTACAGAATCATAATTACAAATGGGATTAAATAACTGACCCAAGAAAAATAAATAACTACAAATAAGTAATAACAAGTCATCATATTAGAGATGCAGAAAGCTATAATTGCCATATATATCAGGTACAAATTTTCTGGAATAATTATTAACTTAAAGGCAAGGTAAGGTTAGGTGAACCTTAGATTACCCCTGGGTTATTCAATTTAACAAGAAACTGTTATACAAATTAATATGCTAGGTACCATAAGACAGCAGGTAAAAAATATTAGTGTGTTGATTTCTACCAATATTCACATCAATTGATGGTAAATGAGAAACATAAGAACAAAGGAATACTTTTAAAAATTGGTAATGTTATTTGATTTCGATACTGCTCTTTGAGTTTCTATCCTTCCTGGACTTTTTGGGGTTAAAATATCCTTTTTTAAAAATAAAATTATGATAATTGATAAATAGTCATTTTTATAAATGATCTTATTTAGAAAAGTAAAAAGTAACCCTATTTCATTCTTTCAAATCATTATTGAAACTTTGTTGGTCTTTGAAATTCCAATTCTGGGAACCCCCGCATTAGGGATGGAGAGATAAAGAAAGGCATGGATTTATTCTCCCAGCAGGGCACCGCTGAGTGGTCTAGCTCCAGAGAGACAAACTCCTGTCCTCCAGAGAAAATTACAGTGGTAGGAAATACACGCTCCTTGCTAGAAGGTCCTTGTTTTCATATGATGAAAGTACAAGTCCTTTGTTGCTAGATTAGGTTTTGGAAAGTGGAGGAGGGAAAATGGCAGATGTGTACTAGCAACTAACGAACCCTTCTATCCACAGGATGACCTGGCCAAGTGACTCCTATGTCCACAGGAAGACCTGGCAGAGTGAGTTTTCATGACCTCTAGAGACACTGTAAGCATTCACTGCATTCAGCAATCTCACACTTATCTAAGACCTCAACGCCCAGCTTCTCCCCCCAAATTCTTAAACTTGCTTTTACTTTAGGTCGTTATGTCTTTGGACTATGCATGGCCCGCTGTTTGTACTGGGCTGATCACACCCATAAGTAGAGGCAGACAAGCTGTCTGGAGGCAGCAGAGTGCGAGAGGGGAGATCAGACTTGGCAGAGAGAGCTCGCCCCACCCTCCAAACAAGCTCATGCTCCTACATACTGCCACTCACGCGTTAATGAGTTTAGGCTCATTTACGTTATTTTCAGATTGGTGGCACAGGACATTTCAGCATCCTACA
The DNA here is from genome assembly GCA_003508835.1 of Eonycteris spelaea. Classification (NCBI taxonomy): domain Eukaryota; kingdom Metazoa; phylum Chordata; class Mammalia; order Chiroptera; family Pteropodidae; genus Eonycteris; species Eonycteris spelaea. The sequence continues at coordinate 2,864,613 of PUFA01000195.1, forward strand.
AAAGTTGGTCTTAAATCAAGCTGGTTCAGAAGGTATTACTTGTCTGGCACCATTCTCTGTAGGTAGAATACATGCGACTTCTACTTCACATCAAAATTTGCTTCACTTAGCCACTACACTAGCAAACTGAGTTCGGTGAGAAATTTTCGATTCATCAATTAACTCAACCAAAATGCATTTACTCTAGAGTGCAGAAGAAAACTAATAGGGTATCTGCCCTTAAAGAGTTTATGGGGAAGATAGAGGGGAAGACACGAAGAAACGTAGTGGTAGGAGAGCTTAAGCAAATAAATGCAGAAATAAATAGGTACCTTGAAAGTGAAGTTTGCAGTGAGGGAGAACAACAGTGGTGAATCTATTTGAATTAGATGTTCGGGGAAGTCATCTTTGAGAACAGGCAGATTAGAGAGAAGACCACTCCAGGAAGCAGACCAAAGGCAGCATGTGCAAAGATCTTGCGGTATGACATAATTGGCTGCATTCAAGAAACTGGCCAGTGCAGCTGGGGGCAGGGGGTGGGAGAAGAAGAGGTAGGGAGAGACAGGCAGGGCAAGACCCAGAGGCCTTGTAAGCAGTATTACCATTTTAAACTTTATCTTAAAATTAACAGGAATCCATTAAAGCGTTTTGAATTCTGGAGTATATCATATCGTTGTAATTACACTTTTTTTTTTTAATCACTCTGGCTGAATAATGGAAGAGTGGATAATGGATTATGGAGCAAGTCCAGGAGGGGAACAGTAACGAGGTTACTTCAGAAGCCAGGCAACACATGATAACAATAGTTCATGGGCGTTCCGGGAGAGCGGACGAAAGACCTACTAGGAAAGTTGTCTGAAATGGCCTGAGTTAAGAACAGAGGTCCTGAGTCAGGCTGCTGCAGTTTGAACCTGGCTCAGAGGTTAGTTCTCTGTGTGTCCTCCAGCAGGCTAACTTATCTAAGTTTCAGTTCCTTTTTGTAAAAGACGAATGGTTGCACCAGTACAAATGGGGTTTTTCTTAAAAGTTTCAAAGAGCCTATTAAGAGCTCTAAGCACATTCCTTACAGATGGTAGGCACTAAAATCTGTTGAATAAATGGCTAGCCTAAAAATACTCCTTATGTCTATTTCATTCACGCTTCCAACTTCATAGCCTCTCTTCTGAATGCTTCACGGTTAAACCCTTTTTGAAAATTGAAAGATGATGATGATGAAGTTGACTATTAATTAGGGAGAAAGCGGACAGTGACCGTTGTGATGCTGGGCTTCTAGCTTGAAGGCTGCCATGTTTGGAAACTGGAACGATGAAAAGAGAATCATCCGGTAGGAAGGTGAGCTGTTACGCTCAGGAGCAGAGAGCTCTCAGCTGTCAACACCATACATGTGCAAGTTCCCCCAGTTTTACAGTCCTGGGAAAGGAAAAACTGTGTGGCGAACACTGAAAAGAAAAACCGTGGGGGGCCTGAGGAGAGAAGACCCTGTGTGTGGCCTCCACGAAGAAGCCATCTACGCAAGGTGTAAATTACGCTTGTGAGGAAAACCACGTGAAGGTGCCTAACACTGCTATTTGGCTCTCGCTCAAAGCTAAGGGCTGTTATTCTTTAGAAAGCACTTGGAGATTACAGAGGGAAATGTGGCTTCTGAGAAAGGCTGAAATAAGACCTAGGAGGCCAAGTGAATACCAACTTTATTTATAGATACGATTTATGGTAACCTGGTGACAAGAAGCAGAACTGGGTCAAAGGTTATAGCAACCACGTATTTTAGGATCTACAATGCGTAAGCCAACGGAACTATGGGTTACTCTTGGCTGTGATGCCCTCCGAGTCCCTGTTTACATCTGGAAATATCTGGGGAAGCCTGGAAGGTGTGTGCCATCTATGTTTAACGCAGAGATTCTGGGGTACCCGCCGAAGCACTATGACCATGAGTCGGGTCGGGATGCATGGGTCGGGATCCTAATGACGTCATTTCCTGTCAGTGTAACGTTGGTCAAGTTACTTCACCTCTTGGAGCTTTTACTTTATTTGCACGATAAGAATACCTTGAAGGATCTTTATAGAGACTACATGAGAATATCTATAATGAGGTGCATGGTGGGGGTTAGATGTACAAATTTCTAAAGTTGAAAAGCTCCCGCTTTGTACCTTGGAAAGTCTAAGCAATGGTTGTGTGTACACACACTTGTGCAAGTTCTTAAATCAAGTGTTTGCCCACAATAAACCAGAAGTCACACATGGGGAACGCCATGCAGGCCTGATAGTTTTGCTTTAGGCTGAAGGAAAGACCAATGGAAAGGGATAGGACTAGTTTCCTGGGGAGCATGTATGAGACTGATAAGAGGTGAGAGACTAGAGAGAGGAAAAACAATTTGAAGATTATGACGGGCGATGGACTGGATTGTCTCTCCCCCAAATTCGTACATTGAAACCCTAATCCCCAATGGGACGGTACTTGGAGGTGAAGCCTTTGGGAGGTAATTAGGGCAGATGAGGTCCTGAGGTGGGGCTGTCATGATGGGATTAGTGCCTTTCTAAGAGGAGATGTCGGAAAGTTTTTCTTTTTCTCTCTGCCAGGTGAGGACACAGTGAAAAGGCAGCTGCCACGGGCCAGGAAGAGGGGCCGTGCCAGAACTTGACCATATTGGCACCCTGACCTTGGACTTCCAGCCTCCAGAACCAAGAGAAAGTAGATTTCGGTTGTTTAAGCCCCAAGCATATGATATCTAGTTATGGCAGCCTAAGCTACGACAGCATGAGAGCCCAGGACGATCTAAAAACGTTCCCGAATTAAGGCTATGGGGACGGAAAAGAAGGAGACAGACTAAACAGGTCATTTGTAACTGGCACTGAAAGGATGTGATGACCATCAGACATACCACTAAGGAGAAGTCGTGTCTCCCAACGTTTTGAATGGGAGCAACTGGAAGGAATGGGGGTAGCGCTGAAGAAGAGAAAAAACAAAAAGGAAGAACAAATCTGAGGGGGGGCCGATGAGGCGCTCTGTGTCAGGCACACCGAGAGGGCCTCACCTGCGGGACAGCTCGCTGGCAGCACCTGGTCCAGACGCAGGTGGAAACAGGACCTTGAGCTCAGAAATGAGAGCTGGTGGAAGGCTATGGATTTGCCAGCCAAGGTTAGAACAATCTGCCTGGATGAGCATGCTTGGATAATGCACAGGCGTAGGAGAAAAAGGGCAGGTAGGACAGATCCATGATCATAAAAATGTAGGACTCACATATATTATTGCCCCCAAAATGATGCTGGTTCTGTGAACTATTTCTAAACACACCTGATCTTGCAGCAGAGTGCCTCCAAATGCCCAGATACAAGCGAAGACAAAATAGACTTCATAAACTTCTTTCGGGCTGTCAGAAGGTACGTTTTCAGGAGTCAGCAAACATTCCAGGAGAGCACAAATAGTCTAGAAAACAAGAAACAGCCGTTCATTTAGAGTCAATTTTTTTTTTTAATAATGGAGTACGTTCACAGGACTTATTAACAAATCCATTTTATCTTGATGATATTATATAATTTTTCCCAGCTCTGTGATTTGCTGCATTGGGAGAGACAAAAATTACTGCCTTGAGTTTCTATGTCAGGTGGAAAACCTTTGCCACTTTTAACCAACTGATTTTCTAAGTAATAGCAAACTATTTAAAAAAAAAACTAAAGTCATAAATTATCTAATTAATAATCACTGTCATAAAAAAATACATACAAGCAAAAAATGGGGATATATCTGTTCTTTCTATAAATAGGGAGTCAGATTACTCCAGTACAACCCCCTTTCCCACTAACAAACTGAAGACATCTTAACAAGTGTTGCCTTACAACATCCCTGGGAATGAAGGAATAAGATGCCACTGGATGGAAAGGTTTATTTAACTACTGCCCTCTTGCTGGACATTTAGATAACCCACTTTCCCTTAGTGCTCTGGCAGTCATTTTTCCCACCTGTTGTCATAAATTTAGAAAGTCTGGTAGCCTTAGCCTGTGGCATTTTTTTTGGACGCCAGGCTAAATTTAGCCTTGGAAAATGCTGTTCAGGAACTGGTTCTCGATACCCTTGGTGAAACGGCGATGTGCTCCGTTGGTCTGAAACCGAGACCTGAAGCTCAGGGCTCTCAATGACCAGGGGAACGTGGCTGCTACGAAGACCTTTCCCGTACGAAATAACAACCAGTAATAAACATGTGTTTGAGTTAGCTCCTACAGCCCCAAAACAGCCGTCTTTATACTTCTCCCTAGGGAACACACGAATGGCCAACAAATATATGAAGAGATGCTCAACATCACTAGCTATTAGGGAAATGCAAATCAAAACCACGATGAGCTACCATCTCACACCTGTTAGAATGGCTATAATCAACAAGACACATAATAACAAATCTTGGAGAGGATGCGGAGAAAAAGGAACCCTCATACACTGCTGGTGGGACTGCACCGTGAAAATCAGTATGGAGGTTCTTCAAAAACTGAGAATTGATCTACCATATGATCCAGCAATCTGTCTCCTGGGTATTTACCCCAAAGACTCGAAAACTCATATCTGAAAAGATATTTGCACACCGATGTTCATAGCAGCTTTATTCACAGGGCCAAGACATGGAAGCAACTGACATGTCCTACAATAGATGACTGGCTAAAGAAGCCGTGGTACATATATACAATGGAATATTACTCAGCCGTAAGAAGAGATGAAATACTGCCATTTGTGACAACATGGATGGACCACGAGATGATCATGCTAAGCGAAATACGCCAGACAGAACAAGTTGAAAATCACATGATATCACTTATATGTGGGATAGAAACAAATGAACAGGACAAACAAACAGAGACTCAGGGACGTGGACAATGGACTAGTGGTTACCAGAGGGGAGTGGGGCAAAATAAAAATATGAAATGTTAAAAATAAAAAATAAGAAATATAGTTGTCATTAATTAGCACCGTCACACACCCTTGGAACTCTTGATACCCTTTCCCCAGTTTCTGCAGGTAAAAAACAGATTTTTATCACTATCACATGCACAGCAACAAAAGCTACAGCGAAGCACAGTGCGTGCCCTTCCCGCTCAGCCAGGAAAGTGAGGAGAAATTCAGCGTAACGTGAGAGAGGGGTCCTGGAAATAGTTTGGACATGCTTTTAAATAGCTGAGCCCCTATTAGGTTTTTCAGGCGTCTCTCTTGATGTCTATCTAGTGTTTTACATTTGCCACAGTGGCTAATTTAAAATCATCTTCTAAAAATATGAAACTCGCCAATTTATCAAGAAAAATCATGCAACGCTGAGGTTTTGCTATTTCTCAGTAGAAGCTATGTTGGTCTAAGGAACTGTTTAAATCAGAACAAAAAAGACTGAAAGGTCTCAATCTTAAGTTATTCGCTGATTAGAATACACTGAAAATGCATATGATTTTTCTATTTTCTCCCAAGCACAGTACTTGGAAAACGTTTTGAGCTGTTAGCAATTAATAAAATCGTACTTTGGTACATATCCTGAAAGAGTTAATACATCTTACCAAACTGAAGCAAAGAGGTTTCATATATTAGAAAACTTCTTAGTAGGTTAATTTCTTAAAGTAGCCATTTTAAACTCTTCTCTTTTATACTCATTTTTGTCTCAAATTTCTATCCTTATAAGTAATCACAGAAGAGAGACCATTGTATAAAACAGCTAAAAAGGAGCTGAACATAAATGCCATTTCTGAATACTACAAAAGGAAGAAGTGAGACAAAAGTCATATTAATTCCTACTGACCTATTTTCACGTACTCTTGAATGAAAAAGTTCACACCACAGAGAATCGCACAAATGTACAAGTCAACTTGAAAAAGAACACGACCATACTTTTTACACCAGAGGAAGTCTAATTAGGCTAACCACATAATTAATTCATTATGAATAAATTCAGACCTGCTTTCAGAAATAAATTATACCTCAGATAATTACCGTTGAAGACTACCGTTTACTTAATTGGTGTGTGAATTATCCAAAAACCTGAACTTTCTTTTCTTATTATGCTTGTGACTATTTCTAATTTAGCTTCAAACAAATTTGGTAACATAGTAACTTAATGGCAACAAAGTACTCTGAAACAAAATTTGCTCCTATAGAAAAAAAAAAGGTATCTAATTGTAAACATTTTGTGAAGTTTTATACTTATAAAGGCTGGGGACAGTTTTTCTTCACGCTGAGATTGAGATCACAACCTTCATTTCTATGTGCCATGAATTATTTTCACTCGCTTCCATGACAACATATAATATATACCCTTCACTTTTACCAGCTGTCTCACAATGAATATCTGAAGGAAAAATGTATCCTGGGAATATTATAAACTCTCCATCTAGACTGACCTGACTTTAGGAACATCTGGGGGGAGGGGAAGAAAAGAAGAGGAGGAGAGGGTGCCAGGTCTGGGAACGGTGGCGCCTGTGTGGTGGGGTTCAGTGCCTTCTCTCACTCACTGGTCAGCATCTTTAGTTGCACAGATTTACTGTATTCAAAAAACGTACTGAGCACCTTCTCTGGGCCAGTTTATTAGGTGACAGAGGAAAATAAACATGGCTGTTACAATTTTGTTCTTCCTATTCTAGTCAAATATACTTGGGAGGAACACGATTTAATAAAGACATAGTTGGTATCTACTATGTGCTTGAAACTCTGCAGATCTCTTAGGATATAGAAATGAATAAAAGGTGGCGTCAGCGCTCTTGGTCACAAGCTCAAGAAAGAGACCTCAAGCCCAAATGATAATAAAATGTGATAGGTGTGTGACAGAGGTCCCCAGAAAGCACTGGGGAACCTGGGTGCTAGACACCAGAGGACACGGGTTGTATAAATTTAACAACTCCGGAAATCGTTCCATCTTCTTGATCAAGCAAAATCTTCTGTTGTCTTGACGAAGACAGTGCCACATCAGGACGTGAATGTGACATGGTGGAACTGAAGACAAACCTGTACCAGGCTGTTCTCTGGAACTGAAGTGATGGTTTTAAAGCTTGTTCTCAGCTTATCCAAGCACGCAGGAACGTATTTATCAAAAAGGATTGTTAAATTGGCCTTTTCTGATTGATGTTGCCTTCTGTCTATCCAACTGGCCACATACCTGAAAAAAGAACAAAAAAAAAAGCTTTTACTGAACGCTAGGCTTGAAAAACAGAATCCGCCAACTCCAAGCTTCCCCCTTCCACACAGCTCAGTGTAATACTTCAGAAGCACGTTTAGTGAGTTCATTCGATTTCTCGAACTGCAAATATTTTAAAACGACCCTTTAAAATTTTGTCTTAATGGCTATTTTTACCTTAATGAACAGAATGAAAAGAAACTCCTAATAGCACTTTGAAGCCAAACACAAGAGTATAAGTAAGTAGGCCATGACTGAGCACTTAGAAGGAAGTGCAGTTTGTTATCTTCGAGAGGACTGAAACTACCCTCATAGGGTAGGACTTATTCATGAAAACAGCTCAGGATTTTTCTTGATTAATCCTGGCAACAATTATTTAGTAATAAGACAACAGTTACAAAGAAAAAGGTGTGAATTCCATAGAAGCTATTTCAAAGTTCCTCTTTTTCTTCACTGGACTGAATGCAGTGCTGCCTTATAGCTCTGATAAGTGGCTCTGAAAAGGTATCTCATGCTTGGGTGCACGTGTATTAATCTGAAGTCTAGAAAATGTTATCGGTTTTTATAAACAAATCTCTCTAACATAGTAATGAAGTAACACCTATCAAAAAAATAGAACATGATTTAGTAGCATCCACTGTAGTCTCTGGGGGGGGGTGGGACGCTGTATAATGTTAAATGAAAAATAATCACGCAAAAAGTTCTTGTCAAATAGGAAGCAGTGATAATAAATACATTTAGTTGTCAGCAGAGAAGCCGTGGGACCAGACCAATTACAGCTATACCTTGCTTTAAGCAAATCAGATTTCACGTTTTCAATATCAGAAGAAATTCAGGCAAGACGATTATCTTATAAAAGGCTCCCTTTGATTTTCACAAGGCTTCACAATAGGGTTTTATTAAATATTCAACTACCTTTACTCTATTGTTAGATTTATAAAATATCAACTGTCAAAGCTTTTTCAGGTCCACAATGAAAAGTTTTTAGTTGAAGACTCGAGAGAGCATCTCAGGGTGGTAGTGACAGAGGGCACTGAGAATAATGGAAAACAGGTGTTAGTTCCTGGGGATGAATAAATTTAAATAATTCTTTGTCTCTACGTTTTTCCCTCTCTATGCATTTTCATCCCTTTCACTAGAAAAAAAATTCTTACTAATCATAATTTCAGAAATTTTCTTCTAATTCCTGTGTTTTTACTTCTCAAGATTTCAACAAACATATGCCAACTATCCGGGCTTCTTCCAGTGAACTTACTTAGAACTCAGAATTAAAATAAAATGGTATTTGATTTATAAACATGCTGCTGTGATTTTAAGGATACTCTGTGACCCGATATGCTCCATATTTGTAAAGTGTGGATGTAAATTTATTTTTTTATAATATTTCAGTGACTTTTAACAAAAATATTTTATGAAACTTAAGTGACATGGTATGATCTTTAATCCTTAAATGGAATCCCACAGAGATACTGTGAACACAGTATTTCCTAATTTCTTCTACCTGCAATATCTTATTGGTTCCCACAATATGAAGTAAGAAAATACATTTCCTAATTTTGCTCACTGAAAATGACATACCGGTGGCAATGAGCGCATCTGCCATCACCATCCAGGACTCTTAATCTTACCCCTTATACAAAAAGTAGTTTCTTTTGGCTCCTTGGAGAAACAGCTCGATCAGGCCCAGGGTAGGGAAAGTCTGAGATCAGCCAGAAGTATCTTGTTTCACCAGAAAGCAAAGTGACCAAAGACTTAGAAGGATAAGTAGAAAAGAACACAAAAGGAGCTAGCATGAAGGGGCTCTGGCAGGCAAGACTTGGGACAATAGAATAATGTGAGCAATGAATCTTTCCCGATTGAACTAAAAGAAAGGAAGCCATAAATAGAAAATGAAACTCCTCAAAAAAGAAAGGGGAGAGGAAAGAGAGAAAGGAAGGCAAGGAGGAAGAGGAAATATTCTTTATAAAAATATGTCACCTAATAGAGAGAGAAAGAGAGAAAGAGAAGGAAGCAGGAGAGAAAGAGAGGGGGATGGAGGGAGGGAGGGAGGATGGCTGAGTTAGGAAATCACCTCTTCGCAACCATCAATGGGTCATTTTTCAAGACTTCTGCCTGTTTTCTTCAAAACTATAAATGTCATGAGAGAGAGAGGTGGGGGAATATTTTAGATGAAAGATGATATTAGTGACAAGTAGATGCAATGCATGATCCTTGTTTTGACGCTTGATTTCTTAAAATGTTACAGAGGAAATTACTAGAGTAAGTGGGAAATTTTCAAGAAAATGACTAGAAAAGATCAGATCATATTGTATCAAGGATAATTTCTTAGGTATGTAAATTGGATGGTGTTCATGTAGAAAAATGTCTTAGTTCTTAGAGAATGAATGCTGAAGCACTTAGAGATGAAATGTCTTAACGTCTCCAACTTACTTTGAAATCATCTAGCAAAATAAAAGTAGAAAATGTATGTGTACAGCCCGAGCGAAAGTAAAACGGTAACAGTTGATGACTGCAGGCAAAGAGGATATGGTTGTACCACTACCTTTTCAACTTTTCTGTCATTTTTAACACTTCCAAGTTTAAAAGTTGGGGGAAAAGAGAACCAAGATTGGTTTGGGAAATGACGTTAATCATTATATTGATCTCAAGGTAATTAAGGATTAAATGAGTCAATACATGTAAAGCTATCTCTATTAGTATCATGACAATTAAGTAAAGTACTAAAGTAGCCAATAAAGATGAAGTGAAAAAATACCAGCCAATCAGAAATAGCTACTTTTTTTTTTTTGGTAGTTTGTTGAAAGTTTCTGGCAGTAGGAATGGAAAACACAAAAATATCCTTTAGACAAGATTCCTATTATCTTGGATAATGACCTGGATAGAACTTTTGGTCACATACATTAAAATTAAAACCTACCCATGGATCTTGGATAAAACAGAAACTCCCATAAAAATAAAATCTAATGGTGAAGACAGACTCAGTTAACTTTCTTAGGAGTGTAAATTGGGTGTCTCTTTAGCCAACTTGTGACCTTTAACTGACCAGAAAAAAAGTCCTTCTTTAAACAGGGATTTAGACAGCTTTTGTTAGTACGAATCTTCACATGATGTTACTGAGATTGACTTACGCAGACCTTGGGCAGTGTGAGTGAGGGGTCCCCTGAAGGGAACGTGTAAGGACTGCCTGCTCCCCGTATGGGGTAGCGGAGGGATCGTGGAGGTTCGCCTTCAGCTAGCTCCCAACCTACAGAAACACCCTAAAGGGTAGCTGAATCCTGGTTGGGGAAAGGAGCTAGTAACACAGGAAGAACTCTCCATTTTAGACTTTTCAAAATCACTCCTTCCTCGGCCAAATTCAATAAAGCTTTGTAAACACAAAAGCCTGGGCGTGGTTCTCCCTCTGTTGTAGAGTTAAGAGATGGAACTTGTCGTGAACAAATCAGTGCGCAGAAAAAGCAGCCTGAAAGATGCCTGATGCCTCAGTCAGGCACCTGGCAGGGAAGGGCTGTCATCCGCAACTAGGATAGTGAGGAGAGATCAATAAAAGGACTCCTGACACAGGTATGGGCAGGGAGCAGGGACACGGGCAGGGAGAGTGCCGTGCCATGGAGAATGAGGAAGGTTACTGCACCTTCGCCTGCAAGGACAAGAGAATGAAGGACAACCAGAACCTGGAGGGCAAGAACCTTGGGGAGAGATTTAAGAGGAGCTGTGGCCTGCAGTTGAGGGACACAGTCATCCTAACATGACCCTGCAGGGAGAAGCCAGGGGAATAAATAACCTGACCTCATCTCATCCCTCCCTCTCATTTCCTGCCAGGGCTCCTCATGAGCCATACCAACCGGGAGGCAGAGGGCAAGGGGCCCACTGATGCGGTCCAGGACAGCCTCTGGGCTAAACAGAAGCTACCTGGCACAAGGAACACATCAGACACAAGACATGTCACTTGCGAGCTCAGACATGTTTAACTAATAATGGTAATGCCAGAGGAGGTGACAAGTGACCACCAGGATGACTTATGGGAAATGTGAGCATGTGAAGAGTAAGCAAGCGAGTACAATAAACTTGTTCTAAAATCAATCACCACTATGATGTATGCACATATATGTATGCATACAAATATACATATGCTAATTAAATGATATATCTAAGTGCTTCAGGTGAGGTATTATTACTTATTCACGTATTCAACAAATATTGAATTCTTAATTGTGTACAAGTTGTGAAAAGGGTTATAACCAATGAAAAATGACAAAGTCATCCAGGTACTAATTTAATTATCTTTAAGTTAGCCTGATAAGCTTTAATTTAATTGCGAATACTTTCTCAAACAATCATATACATTTTTAGCTTGTTTTGAAAAAAGAAATATTCACCACAAAACCAAACAACTAGGTTTAGAAAGAGGCAAAGGACTGAAACAGGCATTTCGCCAAAGGAAAGATACAAATGGCCAATAAACACATAAAAAGATGCCTGACGTGATTAATCATTGGGGAAACACAAATCAAAACCAGAATGATACCATTTCGCACTAATTAGGATGGCTATGATTAAAAAAATGGAGAAAATAACAGCTGTTGGTGAGGCTCTGCGGAAATTGGACCCCTTGTGCCCTGCTGGTGGGAACGCGCAATGGCGCGCCCACTGTGGAAAACAGCATGACGGCTCCCCGAAAAATTAAAAATAGACCGACCATTCGATCTAGCAACTCCACTTGAAGCATACATCCAAAATAAATGAAAGCGGGGACTCAAAGAGGCATTTGCATGACCCTGTCCTTCAGAAGCATTGTTTGCAACAGTCGAAATGGGGAAGAAGCCCCGGTGTCCATCATCGGATGAATGAGGGACCAAAATGCGGTACATAGGCACAATGGAACACCGGCCTGGAAAAGGACGGACGGCCTGGCACATGCTATAACATGGATGAACTCTGAAGACCTTACGCCAAGTGAAACACGCCCATCACGAAAGGAGAATCTAAGAGAGCTGATTACTGTGTGAGTCCAAGAGGTGTCTGCAGTATTCAAATTCATAGAGCTAGAGAGTGGAGAGGCTAGAGCAAGGAGCGCTGGGGAGCTGTTGCTGACTGGGTATGGGGCTTCGGTTGGGAGTTGAAAAAGTTACGAAGAGACAGTGGTGATGGTTGTACAACAATGCGAATGTGCTTAGTGCCACCGAACAGTACAATTAAAAAGGGTTCAAACGGTAAATGTATATTATGTCTATTTTACCCCAATTTTTACTATTTCTACTTATTTATTTTTTCAATTAGTTGACATGCAATGTTTTATATTAGTTTCAGGCGAGCAGCAGAGTGGTTAGACATTTATATAACTTACGAAGAGATCCCCCGGTTAGTTTAGTATCCATCTGACACTATACAGTTATTACAATATCATTGACTACATTCCCTATGTGGCACTCCACATCCCGTGACTATTTTGTAACCATGATTTTGTACTTCCTAATCCCTTCACTTTTTTCACCCAGCTCCCTACCCCCATCCCATCTGGCAATCATCAGTTTGTTCTCTGTATCTATGAATCTGTTTGTTTTGTTTGTTCATTTATTTTGTTCTTTAGACTCCATAAATAAGTGAGATCATATGGTATTTGTCTTTCTGTCTGACTTCTTTCACTTAGCATAATACCCTCTAGGTCCATCCATGTTATTGCACATTTTTACCACAATTTTTTTTTTAAATGCAATACTCACGGATTCCAGCCCAAATCTTGTGGGTTCACATACAGAATACCAGCTCTGGAAACAGTAGCCGGGGTTGCTGTCCTTAAGTGATGAATCTCAAAGAGCAGCCTCATGGAGGGAGTGAGGGCTACGCGCTCATTGCTGGCCAAGGTCAGCACCTGGACAGAGCAACAGAGCATACAAGAGGCCCTGTTGTTGAACAGCAAAGCCAAAGTCTGCCAATTTACTATAACAACACAAAGTACTTCCCCCAGTAGAAGTGCCAAAGGCTATGAGCTCACTGTCCCGAGTTAGAAGCACATACAGTCTGAATAAAGATCTCAGTTCATCCCCAAGGGAAGCTCGCTGACCCTTGAACATTTTCACCAACACAGACTCTTTCATGCCAACCTTTAAATAACTGTGCTAATTATTACTACATATAAGACATTTGTTCTAAGAGCTGACTACATGAAAAGGCCCGAATACCACAAAAAAATAAACTTTCTGTAGAATCTGAAATACCACAATTATCCATTGTCTATAGAAACTCATGCGAGTATAAAGATCTCAGACCTGTATCTTATGATGAACAATGCCTTAGTTCAGAAAGCAGTAATTACTGTGAACTGAAGGGGGTTACCAATTCCACTCGGGAGTGATGATGATTACTGATTTCTTTCTCCTGACCCTAACGACGAACCTTGTGTTGCTTAAGTGGTGTCGCACAGACCTGTCCCATCGCCCTGTGTTTTCACTCAGAATGCTAAATTAACCATGGCAAAATGCTTAGGAATGCATTAATACTCAATCGGTAGCCATAGGAACTACTTAATTTCAACAGCTAAATTTCACCAATTAACAGAGAGCACAAACTCATTCTCTTATTATCCAAGGATTCCATACTTAATCAAAGATAAGTTGTAATAATTTATGTCCAACCTTCAGAAAATGGTAAGATGCGTATGAACTAAATTCTTGGATACACAGCTCTTTTTAAAGGTGATGAAATTTATACAGACAGGAAAAATATATCCTTCAACAGTGAAATTAAGAGAATTATCAGGTAAGTGCCACTTAATCAAAACAGTAACTACACAAAGAGCATCAGGTTAATGATTAAGAACTAGTATTAAAATCAACAAGTGAACGGAATGCAATATAGTCCAGGAATTATGTTTAAGGTTTAGCATTGAGGTATTACTCACCTTGTTATCATCCATGACAGTATTTAGTGATTCAATCCACATGGGATCAATATCTCCGTCCAAGACCATCCATTTTGGTCCATCATGCATAAGATTTGCTTGTTCTCGCAGAATGGATGAGAAGAGACCTATAAATTAAGAGTAAACAATTATTATATAATGGAGTGCTATTTATAAAATAAATTTGCATTATTTCTACTGAAGCTCTTTCATTAAATAAATATATTTGCTGCAAATTTGCTGCCTCTCTCCCATGGGCAATGTGTAATGCCTTTCAAGCTAAACCCGGGCTCCAGGCCAGCGGGCAAGTTTCCGTTCTGTGAGGTTCCTTAGCTTCTCTGACTGAGCTTCTGCATAATGCAAATATAGTACTTCCTTGAAGAAGTTGTGGAGATTTATAAAAGGTAGCACACATGAAACTCAACACTGACACCAAATGAAGACATTATCCTTTTTCATGCACATATATTTAGTTATCTATTTTAGGCCAAATATTATTTCATCTTTCTCCATTTTTCTTGAACAATATTCAAGGGACATAATTCTAAAGCTAACGCATTCAGAAGTGCTATCATTTCTTTGACAAATTTGGTCACTGGCATTACATTATCATTACTTCACAAGATACAGAGATAAAAACATTTTAAATCCATAGCCCTTTTTGCTATTACTACATATCTGAGTATCATGTGTGTTACACAGTGCACAGTTGCTGATTTTCCAAAACTGAAGTATATAATACCATGGTGAGAAAAACTTGTTTGGTGCAAGTTTGTGGAAGATTTTGATTCCTCCGTGAAGTATTTTATACAAAAATAAGTGATAGTACATACGAGAACCTGCCACCATGAATCATAAAAGTCAGTAACCTTTTCTAATGATCACTGATTTGAATGGCTTCCACAGATTTTCAACATAAACTGATATTTTTCTTTTCCTGCCACAATCCTTAAAAAAAAAAAAAAGATAAAAGGCTAAGAGTAAATTATGACTGTCTCACAAATTAAAGACTGCACACTTCAAAAGAGGATAGAGGATGACGAGGTGGGCTTTCCTACACAGGATCACCAGGGAAGTCTTCTCTGATGTGACATGTGCCCAGATACTTCAGTGACATAAGGGAAGAGGCCAGGCAGGTATCGGCAGTGTTGTAGACAGATAGTGGGAACTTCAGGCACAAAGGCCCGTGCTGGAAGATAGTTGGCGTGTTGAAGGAAGAGCCAGGCGGCCCGAATGTATGGATAACAGTAAGTGGAGGAGGGCAGAGGGCAGTAAATGAGGTCGGAGCGGGAGGAGGACCTAATCACAGAGATCCTTGTGGGCCTTGGACAAGGGTTGCCTTCCAAGGGTGATGGAACCCACTGGAACCTGCAAGCAGAGAACTGACATTTCGAAGGGCGCCTTCCGTCTGCTGTATGGGGAATGAACTGCAGGGAGACCAACGAGCGAGCTACTGCAGAAGCACAAGGCGAGGGGCTATGGTGGCTTGGACTAACACGGCAGTTGCAAAGAAGAGAAATAGCAGAATATAGTATGTATATGAAAAGTCAAGCCTAGAGGATTTGCTGTGAGGTCGGACATAGCGTGTGAAAGGGAGAAAGGACTCAAGGAGATGCCAAGGTTAGTGCATTTACTGATACGAGAATAACAGATTTTAACAAAGGAGTTTGCTTGTCTACAAATACGTCCAGGTCAAGAAACATGTCCCATTGACTTCTGCCCCTGGCACCTAGAAGAGTGCCTGCCTGAACCTTGGTCAGTGTCTTGTGTTAGGTACTTTATAAATGTTCTGAGGCATTCGTGCTGACTTCCTCCCGGGTTTACAGGTCTTGACATAACTGATGTGGGATAAAATCCACAGCTGGAGCATGAACCCCCTGAATGCAAATCGACCATTTATTCCAATCTAGCTTCAATTTATAGGTTATCAATGCTGTTGTGAGCTGCTATATTTCCAATAACGCCAACACAAACAGTAAATCTCCAGCTATGACTAAAATGGGCTTGAGCTGAGAGATGACTTCCTGGATAACAAGAAATGTTTTGCACTTCAAAAGGGGAACTACTACTTGCCATCTTTCCATTCTCGGGTAGCGTGATGTATGAAACCAAAGAGTTCATCTGTTGTCACAGCTTTAGGGTTTAAGTCATTCCAAATGGGTTTTTGTTTCATGTTAACATATGTTCGGTTCAGTGTTCTCAAAATCTGAAGGCAAGAAAGGAAAAAAGCTAAGAAAACTAATGCTAATGTAAGCCAAATGAGAAGCAAAAGGTTTCAAAGGACGTTCCTTATTTATTATACGCTCCTGCTGTTCTGTGTGTATTAAGATTGAGAACAAAAAAATTTACATGTGCACATTTTCATTACCATCTTGAGAACTTTAATCCTACATTCCCTTAGGATCAGTTCACCTAATTCTTTGAGCAATGCAGACTAGAGGAAGTCAGTATCATTTAAGATATTTAACTGTGTGTGGAAAGTGAAGGCTACATTAAATAAGAATTCTATTCATGTTATTAAAATATAATCTACCTGTATTATTTAGTCATTCTCTAAATTTAGCCTGCATCAGTATCACTTATACAATGTTAGACCCCAGATTGCTGGATCCAATCACAAATTCAATTCAGTATGTCTGGGGAGGGACGGATGACTGGCACTTCCATTAAGGTCTCAGGTGATGCCTGTGATGCTGGTCTGGACATGCTTCAAGACCCAGTGACCTACAGCAATAGTTCTCAGCAGCAGATTTCTTGACTTGGGGGATGAGGGCATGCTACTGGGCATCTAGTGGTCAGAGGCCAGGCATGCTGCTAAACATCCTACAACACATAGGACAGCCCTACAACGAAGACTTATCTGGTCCAGAATGTCGTGCTGAGGCTGAGAAACCCTGATCTAGATAATTAAGGAAAAGACCTGAAGATAACAATTCATGGGGTAGATGCTTAATACACATCTGTTTAATTGACACCTTATCTCAAATATCTGCCTCAAGTATCTTTTTGCTTTCTCTGAGAAGCCAGAGCTTTTAGGTATTTATCATCCTGATCTTCTCACGGGTTTAGAGGACTGATAAATAATTGCCAAGTACTTTGGGATAATAAGTGCTCTAATTCTATCAACTTCACTAAAGGTTGAATAGAACAGAATAAGTGAAGACTAGATAAAAGAAACTGAATGGCTGAGGAATATTAAGCTTGCATTTTTAGAAACCATTAATCTACTAAAAATTACAGAATTTAATTTTATCCTTCCTTAAACTATGGCCTGCCTATGAAACTTACTCTAACAAAATAATTACAGATCTATCAGTTATCTACTTTAATATTTCGATTCTTATATTTTTCACTAGAAAGATCCCTCTTCAGGGCCTCCCTTTACAATTGTTCCACGTTGGGTTCAGATCTAAATATTGGCAAATTCTCTATACACCGTGCTCTAAAGACTCATATGCCCACTCATTATTTTTAGTCATTGGCTACTAAATATGCTTATACTCAAGCACTCTGGATTAAAACGCATGCATATACCATCTGCCAACCAAGAAAATAAGTACATTGCCAGGACTGTCAGTAAGACCAAGCAAAATCAAGCAGTGAACTAAACGTGGGGATAATAATACCCACAGCACATCAGCATTGTGCAGAGTAAATCACACAGGAGGCACCTAGCACAGCACACAACAGGTACCTCAAAAATGTGTGGTTTTTTTTTTTGTTGCCTCTCCTTTTTTTCGAGCTTTGTTTTGGCCCTACAGAGGGCCATATTCTGAGAGAGTATTAAAGAAAAATATTTGGGTTTTCTTAATGATATGGGGAAGAAAATTAGGATAACTTGGAAAAGATAACAACATAGTTTTGATAAATGTGGGTAGGGCCAATCCAATCACACAACATATCATACGCGAGACTCTTTCAATATGGTAACTTCGGATAAAAAAAAATTCAGGTAGAATTATATTATTGGAAAAGGCATAAAATAGGATGGCATATCTCTAAATGCATGAACGGCACGCTAAATATCTCATGTGGAAAGTCCAACCTTCATCTCGGCTTACTTTTCCTATTTGTTCCTCTCTCCCTCTCCCCAGGATAGAGGAAAATAATGTCAATTGATCAAAGAATGATATTAGTCTCAGATTCTAATGCAAAATTATGGTGGACTTCAGTGAAAAGAACTTTTAAATAGAATTGAAAATAAACTTGCCCTCCCACCCCAAATTGTTCCTTCCATGGCTGAAAGCTAACAGGCAATTTACCATACCTTACTCTTTCCTGTGCCTGCATTTCCAACCACAAAGACAGAGTGCCGCACGGCCAACAGTTCTTCCAGCTGGACAACCTGCAAACCGAGCAGCCAGTCACTGGTTTCCTCTCACGAGTTTGTGATTTAAAAAAAAACAAAAACAAAAACCCACTATCCATTTCTGCCCAACTCTTTCCTTACAACCCAAGCCAGCTCCACTGACAACAGTATATTCCAGGAAAGTTAAAATAGATGACAAAGGTTAAATACAGTTCCTCCTAAGCTCTCCAACATAGAACACAGATGTGAGAATGAAGACAATGCATGACTGTGAATTACTGAAAAATAATAGTACAGGGTACCTGGCAGAGCTTACTTATAAAATCAGTGACTCTTCTTGAAGTGCTGAACAAAGCGGTATATGGCCAATCATCATCTACAATTGAGTAATGACTTATATCCTCTAAAATATCTAAAACAGACACTCAAGGTATCTATTTTAACATCCCTGTAGTCACTACATATATGCACATGCCTTTTATAAGTCAGATGATGTCATACATGTAGCAATTTCTCCCCACTAAAAGTATGCACTATTGATTTTATTTCCAATTTCCTCTAAACTGGAGGGAAAAGAGCAAAATTAACATTTGGTGCGTGTCACCAAGAAGAACCAGGAAGTTTTATAAACTAACGAAAGTTTCCTTACATTTAAAACTGTGATTTAATCAACCTGTGTTTCCCTTCTCATAGAATGGGACTACAAAACAGTTATATTTACTTTCATGAAGACTGCCACGTTAGAATGCTGTAAAGTATATATGAAGATCATATTAAGGTCGGTGTAATATATAAGCTGATGTTTGGTTCAGTATCACTTAACTACAGTTACTGTCACCGCACAGCCCAAGGGCTGCCATGGCCAGTAAATGCTGCTTTTACTTTGAGGACGAAGCTCTCCTCGGGCTGCAGGCGGAGCTCCAGGGTGGACTGCCTGACCAACTGTTCAAAGAGTGGCGCCCTCCTCCGGGGCACGTCCAGGGCTGGAAACAGGTCACCAACCAGGCCCAGAAACACAGGGATGTCATCTGTCACAATCTTAGGCATATTGAAGTCTCTTAATGCTCTCATGAGCACCTAGAAAAGAGAAAAGGGAGGGGAGGGCAATTGGGGGATTATTTTATGAACTGTATAGATGTCTAACCAATATACTGTATACTTGAAACTAATTTAAATAAACCTTTAAAAAATAAACCAGAAAAAAAGGTGACACTTCATTAAAAAAGCCCAAATGAAGTCTAACAATCACCTAAACAGCTAAAGATGTTATTTTTAATTCTCTTATCTAAAGCATGAGAATCGATATCGTTCTCTAATTAGGATGGCATTCTAGCTAATTAACTTCCCCTATAGGGAGGTTAAATGCTTAGAAGGTCACGCGTGTATCAGAACATGAGAAGGCTCTGCAGATACCAGGACAACCTCAGACCGAAGTCATCAAGGAGGCCCTGTTCCTTCCCCACCAACACCTCCTTTGTTCCTGAGAAAGGATCTGAGGCCCTTCCCTCCTTAATCCTCAAACTCCAGGAGATAAATTGGCCAGGCCTACTAGATTGTTTTGTTCGAAATACTCTGAGAATCTCAGAATAATGCACGTGACTATTTTCGGTTCGGATTCTCGTTCTATATTGGCTGAAAACCAGAGAGCTTTCGATTTTAAAAGCAGAAACTTGAACATCAGAATGACTTTTACAGAAAGGTAAACATTTCAACAACAATGAGCAGGAGAATAAGTGCAAGAGAATCCTGATCCTCTCATGAACTGTGACTGAGAGGAAGATTGAAACAGTAGAAAATCACAATATCCTTTAACATAAAAAGAAACTCACAGGAATAGATCTAAGCATATTTTATGTATATACAGAGTGCTGTATCTACATAGCCATTACTCTCACTAATTGAACAGAAAAAATGGGCATGTGGCTATTTCTTCCTAGGAGGGTCAATTCCCTAGAAGCTCTGAAAAGCCCACTAAGTATTTCCCTGGTTTTAGGCAATCAACCTTCCTGTCCCATTCTTCATGTGCATCTTCCATCCTAGGAAATGGACATACTTTTTTCCATTAGATTATGTTTCCACTGACTTTTTCAGGATTAATAACCTGACTCAGATTTTTGAAACATTCCTCAGAAGAAATCAAATAGTGACTACTGAATTATTTGATTATGACTGCCAAAATATTTTTTTTGTGTGTGGCTGACATTTCAAAAATGCTTATAAAATTACATGTTTTCTTTCCCACACCCATATTCTTTCACTCAAGAATACTGGTGATCTTTTATAACATAAGAAATGCCAGCCCTCAAAATACTCTACATTAAAAATAGGTGTTTTTTTTAAAAAATCGTGCTATGCATGACCCATCATCCTGGTACAGACTTTCATGTGTATGAAGCCATTTAGCTACTCACACAACGGAAACCATATTAGCACTGCATTACCTGATCTTCAGGTCTATTTTTATCTTCTCGTTTCAGGGAGCCAGCTACAACCAAGACAGATTTAATAGCTCGAAGTCCCCAGTCATAATGATCCTAAAATCAAAACACAGGCGTATTTTCTCAAAAATTTTATGAGGCAATGAGTCTCATTTCAGAAGTAAAAGCCGAAAGCTAAGAGTTCAAATGAATACATGCTTTGATGATGTGAAGTTATATTTCTCAAGTTATATTTGAAACTGTGAGATCCATGTCCCTTCAGCATCTTCCTGCTTCATTCACCTGATCCTCTGCCTCTGTCCGCAGATCTCTTCTTCCCAGTAGCATTTAGTTGCCGCATTTGCCCCAGGCTCCATCCACCTTCCTTGCTCTTCTCTCACTAAACCTGCTACCTCAGGAGTTCGACCACATCCACGTTTCCACTTCCAGCCACAAGCACATTGCTCCAGCTGTCTACTAACAGCCCTGCTATACCACGCCTTCCCAGGCCTATATCTTGAACCGCCCTAATTATTCATCTCCTACTCTCTTGGATGCTGCAACCCTGATGCTGGCACTTGATACAATCAAAACCATATTAAATAAAATTCGATTATCAACCAGTACCTCTTTGAGACTTCTACCTTATCCCTAAGGAAGATAGTTCTCACAGGCTCTGGATTCCTGGAGAACAAAACCTGTATCTTATTTGCCTTTATCTTAGGTCCTAGCAGGATGTATTACATGGGGCAGGTGCTCAGTAAAGGTAAGCCGAATTAACTGATAGATTATCTACCTGGCCTTCTCTGCCTTTCCTCTGCAATCCACATACTAATGAGACTTCTCTCACACATCTCTCAGCTCTGCCTGTGGGAAAGTCATTTAACCTCTCCAAGCCTTAGCATCGTTGTCTATAAAAAGGCAGATGCAAGTATCTACCCACTCTACAAGGCTGCTGTAGGAGTAAAATGAGTTAATGCTTTACGAGCAGTGAAACAATATATACATGTATAAAAATATGCCCTTCAATCCATTAGTGGATAATAAAGTCGATTTAGTGGGTCTTAACCATCATTTTAGTTGGTAATAAAACAAAACAGAATGGAAGAATACCAGAACGCATTGCAAATAACGGTAAGAAGTGTTCCGTGAAAATTTTTGCTTCGGTTGTGCGTGCGTGCGTGCGTGCGTGCGTGTGTGTGTGTGTGTGTGTGTGTGTGTGTGTGTGTACAGAGTCTCAATAGAAAAAAGAGTTTTGACAACCACTGATGTAAAAGTGGAGTGAGGCTTGAGGAAGGAAGGAGGGGGTAAGAACAAGATTCTGGAGGCCAGGGAGACTGGGGAGGGGGCTAAGTCAATGCAGTAACAATATGGAAGCAGACGATGCAGAAGAAATTCTGGACAGAGATTTAAGAGGACTTGGTGAGTCTCCTGAACTAAACACTACAAACTACTGCTCAAACAATCCTCACCATTTTCATTATGTCGTTCCTCTGGTCAACAATGTCCACTGATTCTTCTCTAATCCAGCCCCACAGCTTAGAAAATTATCGGGAAACTGTGTTCCCAAGTCAGCAGTTCCGGCCTGGCCAGATTTCCTCCCTGCCATCTCATTTGTGACATCTCTCTGGGTTGAGGAACTCTTTTTTTTTGCCTGTTTTCCCTTTCCTCCCGACACCTTCCTCTTGTAATTGGCTGTAGGTGTTCTAGAAAGAATTTAAACGAACTAAATTCAAATCTTGCTCCCAGCACTTGTTAGCTGTGGACGTTGGACAGCTCAATTCATTCTGTTTCCCTATCTATAAAACGAAACTAGTAATAGCAAATCTATATACTTCTTATAAAGATTTCAAAAGATAACACATGACACCTGTTCAATAAAGATCGGCTTCTTTCTTTCTTAATAGGATAATCTTTTCGTTCTCTATTTTACTTCAATTTTTATTTCACGGTAAACTGAATCTCCTAAGTAAATTCTTTGAAGTCATAAATCTGAGTGTTTCATTTGTTCTGAGTCTTATCCCCTTTACCATCATCATAAACAAACATTATTTGGAAACAGTAGATGCTCACTAAATATTGAAATATTACTACTAGGAATGGATATAGTTGCAACTCCATTTTTCCTGGGGTCAATGACATTTTTTTCTTCTTTTTCCTCATTATAAAATTAAAATGGGTTCATTGAAAAAAGATATTACGAATAAGAATAAAAAAATTAAAATACGATTTTATTATCCAGAGACAAATGTTAAAAATCACAATGTATTTTCCAATCACTTTGTGTGTGTGTATATGAAACACAGAATATAATAAACACATGCCAATTATAGATCACGCAGTTTGGTATGCTGTTTTTTTTTTTTTTTGCATATAACAGTGCCATAAACATCTTCCATATTATTAAACTCGATATGTCCCCCCAAGAATGTAAACTCAGTTATTAAAATGACAACATGAATTTCTCTCTCATATTCCAAACTTCACCATAGCAATGGATAACTTCAAACGAGTGCATCTGGCAGTGCGTGTAACTGCGCGGTTATAGCTGTGGTGTTTTAAATACTTTCATCCTAGAACAGCTGCAAAATAACGTCAGCGGGAAGTACTGTAAGGTCGTCAAAGGACCGAAGTCAAAAGTGGCTAAAAAACTGAGTTTAAAAATAAGGATGCTGATACATGCGTAATTCGTGTGGCACACCAGCAACTGCGCATGAAACGGCAAGAAGCTACTGACTGGAAAACAGAGAACAGTTAAGTTTGACCCATTTCAGGAATTGTAGAGCAAAGTTTAAAAAAAGAAAAGAAAATTCTACTTTCAAATAAAGGATTACCAACAAATGATAAAAGTTCCGTTTAACATTTCTTACTGTTTCTCCAGAAAATCAACTTTCCCTGACTCATGTACGTTCCGGCCTTCTCTCACTAGATAATAATATTCTCACCAAGACAGGGAGGCGTCATAAAATCCATTTACAATGGTAACATTGGTCAAGTTTAAAGAAAACCACATTGCCTGTTGATAAGACCTGTACTAAGTACAAACAAAACATGAGGCTTAAAATGTCTCAAGTTTAATTTCAGAAAAAAAATTAAGAACTACGAATTATAGATGTTCAAAAGTGTATGGAAAATACAAAATTATTCCTAAGTGTCCAATTAAAATTTGAATAATAAATCATCCAGCACCCATATTTCAAAAGCTGTTTTAATGGGGTGTAAAAACCAAGAAAAAGTAACAGAAGACCCCTCACCTGCTTGGAGAGGAGCTCCCTGCACAGCCCGTACAACGTAATGAACTTTCGGGCTAATGAGCGTGCGTCCACGAAACCTTCAGCAACCAACATGATTTCACAGATTAGCTCAATGTCGGGGGCCACCATGGCGCAGGGTCTGAAAAGTAAATATACAATTTAGCTTAAAAATGTGATAAGGTAATACGCATAAATAGCTTGAAATCAAGTGCTTAATTCACACCAACATTTTAAACATTCCCAAGCGGGTCACAAGTACCTCTGTCAATCCACAGACCCCTCGCTTCAACAGAAACCTGTCCACTAGTCCTGGATACACAGACAAAGATAGAAAAATCTGGAAAGGGGAGAAGCGTGGGGGTAGTGTTTGCCGATTTCCATGGAATAAATACTTCCACCATGGCTGACGTCTATCTAGCAACACAAAACGTGGAGCTGGGGAGAGCCGCATGGCGGTACGCCCCCACACCGGCATACCAGACAGACAATCTCATTGCATATATATTCAGAAAAGACATTACCCAGGAAGTGAACAGTTTTGAGTATTTCTCACCTTTATTCTTAATACAATTTACTTGATCAAAAGTTTATATAATTTAGTGGTTGCACTTAACAACTCACCTCACAAAACCCATGAAAATTGAATTGTCAGCTCCTACAAGCTGTCTCTAGTACGTCACTGCCTGAGGCCAGCTTTCTGAGATGAAAATTTATAAAAACATAGCTTTCAAATCCCCTTTCTTTTAGAGGGGCACTTCCAAAAGTCCTCCCCCAAGACAGCTGCTAGTCACAGCAACACTTAAAAAAGTTTCACTCAACTTAAGTGCAAAAAAGGAGTCAGAATAAGTAAGTAAATGAGCTCATTATTTTAGACTTCATAAAGTATACATTCTAAATATTTATCCACCTGTTTTTGTAAATATAATTTGTCTGCTTCAGGCATATCTCATTTTTCATCCTAAATATTACCCAGAGTCTCTTTGGATCTATGTTATTGAATACATACTTCTATCTCAGCTGGGCCCACATTTTTTCCCACATTTTTACTCTTTAGCACATGATGGAAGCAATCAAGATGAAAAGTAAATACGAGGCAAGGCTAGCAAATTTACTTAATTGGTACTGGCATTAATATTGACAACTTATACTTACTGAACACTTTCTTCCTGCCATATAGGATACTAAAGGCTTTACATGCTCTCACTTAATTCTCACAAGTCAATGAGATGGCTACTCTTATCTGTATTTTACAGAGGTGCTTACTAAGGTTCTGAGAAGTTCAATCACATGCCCTAGGCCACATGGTGGGTAAGTGGGAGAATCATGATATTCTTAAGGCTCATGCATACTGCGTCCACTCATGAATATTACTTCCATCATGCAAACTGGCCTTCAAACTTTCTGATTCAAGTGCCAGCACCCCAACATAAATGATGCTGTCCTTATTTAAACCAAATTTATGAAAACTTTACAAAACAATTTCATATTTTAAGACTCAAATGATAACATGCATGAGATGAATTTGGGTTACAAATGCAGAAAATTTTGTAAAGATGTATAGTTTTCAAATGAAAATATTCTATAATTGTTCCATTTATTTCTAGAATAGTTATTCTCTAGAATTTTGTTCCAAGAAAAATAGACATAACAAAATTGCTACGCTAGAAAAAGCTACTCTATGATGAAAAGAACATATTCAATAAAGGATGCTAGAATAGTTATTAGGGAAAAGAATTCTGTCTAAATGCTCATTTCATATAACCTACCAAAATAAGTCTTTAATAGATGAAGTACATTTAAAAAATAACACCATAAAAATCAGAAGAAAATACACACGAAATATGGTTAAATATCTAAACGGATGGACAAGCAAATTTCAAGCTTAAAACAATTGAAAGAAATCACACTGAAAAATAGAGGTTCTTACATTACATGTGAAGAAATATGTTATTTTGAAAGCAGAGTGCCATGAAGATACATACTGTGAACACTCAAGAACTCCTATAAAACTGATAAGCCTTTAGCTCATCAAGGATACAAAGAGTGAGAAGACATACATTTCTCATATCAGACATAGATTTCAGTACATCACTACAGACACTGAGGGAATATTATGGCCAAATTAATGCCAATAAATTCAGCAATCTAGATAACATGGAGAAATTCCTTAAAATATGCAAATTATCGAAAGAAATTTAAAAAGAAATTAAAAATCTGAGTGATTCCATATCTATTAAAGAAACTGAATTTAGTACTAAATAGATTCTCAAAGAAAAATCTAGCCCCAGATGGCATCACTAATTAAATCTATTGGATATTTAAGGGGCAAATAATACCAGTTCTACACGAATTCTTAATAAAATAGAGAAGAAGGGAACATTGGCCAACCCATTTCATGAAGTTATCATTACCCTGATGTCAAAACCAGATGAAGACATTATAAGAAAAGACACTACACACCAACATCCCTCATGGCACAGATGTAAAAATCCTTAACAAAATAGTAGCATATTGAATCCATCAATACCTATAAAAATGATATCTCCTAACGAAGTGAAGTTTATCCTAGGAATGCAATATTGAATTGCTTAGCATTTGAATTGTTTAGCATTTGAAAAATCAATATAATTCAGTACTTTGACAGAAAAAAGGAGAAAATCTATATGAAAACTATAAAACTATAGAACATATTTGAAAATTTCTGCAACCTGGGGCAAATCAAACATTCTTAAACTAGGATATGAAAAAAAACATAAAACAAATTGATAAATTGTATTTCATCAAATTTAAAACTTCTATCTTTGATAGACACCACTAAGAAAATAAAAATAAAAGCTATAAATTGAGAGAAAAACATTTGCAATATATATATTTAACAAAGGAACTGCACTCTGAATACAGCATTCCATTAAAGATATTATAGGAATGGCCAGTAAGTTACACGAAAAGATGTTCAACATCATTAGCCATCATGGAAACGCAAACAAAACCCATAAGGTTATATCTACTAGATTGGCTAAAACTAAAAAGACAGACATTACCACATTTTGACAAGAATGCAGAGCAAGTGTAATTCTCATGCATTGATGGTGAGGGTGTATAACGATACAACCATCTTGGAACCATATTGGCAAACTCTAACAAAGTCAAACATACATTTGCCATGTGATTTAGCGATTCAATTCATACATATTTACCCAAAAGAAAACATATGTTTACACAAAGATCATACATGACTGTTCACAGCAACTTTACTCGTAATAGCACCAAACTGGAAACAGCCTAAATGTCCATCAGCTGGCGAACGGATAAACAAACCGTATGTGCATACGACAGAATACCAATCAACAACAAAGAGAACAAACTACTGAGATGCTCTAACTTGGAAGAATCCCCAAATCCTAGCATTCAAGGAAAGAGGACAACACAAATGAGTATGTACATACGGTTTCATTTACATGAACTCTAGGAAAGACAAATTTAACCTAAAGTCATAGATAGCACGTCAGGGGATGGTGGATTAACTTCGAAAAGGCATAGAAGAATTCCCAAGGGTGTCAGAAATTCAGAAATAATCCATGTCTTGATTATCATAGTGCTTCCACCAACTACACACTTCAATGGGTGTATTTTATTGTATGAAACTATACCTGAAGAAAGTTGATTTAAAATACAAGTTAAACATAACTGGTTCAAATATAAGAGCACAGGTTCTCTGACAGACAGCTAATAAGTATAAATATTACGACAATATTTTTGGAAAGCAGGTCATCAATAAGTACTTTAATCATTCACCAAGTAATTCTACATGTAGGAATCTATTCTGGGTAATAATCTGAAATAAGAATAACTCTTCATGTGGAGAGATGTTTATAGCCTACTATTTTATGATCATAAAAAACTAAAAAGAAAAACACTAATCCCATACCTCAGACAATTGGGAATGGTTAAGAAAATTATGAACGAGCCATACGAGAGACTATTTTGGAGCAACATAAAATGGCATTTCCAAAGAATATTCAATAATGATAAACTACTTATGTCAAAATATTAAATAAGAACTAAATAAAAATCATGCCTAACCTACTGCCTTAACTCTATAAAATATGAACTGTAAAAGAGACTAGAAAAAAATAAACCACCATTATTTCTGGGTGGTGAAGCTGTAATTTTATCTGCATTCTTTTCTATATTTTCCAAATAGTCTATACTTTGTGAAAATTACGTTTATAATAAAAATATCATTCCGAAGGAGTCCGCATTAAATGTTCAATGTAGCCTGTGACGTTCAAGAAATGATTTTGATTCTGGTTTCCTATTTCAAACGAGTCAATTTACCATGGTGAAAGTTTTCTCCGTAAAGCCACCCCAAAGAATCAGGGGTTTTCCACAGGAATTCTCAAGTAAAAACAAATGAACACTGAACAGTGCAAGCCAGCAACGTTAGGTGGCATGAGCGCTCCAGATGCGAAACCGCAAAGCATTACACTTGCCTGAAGAGAGCTTTGAGATTTTCCGGTAATTCTGTCCGACCAGCGTATCCTGGGTTCATGGTTATAAATATTCCCACTGATGGCTTCAGTGGGATGGCTTCCCCAAGAAATACAAATCTACCAGAAAAAGAATGTTGATCAAATTAAATGTGTTCTTTGAATAAATGCGCAGTGACAAATGCACACCGCTGCCAAATGCAAACATTAGGAAGCTGTTTATTCTGTGCAATTTTCTTTAAAACTCATAATCGCGCAGATCTTGACTATGTTTTGAAGCACATTTATTAAAAAGGCACTCCCTTCCCCAGAGTAATTACAAATATAGGAAGCTTTACTTTATATTTTAGCATAACCACTGGGTGCATGTAAAAATGAGGACTTGATGACTTCAATAGTTAATCCAAGGTGATGCTATTTTTGCCTTCAACATGCGCTGCAATTTCTTCATGAGATACTGCACAGAAGGAGATTGCCCAGGCTAAGAGGAGAAAGGGACTCCTTTTCACTCTTTATTTTCTCTATTTGCTTGTCCTTCTCCCACCCTTTCCTCCTCCCATTTATTCAACAAATACCCATTGACAACCACAGAGAAGTAGACTATGGTTATGACGGCTAGCTCTGGACTTAAAATGAGCATTCTGTGACCAGCTATATCACTTTGGGCATGTTCAGTTCCCTCATCTAATTAAAAAAAAAATGGGATAATGGCTCTCACCCACCTTATTGGATTACATGAGGGTTAAGAGAGTTTCGGTATAAACAGGCCTAAAAGTACAATGTCTAGAACATGGTAAATATTCAGCAGATGTCAGCTATGATTATTGCTCCTATCACGTGAAGGCATTGGAGAAGAGTGACAGATTTTAAGGAAGATTTGCAAGGGCTCAATAAGGCTGTCGATGGCCAGGGCAACAGAATGGTAAAGGGCTGCAGGAGCCAAATTGAAGGTAAGTAGAGGAACTTTCAAATGGCATAAATGAGACAAAGGATGAGAAAGGGGAGAGCTGAAGCAGTTAAGGAGTTGGGCCTATACCACAGAATAGAGAGGGAAAAGAGACAGCCACGTTTTCTAGGACTAAAGCTTCTTGGGTATTAGATAATGAAGAGAAGGTAGGTTTAGTATCGTCAAGGTAAGAATGGAGAATCTTCATTCCTCGAACACAAGGCAGACGGGCCTGGGAGGGCTGTCGTAGAAAGAGAGGAGGTTACTGCAGCAGGGTACTGACTGATGCTCTTCCACTGCACAAAGCAGGGATAACCAAAAGCCACAGGCATGGACCTCAAGGAGGTACCGCCAGCAAGACGCGGGAAGGCTCTGTAGCTGAGGCACGGTCCCATCTCTTAAATCCTTGACTGTAAAGAGACTAAAACTCATGAAATCATGAAGGAGCCTAGTGTTAGGTAGGGACAGGTAAGGGACAGCCATCTGGTCATAGGAAAGTGATATCCCAGAGCCGTGAGAGCTTTTCTAAAAGGTGGAAATATGCAACCGTATCTGTAATAACTGGCAAATTCTGCAATAGGCTCAGTTTCAAGGGCTAGATAATCTTTTTCTGATGAGAAGATCAAAACGTTCCTAGCTGAGCAAAATACCCTAGTAAATGGGGATAAGTGGGTAGGCCAGATAAATGAGGTTGCACTGTACACCAAAAATCTTAAAAGAAGATTACAATTGTGTACTATTACACTTATTTCTCAAATTACACCCCCGAACTCTGTCAGGTTTTATCTTTTGGGGTATGTCATCGTGTTGGAAAGTGGTTAGGTTCTGGATATATTTGGGAAGTTTTTGGACCAAGTAACCGGAAGAATGTGAGGATAATCTACTGTGATAAGACAACTAATAAAGCCAGTGCTGGCAGAAAGACAAGAATTTTGATTTTGGATACACTAAACACGAGAGGCCTCTGAGACACTGAGTGGAGTCTTGAGATGTCCCAATGGTGTGTATAAACATGGAGAAGGGAGGCCCGGGCAGCTGGTAGCCAGCAGCACACAGATGGTATTGAAGGCCATGTGACTGGTCAAATCACCAAGAGAACGAGTATAAAGAGAGAAGAAGAAATCTAAACACTGAAGACTGTGACATTAAAAATGAATAGATCAGGAAATGACATTAAAAAATAGTAACACTGATATGGTGCCCGCTGTGTGTCAAGCAGTTGCTCGAAGGGCTTTACACTGCATCAATAATCTCTAAGGAGGTGCTATACTTTCCCCATTTATAGATGAGAAGAAACCAGCAAAGAACAGCCCTGAGGGTGGGGGGAAAAAAACAGGAAGGTGTGGTGTCCTGGAACTCATGTGAAAAAAAGTGTGTCACACAGAAGGGAGGGACCAACTGTGCCAGATGCTGCCAGAAGGTCCAGAGAGATCAAGACTGAGAATTCATGACCATGTTATTGTAAATGGTTTATTTTTTGTCATTAAAACAATATATCTTTGTAGTTATTCAACACTTAAAAACCTCTAATGATGAATGGGAGGTTATTCAAAATAACTGTTCGAAATTAACCAGTCTCTGGTATCTTATCCATTTCAGGGAGGCAGCAAAAGCTGTGAAGGTGAAGTTTACTGCATTATCCTACGCTACTCTTTCTTTTTGTAGCAACAAGAAAAGCCGCATGTCACTCACCTCTTTTTTCTGTTTCTGATGGCATCGTGTATCATCTTCACTTGCACCGCCACCACGGACAGGACTTCCACAGAAATTCGATTGAACTCATCAAAGCAGCCCCAAGCTCCTGTCTGCACCAATCCTTTATAGATATTTCCTATGGACTAAATGATGGGGTGAGGCATTAAGAACATAACGGGAGAGGGGTTGGAACTATATTATTTCGAATCCTTCCACACCATGAATAATGTTGTTAGTACACATCAGTGTATAACCAACTTACTTTGTAGTCCATTTGTTCTGAACAGTTGAATACATAAACCATCATGCCAAGGGCACGCCCAAGATCTTTGGTGGTTTCAGTTTTCCCTGTACCAGCTGGGCCAGCTGGAGCCCCGCTCATGGTTAGGTGAAGTGACTGAGTGAGAGTAATGTAACACCTTGAAGCAAGAGAAAACACAAATATTATAGTCTGAGATTATTAGAAAACAGTAAGGGCAACCCAATTTTCTTTTGTTTCAAAAGTCAAGGTCTAGAATGTCGTAGTAATACAAAATATTGCTATACCTCTGGTTTGTTCATGATAATAAATGTCTGAATAATAATTTATATCAAATTTATTTTTAGGTTGGTTGTCTAACAATAAGAGACAAATGTATTGCTTTATCTGTCTTATCTCATTTCCTAAGAGCTGTGTATTTGAATACAAATAACACCTGATTTGCAATATACTGAACTGCTGATATTCTAGGTAAAGATACTATAACTAAGGCAGACGACATCTCAAACAATTGTTTATAAAAGAAAAACACCAGGGGAATCTTGGGTGATGAATGAATTAAACATTGACTTCATTAAACTGGTACTTAATGAATATACTGAAATGAGAATGTAAATACATACATGCATAGTCTGCAAATAATATGTACCTATTTCAAAGTACAAAGCAAATATGCAGACACAATTTTATTAAACTGTATTTTAGGAATTCATTTTGAATGTGTTGCTACATGCATTTAGATTATGATAGTACTTATTTTTGCAGGAAAGATTCATTGGTTCTTAACTGAGAAAAATGATTCAATGACACAATTCAATATTTGTAAAAGAAAAAAAAACAATGAATAGCAAGTACCTTACATGGGGTTTCTGCTGATTTAGAAATTATTTTTGTTTTACTACAGACAGCAGATCTAGTGGACAAGACATATATGTGGAGGTCAGAAGTATGGAGACTAGTGTCTAATTTGCCAATAATCAGATATTAATCTCAAATAAGTTTTTTTGACTTCAACATTTTATTTCCTCCATAAAATGAGGTTTATTGTAGGGATATGTTAAGAAAGCCCAAGGTAGATGCCTTAGAAGATTCAAAATATTATGTAGATAGAAGCAATTAGTTTTGAAAATGCAAAGTGTTTCTATATTTATGGCCGTTGCATGTTTAAGCATACCTTACAATAAATACGAAGTAGAAAGACCCCTGGACTAGGAATCACAGCTCTTTATGGAGTAGAGACGACTACCCCCTAATAGTCTTTTCCTGTGGTTCCAACTTTTGAGTGGATATACAATACAGCCACCTTTACGCTGCAGACTACATTCCCTACCACTGCCCTCCAGCCAGGAGTGACCAAGCTCCAACCAATGTACTACATGCTGCAACGATGTTTGCAAATCCTAGGAAGACTCCTTTGAGATGTTTTCCCCTCTCCTGCTGGCTGAAACACACGTGGAAGCCATGTTTAGCATGTTGGACACCTGCCAGCTTATACGGCCTGGAACCCCTCCCCTCTGGACTGTTAGAAAAGTAAGACATCAGCTTCTGTGTTATTGAAGCCTTTGTATCTTGGGTCTCTCTAACAGCAGCGGGCCTGCACCCTCCGAGCCAATCCACCAGTGCTCCAGCTCACGTCTCTCAGTGACAACTTGGCTGACAACCTAAGTCTCTGAACTTGCCCACATATGTAAGAAGGAGACATTATCTGCCCTGTCTGCCACACAAAGGAAAGATCAGCATCAAACGACATAATGAAAATGTTTGAACGTCACCATTGTGTTCATGTAAACAATTAGGAAACAGTCCATAGAATGAAAGGAAAAAGAAATGTACATGATGTGAACATCTTATGACTATCACACTATCAAAAGGAACATTCGCCTTTATCTTCTAAATAAACCACGGAGTGATTTTGTAATTCAAAAGCTAATAAGCTATTAGTCCTCACATGCTGATAAACTTTAAAGCGCCTCTTCTTCCCTTCTGTCCTAGACCTGTGTCACCCCCTCCCTCTTTCCTAGTTACAACAGCACACATACAGCAGACTCTTATCATCTGCATTTTCTGACTATTCTCCAACAATTTGGTCAAGTTACAAATTTTAATTTCTCACACTGAAAGCAGTACTTAAAAAATTAATTAAGAGAGTGAGCATTAACTTTTAGTTAGAGGCACGTTAAAGAGAACTGAGTTAGAGAAACAATTACAGAAGCTGCACAATTTATCAAGGATAAAATCATGAGCAGATTAATGTTAAGAACAATCACAAAGCCAGCGAGAGCATCCTGCCAGCCCTCCGGGACCACCCTCACGACCTGGCTTCGTTGACTTACATTTGACTTGTCTATACTTTTCTCCCCAAATAAATTGCACAGGATGGTGATATTGGAAAACGGGGAACACTTCTATAATCTCGAGGTATTTCTTCCACAAATGCCCAGGATTAAATGTGCTTTCTTTCACCGAGAAATTCAGCAGAAGTTAAATACCAACAGAGAATTTCACATCAGTATGACACATCCTTACCTCTATAACATTCTGACCATGTGTATATATTTATTCGGAGTCAAGTGGCAATGAGATTTTGCTAATAGCCACCCTGGCTCACTTGACAGACCTGGGCCACACTGGTTCTCTGTCTATCCCTTGAACTGGCCAAGACTCTTTTCACCTTAGAAACTTTGTACTTGTCTCTGCAACTTTCTGCCCCAGGATGTCTGCATAGCAGGTGCCTTGTTATTTTCAGGTCTTACCTCAAATGTCCTCTCAGCCTACAATAGTAGCCTCTCCCTTTGATACACTGTCTAATATATCAGCCTGTTTTATTTCCATCATAACATATATTACCACCTAAAATAAATTTTATTTATCTTTCTTCTTCACATGCCACACTCGACTAGAAAGTAGCCTGAGAGCAGAAATCCTGCCTGTTTAACACTGGAACAGTACTTAGCATGGTGCTTCCTAAATATCTGCTAAACCATTTAATGCATCTACGTTCTCTCTCCTTTCTTCCTTTCATTGTTTATACTCCTTCAAAATGAATTTGAGAACACCGGGACATAGGCGCAGACTGGCGTGTCCTTGGACTTAGCAAGACGACTGGTTTGCGAGCGTTTAAAAATGGGTGATGTTGAGAAGAGCAAGAAGATTTTTGTTCAGAAGTGTGCCCAGTGCCATACTGTGGAAAAGGGAGGCAAGCACAAGACTGGGCCAATCTCCATGGTCTGTTTGGAGCGAAAGACAGGTCAGGCTCCTGGATTTTCGTACACGGATGCCAACAAGAACAAAGGCATTATCTGGGGAGAGGAGACACTGATGGAGTATTTGGAGAATCCCAAGAAGTATATCTCTGGAACAAAAATCTTCTTTGCCGGCATTAAGAAGTCTGGAGAAAAGGCAGACTTGATAGCTTATCTCAAAAAAGCTACCAAGGAGTAATAGTTGGCCACTGCCTTATTTATTACAAAACAGAAATGTCTCATGACTTTTTTTTTTTAGGTGTACCGTATTTTTTAAATTGATCTCATTCACCAGAATTCGGATCATGAATGGCTGATAGCACATTTCTTTAGGGCAGTCCTGATTTAAATAAGATTGGCTTGTGGCTAAATGAATATGATCAGTTTTTTGAACTCTGATGGTGATTTTGGTTCCAGGAGTGCTATCCCAGTTTTCCCCTTCCAAAGATATGATTGGACATAATTAGTAATATTCAGTTTTTCACAGAAATGCTGAACGCTGTCTGAAAGAAAACCTGTAGGAGATTGGTTTTACATTTAGATTTATAACTTATATAACTGTCATATTAATATGTTTAAATGCTGAGTATATCCCTTTGCTGTCTCATGGAACAGCAAGACTTTGCTGTGTTTCAAGCTGTGTTCATTGGCCTGTTAAAAAGGAAAGGGCTGAAGATAAGGTGGCAATGCCCACTTTATCTTTTTGGTCCTAACTATGCCAATTTAATTACATTCCCTGTATCTAAACTGTTGCCTTTTTACTTAAAAACATTTTAGTGTGGTTTATGTACATTATCACTTAAAAAAATGAATTTGAACATATACCAATTTTAATTTCATAAAAGGATTCAGTGGGGGAGGGATTACAAATCCTGATACCAGAATGTTAGCCCTAGATAACCAGAGAAAACAGACTGTGATCAAACGTGCTGGGGTGAACCATATTAATCTGACCATAATTCATGATTTGCATATTATATAATGTCCGAAATTCTGCTTCTCTAATTTGGTTCTCTTTAATTTGTTTCTAACTAAAATCAGCGTTCACTATATTACTTAATTAGTTCATTTACACACTGCTTTCATATGGTTTTCTAATTTGTTCATCTTCTCTCATTTCTTTCTTTTCAATCTCATGCATCTTTACCCATGCTGGGGGACTTTTTTGGCTTGTTTTTTCCCATCTAACTCAAACCTCGTTGTTACCTGTCAGTCAGAGGAGTGATCACTAGTCGAGGACTGTTTCCTAAATATTCATAGAAGTACTGAAACTGGGCATCGCAAATATTAACAAAGCAGTGTTTCTGGGTGTCTTCCCACCGATGACGGAGTTGAGACAGCCAAGCAAAAGCTTGGGGACTGACAACCTAAAAACATCAGATGATCATCACACACAGGACACATAATTTTGAGGCAACAGGCTTAGTCTGTTAATCCAATCAACTCTATTAATTCACATTTTAGTTCTAAATATGTCACAAAAGGAAAATCTTTTACGTGCTACTGTAAACTGTAATTGCATGTAGACAGCTGAATCCTTTAAAAATATGTAATTAAAATCTTCATTTTAAGAAGGCTTTGACTGTAAAATATCAGTTTATTCAAGCAATGTTTTTTCCCTTTTTATGAATTATCCAAGTGATTTGATCACTTTTGTAACCTAAACTTATATCACTGAAATGATGAATACACTATTAAAATGGTATACTCCATAATTTATGAATGTCAAAGTAAATATAATTTCAACAAAGTCAATTCTCAAACCAGCCTGCTGTTAGTATAGAGATTTCCCACTTCATTTTTTTATTAAATCAAATAAGGTTGTTTTTTTTTTTTTTTTTTGGCTGCTATTCTTTCCTATCTTACTCAATCCTATCCATTTCCAGTCTCTTTAAGATACATATAATCCTAGGATTTCTTGGGAATTACTTGAAATTACCAATTATTGACTATAATTTGTCTGATGTCTACATGTCTCAATATTGCATATTTACGTGTATCAGACAATCGGGAATTAGACAAAGTATATATTTCTTTTAGTACAAAATAAAGGACATATTTTAATTGTAATTTATCCTACTACAAGCAAATCACCACTGAAAACATAATAAAATATGTAAGAAGGTGCAAGGTCACATTCAAAGAGTAGTTATCAGTGATTCATTATCAAAATGCGAATACATGGTAAGTGTTTTGCAAAAATTAGTTTTGAATTAGCAATTAAAGAACATTATCCATTAATGGTCCTGGACTTGGATCAAGAAGTAGTTTTAAGTTTATGGCTTATACGAAGAAGCATTTGGTGCACTTTGTAGAGCAGAGGATTAAAATTCATTTTGATTACAATAACTTGAGAAAAAACTAGAGAAACAACAAAAAACATTTCACAATACATACGTGCATTCAAATTGTGAAAGGACTTGTCTTGTTTTAGTACCACCACCCCCAAAAACAACGGGGACTTGGGGGAAGTAGATGATGGGCATGTTATATCAACACTGGGCAGCAGACAAGCATACCTGACATTTGGAAGCAGGAATATGTTTGGAAAAGGTGTGAGAAAATTCTTGTTTCACGTGAAACACTGCCCGTATCTAAGAGACCCATGGACTTTTTAATAGGATTAGGAAAGAGGTTATTAATTCACTGAAAGGATTAGAAAATCACTTCTTTAAAGAAAGGTACTTACCCTTGAAAGGAAAAGAAGTGACCAACATTTCTTTCTTCAAAAAAAAATAACCAAAGGCACATAGAGATTGTTTAAATGACATAAATATTATTGCTATTGCCTGGGTAGGCCAGAGAGGCGATAACAACTGGCCAATGAACCAAGATGATTAGGTGCAGAGAAGCCAGAAGACAGAAAAATAAAGAGTTACTTCTCATGGTTCTTCCATCCTGGGTTAATTTTTTGAAGGATCTGGATTAGAGGTTCCTGACTTGGCAAACCCTTTGGTATATCACTTGAGAGAACTCTTATGATATATCAGATAATATATCAGATAACCCAAATCAAACTCACCCCAAGTAACTTCTCAAGACTAATTAAAATACACACACACACACACACACACACACACACACACACACACACACACTTATTTTCTTAGACATACTCCTGATGATAAACACCACTTTCAGGACACAACAAAAAATACATGAAATCTTTACAAACTTGCCTTCTGAGAAATAAGTTTTGCAACCACATCTCTGGCATGGACATCTATGGTACAAATTGTCATGATCTTCTGCCTATCTCCAGGTAGAAGTTCTCCCAGCAAAAGTGCAATCAGTGTATTCAACTGAGAAATCTAGAAGGAATTTTTTAAAAGAAGGTAAGGATTACAAATAGAGAGTCTAACAGCCCAATAGTGTTCATATTTCAAAAGAGCCCTTCAGTTTACAAAATAATTTCAAGTGTTATCTCAGCTGGCTCTCAAACCCTGAGGGTAGGAAATGGAAGGAGGGATGTTATTAATTTAAATTATATAAATATTATTACCCACTCTTAGCTGGCAGGTGAACCTGTGAGTAATAACAAACCAGAGGTAAGAAGCAAGGTTTTCTGGCTGCAGTGAACTTTTATCCTAATGAATGATGATCTAGCCCTCAACTTTGCTAGAACAGAAATGACTACAAATTGTAAAAGGCAAATTGAGCTAACTTCTGTAGAAAGAGCTAAATAGCAAGTGTTTATATATATTTTTTTGGTTTGGGGGGTTTTCTTGCATAGGAGATAGTGATGATTACTGAGAAGAAAATTAAAATGTAGAGCTGAAGACTATCCCACTTTTTAAAAATTTTATTATTAGTTTTGATTATATATATTGATTAGACATTTATATAGTTTATAAATGATCCCCTTAATTACTCTCTCCCCTCTGGCTCTCCACCTAGCCATTACATTAATGCTAACTGCATTCCCTATGCCCTGCTCCCCATTCCCGTGACCACCTATCATTATTAATTTGTACTTCTTTAACCTTTCACCCCATTCTCCCAGTTCCCCAACACCCCACCCCCCAACTCTGGTTGTCACCAGATTGTCCTCTTATTTGTGAGCCTGTTTTTGATTAATTTGTTCTTTTTGTTCCTTAGATTCTGCATATAAGTGAAATCATGTGGTATTTATCTTTCTGACATGTCACTCAGTATAATCATCTTTAGGTCCATCCATGTTGTTGCAAATGGTAGGATTTCACTTTTTTAATGGCTGAGTAATATTCCATTGTATATATGAACCATAACTTCTTTATCCAATTGTCTGTCGATGGGCACTTAGGTTGCTTCCATATCCTGGCTATTATAAATTGTGCTGTCATGAACATAGGGGTGCATAGATCTTCACGAATTATTGTTTGGTTTTCTTTTATCCCACTTAATTCTTAACTCATGACCCCATTCTTATTTAGATCCATTGATTTCTTAGATCAATATTTTTCAAACCGTTGGTCTTTTTTCTTAAAATGTGAAGGAATGA
Organism: Eonycteris spelaea; assembly: GCA_003508835.1. NCBI lineage: Eukaryota > Metazoa > Chordata > Mammalia > Chiroptera > Pteropodidae > Eonycteris > Eonycteris spelaea. The sequence continues at coordinate 2,903,715 of PUFA01000195.1, forward strand.
AATGGGATGGCATGGAATAAAATGGAACGAAAATGCTGCATTACAGTAGTAAGGGTACGTATTGTTTTGTGAAACCATATTTCAGTTTCAGACTTTTGAGTATTTACATGTATATGTAAACCTGATCTGATATAAAATATTTTTTATTATTAATTGCGCTCAGAAAGATTTGAAAGATACTCTCTTAGGTGGTCATTTTATTAGCATACTTACTTACATAAAACAGTCCTGCCTTACTCAAGGCTTATCGGCAAAAAAAAAAAAAAAAAAAAAAAAAAGTGTTTTGTTCAGGGCAGCATATTGTAAAACAATACTATCCCCTTTTTTTAGTTCTGCAAAAGACAGTCAATTAAAAAATGTTACAAGCTCTTGAGAGAGTTGGTAATAAGTGAAGATGACATATCACCAGAGGCTCTCAAAACTTTATAGACCTACTGTCAAAAAATATGTTCCCTACAGTACTACTATCACATCTCAGAAAACACCCAACCCATCTGACTTCGCTGAGACTCCTGTGCCGCTGAACTGGAGATTATATAACAGCAGTGAGAATGGAGAAGGCAGGCAGGAAGTCGGTGACCACGACATTCAATGAGAATGTACAATGTGCCGGGCACTGACTAAACACATTGCTTATAATCCCATTTCATTTTCACAACAATCTGTTATCATCCTAATTTTGCAGAGGAGTAAATGAAGTCAGAGACATAGTAACCACATTTACCAATCAGGGGAAGGGGCAAGTCAAGCCCAGTCAGCCTGAGCTCTTACAGGTCACACCACATGGATCCCCTGTACCAGCTTTCACAAGACTGGCCCACCACACCTCAAGTGGGAGAAACTGCGGCTGGGCAAGTATTCCAGGGAGACTTAAACACACTGGAAAGTTGATTTAAAGGAATCAAAAATGCGTACTTTCGACGTTCAGAATATACTAAACCGCTTATAAGCATTCATCTTTTTTAATATCTTCCATCTAAAAAATGTAGTTATACTGTTAAAGCAGAGGTGATCATTATTTCACCTATGTGATGTTCAGTGTTCATCATCCCTAGGTTTTAGGTTCCACGAAGGCAAGATCTGTGTCTGTCTTGTTCAGTGCTTTGTCTCCAGAGTGACTGAGGGACTAGCTATGAAATAGGTGCTCAGTGACTGTTCTCTGAAATAAAAGAATGTACCACGTATGTGTAAGTTTATCGATAAAATTTACACAGATGTTGGTTAGAAAAGAGGTGTGTGGCCTTGGATATTTTATCATCTGGGTCAAGACATCCAGTCTTTAGTCTCAAATCTTATGTTAGCACCAGCATTTGGTAAAAAAAAAAAAAAAAAAAAAAAAAAAAAAAGAGTTAGTTGTTAGCAACAGTAATAATTCCTTATACTTTGTAAGAACATTGATAATTCCAAGTGCTTTTACATGCATTGTCTTATCTGAGCACCCTTCAACCTGTGATTTCTCCATAACTGATTCATTTTCACAAAATTTCAGTCGAGTGAAAGATGATTAAAAATACAGCTCATCAACATTTTCTGCACAGCGTATGTTGGAGATCTTATGTTGTTTTCAAAATTAAACCTACCTCAATAATACTCTTTTGTAAGGAATAAAATTCAGTACCCACAAAAATAGTAGTTATAAAATGTATCCTTTGGGCAGTAGTATCAGCAGCAATTACTATATGGGCATGATAATTGCATACGAGTTTATGGTCTCTGACATATAAAACATTCCTAGGAAGCTTTTAAAACTGTATACCCTATCATGGAATCAGTACTCACGCCTGCCCTTGATCAAAGCAGTGCCACATGTCTTTCTAGGAGCCAGGATGTTTGCCTCAAGTCAACTACCTAACAAGCTCTCTGAAACTCCAGTGGCTACTTTCCTGGTCCACCTTGGCCTTCAGCCTACTCATGAGCACAAAGCCTTCCACGGCCTCCCACGACTCCCTTCCTACTTCGCACCACTGCAGCCGTACTGGCCGTCTCTGTGTTCCTCCATCGGCTGCTTCGACACCACACAGACTGTTCCATCTGCCTGGAGTCCCTTCCCCTCTGATCTTTGTACAGCTGGCTTCCTCTCATCATTCAAGTCTTAGTTCAACTTCACCTCCTCGGGCGGGCCTTTCCTGGCCATCCTAGTTACTACCAATTATTTACATATTTCTACCTTACTGTCTTCATGGTACTTCTCTAATATCTGATCATACACTTATTCGTTTTCCTGTTCACTGTTTGTCTCATCCACTGGACTGTAAGCTCCAAGAAGTGAGGCCCTTATGCGCTTATTCAGTACTACATTCCCATACCTAGCACAGTGGCCGCCATAAAGCATGTGCTCAGTAAACACTCACATGAATGAGGGAAGAAATGAACACATGAATGACAGCAACAGAGCACCCAGACCAATTTGTTCTCTCATTCACACAAGACCAACGTGGTTACTGTTTCCAGGATGTATATATGTCAATGAGGAAGGTAGACAAATAATTGCAATTGTATTTGCTAGGGAAACTACAAGTACACACAGAAATAGGACCTTGCCTAACCTAGGGCTTGGAAAACATTTTGGAGGAAAGGGTATTTATGTTAAGACTTCAAGAGTGAATATAATTCAGGCTGTAGAGAATGTGGGGTTGGCCACAGAGGGCGGCAGCATTTAAGCCACAAGAAGCAAGTGGCCTGTGTAAAAGACCGAGGATACAGCAGGTGGCCCTGTCTGGAAACTGAAAGAAGTCTAGAATGGTGAGAGGGAGAGGGAAAGGAAGGCCAGACATAAGGATGCTGGAGGGGAAACATGGGGCTCAAACAGGCAGGGCTCAGCCAGCTTACTGAGGAGTCTTGACTTAGAGCCATAAGAAACAGAAACATTTAAGGGGCAAGAGGAGAACAGGAGCAAGGAAAGAAATCTGAAGAATAGCCCAAGAAGTAGATGGAAAAGTACAATTCAAATAAACATGAATAAAAAGGAAAAGAGTATTTGAAGATGAAGGAAGTATTTTCTAACATTAAAAAAAGAAGAAGAAGAAGAATAGAAATGACTCAGTCAAGTGGAAGAAATGAGTCATGGAGAGAATAAGAAATGAAAAAAGGGAACAAGCAAGTATAGATACTTAGTTCAAAAGGTTTGATAATAAAAGTGACAGAGATAGAGCAGAAAATGGAAGCTGTGGCTTCAAGGGACAAATTTTGATGGCTGTGTTATTTTTAAGTAAGGAGAGAGACTTGAAAATGTTTAATCCTTGATGAGGATGAGTCAAAGTGAAAACCTGTGGTTCCTCTCTGATGGCACGAGCAAATAATACGAGCTGACATGTACTGAGCACTAACTGTCTAAGAGGCATTGTGCAATGCTTTGCATGTGTGATGTGTGGCATGTGTATTCTAATTTAATCATCACAATTCTATGAGGAACATACCATTATTATCCCAACCTTACATATGTGAATATAAGGTGATTTGCCCAAGATTACACAGTTATAAATGGTGAAGTCAGAATTAGTACATGATTCTGGGATTTACTGTGGATTTTACAAACACAGAAACAAAAACTTTTCTCTAATGATTTAGACACTTAGAGAGACGTAACCAGGTATTCCCCACTGATGAATGCTCTTATTTAGATAAACATGGAAACACTTCCAAGAAAGGAAATCCTCCCCATCACTGAGGTTGACATGATACACGTGTCTAAGACACTATGGTGTTCCCAAGGGCGGCCAGCTTTGCTCAGTGAGATGGTAGTGAACTCACCATGAAGGAAGGTGGCAGGCATAGAAAGTAACAGACTCAAGGTCAGAAGGAAGATCTGGTTCCTGATATGCAGTGGTGGCTGATCCTAACCAGCTCCTATGACAGTGTGGTATAAAGAGGCCACGCATGTGAGGTGAAAGAGCTACGTCCCTATACTACAGGTTTAAACGAGACAACACAGGAAGCACACTTCCCTTGCAGAGGCGGAAGCATTGCAATTTCACCAGTATCAAGCATGGCCGATCCCCATTCTAGGACACTCGAAGCAGCATGGAAGCAGCTGGAAGGAGCCCTCTGTAAAAATGCGGAGCTTGGAGTCCTCTGCTCAGCAAACCGAAGTGAACATTACTCACAGTGTAACCAACTGCCATAGCATTTTGTGGGTCAGCTACGGAAACCCTCAATCCCTTTCCAACTGACATTACACAGAAATAACCTTCTTTTTGTTTCACAACAACAGAAGCAAGAATCTCTAATCCTGAAACCCGCCAATGTTTCAACTTCGGCCAAATCGAAAATAAGAGATTTTCATTCCCATCAGCAGGAACAAAGGAAACTGCAGGAGACCAGGCTCCATACTCATCCGCACTTCTGGGGCATGTGTCATGGAATCCCAGTTTGTTACCTGCCTTTACCGTGTTCATGTTCCATTTCTCCTTCGGTCCTACTGCGAAAAGTACCAGCACAATATTGAGCAGTGAATGTCAGAGACAGTGAGCATAATTACCTCAGTCTTGACACTAATGGAAATGATTCTACTGCTTCACCATTAAGCATGATTTTCTCTGCAGGTTTCTGTATTCTTCAAGTTATAAAGTTTCCTTCAGATGCTTATATTAGAAAAGAAAAAGGTGTAAAATCAATAATGTAAGTTCCTACTTCAAGAAATGAAAAAAAAAAGGAGCAAATTAAACTCAAAGTGGAAGAAAAGAAGTTAATCAAATAAAGCAGAAATAGTGAAATATAAAACAAATAGAAAAAAATCAAAGTCAAAGAATAGGTCTTCAAAATCATAAATAAAATTGACAAACGCCTGGAAAGCCTGATTAAGAAAGAAGGGAAGAAAGCACAAATCACCAACACCAGGAATGAAAGGACGTGACTCCAGATCCTTCAGGTGTGTGCTAGGCTAACGTCAACTCGGTTTGCAAACTTAGATCAGAGGTGGGCAAACTTCTTTTGTAAAGAGCCAGATAGTAAATAGTTCAGGCTTTGCAGGCTACCTGGCCTCTACCATGACCCCACTGAGCTGATGTAGGGTGAAAACGGCTCAAGGCATAAGCACTGGGCCAGATTTTGCCAGAAGGCTGTAATTTCCAGCACTGACTTAAATAAAATGGATAAAGACCTTGAAAAATACAAATTTCCAAAACTGACACAAGAAAAAAGAAGACATGAATAAAGCTACATACACAGTATACATGTAAAAGAAATCAATTTATAAGTTTAAAAATGTTCTCAAAGAAAATTCCAAGCCCAGATGCAACACTAGTGATTTCTATAATAAAGTCTTTCATAAGATAGTTATACTTTCCTATTCCTTCTAAGGAACACAACTTTGATCTCCAAACCTGGCAAAGGTATTATAGGTAAGGAAAAAAACAGATAAATGTCCCTTATGAACATAAATACAGAACTCCTTGATGAAATATTAGCAATAGAATCCAACAAAAACATACACATATACAAAGGTAATACATCATAACCAAATGAAGTTCATTTCAGAAATGCAAGTTGGCTTAGCATTAGAATACTCACCCCAGTGGTACTTCATAAGGTATATAAATGTGTAATCACCATGTACATCTGAAGCTAATATAATACTGTATGTCAATTGTACTCGAAAAATAAATTTTAAAAAAATTCACCACTGTAACGGAGAGGCAAACCACATGAACATCTTAACAGATCTGAAGAAGTTCAGTGCCTCTACAAGATATAAAAGCAGTAATGGAAGGACTTTCCTCTAAAAAGGGCATCTACAAATTATGATACTAATTATCATACTTAACAGTAAAACATTAAAAATTTCTTCTCTAAGACTGGGACTAGGCAAGGATGTCCACTCTCATACTTCAACACTGTGCTGGAGATCCTAGCTAATTCAGTAACCCAAGAAAATGAAATTAAAGGCAAAAAAGAATGAAAGACAAGAAGACTCATTATCTATAAATGATTCATGTACATAGCCTATGAAAGAATTTTTTAAAAAAACACCAAACACCTGTTATAACTAGTAAGCAAATTCTGGCCAAGTCACAGGTGAATATTTTTTAAAAATCAATATATTTCTATATGCCATCTACAAACATTAGAAAAAAATTTTAATTAGTATATGTTTGAAGCATCACAACATAAACTATCTAAAAATAAGTCTAGCAAGAAATATATAGGACAACTACATTGAAAACTTCAGAAAACATTGCTGAGAGAAATTTAAAAAGACCTATTATGAGAAGATATACCATGCTCTTGATTATAAGAATCATTGTTGAGTGTCCATCCTCCCAACATTTGTTTATATTCAATGTCATCCCAGTTAAAATTTAATTAGGCTAAGATTAGGCTTTTAAAATAAGTAAACAAGGTGATAAATTTATGTAGAAATGAAAAGAACATAGAATAGCCTAAATAAATTTGAAAAAAAAGAAAGAGGCTATATTTAACATGACTTCAGGCTTACTATAAAGCTGTAGTAATTAATACAGTGTAGATTTAGCATAAAGACAGAAAGATATGGAATAGAAGAGTCTGGAAACAGACCTGCATATATACAATCATTTGACTTTGATGAGGTGCCAAGTTAATTCAATGGAAAAAGAACAAAAAAAGTATGGATCATAGATCTAAATGAGAAACCCCAAGCTATAAAGCACCTAGAGCACAGGAGAATTCATGACATTGAGACTGGCAAGAATTTCCTACACATGACAGAAAAATAATCACAAAAGGAGAATTTGATATGTTATACCACATCAAAATTAAAACATGTACTCACAAATATACCGTTACAAAAAAGAATCTATTCGTTTCCCGAAAATGACTTGTACCCAAAATAAAGAAATCCTACAACCAAAATAAAAGGACAAACATCCCAATTTTAAAAAAGTGAAATATTTGAACAGACACTTCACAACAGAAGTTATATGAACGCCAAAACCACATGCAAAGCTGTTCAACATCTTTAAACATTAGAGAGAAGCAAAATCAAAACCACCAGGAGATACTATTTCACACCTACTAGAACGGCTGCAATTGCAAAGACTGACAACACCATATATCGGCCAATACGTGAGGCAATTAGAATTCTGTCACACTGTTGGTGGAGTGGAACAGTGGAGACCGGTTGGGCAGTTTAAGTAGTTAAACATATGCCTTGCCTATGATCCAGCAATTTCACTTTTAGGTATTTATCCAGGAGAAATGAAAATACGTGTCGACAAGGACTTGTACAAGAATGTTTCAAACAGCCTTAGAAATTATAGCCCCAAAGTGGAAACCCAAATGTCGATTAACAGAATGAATTTTTAAAAAGTGTAGTCAATTTACACAATGCAATACTAAGCAAAAAAAAAAAAAAAAGTGAATTTCTAATATCTGCAACATGATGACTCTCCAAAATATGTTCGATGAGAAATGGAGGGTTTAAGATTTTACTCTACTTTCATGCTAAGTTAGCCTGCCAAAGATTCTTATATGCTGGCGGAAGACACAGGACCCCTAAGTCATAGAAAAAAGATAGTTTATTAGTCAGAGCAAAAGCATTGAGTAATATCAGAGTATCAGCATTCGCATCAGTCCCTGACCCCCATCTTTCAAAAAACACCTAAAAGAGCTATAAGATGCTTGCCCATGCAGTGAATTGTGTTACAGTAAACTTGCAGGGATCCCCAACCCCTGGGCTGCAGGTAAGTATCATCTGCAGCCTGTTAGGAACCTGGATGCACAGCAGGAGGTGAGCTCTGGGCAAGGAGCAAAGCTTCATCTGTATCTGCAGCCGCTCCCTAGTGCTAGCATCACCGCCTAGCTCCACTTCAGATCATCAAGCATTAGACTCTCATAGGAGCACCGATCCCTGGTGCCAAAAAGGTTGGGGACCACTGCAGTAGAGAACGCTGAGTTTAGGGAGTCCAAAGATTCTGTAAGCATGCCTGACTTTTGCCCTGGAAGGAAATACTATCTCTATTATACTGGACAGCAAGTCAACCTGCCCTTTGCTCTGGAGAGACACCAGCTTTACCTTCCGGTGAGGTCTGCTATACAAACATCCATGCACAGACAGTCTAGAACCAAGTAGTCAGTACCTCTGCTCAAAGATGGACAAAATGTGAGACCCACAAAAAATGATCTCCCAACAGTTTTGAGTGAAAAATCTAGCGCAAGAAAAGGACATGCTAATTTTGAGGCTGGCCAAGAAGTTTATTCAAACTTTATAAAGTGAGTAAAAATCTGTCTTTTTCTACACTATAGAACAGCTGATGCGACAAGGTGTTTATCTGTTCTTTAAATGTCTGGAACAGGGCTCTATTTAGAGATATGAATCTTTAACTCACTTGATTATCATTATTTCTGTGGTTCCTCATCTGCTCGAGTTTTCCACTTCATTTTGAATCAATTTTAAAAACGGTATTCATAGAAAATCATCCATTTAGATTTTTAACTCAAATCGCAAGAAGTGTTAGACAGCTTTTTAAAAATCTCTCTCTCCAATAAAATGCACAGGAGGAAACATAGGAATGAGACTCAAGGACCTTGGACTTAATGAGAATTTTATGAATTTGACCTCAAAGGCAAGGGAAGTACAAGCAAACATAAATGAATGGGATTATGTCAAATTAAAAGCTTCTGCTCAGCAAAAAAAAAAAAAAAAAAACAAAAAAACAAAAACAAAAACAAAAACAAAAAAAAAAACCCATCAAGAGGTAAAGAGACAACCATCTGAATGGGAAAATATATTTGCAAGCAATGCCTCTGATAAGGGCCTAATATCCAAAATATACAAAGAACTCATACGACTCAAGAACAACAAAAAAACAAACGAGCCAATCAAAGAATGGGCAGAAGACCTGAACAGACACCTCTCCCTAGAGGATATACAAATGGCCAACAAATATATGAAAAGATGCTCATCATTGCTAGCTATTAGGGAAATGCAAATCAAAACCACAATGAGACACTATCTCATACCTGTTAGAATGGCTATAATCAACAGGACAAGAAATAATAAATGTTGGAGAGGATGAGGAGAAAAAGGAACCCTCATACACTGCTGGTGGGACTGCACATTGGCACAGTCATGATGGAAAAAAATTAAGAATTGATCTACCATATGATCCAGCAATCTCTTTACTGGATATTTACCCCAAAGACGTGAAAAATCCATATCCAAAAAGATATTTTCACACCTATGTTCCTAGCATTATTATTCACAGTAGCCAGGACATGGAAGCAACCAAAGTGTCCTATGATAGATGATTGGCTAAAGAAGCTGTGGTGCATATATACAATGGAATATTACTCAGCTGTAAGAAGAGATGAAATACTGCCATTTGTGACAACATGGATAGACCTTGAGATAATCCTGCTAAGTGAAATAAGCCAGCAGAAAAAGTAGAAAATCATATGATATCACTTATATTGGGATATAAACCTAAAAGCAACAAATGAACAGGACAAACAGAGACTCAGGGACATGGACAATGGACTAGTAGTGGTTACCAGCGGTAGGAGGTGGGGGAGGAGGGAAGAGGTAGACGGGGTAAAGGGTGTCAAATATGGGGGGAGGGGGAAGGTGAGTGGGTAAAGGGGATCAAATATATGGTAGCTGATGGAAACTGGACTTTCAGTGGTAAACACATAATAGAATAAACAGAGGTGAATTTATCATGTACACCTGAAAATTATATAATCGTATTAACCAATGTTACCCCAATACACTTAATTTTAAAAGAAGATCTCTTTCAGAGAGCTTATGTTTCCGTTACCTAACCTTTTATTTTTGCTTTGTCCTGTAAACTGCAAATCTTTGTCCACGTTATGTGTCTGGTCAAAGAACCAACTCTCAGGCTTTTGGATCATATTGGACTCTAGTGGCATACATGGGTAGCAAACCCCTTTTTCCCTTACCTCCATCTGTCAGTGTAGAAATCTTGAGTTACTTCAAGAATAGGGGTTGGCAAACTATAGACCATGAACCAAATCTGATTCGCCGCCTGGTTTTATAAATAAAGTTTTATGCATAAAACTTTATATCCAGCCACACCCATTTCTTTAAAAACTGCCTGCGGCTCCTTTCCTACCACCACCATGAGATGACTGGTTGTGAGAGACTGTGTGATCCATAAAGACTAAAATCTCTACTACCCAATGCTTTGGAGAAAACAGTGGCCAGCGCCTGCTCTACAGTCAAGACACAGTGATGGCAGAAGGCTTCGACAAATGTCTCACTTCGCTTATCAAGAATCCTTCAGGGCTTTATCCTGGGACAACTCCCGTCGCCCTGCACCCCCGATAATCTCTTGCGATGTATGTAGGAGCAAGAAGTGGTTCCAATTATCCATCTCTTCTACATTTAATTCCTATCACTGCCCAGGGACCAACATGCTTTTCATGTTTACTGAATCTGAGTTTGTAATTCTTCTGGAATCATACTGGGGTAAAATAGGCCGATTGTTGCAATAGCTTCCTCTTTTTTAAACGTTTGAAGTGTGATTTTCCCTGCTGTTAATTATCAGTTCAGTGTCATCTGTTGTCCAACTTCCACGCATTCTTCAAATTAGCTAATCCAGTATGTCCAGGAACAATCTGAATTTTTTTCATATAACTTACTCATCATTCAAAATAATTTTTGATGAGAGGGGAGGTGTTCAAGATCTTGTGGTTCCTGCTATACTATGAAGCATGAGGCAGTCAGATCACACTTGCCTTAAAAGCCAAAAAACTAATACTACTCCTCATGTCCAATATATGCTGGGTAGCTGCAGGCTTCAAGGCTTCCCTATTTAGGTAATAGGGTCAGGACAAGAAAAGAATCCATCAATATCATAACCAGTTTGTTTTTTAAAGAATTCCTCAATCAGTGACTAAAAGCGAGGCCAAATATTGGCTCTGTGCAATAAAATGACAGTCTCTTTCTTATACGTATAATTCATCTTGGTGGGGGCGGGGAAGGATGGATGGTTAATGAGCAAATTTTTATATTGCTAATCTTCAGTCTTATTAAAAGTACTCTGGGAAATGTCACAGCACACTAGCTATTCATTTTTTAAAGTCAAAAATTACTCCATCTTTTTTTATTATTATTATTTTCACACAGCTCGGTAATAAAGGAAGAGTGGAAAAACTTTCTTATCAGAACCCAAGCTTCCAAGATACTTTTGCCAAGGAATCTTTAAATCTGACAAATGTTACATTTGTCATATTTTCAAAGACACTGGCAAAGCAAGGACATATATCTAAAATGCAGTATTTTTGCTTTTAATCCCAACACAATTTAACATACAATCACAACAGGTCTAGGAGAAAAAACTGAGTTTAAAATAATGACCTCAGATTATTTATCTCTCTACAATTTGGAAGGGAGAACTAAAGAAAGAAATCCCTTGCTCAGGTGGATCATCTGACAGCCAACTCTGATCTCAATTTTAAAATTAAGCTATTTTACAAATATAAGGAAGTTGGGAAAGGGTGAATAGGATAAAGGGGATCAAATATATGGTTGCTGAAGGAAACTGGACTCTGGGTGTAATCACACAATAGAATATATAGATGTCAAATGATAATGTACACCTGAAAATTATATAATTGTATTAACCAATGTTACCCCAATAAACTTTTTAAAAATCAGCTACAAAAAAATTAGAATATTTAGAAAAAAATTTAAAAATAAAATTCAACTATTTTAAAGAAATAAAGTTCATTTGAAAAACTGCTCATAGTATTAGCAAGAGTCATTTTAATTAAAAACAATCTCTAGCATATGGTTCCACCCATGTTTAAACAGAGAAAACTAAAAGGGTTTCAATTTATGTACATTTCTCATGAACCAAACTACAGCTTAACAGTACATTATCTTCTCTAACGTGCCTATTCGTATCAGTCACCAAACTGAAAAGCACTGAAGGCATCTATTCGCTGGTCTGCCAAATATTTCTATTCATGCTAGGAGTTTTTTCCAAAAATTACTTTTCCTTTCTTTCTCTTCTACATCTGGATTTGCTCATTCTATATCTTTAACAATAAACAAATCAAGAAATTGAAAATAATGAAGTTGATATAAATTAAAAAATCTATAAGATCTCATTTACTGTTTTAGCAATAAAATTCTAATCATTACAAAAAACACAATAATCAGAGGCAAGGGAAATATATAAGGAAAAAATCAAAATAGATTAAGTAGAAATATATTTGTTACAAGATTTAAGTTTGAACAGGGATTGATAGCAGCTGAGATTTAAGAGTGGATATTATTTTAAGTATTTAAAAATTCCTTATTTAAATATGTAATGAAAACAGTTACAGTAAAAGCACAAATATCAATAAATTAACTAACCGAAAAGTTATTTTTGTAAGCATAATAGAATTCATTGCAATTTAGCTAAATTATCTCAGTGGTTTATTCTCATTTAAAAACAAACCTAACTATTTAGTTTCCTCATCCAAATGGCACTGACTAGAATTATGGAGACATTGTGTTAGAAGGAAACCAGTTTCAATTACTACAGCTTGAAGCCTACTAAATAAAAACCAATGGCCCATTTTCTGAAGGATGTAAAATCAAGAAGAATATGTTTTTCTACAAAAGCAAATCATTCAAAACTTCTTTAGTAACATAAATGAGGTTTTTTAAAAGAGCAAAATTGAAAGGAATAATCAACACATGCTATGGCTTAAAATTTTGAATGTGTCACAAGACAAGCATCCTTCACTATCCAAATCTATTTGATATTCAAGGTACTGTGTTAAAAGTACTGCTATGAAGAGAAGCAATGGGAAGTTATGGAAAGCATTCTGAATTCTATTGGCCCTGCCAATTTCATTTACAAATTGTGCAATATTGGGAAAGTTATCTAATATCTCTGGATTCAACTTTTATTCACTGAAAGCAAGGGTAGACAAACTCATATTTACACTCCTTTCCAAACCTAATATTCTCTTAATCTATCAAATAAAGAAAGGCTAAGAGCACACCTTAAGATGGGAGGATTAAGGAGAGGTGGTATAACTGGATGAATAAAATGGAATTCAAAATAGATTATTTTCCAAAGTTGCTCATCTGTGATTTATAATTAACAGAAAACCAAAATGTATAAAAACATTTGTTTTTGTTGAACCATCATCCGTCTTTCTGAATCATACACATATTTGCTAATAAATACATCATCAGCCGAGATGGAGAGTCTTAAAAAAAAAAAATAGGCACAGTACCTAGAAAGGAGTGATGTCCTAGAGCCTTGGGGATAACAGACATGATGGATGTTTTGAAAACCCATGTAGAAAATTAGAAGAAGGATGTATTCATAGATAGAAAATGAAAAGTTAAAGAACTGGTTGCTAAAATCTTCCTAGCACCTTGCAAGGAAGGGAGGAGGGAGGGAGGGAGGAGGGAGGGAGGAAGGAAGGAAGGAAGGAAGAAGCAAGCAAGCTAGCTAGCTAGCTTACCTCAAGTCCTTTTAAGTCTGTAAATCATGAAACTATAAAATACCTGTTTTTTATGAAAATCCTTTAGGGCCGTTTCATAGCCTTCTTCCAGTCTGCTGAAGGCTATTCCTACATCTGTAGTCCACCAGATTTGTGAGCTGGTTAGTGCAACCTGAGCCGGGAAATCAAAAATCCACAGCTCCCTAGGTTTTTCATCATAGGCCACTATCGCTTCTGTGATTGAATGTCGCACTGTCTCTTGCATGGTCTGCTCCAGTTGCACAAGCCACGTTTCCACCTTTCGAAGCAAAAGGAAATGTTATAACACAGGCGTAACTATGGCAGAGGGACAATTCCATCCTCTCGTGGGCTCAAAGGCCACACAAATAGTGAGGCCTCGGATGGATTTCTTTTACATCCTTGTAGAAAACTAGAAGAGGGATAACTCAAAGGAAAAGGTAACCAAGTGACTAATGAAATGTTTTACCTACATGAACCTGTCATCTGCAGACACTTCTCAACATATTTCACCTACTGGCTGGCTAAAACTCCAAGCATTCTCAACAGGACGTATTCTCAATCATTCATTTTTCAGACTTGAAGACAAGGAGATTCTAGACCAAGATCCCCTCTGGCAACACACAATATTTGGGGAAACCAAAGCCATCTCAAAAGTAATGTGCTAGAGTGGTTTTCTAGAGCTTTGAAGATATGGGAAATTGATTTTTAAAAACATACCTTTTGATAATTTCAAAATCTACTGAAAATTCTTCCCTAAAATCTTCATAGTTCTTAATCGTAAGACAAGGTGTTTTTAGCAAGCATCTTAATATATTCCCTACTGGTTCTCATCTTCACACTTGTCAAAAATTAGGCAGCAGGAGAGTTTGAGAGACAGGACTACTGCTGACTTGAAAAGATTCATCGTTTTTAAAATTGGAGTTTATTTTGCTCCCACAAATATATTTCAGCCAGTTTTCCATCCTATTCAAACACGCTTTGTTATATTTATCCACATTTCCATGGGATATTGTGTAACAAAAAAGATACATGTACTATTTGCAAATCATCGACCATACCAATAAAAAATGACCATAATAAATAAATTCCAAGGACCACATGGGATGCTGAGGATGTATAACTGATTTATATCCCTGCTTCTGTGAAGATGGCAGCCACACTCATTCCTAGAACCTCTTTCTGTGGAGAACTGTGGAGTGGTATGTGGTTAATGAACTGACAGCCTTCCCTATTCAAAGAAAAAAGAAACGCTGCCCTAGAAATGGCCCCAACATCCTAACAGCCTTCTCCTCTGGCTTCATAGCTGGGCTTTGTTCACATGCCTGAGTTTAGGGTCTTTGATCTAATCAATGCTTTAGTTACTAAGCACAACCCTTAATGTCACCAAGCAACAAGTTCCTTCAGTGAATCAGACATTATTTAAGCATCTCCCAGATACTCTGGCATCCACGCCCTCAATGTGACCAACTTTCTCAAGAACTTTCCAGTCCACATGGGAAGACCAAACACACGCACTAGTTGACATATCAGCTCATGTTCAGGTGACTGTGCCAACAATGGCAACTTAACTCAGTATGATTTGAGAACGAAGCTCTGATGAGGTGCCTGTTTGACCTCTCCCTTTTTGGCATTTCATCAGCTTCTGCCCAACCCTCTAAAAAAACAATTACCACTTCCTATTATTGCTACTTACGTGTATATCCATTTCTTCAATGAACCTAAGAGCTCTTTGCTGGCAGGGGCCATGTCTTATCCAAAAACCTAACCCAGCATCTGGTACACAGTAGGAATTCAATAAACACTAGTCAAATAAAATACAAATAATCTAAATTTGGGGAAGAACCAATCATCACAGTGTAAGGGTAAAGACCTAAAGTAAAAGCATCTTTTTATAAAATGAAGGTAATTATTTAAAGAGCAAGCCTATTATATGCTCACAACTATCTAGTCCAAGTTGCTTATACAGAATAAATTAGAGCACTGTGAAAACTTTCAATATCAAGGGTTTCTGCTACTGACAACCACATCCGTCAACAGGACTGTCCTCCTTCTGGGCGCTAAGCCAGTCGGCCAGCAGTCTGCTGGGGAGGGAGCAGGCAGCAAGACACTTTAGTCAAGATAGTTTATGGTGACTTTTTCTAATCATTGTAATAATATCCTAAAGAGCCCCAGAGATCAAAAAATATATTTTAATCAAAGTATGCCACCATCTGCTTCCCCTCATTTGGCAGGAATTTTCTGGTACAATATTAAAAAGCAAGAGAGAGGAGTAAAGAAAATCCCTGCTTTAAAAAAAAAAAAAAAAGGTTGCCATCATGTTTCTGCAAGGGGCACTTTAAGGACCCACTGCCTCAACCCAAACGGTTCTGTAACAGAGGCTACTGCTCAGTGATTCTGTGGATTAACCCAAGCCGTACAAGCATCGTCATAAAAAAGATGCAATTCCTCTAAATCATCTGAAAACACCGAGAGCTCTTTCATCAATCACAGCGAGCCATGCCTGCGGATCGCTGGTGAGAATATTTTTGAGGTATTTGGCTGCAAGAGAAGAGACTATGCTAACTTAACTGTCTGTGTACACAGTAATTAGAGGATGTGACATCAGTTTGGTAGACTCAATCCACTTAATTTATGAGCAGCCAGTGACAACATTCACATCAGAATCCTGGACCGCAAGCCTCTTTAAAACAGGCGTTGCTGCATGCTGCTGCTTCGCCCTCACCCCTGTACTCTCCGAGTAGTGGTGAAAATGAAACGTTTTGTGGAGGCTCTGTCACCGGGGTGCATTAGTTTCCAATTCTGGAGTCCACTCATTCAATTTGAGACAGTCCCTCCTGTCCAGTTCAACTGCTAGCATCTCTGAGGCCCTGAGAGGTCCTGCAGCCAAATGCACAGACAGTGGGAAGCATGGCAGAGAAGCCCTCTGTCACACTGGACAGACATAAACAGGAAACTCTGAACACAAAACTAACCAGAGCCTTATTTGACATGAGTTGGCTTTTCCTTGTTTCATTCAACCTTTAAAAAAATTATCCCAAAACCCTCCTCTAGCACAGAAAACCTCATAATCAAAGCTCACGTGGCCTATGCAGTCACACTCGGCTCGGAATGGGACATGCTCCTTTTCTTTGCTGGACATTCCAACTGCTCTGTGTGCAGAAGCATCCTGATCGTCTTCAAACTGCAGATCGGCGATGCTGTCGAAGAGTTTGGCAAGGTGACATGTTACCTAAGACGAGATATAGTCTGGTGACCCAGCGATGATGTTACAGGAATTCACAAAACTTACTTTATATAGTTAAAGAGCTGCCTCAAAATGGTTTTCCTCAAAACGGAAATCACTTCTTAAATTCCAGAGTTTGAAATGACCTTGGTGGAGAAGTGGCCGGACACTCTGGGTACATCATGAGGGTCTGAGTGGTGAATGCTTACCACACAAAGTTACCTATTTTCTACTTGAAGACTGGAGACTTGCCAACTTCTCTATCTGTGCCTCATTCCTGTAGCAATCAGCTTGAGAATTTTGTGGTCAAGCTTTTAAAATTCAGACATATTATTTTACTATAAAAAGGTTTCGCTATTAAAAAAATGTGTGAAAATATATGAAACAAAAAATGTTAGATACAATCTTACGTCTTGTGTCAGGTCCCATGTTAGTATACTTGCTTCGACACTCACTTGTTACTTAAGAAATGAATAGGATTTCCCCATTTTCAATGATAAGGAAATCAAAGCTAAAACATTAGGTGACTTCATCAAATTGACATTGGTAAAAGCAAGTGGCAGTGAGATTTTAAGCCTCCAAAACCCGGCTATAGCTATGAAGTTCAAATTTTTCTGGCACCATAAGCTTTTACATCCTAAGCTATGGGATCTTCAAAAGAAACCCCAATAAATAGCATACTGAACTCTACATAGGTTCCCAACTATTTGAGAAATAAAACAAACCAAATGAAAAGACAAAGATGAGTGTTTGTGCTGCTAGAGACCAGTTTGGAGACGAAAATCTAACTGGTGTCCAGAAAGAACTCCAGAATTAGCACTCCTGGTCCAGTCACGTCAGCACACAGACCAGACAGGCTCTCCACCCACAAGTCCTGCCGCGGCAAAGAGAAGGGGCAGAGGTGTGTTCTGCAGGTCGACTCACAAGGGGGAAGAGAACAGACTATCAGCCAGGTGGGCCGCTCTGCCTCCCTTGGGGTAGACCATGTAAACAGGCAGAAAATGAACCAGAGAAAGAGCCAGGAGTGAGAAGAAGTGGCCCTCCTTACATACGGCACGAACACTGCTACGTGGAACACAGTTTGGTGGTTCCTAGAAAAACTTAAACATGGAATTACCATGTGACCCAGAAATGCCACTCCTACTATATACCCTAAATAATTAAAAATAGGTACTCAATGACTTGTATACAAGTGCAGTACTATTCACAAAACCAAAAGGTGGAACCAACCGAAATGTCCATTAATGGATAAATGGACAAATAAAACTGTGGCCTAAGTAGACAATGGATTATGCAGTCATAGAAAGGAATGACTACTGATACATGATACAATGTGATGAACCTTGAAATAATGCTAAATGAAAGAAGCCGTCGCAAAAGACCATGTACCGTATGATTCCACTTGTATGAAATGCCCAGAGCAGGTAAATCCGTAGAAACAGAAAGTAGATTGAGGGTTGTTAGGGACGGGAGGGAGGAAGAAATGTAGAGTAACTGCTTAATGGGTATGGGGTTTTATTTTGAGATAATAAAAATATTTTGAAGCTAGACACAGGTGACGGTTGCACAGCATTGCGGATGTGCAAAATGCCACTGAATCGTACACTTCAAAATGGTTAATTTTATATTATGTGGATTTCACCTCAATAGAAAAAAGGTGCTAGTAACTAGAAATTGTTTAAAGCTATATGGCATTTATCAGTATATAGGTCCCCCCCTGTAGTTAATTTTTCTTGAAGTGCATTTTAACTCGACTTGATAACTATCCCAGGAGCAGCCTCTGGGAACAGGAAGAGGCTGCCTAAACTTCCTGCATGACAAAGATATCAGTCAGGAACTCCTGAAGGGTGATTCCATCTTTGAAGCGTTCAGCTTTAACGTTTTTGCTGTATTTGCAAAAATGTTAAAGAAGATCACAGCAAAAAATCTTCTGAGTTTAAAATAGATGAGTCTTTGAGGCTCTCACTTACTTTAAACCTAGACAGAGTAGTAGCCGATGACCACTGCCTGGGTTATCATATTCCACTCCATCCCTGTACGTTACCCCAAGGACATTTATACACAGAAGTATCTCCAAGAATCTAACAACTCACTGTCACAGATGAAGTGGCCAGGAAGCACACAGATGTTTAATGGCTTCTACTTTGTAATGGACCTAAATAATATTCAGGTGAAAAGCTGCAGGATCAATGGCCTCAACCATCAGGCACCCTCACGCATTATTGCTGTGGTGAGGAAATAGTTTCAGAAGAACTTCTAGGCCTACAGTCACTCGGCCAGTGACAAGGAAATGCAAACCCCGTGGCTATGGTTCTCCTATCACAGACACAGGGCGTGTTTAAAGTCAGATGTTTTCACATTCTCTCTCCCATGTAAAGCTTCTGAGAGAACAGGACTGGTGTTTAAGCTAACATGGACCCCGCTGTCCTCGAATTTCTCCCATTGCTAACGAGATCTCTTTGTACCTGCTAATAAAACTAAAATTCCTTCTTCCTAGTTAGGTATTTCAAAAGACTGTTTATTTTACAACGACAAAAGAACAAACACCTCACAGGCCCTCTTTTGATCTCGTTAGCGAAACAAAGGATTTAAACAACTGAAGTCATAAAACGTCAGTCACTTCATCGATATCTTAAGTAGGGCTTCTAAAAGGTCGGCAGCCAAAATGGAAATTTTGTTCCTTAGTGTACAGTGCACAGCGAATGAGGTGCAGCCATCTACAGGGACATCAAACAAAGGCCAGGGGTCACAGCAACGCCTAAAACTCCTGAGTGGCAGGACACCACCTTTATAAGCTTTAATAGTTGGATCTCATAACATTAAAATGATGTTTTAACTCCACATTGTAATAAACCTGATTTGTCGCGCAACTTGGCTGTGGCGAGGATTCCAATAAAGGAGCTGCGACGGAATTCTAAGCAGTGGCAACACATTTGCAAAATATAAAAAAAAAAATTGTGTACGGATACATAGGCATGCAATTTTAGCCAATCATATTGTTTTGCAAGGATAATCAAAGGTAATCCCCACTGGATGTATAACTCATGGCACGTTTATTTAAAATCTAGGTCGTCCATTCTCTTGTCACACACCTAAATGCCTAAGTCCTTTGGGTGTCAGACCACCTTTACACAAAGGCATCCATTTAAAATATGACATCTCCCGAAGTTCTGACCAGAAAAGCTGCTCTCACTTGGACAATTGCTGTGACAAACGACACTTTGGTGAGCAGCCTCTATTCCTCGCTGCTCAGTGGAAGATAAGTAGAGACAATGGCAAGGTGGCCTATCTCTTCCCCATTCCTGCCTCAGCCCCAACCTCGAGGGCACCCACTTCCTCCACCTTATGTAGCATAGGGGCCAACAGCTCTATATCCTCTAGAAAAGCTGAGATGTTTTATTTTATTTCGACTAAAACTCATTAATTCTTGCATGTTGTCAACTAACCAATTGCATCTTGAGCCTTTTTCCTCTTAATCGTCTGAGGGGAACTACACCTTGTTACAGAAGGTTGTGACACGCTGTATTGAGCTTCATCATCCTGATTCCTAGAATTCAGAGGCTGAGACACCTTCACTCTGTCATGAAGACAGCCACATGGAAACACTTGACGGAAACGAACACGGGCTCGTGACATGGGGGGTCTTGGATATTGGTCTCTTTAAGATCCTAAAGAGCAGTGCTCTTTATCACCTGATAGTAAGCCAATTTCTCACAAGCACCTTTCCGAATGCCAATATTTACATCTATTAAAGGTATCGGTTCAGTGCCATCTGTCCCATCACTGCAACTTGGGAGATTTCTCAAAAGACAAGTTGGCAGATTTTCTCTTATCAGATTGGGCTGATGCCATTCAAGGTATTTTCTTGCTGCAAATAATAAACATCTCTGAGCATATATATTCTTGATCTTGTCATTGGAGAGAGTGTATTGTGGTTTCAATTTCTACAGTAGTGGAAATTCTAGTAGCTGCATGAAAACAAGTAGAAACAGGTGAAACTAATTTTAATGTATTTTATTGGACCTAGTACATCCAAATGTTTTCACTTCAACATGTAATATAAAACTGAGATATTTCACATTCTTTTCTCTATAGTAATTTTTTGAAATCTGGTTTGTATTTTATATTTACAGCATATCTCAATTTGGATTTTTCATCCGAAATACTTGATCTATGTTTAGATTTCACAAATGTAGTTGCAAAAGTAAATCCACACACTCAAGTTGTTTCAAACACTTATGCTTTCCAATAACTGAATCAAGTATCAGTTTTTAAGTTTAAATCAATTAAAATTTGTTGAAGTTAAAAATTCAAGTCCTCAGTTGCCACATTTCAAGTGTTTAACAGCCAAACACATGTGGTTCATGGCTACTCCATCAGACAATGGAAATGCAGCTGATCACATTGAAAGTCTGTCTATCTCTAATATTGCTTCCTGATGAAGAAGCTGTCACTAATCACCATATAGCAGATGAAGAGGAACATGTATAAACTCTTACAGGACAAAAAGATTTTTCAAGTTTTAGGACTCAGTGGCTAGAAACATGTTGACTATACAAAGCTATCAGCTATTTCAGGCACTGTATAATAATTGCAAAGGGCATGAAGGAGTCAACGGATACTACTCCATCTGACTCTTACCCACTACACCACTCTGCTTGAAAAATACAAAAGGATGCTCTTCTGCGAAAGGGGGCGGGGTGTCAAAGAATGTTATATTAAATCACATGTAATTCAAACCGCTATATAGAACATTTGCACCGTGGCAATTCATCCTGCAAGTATGCCTTTAAGTTTGTACTTCTATACGCATCTCTGACCACCGAGGTAAGAGATTTTGACCACTAAAGTTAAGCAGCGCCCGTACCCACAGTCCTTTAGGTAATCCCTGACACTGGGAGGTCAGGGTGAATTGGAAGGAGAACAATCTTGAAAACCTGACCTAAGCTTACCAATAGCTAATGACGACCAAAGGCATTCTAGACACACTGGTCTCATCACGCTGCCATTCCCACTCAAGCGTTTTCATTTGGGAATTTTTGCTTACAAGACTGGAGGTGGTCGTGATATCAGGCCTCCATGGCTGATGAGTTCGAGCTGATCACATTCCGCAATCAACTGCAGAAACTCCCACGTTGGCCAACGCTCTTAAATGGAATGTGGCAGGTGAAGGAGGGGGTCTGAAGAACTCAAGTCATTCACAAGGTGTCACCATGACTTGTCTGCCCACAAAGAGTGTCTTTTCTGGGGGAAGCTGGGTCGTTATTGCACAAGCTGCCACTCCCAGCTGTTCACACCACTGGGATCACATTCAGGGATGGGGGTACAGAGGCAGAGGTGGAAAAGCTGTGTCGTCCGAAAACGATTGCGATATTGAAAAGAAAGTAAACGAGGGTAATGAGGCCAGGTCATTTGGCGTAATTGCCGAAAGCATAAACTATTCCGCAGTAAGTGAGGAAGAATTCGGAATGCACTGTAACTCTGCAGAACCATGTCAGGGGCAGAAGCTGACGGTGACTCAGACTGTCCTTAGCTCCTTTTCAATGTCACGCCCCAACAAGTCATTCCTGAGTGGCCATTTGCACTCTGGAGGCAACTAGACACTTTTTCTAGCCCTGGACCTTAGTAACAGCATCGCAGCGTGTTATGTGACTTTGAATTGTTGCAAGTTTAATCTGTATGACAAAATAACTCAATGAAACCACATTTTAAGCCCAAGTTGAAAGAATATAAATCTCAACTATCAAAAATCTAATCATTTCAAAGCTGGTGGGTCAGAAACTCTGAACCACATTTACACTCTGGCCACATGGCGGGACCCCTTCAGCTGATTAGCAGAAATACACAAGCCCTTTTGTTCGCACGGTGTGTTCGCGCGGCTGCTGACATTCACCCGCATGGCTAGGAGCGATTCTGCAGATCTCTGTGCTGTGATTTTAATACGCAGCTTCACTGAAATTTAAAATGTTGTTAACGGCTTCTACTCGCTATCGTCGTTCGTTAAGGAGTGGTAGTATTACTGGTACTGAGCAAGGTACCTGAATTCAGGGATTTAGAACTTATAATTAAAAAGCTAGGAATGAGGTAGGTCAGACTACCATGAGAAGATGACACTAAAATATTGAAGTGATGTTGTGAAAATAGAATGATTTAAAAGATACATCTTTAAAGTTTAATTTAAAAAAAAAAAAAGGAAACATCCTGTAACTTAGGAAGAATAAAAAAGTTAGCATTGGGGATGCACAGACCCGGGAGCTAAGGCATGAAACATTTTCTGATTATTTTAAAAGAAGTAAAAAGATCTGATGACAAGTACATCTTGAGTGATCTGTTCCTCTAGCACCAGCCGAGGACTTCAGCACTGGGGATGTGCACATTCTGAAGACAGCAAACAGGGGTTGGATAGATCAGCCCCTCGGGGACTTGGTAAGACACATTGCAACCCCTTACCATCTTCTACCTCCATACACCCCTCCCATCAAAAGTACTGAAGAAAGCAGTGGAGATAAGGAGCCAACCTCGATGACTGAGTTATCAGCCCATGGAGGATGCTATGGCTCTTCCCCACTGCTTGGGGGAAGGTAAAGAATTGTTTCCTCCAATCTACCCTGAGGTCACCAACTGGGAGGAGTTAGAGAACCGCTCATCGAAACTACAGGCACCGACAAAAAGTAAATCTGTGACACGTCCCTTATTTGAACATCCGCCTAGATATAAAAGGTGGAAGACGTATCCCGATGGCTGATTGCACTGCTAGGGGCAAGGCCTGCAAGAGTTGAAATAGAATTGGCTCTGCCATATATACACCTGGGAAGCTCCCCCTTGTCCCTGAGGATCTGCAGCTGTGTTCACAAGAAACCCAACATGTGGATGCTCGCTGTTGAGGACAGGGAAGCAGAATACGTCACTGCTGGCCAGAGAAGCAGGAGCAAACATTAAGCAAGAACACTGACCCGCGTATGACACCCCTAACCACCCCCCTCCATGGTAAACAGGTAGAGCAGAAGAATTAAAGAATCGGTCTCACTCTCAACTCCAAGTTTATTATGCAAAAGCCTGGCCTTAACACAGAGATGAGATCGGAATTTTAAACTAGATCTTGCTGAGTTGTTTTTGGCTTATTATTATTTTTTTTAATAACAAAAAGGGACCAAGGTGTTACAACACCTACCCAAGAGGTTATAGAAGGGTCTGCGCCGCAGTGTGAAAAGATTCAGCAGGGCTTATTTGGGACTCATAATAATAGAAAAATAAAACTTTCATGTCCGTAATCTCTGTAATTAATACTGTTCAATATACTAGTCACACAGTGTTTACTGTGTTTAAAGGGTATAATTAAACAAAAAAGAATGTTATCCTAGTTACAGATTTATGCATTTCTCTTCAAATGTATATTTTGGAAATTCAGAATTTTAGGAACATGTACCTAGAATAGAATGTGACACCCTCTACCTCATGTAATCACCCCTGGCAGAGGGTCCAGCTACTGGTCATGAGGATATTCCCAGAAGAGGACTGAAGCACAAGTGTGGTTTGGACTGCTGTTTTGCAACTAGTAAAAAATCCACCCCAAACACCCAGTTACGTACTACAGGAATGAGAGATGGGTATACTGGGCTCCCAATCACTCTAAGCAGAGGGAGCTCGTTTTACAAAGCCTTCTGGGAGTTAGCACGACAGTACTAAAGGAAACCCTTGTGGCAGCCCCGAAAGTGTTGCCGAAGTCGACTAACAACTGTTAACAACCGCCAGGCTTCATTTGACCAGCCATCAAACTGAATTTCGGTTTAAAGAGGAAATATGAACGAGACAGAAATAACCAAGATAACTGCTGTGTCCAAAGGACGGCCGAATTCAGGAAACTGTAGCGTGAAGAGACACATATTCCAAAGAAAACGGCATTAAAACATCCAGAGAAAGACATGGAGACAAACCCACAACGACGAGGCACAAGCTTGTTTCAAACTCATCTGCGATATACAGTCAACTCTAGGAGCAACCGCCTCTGTCAGCTGTAATAAGAATTGAGCAGATACAAGTGAAAGCCAACGTCCTCTCAATGTGTAAAGGAAGAAGTGCTTTGGGATGTTTATTCCTGATCTGAGTCCTCAAATTACAAAAGGTAGTAGCTGCTTTTATTTGCTTGAACTATTGTCATGCATGGTATGGAGCTTTTTGGATAGGTAGGGGGAAACTAGGGGCGGGGTAGAGGAGGAGACTGAAATTATTCCAGTCCACCTCTGCCAGCACTGAAGACGAGTCCAACTTAATAATTACACAGTTTATTCTGGAGTCAAGGGAGTAGAAAAGACACCAGCCACGATCTTGTCCCAAGTGACCGATTCTCCCCTAGGAAAGTTGCTGGCCAGGCCCCAGCCCTTACCCCAGAATCCTGGGGAATCTGGAACCACTCACTGTCTCTTCCATTAACTTCCTCCAGGGCCCTCAGCCTTGTGCAGTTGATAACCTTTCCCTTTACTGAGGACCGAAGAATTACTTTCCTTGTTCCTTTAGCACTGCCTCTGGCAACCCTCTACAGCTGCATTAAGAATTTTTATTGCAGATGGTCTAGCTCCTGGCATGTGTTACATGATAGGTGGCATTTGACAATGACAGAAAAACTGTGACATTGCTTAGGTAACACAGTCGTATACTATGAGACTTTAAAAGAATGTATTACCTGTTTCGGCTGAGCTCCCTTTGAGAGGATGTCGAGTAAGTCTGCAGAAGAGACGAAATAGAAGCGCGGAAAAGCCACGCGCTTGGTTTCCAAGTACTCGGCCAGAGCTTTTTCACAAAGAGAAAGCCTATACGAACGAAAAGTCTTTTTGAACTTATCTTGCCCATTCAGTTATTAAAACATCAATGAACAAAACCCAGCACCTCTCATCTGTCAACTCATTACAGGAAGTTCACCATTAATCAAGTGGCCTACCTCCTCATCTCTGACACCGTCTCCTTGCTTGTGACTAACATATGTCATGCCAACAAGGAGGAGGTACACATACACCCATTAGTTAAGGCTAAATTTAGATGAGATTTAGGTTGATGTCACTCATCATTTTTCTTAACGACACCCCTAATCAGCAGGGAGAAGACTAGATTTAGCCTCATTCAACCGGAACATTAGTTAAGATATCATTTGTTCAAAGTTGTCCTTTTCCTACTGAACGTTTACAAAACACAAGTGGCTTCAACTCACTCTGGTATTTAGAGGAGTCATAAGATCATTATTTCCACTTTTTTCTTCTTAGCAGAGCAGAGATGACCCCAGAGTCTAAGCCCTCCAAACCCCAAAGATCATTGACTAAACAAATAATTAACTTATGTAGAAATCTACCCTTTTAACTTATGGCCAACTTTATCTCTGAAAAAATTCCAGATCATGAAATAATTCTGCTTATGTAATATACATTTTTATCTAGAGCTCTCCTCTACCTTGCAATAAAAAGTGATCACAATTCTGCACAAACCTCTTCTTTTTAGCAGCTTATCAAAAGCAAGAATATTCTTATGACCACTAACTGTTGCAGAATTACAAATGGCTCTTAGGACAAGGATTTTGAAAGTACTAATACGTTCTCTAAGGATGATTTGTAATATATACTATATACAAATAAAGGACTTAAAATAACCGACTGCAATCCCAGGTCCTGGCATATAGTAGATGCTTAATAAATGTTTGCAGGAAAGCTCAATAAAAGAATTGACCAATCAACCATGTTGATTCTCTTGATAATAAGATATACTAATTTTACTATTATAATAGTCCTTTTAGAAAACAGAAATATATTTGAGTTTGTTTACATGAACTCAAAAAACATTTGTACCACTAATACGTACAAGGCAACTAGATAACTATAAGCAAAATGATAAAATAACTTAGTAGAAGGTGTACCTACAATAAGATGTTAAATACTATTAGGTACTTGAAAGAAATCTCATAAAATTATAACAAACTGATCACTTTATAGTTTTATTCTTACCTGTACTGTAAATCTTTAAGTTTTTCATAGAGATTAGGTCTGCATGTTGCTTCCAAAACATTTTTTATTTTAGCTGTCTTGAACATTAAGTCCTGTGTGAAAGTACAACACGGAGCCATTTGATAATTCAAAATTTTTTTAATTTTTTGAACCATTTTGAGAATGAAGAACATTCAAAAATTAAAATAAAAAAATGAAGTACAATGAGAGAGCAAGGTTAAAAAGACTTCTAATGCCATGTCTGTTCACTTTTGCATTTAAATTTTTAGATAAATATCAAAACCAAAGTATAATCACACAATTTTCATCAAAATAAATTCAATAGACATTACCACCATTCTGGATTCATGCCAAATTTCTCTCTTTGCATCAAGTAAAAATAGCCCAGAATCTTAAAGAGTGCATTCAAAGGAAAATGAGATGAAATACTAAACGACTTATCTGTTCTTTCCTCCTTGAAAATTAAACAAAATAGAATTCCTCTGTTTGTTCTGCTTTAGGTAGAAAAAAATACTTAATCCCCATTTCCATATAAAAAGGTACAGCCATTATTCTTTGCTGTAAGTCTCTCAAATCGTTAATCATTACTACGTGTACATCTCCACGCGTTCTCTGTGGCTCTTTTGAAACAAATAAACAGATAACTGGGAGTATTACTTTGCTACTGGCTTCGGCTCCTCAGGCCTTCACTTAATGAAGATGAATCTATCGACTAGGGCTTCCTGCAGGGGTAGGCAATCTCTGACCTATGGGAAACATCTGGCCTGCGGCCCATTTTTGTATGGCCCAAAGTTAAAAATAATGTTTTCATTTTTTACTGGTTCGAAAAAAAAAATCAAAAGGAACAATATTTTGTGACACATGAAAATATGAAATTCAAATTTCAGTGTCTATAAATGAAGCTTTACTGGAGCACAGCACTGCCCATTTGTTTGTCCTGTTTTTTTTTTTTTTTTTTGCACTACAATAGCAGCATTAAGTAGTTGTGACAGAGACCACACAAAACCTCAAAGCCTGAAAGATTTACTATCTGACCCTGTAAAAAAAAAATGTTCTCTGTGCCCTATTTCCTGAAATGCAAAAACCCCAAATCATGTTTCTTTGCAAGATTTCATATTATTTGGAAAACTCTGCTAGGATGGAAAACGTCTTCTACAAACCTTAAATTCAGCATCTACTTTATCAAATCTTCTAGCATCTTTCACGAGCTGGATCGAATATCTTCTGAACAAACAAAGATGCTTTCCAGGTGAGACCAAGTTCTCTGGACTTCCATCCAAGTAAAGATGACTGAGTCTGCTATGTTTAACTGATTTTGCCAGCTTAAGACTTGCTCAATGAAATATTCCACGTACTTGCTTTGAAGCAGAGTCTGCAACTGAACCTATAAGAAAGGCAAAGAATTTTAAACAACAGCTGAATTAGCAGACCCAAAGTACCATGACAGAGAATCTATACCTATTCTTTTTATGGCTGGATTCCTAGGACCTATCGTGCAATACATAGAATAGGCATTCAATAAGTATTTCCTAAATGAGTGAATTTATGACATTAAATATTCATATTAACACTTCTTCCAAAAGAAAAAAGATAAATATAAGCAACTGCATTAATATGTCTCCTACAAGATGATCGTTCATCTCTATGTAGGCAGGAAAAAATATCGTGTACCAGGGTGCAGCTTTAATAATTTAACTTTATTCATGTTTTCACTCTCTCCCTGGTCCCTGTTTATTAATCATTTCAAGGTTGTGGATCTTTTTTTTTGTTTCCACTATAAAAAAAATAAAACAAACTTCCCTCTAGCTTGCTAAGTCCTCAAGCTCCCATTTTCCTTCTCTTTCAGTTCACTACCAAACTTGCTGCTTCCTTAACCCTAAGGCTTACTTTAATCGCATGTGGTCTGGCAAGTATTTCTCACCATGCTCAGACGCTGAAATCTCAGTCTTCTCACGCTGAAATCTCAGTCTTCCAGTGGAATCTCTTCTCATTCCCCCTCACTTCTAAGTACTTAATACACTTCATTCTTCTTTCCCACCCTGCCCCCACCACCAGTTTTATGGAGATATCATTGACACATAGCACTGTCAGTTTAAGGCATACAGTGTGATGATTTAAAACACATATGTATTGTAAAATGGTTACCATAATAATAAGGTTAGTTAACGCCTCCATCCCCTACATAACTACCGTGTGTGTGTGTGTGGTGATAACACTGAAGATCTAGTCTTTTAACAATCTTGAAGTACATAATACAGCACGTTAACCAGTCACCATGCTGGACATTAGATCTTCAGAACTTACTCATCTTGCACCTGCAAATTTGTGCCCACTGATCATCTCCCCATATTTCCTCCACTCCCTAGCCCCTGGCAACCACCATTTAATTGTTTCCATGAGTTTAACTTTTTAAAGATTCCACATATAAGAGAAAATAACCGTATTTTTCTCTGACTTATTTCACTTAGCATAATGCCCTCATGGTCCACCCACATTGTTGCAAAAGGCAGGATGTCCTTTTTCTATGGCTGAATACTCCATTGTGTCTATATACACATTTTTTTATCCATTTATCCATCAATGGACACTTACATTGTTTCCGTGACATTTGACTCTTCTTTGGGGGAAACACTTGCCCCATGGTTCTATGATATTACAGTATTCTTTTCCTACTATTTCTCAGGCCACTCTCTTTCTGCCTCCTTTACGTCTCCTTCTCTGTTCAACAAATGCAGCCTTTTCTGGAGCTCTATTCTCCACTGGCTTATCTTCTTTCCCCGTCATTATACAGCTCATCAATTCTCAAGATACCAACGATGACCTCCCAACCTACTGACCTACACTGAACCTGTGCTGAGTGCTGAGTCTGACTTTCCATCTTTACATGAATGTCCCTCATCTTAAATATACCAATAAGAGAGCATCATCTCTTTAGACGAGATTCTTTTCCTAAGTGACTTAAGTCTAATAATAATGACAATACTGTCATTTGCCCTGAACAGTTTGTCTCTTTTACCTTTCCTATCTCTTATGTCCAAAGAGATGCCAACTCAACCTCAGAATTTGAGACACTCTCTCTATATACATACATACATAATATGTATATACCCACGTATGTATACATGCGCTGTGCTCTGGCCCATCTCTCCAGCCTTATTTTTTTACTATTTCCATAAAGAAAATTTACATTCTAAAGAAACTAAAGTCTTAAAATTACCTCTGAATGGCAGGTACTTTCTGTCATTTCAAGATGCTACTAACACTGTCTCCACTGCCTATAACACCCTTCTCTGATCTCCATTCTTTGTTGAATGCCAGCCCATCCTTCAGAGTCCAGCACAGGCACCACCACCTAACAAGGCCCTCCCTGGGACTTTCATCCTCCACATCAGAGAGCCTCTGTTTCTTCTTAGACCCCTGGAGCCCCTCTGTGTCTGTCTCCCTACGCAAGGGCAAGTTTCTTGAGAACAAGTGTTCATATCTTTTAATCCCGAGTGGTACTGTGCCTACGACCCGGTACGAGTAGATGCCCAGTGAATGCATAAATAAATACTGAGTATCAGAACCTGGAAAAAGTCTAGAATCATAATTTAAAAGAAAAAAATCCTTAATAAAAATATCCATCTTACTTGGTTGTGCTCCAGTGTTTCAAAAAGCTGTTCATCAGACTTTAGTAATGGAACGCCTGTCCGACAGTGCACTTCGTAAGAGAACTCCATGGTCGCCCAGGTCTGACTGATTTCGGTAATAACCTAGACATAAACGGGATTAAGATACGTGCATGAGTTTACTTTAGAACCAATATCTAGGCTCCCATCTGGTTTTTTTTTTTTTTAATTTCTCAATTTTCAAAAACACAGAGTGATATCAGATATTATTGGCCACAATGTTTTTCCTCCAAATAATACATTTCTGTTGGATCTGACCTGTACATCCTTCACTGAAACAGAGCACTAGAGCAGGAAGGGACTTAAGAGGTGATCTGAAAGTCTGACAGATACTGTTTATGAATTAGCAGCATGAGACAGTCCTCTAAGAGCCTGAATGTGAACACCAGTTCCCTGTGTGAACCTGGGTCAGTTCATTACCTCGATCTCCGTTTCCTCTGCTGTAAAATAAAGACAATAAGACCGCCCTCAGAGATGAAATGAATATAAATAAAGCACCTCGAACAGTACTTGTTGCGAAGGAAGTGATATGTAAGTGTTTTATTATCTGCTGTCATCATCGACAACTGGGCCAACCCTCTCTTTTACACATTTCCTGCGACTTGGAAGAATTAGTTCACTGCCCAAAGTCACAGTGCTAACGGGCAGCGAAGAACGAGCAGGGACACGTGTCTCCACACGACCAGGACATGAGGGCTTCCCCATGAGCCCACTTAGGTGCTAATGCACAGACTCCGGTGTGAAAAGAAACAGCACCAAGGACACTACCTTCTCAGTCCCCAGTTCTTTCACTGCTTTGTCCACGACGCTTAGGACGCCATCCTCCACTTGGTGTAACTGCAAGGCTAACAAGTCTGACAAAGTCGTGGCTTCGTTTATTGAAAAGCTGACCTGATCAGGAAGAAAAAAGGGCAGGATTTATGTTGCACATGTATGACTGGCTCCTTTCACCTGATGGCCAGAGGAGTGAATCCCAGCTAACCATACGCAGGTCAGCTGCTTCGCCATCTCTAGTTCTGAAAGGTGCGGACAGTCAAAGACAGTGCCTATAGCTAACTCCCAGTTGCTGGGGCCGAGGTGTGGGCCACGTTCACACACACTTTCTTTTGCTTCATATCCTTCCCTTGTCAGCTCATTTCTTATCTCCTTTGCCCACAAAACCCATTTTTAAAGAAAAGCACCATGTTCATTTATTGCAATTTGGTTGAAATCCCAGGAATCAGGAGTAGGCTCATTTGTCTTTTCTTCCCACAGTATGCTATTCACTGAATATAATTCCCTGTTGCTTCTGTGGTTTAACCTAGTTTTATCACTAATTTAATCTTAGTTCCTCAGTAAAAAAAAAAAAAAAAAAAAAAAAGAACCTCACTCATAGTTTCACTAATCACATGTACCATGCGAAAAAATGATTCACATTTATCTTCATATCATCTCGTTGACTCCCCCCACCCCTCCAGTATTTGCTAAGAAGCTCTCAGCCCCTTCCTAAATGTCCAAAGTAATCCATGTCCCTTGCAAATGAAGAGCTGACCCAGCCACATGATGGCAGGAAGGCTATTTCCCTTCCTCCTCCTGCAAAGAATATCAGAGCCTGCTTTGGAAGGTTGCAGTCCTCGCTGGCTCTCCCCACCCCATCACATTCCTCATCACCCTCTGCCTCTCAGCATGGAGCAACTAAACATCTTTATTTGCCCAGGACCAAGGGGGTTCCCAGAACATGGGACTTTCAGTGCTAACACCTATAAAATTCTAGGCACACCAAAAGAGTTGGTCACCTTTTCTCTGTATCACCTTTAACCTCACTTCACAGCTGATGGGGACCAGAGAGCCAGGCCTATTTTAGAGAAAGAATGAGCAGGGATGTGGAACGGGACCACCCTGGTCAGTCGTGCAGCTCGTGCACGGAATGAACTGCTCTGGTGCCTCTGGTGGCCTGGACGAAGGTGCCTTTTTCTAAATTGTCGGCCAGAGCAGGTACCGTGTTCTACGTTGCACAAAGGCCTAGATAGAGGCAAGAGCTTATGGTGGGAAGAAATCTCACTGGAGGAAATGTGAGGAGGGGAGGGAAGCAGGGCACAGTCTATGACATACTGGAGGACGCGAAGATGTTTTGAAGGAATAATTACTTAACTAAAAAATCTACATATGCAATGCCTAAATGACCCTATGGAAAGTATCATCATAATAGCTTCAGGAACCATTTATCGAGCACTACGTTAGGTCCACAGACATAATCTCGCGTCCGATTTGTTCACCAGTTCTGCACAGGAAGCATTATATAGCAATATTGATTTCATAGAAGGGTCAGTTGAAGTATGGAGAACAGGTAAGTTGCCCATGACCTCAGATTTACTAAATGTTAGAGTTGAAACAATGAAGCCCAGGGCATCTCCACAATGCCAAGCTTCCCCTTTCCTCAGTTTCCCCACTCTGCAAACTCTGTCTTGAAATCCTGAGCGCCTTTCTTCACAATGCATGCCTCAGGGTCTAGATTTGCCTGAGGAGAAAACACCCATACCATGCTGCCTTTTATGTATTTTAAACTCAAAAAGGTCTACTTCCTTGAAAAATAAAGTATAAGGTTTGTATATTTGCTCTTAAATAAATAAAGACAGGAAAATATAACCTCAAGCAGCACAGATACATGAGGAACCATTTTATACTTTGCAATAAAATCAAAACCATCAAAAGAGATACAATCATTAATGAGTTGGGGGATCACAATTTCAGAATTCTCTCTCCCACTAAACTCATTTCTATGCCCTCTGATCCTCTTTAAAACAAGATTCTTTGCAGCCATGTCATGCTCTATAAAACGCCTTCGCATTATCTCACTTGATCCTTACAAGATCCCCTGATGTGTGAGAGCAGAGTGTATTCCTCTAATTTTATTAATAAAAAACAGAACTCAAAATAGAGACATTATGTGTCTTGTCTGCGGTCACATAGCCAGTAAGAGATACAGGGGGAAGAGGGGATCTGAGTCAGTTCGGGCTGCTAAAACGGAATACTATAGACTGGGTGGCATAAACAGACATTTCTTTCTCACTGTTCTGGAGGCTGGAAGTCCAAGCTCAGGGTGCCAGCATGGTCAGGGTCTTGATAAAGGGCCCCTTCTTCATGTACAGATGTCTGACATCTTATTGTATCCTCGCCATGGCACAGAGTAGAAAGCTCTGGTCTTTTCATCCCTTTATAAAGGCATTAATCCCACTTATAAGGGTTCCACTTCGTGGCCTATTTATCTCCCAAAGGCCTCACCCCAAATAGCATCACACTGGGGATTGAGACTTCAATGCATGAATTTCGGGGGGCACATTCAGTCCATAGTAGGGGCTAAAACTAGCATATTTGCATGCTCCGCCTGTTGGTCCTACGGCAGGAACTTGACCTCTCCCATTTGACCAGGGAACTTTTCCCAAATCCCACTTTCTCCCAGATGAGTAATGGAAACCATCACAAGAATCACAAGAATATTCAATTAATGAGACTTAGGAAACTGACCCCAGTGGCCTTCATCAGCTGGTGCCAATGCCTCTCTCTGAGGGCAGGGCTCCGTAACTCAGTGACAGCTCTCAGGAAGGTTGTCATGTCCTTTACTGTGCCTTCCAGGCCTGCATAAGCATCCCAGACACGGACTTCCTTGTCTAGAGACCAGATTTCCTAAAGAAAAGTTAAAAAAAAAAAGTCCTCAGCTATAATAATACCTTTTATAATTTGCCCCCTTTGAAAGAATAAATTCACTGGATTAGGAAAGAGAGTTAAAGCACTGATGTCCCAAGGTTAAGGACCACAACCAGAGAAAGAGAAAAGAATCCACTCATTCATACAAGTCCACCATGCACAAGCCACTTGGACACACTGGTTTCTTATCCACAGGTTCTAACTGAATGTCCCATCAGGAAACTCATGAGACATGAAGGTAGGGAAGTGATTTCTAGGACATGACGAGCCTTTCCTCTAGAAACTTAATGAGGCAGAAAACTGAGATTGTTCTCTGGATTACCAAGATCTTTCTCTGAAGACCTGACCTGTTCACATGTAACCTTGAAATACTGGTTACCTTTGTTGTTTGTTCCTTGGAACTGAAATATTTCATGAGTTTAAGATATGTCAATTATGGTCCTTGACTTGGTTGTCTTCTTGGCCCACGAACATCAACAATTATGAATGCGAAACCCCAATAATAAAACAACAGTCACAGGACAAAGAG
Organism: Eonycteris spelaea; assembly: GCA_003508835.1. Lineage (NCBI taxonomy): Eukaryota > Metazoa > Chordata > Mammalia > Chiroptera > Pteropodidae > Eonycteris > Eonycteris spelaea. Next base: position 2,938,215 of record PUFA01000195.1, read on the forward strand.
AATGACGATGCCACTTGTTTAAAAAATAAAATAAAGGAGCTTTTCAGCTGGGAGTGGAGGTGAAACTGTCACTCTGCAGTGAGATGCTCAAATGGGAGATAAACAGAGAGTGAGCACAATAATGAGATATAGGGACCATGACATTCAAAAGAATGATGGGGCATTTTAGTTGGGTCTTTGGGACCAGGATAATATGGAAGAAAAAGTGAGAAGAGTTGGTAAGAGCTGAGCACCAGACTGAGTTGAGGCAAGGTGTTCTGGGGTCAGAAGAAAGGAAAAGGCCCTACCACTTCTTAGCTGCCTTTCCTGATAACGCATTCCAGCATTACCCAACGAGGTTCTACTCTCTTCAGAGGGCATGTGACGACGGACTAGATATCAAAGTTACTAAAGCCCTAAATTCAAACAAGCTCTGTAAATACTGAACCCCCTGGGGATAGTGGGGTAATCAAAGATACGAATGGGATCATGGTACTCCATATAAATCCAAAAGCTGCATACTCCAATTAGTTGCCCCATATTCTAGAACCAAAAGGTATTTTTTAAGATACAAATGCTTATGGTTGCTAAGGAAAGAATCTGAAAGATTTCCTAAGCCTAACCTCTCAGCTCTTGTACTCTAAACACTCTCCATGCTAGACGGATTTAGAAAGCATATGATTATAATGGCTATTCATAAATTCATTAGCCCTAATATGCTTTTACCCACTCATTCACAGAAAGGCAGCCTTAATTAAAAGTGCAACTGGCTGAGAGTGAAAAAAAATAGTCTCACATCATCCTGTTTGAAGGAAATAAGGACATGCGGCCCAACACACCAGATACTCGGCTGGGGAAGATGGAAGGAGGTGGCGCTGAGAAAGATAAATTGTTGTATTAGACAGTTATGGAACTTGCCTTGGCAAACCTTCTGAGTTCTACGTCCATCTGTTCCACATTAATCTGTCTCCACTGGGTTTTAGTCCAATTATCAATGCTTCTCTGAAAACGCACAAGCAGATAAAAGTGTCAACAACATTTGGTGAAAGCAAGTCTCCACAGCAAAATATATAAACTGATGATACACAGTGGCTCTATCATCCAGTGGAAAGTCAATTATTTAAATATTAACTGCACTTGTCAAAACTTCCCTACCACCAATATAAAAACGTTGTCAGGACCCGTCAAACTTAAGACTAAAACGTTAATTTCTAGTAGCGATGACAAATTCCATATACACATCATTATCATTATTTAATCCTGATCACTTTATATGAATTGGATAAGATATGACCACTAAATACACTAAATTTTTATTGCTCTACATATAACTTTCATAAGGTAATCTTTATCCATCATAAACAAAACGCTCAACTTCCTATCTTCTATCTTATTAATATATTTCTATAGATAAGTCAGAGAAAAACAAATGCCATATGATTTCACATATATGTGGACTCTAAAGAACAAATTTAATAAACAAACAAAATGAAAACTGACTGAGATATAGAAAACAAACTGACGATTACAGTGGGAGGGGGGGCTGGGGAGCTAGGTGAAAGCAGTGAAGGGATTAAGAAGTACAAATTGGCAGTTACAAAACAGTCCCAGGGATGTGAAGTGCAGCATAGCGAATATTGTAATAACTAGGTATGTATAGTGCCAGGTGGGCACTACACTAATCAGGAGATCACTTTGTAAATTACATAAATGCCTAACGCTATGCTGTACACTGAAACTAATTCAAAATATTGAACACCAACTTTAATTGAAAAATTTAAAAAATATATGTATTTCTATGTGACTCTCAAATTTTAAAAAATGTAATTAACAATATACAAATTAACTTTTAGTTACGTCTGTTTATATATGCACATACACATAAGTATACGCTTGGGTGTATACGTGAGTTTGTATGATGAGGTCACCATATATATGTGATATATATATATATATGTGTGAATTTTTATTTATATCCTACATATTCCCCAAAATGGATTTGAAGCAGTCAACTCATTATACACAAGACCATTCAGAACTAAAGACAAAAGCAACTGATATTCAGAGAAGAATCTCCTACTAACAAAGATATACAAACTCCAAATCTGGAAAGAAAATCTAATGTTCACATATTTCAAGAAACTGAACCCAAAGAGGATACAGATGATGAAAACTTATTTATACAAAATAACTACTAAAGAAAAAAAGCATTCTTTCAAAAAGCAGTGTCTTACTCTAACATAAATAATGACATCCCAGAGTCCTTTGAGCAATTTTATTTCTTTGCGACACTGTTTCATTTGTTTGTACTCTGGAAGGGCCACTTCAAATAGACGAGCGGATTCTTGCATCTGCAGCATTTCTTCTTCTAGTGACTCAAGCTCTTGATTCGCCTGTGGAGAAAACAGGCACATCCACATAAGCACCCTGAACAATCAACGAACTGCCAGAGACAGAGAAACCATGTCAGTCTGTGACTGGTTATGTTAACGTTTAACGACTTTGATTTTAAAAAGATAAAATATTAAATCAGCAGGATAATTATTGATAAAATGTAGAAGGCTTTAGATGAGCAAACTCACAGCTACTCAAAAAGTGAAAGTAGGCTACTAATAAATGATATCAATACTCTCCTGTACATATTTTAGCAACATTTGCTCTGGCATCAAATTTCTATGGATACATTTTTCCTCTTGATTTTCACTGTACAGCTGCAGGCTTTGCTGGGCAGCAAAAAAATAAGGCTCTAAAAGTTTCTACTTAAGAATAAATCACTTCTATTCCACTTACGTGAACTTAATACATGTGGTTCTTAACAATTATGCTTAGATTGTTTATGAAAATTTTATAAAGGCATTAAACAAAGCTAGCCATCATCTCAAGCTATTTCCCTGTAACTATTTTCACAGCACATGCATGTTAGGCAAATATTTTTTAAAAAAAAATCACAAAAGCAAAAATAAAACTAAAGAAGTTAACTACATGAGTTTTTTTTTTTCCTGCTATACTTGATATATTTGAAGTAATGGATATCAAGCAATTCATTTTACTGTCAAGTTTTGTGAATGGAAGGAAAAAAATGACCTTAAAAAAAAAAACTTCCAAATTTAAAAACTTTTCTAGAGATCATCAATAATACAAAATGTACTGAAGGAGAATCAGTGAAATAAAATACTGGAGCTAAAACCGCAGCACAGTATGAAAAAATTTCACCATATGACTACCTTTTCCAAAGCACACCTACCATCCCATCTATGTAGAAGAGTTTGTTTTACATCAAATATAAGCTGACTCATTATTTTCTTAATGAGCCAGCTCTTGATTTTAGTGTTTATTAACACAGTAGTATATTTAAATGTACAGGACAGCTTGTAACGCAAGAAAAGCTGGTTCACTCTCCAGTTCCGGGTGCTCTTTCTGACTCTTGATTTTGTGTATAAGCTGCTCCTTCTTGACTTACCAGTCTAGACATTACACTACGTTAATAACTTCGCAATAAAAAAGGATTTGTTTTTTCACTTTATATTTTCTCCCATCCTCCTCTCAATATCCAACAATTACATTATTTTAGTTCTCTTGGTTTTATTTTTAACCTTAAATATCCATACTTCATCCTGCATTTCAATTTCCAACTCCCTCTTAATTCCCCACTATGTAAAAAAGAATATTAGCATACTAATACTCATTATACAAGTTATAGATTTCATTTTTCCAAATTATACCTTTATAAACAAGAAATGCAATCTTAGTTTCACAAATGTTTTATTATGAAAAATTCCATACACATAAAAGGGTATGGGCTGAGCATACATACCATCCAGTTCAGGAAATATTAGGTTACTAAAAACTTTTAATGGCCTTCTCAATTTACCCCTCTCCTTCCCACTACGAATTTAACTGCCAGATTTTTATTTAGTCCCAAATTTTATTTTTTCACTACATATGTAGTGCCAAATGCTAAACTGTTAAAATTTGTTTTTGAAACTTATATGAATAGTTTTATATTATATATGACACTGCAATATTTTTTCCAGTTTTATTAAATTTTTTAAATTATTTTTTATAGTGACATTGGTTAACGAAATCCAGTAAGTTTCAGCTGTACACTTTAACAAAATTTTTTTTCTGAGGTACACATATATATTCATGAAGATGTATATGAAGTTCATTCATTTCTACTACTGTAGAGTACTAACCTTTATGAATATATTTCTATGAATTTATTCTACTTCTAGTGGTCATCTAGACTTTTCTTGTATTTTACCATTACAATTAGGAATCTTCACTTCCCCTGGTATGTTCCATGTAGATTTTTTGTTATCCTTTAATGGGTCAAAAATGTCTTCCAAGAGTTTTTAGTGTGAATGAATGCTGAATGATTGCTAAAGATTTTTTGGAATTTCTTGAGATGATCATGTAATTTTCTCTTCTTCATCTGCTAGTGTGAATTATATTAATCTCCTAATGTTGAATCAAACTTTTCCTGGAATGAACCCAACTTGTTTATAAATTGGTAATTATGTTTTATTTTGTATGTTTGCATCTATACGTACATAAGAACAACTATCCTATCATATTTCCTTTCTCATACTGTTCTTTTATGAAAGTTAACAGGCTTCAGAGTATTTTTGAATGTTTATTCTTCTTCTGGTCTCTAGAATTATATGAATAAGATGTTTCTTGAAAGCTTAGAATTCACTTGTAACGCCATTAGAGCCGTTATTTATTCTGTTGATTTTAATTGCTGGTTAATTTTTATTTTTATTTTCCTAATTTTCAGTAGGTAAAGAACTATTATTAAGGTTTATTATTTCTTGAGATAGTTTTGTTAAATTATATTTTTCTAAAAATGTATCCATTTTGTTTAAAAGTTTTCAAATTTCATGTTAATTGCACTCTATGATCTTTTGAACTTCTTCTCTGTCCTTCCTATCATTTCCTATTTATTCCTAAGACTGTTAATTTTTTTTCCTTATTCTTTCCACCAAAGATTTATCAATATAATTAGTCTTTTCTCAGAATCAAATTTGGTTTTGTTGATCTTCTTCAAAGACACACTGGGAAGCTATTTCATTGATGATTTGTAGGTGGTTAATGCATTGTTTTTATCTGAAATATCTTTATGTCACCCTTATTATTGAAATATAGTTTCATGTGATTTGGAAAATATCCACTATGTTCTGGCTTCCAGTGTTGCTGATAAGAAATATGCTGTTAGCCCAATCACCTTCTCTAACAGGCGGTCTGTCTTGTCCATCAAGTTGCTTTAAAAATCTTTTGTTTGGTATTCTGTAGTTCTGTGATGTGTTTAGATGTTGACTTTGGATTTATCCTGGTTGGGATTCAGTGAATTTCCTGAATCTATTGATTCATTCTTTGACAAGTCCTTGAAAAATCTCAGCTATTTATAACTCTATTGCCTAACATTCTGTTTATTTTCTCTTCCAAGAAGTCTGAGTAGACAAGTTAGACATCATTCTAACTTCTTAATCTGTGTCTTAATCTTTTATATCTTTATATCACTTATATATTTTCCATCTTCCTATACTATGCGCTGCCTTCTAAACGATTTCTTCCAATGTCATTTGCATTTCACTAATTCTCTTTTCAGCTTTAACTAGCTCTCTAGCCCATCTGCTGAGTTTTTTAAATATTTTTCATTTCCATAAGTTCCTGCCTCTTTTTTAAAATTCAGCTGGTCATGGTTGATAGCTCAAAATTGAGAACTTGTTTTTTTCAATATTATCTTTTATTTCCTTAAGAAATATCTTTTAATATCTGACATTTTACATAAGTCTCTATGGTTTTCTCTTTCTGCTGGCTCTTATGCATGTTGGTGTGTTTACTGATTTTATTATAAAGTCATATTTGACTGAAAAACTGCTGGACCCCAGAGGAGACTAGAACAGGAGTATTTTTTTTCCACAGAAGATTTAGGGTTGCTTCTACTAGGTGCTAAGAACCACTTATAACCATTTAAATTCCCTGGCTTGGAAATTCTTTAATCATTGGGTAGTATAAAATTGAACCATAACCCTATGAGAACAGGTCTATGTTTATGAATTTCCAGAGTATTCGCCCCTCCCCCTCATTCCACCTCCCCCCTACTCTGAGCCTTAGCAAGGACTGACAGGTAATCTCAGAGGCTCCCTTTGCAGCCTGTAGATTTTTCCAAACCCACCCTTTCACTAAGGGTATAACCTCTTAAGAGCATCTTCTACTTCCCCTCGAAAGGGTTAATCACCAAGTTCTCTCTCTGGTACTTTCACTTGCCCCTACGGCAATACAGACTCCAATGTTTGCCTCTGTTTTCCATTCCAGCTTCACATTCTACTTTCTCTCTGCTCTTTAGAGATTTCTCAGTTGCCTCTTGGCCCTTTGGCTAAAATCAAGTGTAGAGATTTCTCTTATTTTCTTGGGAACTAAGCAAGATTTAAAATTGCACATTTGCGAATGTATTTCAGCATCTGTTTTACAAGAGGAATTTTCAAAATGTCTAATCTATCATATTCCCCAAAGTGAACAGCCTTTTTATTTATTTTTAATCATTTTCCTATTGCTTATACTCATTCAATTATTCCTAGAAATGTATATCTAGTTAATTCAAGTGTTTACTGTTTCTTTGGCTATGAAGAAACAATAGCATATAACTTTACCAAGAAACCAGTTATAAAAGGAGGGAATCACTATGCCCCTTATACCTGGGGTGGGGAAGTGGTGGTGAGGTCAATGGTTCCTCTTGAAGGCTGCAGTGCCTTGAATACTAGGGTGTACCAAACTGGCCCAGAAAGAAGCAAATGCATACCTTTAGCTGAATCCAGTTAGATAATCTTTAGATATGTATGCTGCACATACCACAAGAAAATGACTTCAAGAAAAAGGTAACCCAGCCCTGCTGTATTCAAAATATCCCTCGACACATTCTTCATGTACAAGGATAAATAGCTCTGACTTTCCAACATGTAACTATATGCTTTTATAGTATAGCACACAAATGGTAGGATTCAATAAATAACTATAGTAAATGTTTACATACAGCACGTTGGTGAGTCAAGTAAAATGCCTCCCCATCCACAATCTGTTCAGACCACCTGAAACTTAGATGCACACTTAAAAAAAAAAAAACAACTCTCTTCGCATATTCTAACCTACTTTCTTTCCGTGAATATATTAACTACTCTTCTTCAGCCAAGTGAAAGGGAAGACCTTATGGTGCAGAATGGTGTTTTCTGAATGTGTTTAAAGCAGCTAAAACTAAATTCAACCCACAATTTGGAAAGAGAGGTAACAGCTGTGTCAATTGCAAGTTTTACACAAGTCTCACACGTAAAGATTATCTCCAGCATGTAGTAAAATCGGAATGGCAGCCTAGACGAAGAACTCAGAAAGAGTCCCAGCTCCCGAATGTGAAATTTACAAAGCCATTTCTCGTTTTCGGCTGTTAGGTTACGAATTCCTAGAGAAACGAAGGTATTTTCTAATAAAAGTTTAAAACATTTTTCAAGCCTCACATAAATTAACATTTTGAATTATTTGCCAATTATATTTATTCTTACAGTCAACCATAATAAAGCAGTTCATCATAAACTAGGACAGAATGACTCAATAATATTTGTATCTTTGTATTAAGAATAGTTATAGGCTTTCCTTGCAATTAAAAGTTACTGGAAAAGTATCACAAGCAAACAGTAAAATAGTTAAACCTCCTGATTTTTTTTAAATTAGAATTTCAATCCTTATTGTCACTTATTATATAATCTCCAACAAGTTACTTAATTATACATGATTGTTTCTTTATCTGAAAATATGAGAATAGACCTTGCAGGACATTTTGTCCTGTCCAAAATGTCTACTGCGACATTGGTCCATGCCAAAAAAACAATCCACATTTAGAAAATGTTGCTGGATTCAAATAGCCCATAATGCTATACTTCTGGTTTACAAGATTTGATTTATAAATTAAAAATACTATCCTTTTTTGGCTCGATAATTGTGTTGTTGTTGTATTGCCAATAGTAACCCTTCTTGCCTCAGCCTACCAGGTGATGGAACATGGGGTTAGGTTGGTGAGTCAGGGTTTGAATCTTGCAGAAGAATGAGATTTATATTAACAGTGCATGTTTGGACAGGACCAAATTTCAAGGACCCTTTGGCAAGGACCAAATGTCTCCATGGACATATGGACAGGACCAAATATCTGCTAATGATGTTATCATTACAACATATGGATATTGCAAGAACTGAAAAAAAAACTCATGTAAATAATACGCTTTTAGCAAAGTTCTTTACATATACATAGTAAGTGCTTTAAAAATAATAGTAGTTGTTACTTTCACTAGTATGATTACTTTGTAATGATAGTAGTTTGGGGAGACTTGATTTAAAGCAATATAATTTACTTGGGGAAAATTTTATGACTACATTTGTAATAGTTCATTCTCCACTCCTATAAGTAATTGCAAAATGAAGCCAAAATAGTAGTATCTCAGTGCCTAAATTCATTTTCTATTGTACCACACATGAGATCATTGAGATTAGCATTACCTTATCAAGCACTGTGTATGGATTTCCTGCATTAAAATCAAAAGGAGCATCAAGTCTGAATCTCTCTCTGAACTCGGCCTGCTTCCCCTGATCAAGCAAAAAAAAAAAAAAAAAAAAAAAAAAAAAGTGAATCTCAACTTCAATTATCCTTATAAAACTTTTCTAAAAACAAACAAACAAAAACAAAACTTGGTAGCAGCTTACATCAAACAAAATACATTTTCTCCTTATAAGAGTGACTTCTGCATTTTGGAGAGGTGAAACTTCATGTCTGACAGTTGCTGCAATCTTTTTGGTTGTTTCCCATCTTTCAGGTAATTCCTACAAAAACACAAGTGCAAATGGGAAATTACTTCAATGCCTAAAACAAACCAACTCCACAGGCTTAAATAATTCTAATCTCTTCACACTAACTCACAGCATCTTTTCATTCTCGTATAAGAGAAGTTTACTTCAAAAAAGATCAAAGTGACTAAAAGGCTTAGAGCCAGGCTGAAGTCCACACTGACCCACAACACCCCTGGATTGATACCTTCAAAATGTAACCAGAGTTGTCCTATGGTGTAAGATATATCTCAGGATAAAAGAAAATCTTTGCGAAATAAATGCAAACTTCCAAATTGTCTTGCTGTTGAGGGAATAAAAGGAAAGTGCTCTGGAAATGACTTTGGTGATTCCCAACAACTAGAAGTGTTTAGCAAGTTAGCAGGTGAAAAAGAATGCTCTGAGTCTAGCAGGGCAGAGATTAAAACATGAACGAATCTCATCCTCCACTCTCTCTATCTTCCCAAACTCTGGGTATTCTGTCTTGATGGAGAGCAGGAGCATTTAGGTTGGGTTCATTTTAAATGACTAGGAGTTTTGAAGTAAGAAGAGAGAAAGGAAAGGGAAGGTTAATTCCTACTTGATGGAGGACAAAAGAAGTAATAAGTTGTTCAGGTAGCAACTCAACTGTGCCCTCCCTGACTACAATGCAAACAGGACAAAGGAAGTCATTTTCTTTGAAGAGTCATTGTGCGTAATTGCTGCTGAAAAGCATTCCTTGCGTCCAGACTAACAAAAAACATGTTTCTCTGGGTCATCTCCTGGGACACTGAAATTGTTTTTTGTCTTACAAAACTACCCACAGGGATGGACTCTGCTAGCGCAGCTGAAGAGCACAAATCAAAGGGTCTAAAGACTATTTTGTAACCTCAATAAATATTGATGCATGATTCAGTAACATCCAATTATGAAGAATGCGCTGTGCTCAGTGTAAATTGTATCTGGGTGGCGCAGGAGCGGTGCAGGAAACATAAAACATTCTAAAACCGTTTCCTATTCTGTCAGAGTGAGTACGCGGCACCCACAGTAACTATTCTACATGACGGACTGTGTTCACTTCCATCATCATGAGGTCTGCGTGACATGGAATTAAAACGCCTGGGAGGCAACATGGTGTCAGGACAGGCACACCAAACCAGGCCAGGAACCAGGGGACCCGGGCTCGAGACCTACTTGTCGTCCCTCATCTTGTTCTTCCACCCTTGATCTCATCAAAACTCTGAATCCTCGCCTGTAAGAGTCTCACTTTGCATTTCCCATCAATCTCATGGAAACGAAATATCACGTGGAGCCCCTTCAGGGTCTAGAAGCCACAGAGAGGTCACGACCGTGGGCTCGGGCTCCTCAACCCTCTTTGACGACGGAACACCTGCTGTTACCTGCTTTCTATCCGGGGATTCCCAATAAGCTTCCACGTAATAAAAATAGGTTTTCATGGAAAATCGAAAGGTCAGATGACCTCCAACGTCTCTGGAATTGATAGGCTCCACTTAAGGAGGTAACACTGAATCTGAGGCTCACAGGAATGACTGGGTTTCAACGGGCAGAGAGTAGGGGGAGAGCTCTCGAGGTGCGGCGAGAGGAGAGCGCCAGTGCAGGGTGGGGTGAGAGTGTGGGCTCCCATGGGAACTGCACAGTATTCGGGGGCGAGGGGCAGTCAGTGAAGGTTTCTCAGCCGGGAAGGGGCTCAATAAAATCTGTAGATTAGAAGTTTCATTTCGTCTACGGCCACGCCACCCTGAACAAGCCCGATCCCGCCTATCTCCGAAGCAAAGCAGGGTCGGGCCTGGTTAGGACGTGGACGGGAGACCACCTAGGAAGACCAGGTGCTGCAGGCATAAAAATAAAAAAAATAAGGGATTGCACACTGACAAGGTCCTCGCCATCTGTGAAGTCAACCAAGGGTTGCCTCGCCTAATAAAAGAAGTTTAATCTAGCTTCGGAGTATATTGTACACAGAGTATGAGGACACAGCCATATTTAAGGGCTTTTAGACAGAACCAAGCACAGGCAAGTATTTGGAAAATCGTATGACGGCTAATGATTATGAAGGAGACACAGTAACTACTGAGAGTTGCTTTAATTAAAATAAAACTGGGACACTGTTACCTTCCACACGCGACTCGTACTGCCTGTCAGCTTATAGTTCGTCCTCCAGTCTGATTACGGACACAGAAGCATACAGAGAAGCTTTTGAAATACTGAAAAGTCTAATATTTTTAATACTGCTATAAGCTACCACAGTGAGCCAAACTTTTACCAAACAATTCTAGAGGCAACGGCTAAATTCCCCATGTCACGTACATGTGTTATGATTAGTTTCCAATATGATAAGGTCCAAGATCTGACTCAAACAATATCCATATCGTTCTAAAACCAGTATTTTGGGTGTTCCTCTGTAACTACTTTAGCTCTAACCTTTGTTATACATCTCTCCACATCTTATCTCACTCCATGTCTAACTGGGTTTTCTGTTCTAAGGACAGTTTAAACTTACGGAGAATTTAATAATTCATATATAATAATTCTTTACAGTCTTTATAGTTAAGAGAGCACTTGTAAATACACTTTGCATTTAATCCTCACAAAACAAAACGAGATATAAAATGAGGCAACTAATGTGAAAAACAGTTTGGCAGTTCCTCAAAAAGTTAAACTTATAATTACCATGTGACCCAGCAATTCCATCCTTAAGTAATTCCCAAAAAGAACTGAAAACAGGTACGTAAACAAAGGCCTGTGTACCAATGTTTACACAGCACTATTCACAATAGCTGAAAGATGTAAACAACTTAAACGGCCAACAGATGAAAGGCTGAACAGATATATGTGTGTAATACACACACACACACACACACACACACACACACACACACACACACACCCCTATATACACACAACGGAACATCACTCAGCCATAAAATGGGATGAAGTAGTGATAGATACTGCATCGTGAATGAAACTCAAAACTACTATACCAAATGAAAAAAAGCCAAACACGAAAGGTCACGTACAGTAGAATTCCATTTATGTGAAGGCTCTAGATTAAGTAAACTCACTCGAGAGACAGAAAAAGGTCGGCAGTAGCCAAGAGTTGGTGGCGGGAGACATGGTGGTGGTTGGAGCGACAACTAAGGGGTGTGGAGTTTCTTTTTGGGGTGATGCAAATGTTTTGAAATAAATAAAGGAGGTTGTTACACCACACTGTGAATGTGCCAAACGCCACACTTTGAAATGGTTAATTTTGTTATGCGAATGATGAATTTCACTTCAATAAAAAAAAAAATGGAACAGAAAGTGGGAAATTTGAGATAGTATAGAAAAAAAAATGAGATATCTTGAAAGATATTTCACTGCATGCTTTGAGGCAAGCAGAAAGAATGGACTCGCACAGTTCTTAAAAACAAATTTAAGCTTCGGTTCCATGCTCTACTCACTAAACTAGAATTCGATCGAAGTTTTTTAGTTAATGTGTCCACTGATAACATTACACAGTTAAATGTAAGCCCATCCCGGAAACTGGTAGACGGTGTAAACAAACTATCTATAGAATTTCGGTATGGGCACAGAAACAGAACCTTAACTGTGGGATCTTCAGTCACGGTTTCAGTCATAACTAAAAATACTTTGCTCTTCATATGGCTCACAGCAGCCACCAAGTCTTTCCAGAGCATAGAAACAGGAGGATGACACAGAAATACTATTTAGGAAACACAGTGATTTCTCCATCCAAATTGGGCTTTGTGTATTTTTTATTAACCAGTCCATGGTATATTTCCATAGACACTTCTTGATTGGCAGGCAGCTTTAAATGAAAAAGAGCTAGGACATATTTCATGTGTGAAGGTGACAATTAAAGTGGACCTCAAAAAAGCAACTCAGAGGTTATCACCTAAATACTTTCTAACAAGAAGGAGCAGGGCATAAAGGTTAAGAGTATTGTGGCGTGAAACACCTAGAATCATGTTGGCTGCCTGTACTACTTGTGTGATCTTGAAAAAGTTGTCAAGTCCCTTTAAGCTTCAGATTCCTGATCTGTAAAATAAAAACATTCATGTCTACATTACAGGCTGTTATAAGGATGTCATAGGAGTGTGCATGTAAAGAACTGGGCTCATTGAGATGCTCAATTCCTGGTAATTACTATTATTTTACCACAGTACTTACCTCTAGCTGAATGTAGACTTGCTCAGGCATCTTCTGGCCATAGGTTTCCAAGAGTGTGATAGTTTCTCTTAGAGGTTCAAAGAGTTCATCAGTAGCTCTCTGTCGGCTTCTTATGGCCAGAAGGTGTCCCATGATATCAACTAAACCGTCGTGACTGTCTTCACTTAATTCTCTCTGAAGTCCAGCATCTGTCTCCTTTATAAATTCTTGTAGCTCATTCAGACTATTAAATATACATAGAAACAGACATACACACACAAACACAAATTAAGCTCATTAAAACACCTAAGACTTCCGATTGACTCCTGTTTTTGTTATTTACCTAAACAAACATTACTTGTTAATCGCCATTATAAAACTTGCAGTTTCAATGCTCATGAAATATTCCAATTTTAGACAGCAGTCAGGTGTTAAATTATAATTCCAAACACAAAAGCACAAAGGGCTACCTGTCGATGACAAATCTCAAAAGATGCTCCTGAAACATCCAGCTCCACTTCCTAATAATGTTTAGCAAGCTCACTTTGAAAGGCTTCATGTCCACCTTGAACCAACTATCAAACACTCTGAAGTCATCAAACTTTTTCATCTGAACATACAAAGCCTCATAAATGTCAATCTATAATCAGGAAAAAAAAAAAGATAACTATAACAACTCAACCAAAAGCCAGAATATACATTAAGCTAAGGTTTTCCTTGCCTGTTCCCTGAACTGGTCCAGAGTTGGTGGTTGTTCGGGGATTTCTTCATTTACTTGAGCATCCATTTCCTCAGGCGATACGGTTTGGCCATACAGGAGAAAATGCTTCATAAACTCAGCTCGGTCATCCACCCAGAGGTAAGCGTACGTGTCCAGGGTGTTTCTGAAGTCCAAGACTTTGGCGATGACGCCCGCCACTCTGTTCATTATCTCTTGCCTGACCTCTGCCAGGCCTAACATGTTATCCATATCATTCTAAATGAGAGGAAAACCAAGCACTTACTAAAACCAACCTTGCTCTATTAATTATGTTCAACATAACATCCAAAGCAATTCTTCCAAGGGACAGTAGTTGGTAAAATAAAAAATCGTGTTGCTTTTTCCAACTTCTTTCCTTGTGCTCGCCATTACCCCAATTTACTTTTGAATCATTAATACACAAGCTCTTACCCATTGACGAAGAAAATACCTGATAATTTGCTATTTCCAGATGCGCTGCTACTCGCTTCATCTGGGCAGACATTCTAAAACTATTGCATAGCATTTCTTCTACCAGATCGTAGACGCCATCCCCAGCTTCTCGTTCTAAAGACGGTTTAAACAGAATCTCAGGGGGCATTAAGATCATTTGTGCTTGAAAAAATGGTGCCGGTTTCAACTGCTGCTCCGTATTCGTCAGAAAGAAATCTAAGTCATGCATTATTGCTTGAAAAAAGCCTTCTACCACAATGTCGTCGATGAATTCTACATAAATCTTCCAGGTATCCAGAGAAGGATCAGCTTGGAAGAGCTTCCTGTTTTCCTAGAAACATACAAATATTCATAGATGAGTATAGACACTAGTGAGTATAAAAAGAAAGCGTTCCATTTAAATGGTTTGTTAAAGAGATTTTTGCGCACAGCACAGGAACGTTCCATTGTTACGATGCAGAACCTTAAACTAGTTGGTAAAGACCTAAGACAGATTTTATATTATTCATTCACAAAATACATTCAAAAGTCATTCTTTACAGGAAAGGTCATTGCTATCTTCAAATATAGATAAGAAATACACTAGTTACCAATGCATTCTAGATGTATTCATCCAGAGCGCTAATTCTTGCTCTGTTCCTAACTCTGTGTGGCCTTGAACTTTGCCTTCCAGCTTGTAAATGAAGAGGTTTCCCAGACTGTTCCTTCAGAGAACACGTTCTGGGATACCCAAACTTTACAAAGTCAGCAAAGTGCCATGTACTCCAGGCCCTCTTGGAGACTTAAAGTCTATGTAACTTGGTTTAATCCATTTATTTCCAATACAAAGAACAGATCTTGGAACTACCTGGGAGCAACCTCTGGGACAGTAATGCAACTTGGGAAGCAATGGCCTGGTAAAACCTAAGCTCTCTTTGTGCTTCGACCATATGAAGTTCCTCTACCTCTTAAGCATCTCTTAAGAGGATGGGTAAAAATATGTACAGATCAATAGGGTGCGACAGGGCCAGACACAGATGTGATTAAGGACTGCTAGAGGTTGGGTACACAATGCGGCACACCTAGAGACATGTATTTGGAAAGGTCAGGTGGGCGGCAAGGTTGATTCCAGAGACAGCTTCTGGCTGGCAAAGGTTGCACAGTCTATACAAGCCAGAGGGCAGACGCCCAAGGCAGAAACGCTAGCACAGAGAAAAGGAGACGCTGGAATAGGAGTTGATGATAAGGTAGACTATGCCCTCTGCTTTCTTTGATTATTTGCTACTGCGGATGTATGACCCAGAATTCACAGGTGTAGGGTGTATATAAAAATCAGAACTACAGAGGCGAGTCTAGTTCCTGATAAAGTAGGGCAGAGATGAGCAAGTTCTAGGGATTCTGGCCCTCAAATTTAAGAACTGTCCCTTTCCAGGATGCTCTCTTGCCCACCATCCAGGTGGAACCATTTACATCTGTATAGTATATGTGTCCTGCACCCCTGGAATTGTGCAGTACACATCCTGGGCAGCTGTACACAGTAGCCTGACTCTTGTAGACACTTGAGAGGAGAAATATAGATCTTAGAACTAAATAATGAATAATAATAATAATAGAACAACACCACCACCTTAAAGATCATCTTATTTAGTTTCTTCTTTTCAAAAAATATGAAAGCAAAGACCTAAAACACATCTAGTGTCACACTGGTAGGGAGCAAGCTGCTGAGAGAACTAGAACTAGAAACCATCCCTCTTACTCCCCAGGGTAGAGCTCTTCCCAACACATCACAGAAACATCCCTGTACTTGCTTCATTGTTTGTACTTTTTATACCAAGAGATCTGGTCTGTATCACTGTAGTGGCATTTATTAAAAAAAAAAAAGAAGAAGAAGAAGAAAGAAGAAAATTTCTATTTTCAACAAGTTAGGGCAAGTGGAGACAGAGGAAGAGGAAGAAGAGCCCTGGGTCACTACATGATCACTCGGGTCCCTTCCAGACCCAGTCTTCCATGGCTCCATCCTTCCCTCCTTCACCTAAATCTCTCAGGCTACCCACGGAGAGTCTGCCAGCCACAAAGGAAGCCGCACGAAAAGGCAGAACTGACTCACCCTCTGCCCTGTATCCACAGCTCTCCTCCAAACTACATTCCTCACTGGAAGTCTGAGCGCCAGGCTCAAACCCATTTGCTGATAAGAGGGAGGGAAAGCACCTAACGGATATAACTCCTAGAAGCAAATCGTCATTTCAGTTCTATTTTGAAGCTGAGTTTCCTCTGGTTGGAAGCTCTCTGCAGTTCTCACACTGACTTCATGGCTTCTTAGTTTTTTTGACTTCAGGAAACAAAATGAGTCCATTTAGTAGAAATTTCAACCGCATTGTCTGAGAATAACACTGCAAAGCCTTTTGTTACCATTTCTAATCAGGTCGTGGCAATAATTTCAATGCATTTTAATCAAGATTCACAAATCTTATTGGTCTGACACCACCAAATTAGTGTTTAGGGAGTATGTTTTATTATATTCTTATCAAGAGACTGTAACAGAAGAACCTAATTGTGATCTATCATCTGTCTTCCACGAGACAGATCCTAATGCATAAATAATTGTAAGGGTGTCCTAAAAGTCACAGAATAATCCACAGCATCTCAGCAAAAACTAAAGAATAATCGATGGCATGACTAAGATACTGCTGAAAAAACCGAATTTCCAGATATACAGCTTCTTTACATGTCAGAACACCCCTGAGACTCTCCCAAGGCTTACCAGGCCTTAGGCACTGGCTCTGCCCACACCTTGATTTCAGACTTCTTGCCTCTAGACTATAAAAGGCTAAGTTTCTGCTGTTTTAAGACACCCAATGAGGGACTTCGCTACAGCAGCGCTAGGATACTAATACAGGCAGCAATTGAAGAAGGCAGGGACAAAACCTTTGTCCTATCGAACTTTATCAGTAGAGAAAAGTAAAGCTGTCTTAGAAATTTCAGACAGCCTTGGAAGTCAACAGAAACTTTACATCATCAGAATCATCATCATGAGCTACAGATGCTCAAGACAGCACCTTGAGTGGACCATGCCTTCCGTTTCGATGAGTGAGTCCGCCACCCTGCAAACACTTCCTTCCCCTGGCACGCAGGACACGGCCCTCTCCTGGTTTTCCTCATCCAGTCAGTTGTCCTTTTCTGCCCCTTTAGCTGGTTCTTCTTCACCCAATTTCTGAGAAGGGTGTGCTCCAGAGAACGGTCTTTGCTCCTACCCTCTAGACTCGTGTTTGGCGATCTCACTCAGCCTCCTGGTTTAAATGCCACTGCCACCAACTTCTCTTCAATTTCCATTTCCAGTTTGGAGCCTGCTCCCAAACTCAACTGCTTAAGTCCAATTACTGACACCAGTCCTTCACTCCTCTGACAGATGCCTCAGACTGAGATGTCTAACACTAAAATCTGACCTTCTCCCCTCAATCTCTTTATCTCACAGCCTTTCCCATCTGAATATTCTGGAACTTCATCTTTCCAGATGTGCGGGGCAAACTCTTGGAATAATTCTAGATGCCTCTTCCATGCTCCACCATCCACTCTGCTAGGAAATTCTCTTCGCTCCACTTACTTCGAAGTATATCCAGAATCCAACCACTTCTAATCATCTCCACAGTCACCACTCTGGTCCAGGCACCACCACCTGTCACCTAGCTTACTGCCACAGTAAGCTACCTGGACCTCTTCTGTCCCTCACCTCCCTATTGTCCCATTTCAATATGACAGCCAGAATCATCTCCAAATGAAAGTAGATCATGTTTACTCCTCTCCTTGAAGTCCTGCAACATGGCTCCTGTGTACCACGCCGTAAACACCAGAGGCTGTACAAAGGCCTACGACATCTCCCCTGACTTTCCGTTCCCTCTTTGCGCCCCATGAACATCTGACATCACCTCATGCTACTGTCCACCTCGATCACTTTGCTTCACACATTTGATTCCCTGCTTTTCACTGGACATACCAGGTGTGTTCCTCCTGAAAACTGTCCCCTATGTCTGGAGCACTCTGCACCCAAAGGCCTATTGGCTAACTCCATAACCTTTGTGACTCTATAGCCCACTAGGCTAACCCTGTAACTCTGCTCAGATCTTACCATCTTATTTAGGCCTACCCTGATCATCCTATTTAAAAACACATCCCTTAAATTTGGCAATATCCTGCAAATTACATAATTACAAATTATCCTGTGACCCAACAATCCCACTTCTCGAAATTTATCCCAAAGATACACTCATGTAAGTGCAAGATAACTTACACTCAGGCTCTTCATTACAACACTATGTGTAAGAACAAAAGATGAACTGCTAAATACATTATGGCACAGCCACGGGGGTACCAGGCATCTTTAAAAGGGCATGAGAAGAACAAAGCACGGTGCTTCGGAGGGACACCCAGGATATCATTAAACAAGAAACGTAACATGTAGTGTGTGCAGCTCTCCAAGTGGAAAACACAAGCAATACGTACTGATGTTTTTAAAAAAGAACAACCCAAAATCTAATTTGAAAAATCTACCTACAGGAGAGGTAAATTTACCTATAGGGTAGAAGGAATGAGGATGAAAACTAGACTTCTCTGACTGTACCCTGATTTAGGTTTTGACTTTGTAAACACATGAACATTTTTAACAATAAACAAAATTCAAATTAAAAAAAAAAAAAACCCACTCCCCAATCCAAGCACCACAGAACTCGTGTGCCCTGCTCTTAGTTTATCTTTTTCCTGTGGCACATAACCAATCCCAGCATCTGCGACATACTGTGTCTCTTGTTTATTGCTGCTCCCACTAGAATCTGAGCTCTGTGAAAGCAAGGATCTTTATCTGCTCTGTTCACTGAAGTTATCTCACAAATCTAGAAGGATACTGGGCCCCTAGGAGGCTCACAATATTTCTTAATAAGTAAATGATGGTGGACTGAGATACATATTTGTTTATATTCAATATCCAGCATGAAAACCATAATTCACTGTTTGTTCTCCTACTGAGAACTAGCCTAGAGACAAGTATCTTTGCTTTACACATGAGAAAATTCAGGGCCAGTTTCTGGGAGACATGCCACTAATAACCCTGGTTTCCAGCCTCTCCCCGGGGCGCTTGCCCCATCTGTGTGCTTTATGAGGTCACAGTGCGTACGTGGTCTACCTGCCTGAAGGAGGCACTCCATGCCCTGAGGCCTGCATCTGTCTATGGAGAAGATTCTATTTGACAAGGATGCTCAGAATACATAATATGCTATTTTTATTCCCACCTTTTCCCCTTAAGATTAGAAATCACCTCCTTATTGTCCCCATCACCAGAACCACCCAGCTACAACACCACATTCTTATTCTCGTCTTCCCTCCCTCCGCTATGGTAGATGAACTCACCAGGCACCTACCTAAAGCCGACTTGTATGTATTAAACCCTGTTCCCTCAAGAACTTTCCTGCCAGGCTATTGCCTTCTCTACTAGATCTTTCAATCCACAAACAGGCATCCTGAAACATCGACAAATATTAAAAACAAAACCCACCCTACGCCTGACATACACGTCCGGGCACTGCCCAGTTTTCGTGCCTCGCCACAGGAGAACTCAGGAGTTGCTGGCTGGCTCATCCCATTTCTCCCATTCCACTCCTGCCAGGCTTCCAACCTCCACTCTACCAAGTCGGCGCCTGCCAGTCACCAAAGACTTCCATACTGCCAGATCTAATGATCAGCCTCGGTCCTCATTGTCCTAAATTAGGATGGGACAGAGTTAAATTCTCTCTCCTGGTTTCTAGGGCATCATCACCTCCCTTGATTTTGACTTCCTACTTTACTGGCCTCTTTTTCAGTATCCTGTGCTAGATCCTTCTCCCCTAACCTCAAGGATGACTTCAAGGCCGGTCCATGCACCTCTTCTCTATGGTTAACCCACATCCTATCTCATCCTGTCCATGGCCTGACGCATCATGTATATGCTCCTGACTCTCAATTCTATGTCACTCACCTGGACTCTTCCTCTGAACTCCAGACTCCCATCTCATGCTGGCCTACTCAAAATCTCCACTTGGGTGGGCATGTCTTACGCACATGCCCAAAACCAAATCCTGGTTTTTTCCCCCACAAAATCTGCTCCACCACAGTCCTCCCCATATCAGTAAAGGAAAATTCCATTCTTCCAGGGGATGAGACCAAAAACCGGAAGTCATCCTTGACTTCTCTCTCCTCTGACTTGTCACAGAAAATAGATCCTGTTGTCTTACCTTCCAAATGCATCCAGCATATGCCTGCTTTTATCACTACCACTCTGGCCCAAGCCATCATCATTTTTCACCTAGATTATAGAATAAACTCCTAAGAGCCCCTCTGTCTACTGTCTCCTTTATCCTCTGTGGTTTATACTTAACAGGGAAAGCCTCTGAGCAGATAGTCTCTGGCTGCTATTTCCCCTCAGAGTAAAGGCTAAAGTTCTTATTCTGGCCATCCTTAGGAGATGACTGAGAAGGTTACAGGAGATGTAAACAAGTAAGTGATGCACAGGCACTCAACAAATAATGGTGTTTATCAACAGCATCCAAAGGAGGATGTAGCCATGACAAAAAAAAAAAAAAAAAATGGATCCCATCTCTCACCTTTCTGCTTCATCAAACATCTCACGATCTAACTCTTCCCTCAAGAATGAGAATAGTGAGGGATACAGAAATTACAGGCAAGGAATGCAAATTCCTCCATTTTAAATGCTTACCACAAAGCTCCTTCAGGCCCTGGAAGAGTCCTACACTCTTCGGTTAAATATTTCGGCTCTTTTCTAAACTACACGAAGAGATCTGTGCATTTCAGAACCTCCAAAGCAGTTACCTCTACCAAGCTGTGTATCTTGCAGCCGTCTTCGTGGATGAGCTTGTATTTTTTGGTAAACAAATCACCCTTGTCCTCCAAAGTCAAGGTGGCCTCCCTTCTGTGCTCTCTCCTGGGCAGGAGCGTGCACTCGGCCCACGCCCTCATGGTTTGCTGGATCACTCTGACGTTGTCCTGTGTGCGCTCAACTCTGCGCTCCAACTCCAGGGTGGCCGTTTTCACTCTCTCGATGTAACCCCAGCAGTCACCCTGCCAGGTCAGCGATGTGGCAGCAGCTTGCAGTTGCTGGTCCACGGCCTTCAGCTCATCTTCAATCAGAGGGTATTCCACGCCCAGCAGAGTCTGCTTCAGCTTATTATATCCTTGCACAAGAAGTTCAAGGTTTCCGATGTACTGAGCAAAGAGAACCCCAAAACGAAAAAGGGCCAAATATGTTAAAGCTACTTTCTCTCCCTCAGAGGTATAAAAATATCCTAAAGTCTACATATTAATAATCAAAATTCAAAATATCTCTATTGCAGGTATACTCTAATATCTCAAAACACAAACCTTTAAAATAGTGTCTCTTTTTTTGAAGATAGCTAAGGCTGAATCTGGAATGCCCGATTTCTTCAACACTAAGAGGTATTTCACTTCCCTCAATACGGCCACTAGCTATTAAAAGAAAATCAAGAATAATTACATATGTTAAGAATATCATTCTATTTTAACACAAGTTAAAATCGAAGCACTTCAAATTTCATCCAACAATTACTGTATTTTCAAATTGTCAGAGGCTTTTGTTTCACGTGCTTTTAAAAAGCAATGATCATATGTTCCATATGATGTAAAAGTACAAACAACAAACGTATAAATCGTGAC
The DNA here is from genome assembly GCA_003508835.1 of Eonycteris spelaea. Lineage (NCBI taxonomy): Eukaryota > Metazoa > Chordata > Mammalia > Chiroptera > Pteropodidae > Eonycteris > Eonycteris spelaea. The sequence continues at coordinate 2,960,092 of PUFA01000195.1, forward strand.
TGTTGGAGAAAGAAGTGAAGCAAAAGGCAGCAACATATGTGCACCAAGATCCAAAACGGAAGACCATAGATGACCTCGATCTTTTCCCAGTACCATTAGTTCTTATGTTTTTTCAAAAACATGTTTGTTCCAACGTGATTGGTCTACTAGGGAGCAGTCTGAGCATACCACACAATTTGTCTTTGCTTATCTGAAATTTCATCAGCAAGAAATACTAGGTAAATGCTAAAACCTGCACCCAGCTTAACCAAATGGCTTAAGAATATGCAAAATGCTCATGTGCACAGGCCTTTAACATACACTGGGCACCTCGATCACATGCGTGTGACGAGCCACACCCATCCACTACCGTTGATACAACTTTCTGTCTGGTTTCAGGAAACCCTCCTTCCGTCACTTTGCAATAATGCACAAGTTGCAACCCTTCTAACACCCATGTCATAGGCAAACTTCAGGTCTTTTTCGAGGGAAAGTGTCATATTTATTGTAGTATTTACATATTATTTAAAATGTGTAAAACTATACTATTTTTTTTCTAGGTTCTTATTTTTTAATGTATCACCGACAAGGTTTTTGAGTACTGTACCCCTACCCACCATTTTCCCTAAAAGTCTTATACTTTTAATTGTGTGATCTTTAATAGCACAGTGATTTTTAGGTATATATATATGTGTGTGTGTGTGTTATGTGGGAACTGACTACACCCTTAAATCACAGGTTCTGTGGAAAAGACCACATAACATGCTTAAGAAGGTAAACCAGTTGACTGTTGACTACCTTAGGATGTTGCTCCCTAGGTTAACTAGCACAGTATATAATGGCTTTATAATCTATATTTCATATACTCATGTTTAATCGTAGGAATTATCCCTAAAGCATCTCAGAAATTTAGTTTCTACATATCGGTTTCTCATAATCTGAAGATGGGGGAATCCTCAGTTCTCTGGGTCATATATTGTGTTAGTGTGCTCAGGTTTATAAAATTAAGTGATGGTGTTCTTTATAATATTTTAGAGAAACAGATCAGAATACAGTACAGATTATGACTATAAAACTCAGTGAGGCTAACTTTCATTCGTACTGCCATGAAAGAGTAATCACTGAAAATGAATATATAATCTTTGCTAGATGAAAATTCAGTCAGATATTTAACTAATACTCTTTTTCTGTAATAGTAGCTTACAAATAGATGTTCTAATATACTTGTCCTTTCCTGTAAAGCATGTTCATGTAGACGAATAAAAGAAAATGCTTAGTTTGTAACTTCTACTAAGCTATTAGAGATAGGTCATTTAAAAATATATATTTATCATCTACATTTACATATAGTATACTATATATACACATATATACATATAAGTGTATATATAATTTTCATTATTACACAACATGTAATGAAATTGTGAGGAAATAAACATTCGAAAACAAGTTATTTCTCTGCTATATTGTTTATGGCATAACAAAAGATCTTTTAATAAGGATAATTTTCTAAACATTATTTAACAGTTAATATTATTTGTGGCATTTATATGTTGTTTTATGTTTTTTGAAAATTTTTATAAAAATTACCATTTTTAATTAACATATTCAAATTTATTGTCCACTGAAAGCATGGCAAAAGCTTTTTCATTCCATATTTCCTATGGATTCCCCAAATCTTTACTTACATTATGAAATTTTAATTAACAAAAAATACTGGTATATGTACTACGAATATAATTCAAGTCAGAATACATCTAATAAAAGACTAATGATTCCATGCAATCGAGCTAACATTTATTAAGTATTACTAAGTGTCACACACTGTGCTAGAAACACAGAACACAACAATACAATTAAATAGACTCTACTCTCAAGTAACTCATTATCAAGTGAAGATAGGAGTGGTAAATAAATAATTACGAGGAATAATAAAGAGCAATGACTATAGAATTTGGGAAACAAATCTCAAACACAGACTTACTAGAAGTTTTTGGTTACATTCTTCACAGCACTGTGATTTTCCCAAAAATAAAATATAAATGACTGGTGATATCAAGTTACATGTATAAAACATCTTAAAAATATCAACCCCTTACCTTTGGGTCAAAGTTGACACTGAGAAGACCATTTATGGCACTGAATTTGATCAAGGGTTGATTCAAATTGAACTCACAGATTTCATTCACGGTACTCTTCCATTCATTAAAGATACGATTTTCAAATTGGTCCAACAAAGTTGTCATTTCAACATATTTCTGATAAACTGAAGCATCATCAGGACTTTCCAAGAATCTGTAGGAATATGGTTTTTTTTCTACTTTTTTATATATTAGATTTCAGTGTAACATTTTACAATAATATACAAAATAAAATATAATAAAATACAGTACAAAAAATCAGGAAGAGAAAGATTAAGGACCAAAACACTATGAATTGTCTTTGCCTTAAAAGACATAGTTACGAAATAAAAGAAACGCCAAAGATTTACTTAATGCCAACAAGTTACTAGCTCCTACAAAGAGAAAGATACAGAACTCTACAAAATAAAAGGAGTGCTAGTTACTGAGAAAGGAAAAAAAATAATAGAACACTACAAACATATTGTGGGTGAAAAGAAAAATGAGAAGAAAAAAAGGACCCTGAAAACACATAAAAATATATTAAACATATCCCAACACCATGGGGGTGAATCCTCCTCGATGAGCCTGGCCAATGAGAGGAGGTACAGGCAACAACTCTAAGCACTAAGATGAACAGCTCCTGCCCTATGTAAAAATAAGCCATGAAATAATCCTGGCTACTTACAGATACTGGAGAGATGCAAAGTTTGACCAAAACTTTTGAAGTCGTTCAAGGACCTCTTTAGCCCATTTGATATTTCCTGAGGTAAATGGCATATTCTTGTTAAGAACTACATTTCCATGTTCAATCTGTAAATCGTTATTTTGGTGAAGAGGAATAAAGGGAATGTTTAATCAGAGTACATGCCAACCTCGTAAGCAATTGCTCACTTTGGTACTTTCTTAACACAAATACATAAAATACATGTTCAGCAAATTAGAAGAATCATGATCCAAAAGCAGATTCTTCTTCTCCATAAGGAAACCAATTAAATAAAAACACAAAGCCTCAGTGCCTATATCTAATCTTTAGATATCATTAAATGCAGCCCTAGTTGAAAGCCATCACCCACGCGAATGAAGCTGTGGCCGTGCTCAACTTAAACCCCCACTTACCTGTTTCATGTGTTCGTCATACAATTGTTTACACACATCCAACTCAGCATTAAACATGTACACCAGTGTGCTGTAATGTGGGCTGAAAATTTCCATGACAACTGGTTTCTCTAGAAAATTCCCAAATATAGTCAAAAGCTATAAAAATCAAAGTTAAAGAAAAGTTAGAACCATGGATTTTTAATACAAATACTCAGCTCACTATCTCCCCCATTAAATCTGTTGTATGACTAGGGATAGAGCAGAAATCTATAACCCTACAAGAATCCTGAAATAGCTCCAAACCTAAAATGTATTTTTCCAATGAAACAAATTCTAAATGTAAATTTCCCTTCCTCAGCAGAAAATGAGAGGTGTCAGAAAAGAAGCTGCTCACAGGTAACACTACTTCCTGTTGGGTACCAGGAAATGTTTTAGAAGATGCTTTGTGGACATAAGAACAAGGTTTATGTACTCTTTATCTGTTCTTCCTTCCTACCATGTATTCTTTAGATACAGAGTATCCATATCAAGGACTCTAGGTCACGCCATTAATAATTATACCAGATGCACTAGTCACAGTGACTGTCCTGCCCGTGGCAGCCCATGCTCCTGTCACACCACCCGGCCACCTCCAACACAGCAGCAGTGACCTGTTCCTGTTCCCAGGACAACCACGCCACAGGCAGATGGTTCCTTCAGTGTGAATGTCCTGGCTCAAACTAATGTCGTGAGCTGATTAGATTCTCTTTCAAGAATCAGGGCATGGTAGGCTGAACCTATGCTGGCGTAAGTTTGAGTGAACAGAAACTACTAGCAAGCAGAGGAAGCCAATGAGTAGGGAGACAGAAAAAAGCAGGAATGTGGACTGAAACAGGATCACGTTACCAGCAAGCAGAAGAGTGAAGGTCCTGACTCCTCTTGTTCAGCCCATGGAGCCCCCTAGACCCAACTAACCTTTACCATCAATTTCCCCAAAGCTTAGCCTGTCCGGGGAGCCTACGCTTGGATTTCCATTAGCTTCCTGTCTTGTTTTCTGCCCCATGTGGATTCTTTTGCGTGCTAGCATGAGACAGCTTTCGTTGCAAGCAAAGCAATGTAATTAAAACACTTATTTCTGTATAAGCAATGTAGGAGCACTATATTTTAAGGGGTCTTAAAAATGCTATTATCACATACTCCAGATAAAACCAAGTAATGGGGAAGGAGTAACTTGCCCGAATTGACACAGCCCGGGGCTGAGCTGGACTTGACCCTGGGCAGTCCACCTGAGTGTGGCATTCTCTGTGCTCCCGCTCATCAGTCAGGCGCCATTTAAAATGTTGTTATTTGCTTACTCTGCATAGGCTTCGTAAAATGTTAGTTATTAGGCCTGTTACATAGATGTTTTTCCTGAAATAAAAGATACCTTCTCAAAATAGCTAAATATAATCGAGGTGATGGAAAACTGTGTAATACCAAGGTTTGCGCCTTGTCAGGGATGAGGCGAAAGAGCTGTTTTTCCTCTTAGGGACATAAGTGTTCCCTCAAATTTGCGTTCTTTAAAAAACAGCTTCATTGTAAACATGCTGCCATAAGCTCCACTCACTGAAAAAAATCGACGTAATGAAAAAATTATACAAACTGAAATGTAAATCTAACCATACCTTAGAGGCCAATTTAGACAAATACTTTCTGGCACTTTTTCTGGTAATAGTAATTATAATTACTGGAGAAACTGCTACATACTTTGAAATCTGCTTGGTTAGCTGCTACCTAGCAAAATGTAAATTATTCACTGTTTCGTACGACTATTGTTTTCTTGAGTTTGGATTTCATGTTTAAATGCAAAAGTAAACATTATCTCATAGACTTAACAAAGAAATGTACTCATCCAAAGACAGTCAGGAAACACGACATTCTTTTTCAAACCCTTACTATATCGACCACAACTGAAACAGTCCCAGAAGCTTCCCAGCTACTCTGCCCTGCCTACCTGATTATGTTTAGTGAAACTTAACTAAGTGTAAAAAAAGAGAGAGAGAGAAAATGTTCTTTGGGGAGGTTGTAAAGCCAGAGTAGTAGTTAAAAAAAAAAAAGAAAGAAAGAAAAAGAAAGAAAAGAAAAACTCAACAGTATACATTATCATAATTTTTCAACATCACAGCTATATAGTAATTACCCTCCAGGATGAGAATAAAGGTCATTTGAACCTTACTTCCTTGGCAAAATGGAACTAAGAGCTATTTTGTGAAGGATATAGATATTTTCTTCATATCAACCTCAGAAGATGAAAAAGGGACTTCCAACCTCTGTTGTTTTCCCTAAATATCCCACTTGAGATCTGTCATATTTCTCTGAATTTTCTTCTACTTCTTAGTTTCGTTACATAACTACGGCTTTCATAACACTGTTGCCATGTCCGAGTAGTATTTTTCCTAGGTTTGCCTCTTTCAAAGATTGTTTCTGCCTGAACTATATACACTTCATGATTTTATAGTTTTCAATTGCATTGTCTGAACACTTTTCTAAACACTTTGTTAGATATTTCAGTCTACCTTCATGTAGGCACACTGTAAATTTTAGAGAAAACATCCGTATTTTGTTTTTTGGGTTTTGTTTTGTTTTTTTGTTTTTTTTAGTGAATGCCAACATTGTAGGCTTTGAACTATAGTTTTATTCTAGAGTAGAATAATGTTTGGTTCCAACACCCTTCCTGGCCATGTCTTTGCTAAGAGCAGGCACTGAAGCATGGCCTTCAGAAAACAGTTTGCAAATATTTACTTCTGGGGACAACGGTAAATGGTCAGAGTTCATTACCCTCACACCTATGGTAAAAATCGTTTTCTCCCTAAGTGTGCAGCCCTGTCATTTCTTCTTCCACCACCACTCTCCCAGTGGTTTTCTGTGTCACTTCAGTCCTGACTACCAGTTGGTCCACCTAACTACAAGTGGTTAGTGTCTGCTTTATACAAGGCATTGCAGAAGGTGATCTAAATATAACAAAACCCGTAAGACGATGAAAAGCTTACAGGGCAGAAGCTCATCTTATGTTTCAGGAGATGGTACAAATATATGGAAAGTTCAAGAAAAATACATGACAGTAAGAGATAAAATGGTTTAGGAAAAAACCTGGCATGTACTAGAATAGAATCTATATTAATAGATTGTGAGAAGGGGAAGAAGATTTGAATTAGAAAAGGCAGGAGCCTTTGTAACTAAGGCTTCACTCCACATTCTTTCTTCCAGTTATTTACATAAATATTAATAAATAGCTCCAGGAACGGAATACCATAGACTACTATGTAGCCTTTAAAAAAATATTACTCAATTCTGTTACAAAAGAAAAACATTTATGATTCGGTGATGACCAGAAAAGGTTACCAAAGAAGATCAAAATATGTCATGTTTTGTCAGAGAAATATATATGCATATCTAGTTAAAGTGCGGCAGTATTAAATATAATATTTCTGAGAGACAGGAGATTATATATGTTTTTATTTATAACAACGGGCTATGTATTTCATCCAGCAGCATCTCGGTTTCAACCAAGAGCTCTTAAACAAAGAGGTATTTGATCCTTATGAATTCTCTCTATTAAAATCTGGGGGGGGGGGGGGTGGGAAATACCTGTGGCTTCACCACCATCTGCCCAACTCGTTTGAGGGTCAAAACTAAACAAATATATAGTCAGTCTGTTCTGTTGTCTTACACTGTCATTTTCAACAGGTTGTGCCCACGATTCTCTAGCTGTGTTTCTTGTGGTATTAAAGACTCAATTCCTCTTTTGGGATGTCATCTGAATTTATACATGATTTGCTGTTCTCTTCTTTGACAAGCAAGTTTCACATGGTGTCCCTATTCCTCATATTAAAAGCTTTCCATCTGACAGGACTATCAAGATGCTTTTTTAAACGTAACTCTTAATTCATATATACCATATTTCATCAATTCTATGGCAAACATTCTTCAATGTCTTGACATCTCTGAAACTGGAGTACCTTCTATAATCAATGGCATAATTTTTGACATTTTCTTTATTGATACGCAAAATAATGGCATGTCTGATAATCAATGGTATATTGTATCTGATGAAACACAGTATATAAATTGCTATTTATTTCAGTCGCAGTAATAAAGTAGGCAGGTGAACTCAACATATGTAAACAATGGTGAAGAAAATAAATCCTGGAATTAATGGATATTTTTCACTCTCACTGTGGCTTACTTGTGAATCGATATCCCACAGGCCATGTAAATCTGCTCTAAAGGTAATGAGAGCTAAAACATTGTGAATGCAAGAAAAGATCAATAGTTAAATGTCCTAAAACTGATCATGTTCAAAGTAGACTTCATTATTCATTAGCGCATTATTCAAAGTTTCTAATTCAGCAAGCTGAATACAAAGAGAATGTGACTTAGTTAATAGTTTACCTGGATCAGAAAGGAATGTATTCAGTCCTTTCATCTAACAGTCTAAATTATTCATTAGTAAGTTATTGTTAGTATAGCTTCTTCGAACTAACCTTAAATGCAGCTTCTAAACCATTGCAGTTAAAGAAACCTTCACAAAGAATCGTCCCAAGCCTTCTGTCAAAATCCAAAGTTTTGGACTTAAATACAACATAATCACTTTCAAATTCCTGTAAAATTCAGAGTAAAATATCAGTTTGCAGGTAAAGAGTCCAATAGTGAAAATAGCAATTGCATAAGCATAAATATCTCCCCACCCCAACCCCAACTTTCTGAAAGAATTTATTTTTCAGAGCAGGATTCCAGGGAAGATCAAGAAAGAGCTACATGTGACCAACTGTTTAATTGCCAGCCTTTTAAGAACGCTGAGGTTCAGTGCTGTCGCCCATTTTTCACAATTCTTTTCTCCCGTTCAGATCCCAGCATCAGTACTTTGACTCCCAGTCTTTCCTCCTCCGAACCCATTTTGATTATAAACAAAAGGGGTCAACAATATGGAGCCGGAAGGATACTTGACTCTGGGTAGTGAACACACAATGCAATACGCAGACAATGTATCACAGAATTATCCACTTAAAAGCTATATAATTTTATTAACCAACATCATCCCAATAAATTTAATAAAATTTTTTTAAAAAGCTTTTCAGAAAAAGAATAAAACAGAACACATTCTCATTATAATTTTAGTATAAGTTTAATAGAAAGTTTTTGTTTTGTTTTCCATGGAGCAGAAAACCTACCAAGAAATACTTTATTCAGGTGAGAACTAATATCAAAGGAAGCATCATCAATGATAAAGATGAAACAAAATACTCTTACATTTTCCCAGTGTCTTATTAATATGCAGTTAACAACCCCAGTTTCCCCCTGATGCATAACCACCCACTCTCATAATTAGAAAGCATGAAACAATGAAAGAATAACTATCATCTGCATAGCACTGCAATTTGTAGTCTTCAGTGAAGAAGTCCCAGAAATTCAGAAATGTCTTGAGCTTTCCAGTCAAGCTGTCCCTAGAGTGCACGCCACACATTCAACACAGTGAAGTCCTTTGCTACCTCCATCAACTGACCCTCCACCTATTAATAACAGTAGTAATAATGATAGCTAACATTTATTCAGTTTTCTGTTCTAAATGCTCTATTAATTCAATCCTCACAACACATGTAGGTAATATTTTTCCAGTTCACAGGGAACAAAAAAAATTCAAAGGAGTTAAAACGATTTGCCCACAGTAACACCACTGGCAGAGATGGTGGGGCTGGAATTTAAAGCCTGGTAACCTGGCTCCAGAGCCCACACTCCCACCATGATGTTTCCATGAAGAAACGCGCCTTATGCTGAGCTGAGCACACATCGAAAAGAGCATAACAGCAATGTTCTAGAGCACGGAGTAGACACCAGCACGCTCCATTCAATATGGAGGAAGTCTCCAGTTCTCCTGGACTTAGAGCCAGAGGGTCCCTTCACTCAAGGATCACTGACTTTTAAAAGTAAACACAACTTCCCAACAAGCTGTAACATGCCTAACTTATTACCCCTCTTCTCAGTATGTCAACAAGGACATACAACTTAAGACGATCCTCAAACATTGTGTGAACGCTTAGTAAATAAATAACAGAAAGAGGAAAAAATGCTAATCTCCATCCTCGATCTCTCTCCATCTGTCCCAAACTCTGTGCTCTCTCTTACTCTCTCAACCCAAATTCAGAACGGCCGATGGTACCTCCCCACTTGGAAGTACTGCAGATAATTCGAACTTACCTGGCATGTATCTCCTCACCTATGACTTCTGGTGAGAAATCCATCGTTCAAATCATTTTTCTCCTGAGTGCTTTTCTTTTCCTCTCACTACTTTCAAGATTTTTTTCTTTATCTTCGATTTTCAGAAGTTCAATCACAATGTGTCTTGGTATGAATTCCTCTGGGCTTATCCATGGGTTTATCTTTGTGCTACTGGTTTCAAATTTCCCCCTTGAATCTGTAGGTGGAGGAAGTATTCAGCCATTATTTGAGACTTGCAGCCTCACGGTCTGCCCCCTTTTCCTGCAACTCTGATGACAGGAATGCTAGATACGCTGTAGTCTCACAAGTCCCTGAGGCTATTCGTTGTGTCTTCAGTCTGTGTTCTGTTGTTCGTTCCATCTTCAGCTTCACTGATCCATTTCTCCAGCCCTCCATTCTGCACGGAGAGCAACCACGACGCTTTGTGTTTCTGTTATACTTTTCACTTCTACAACTCCCATTTGTTCTATCATCTATTTACTTGCAGAGAATGTTTCCTTACTGAGGCTACTTTTTTACTTCTTTCGAATATGTTCCTAACAGCTCGCCGACACATTTTGAGCTCTTTAAAATACTTGTCGGATAATTCCAACGTCGTTGCCATCTCAGTATTGCATCTATTAGTTGTCTTTTTTCATTCCGTGGAGGTCTTCCTGGTTCTTGGTATAAAGAGTGATTGTCTATCAAATGTGGACATTTTCATATTATGTTATGAGACCGGAGCTCATTTCAACATTCGTTTTTTGCTGGCTTTCTCTAATACTGATCTAGCCTCATTACCGTCAAGTAGAGATAACTGTCCAGGCTCTCCACTTGGCATCCATTCACACCGAAGGGTGGGGAGCTCCTTGTTATGGCTGGGTGTTCCAGTTCCCCACGTGGTCGCCACAGATGTCACAGTGCAGGTGACCTGATTACCCATTGGCCGTGGTGAGAGTCCCGACTCTCTACAGGCTTCCTCTGACACCACTCTAGTTGGGTAAGGATGCTGCTGGGTGAGGGAAAAAATCCAGGATGCCCACGTGTTCTGCATGGACACCACAGAGTATGAGCTCATTACTGGCCAGCAGAGAAGAAAATCAAGGCTCCCTACGAGGCCACCTCTGAAGTCCAGGTCCACCACTCAGGGAGGGTGGGGCTGGGGCTCCGTGCCATAGACCGGGTGTAAGTCTAGGCTCCCTATTGGGTCTTCACTGGCATGGATGGGGTCAGGACACAGTTTCTTCTGCGGTGTTTGGCTGGACTAGAGACATTAAGGTCTATTAGTTTTCTGTCTTGCTAGGCTATCCTTCTCTTGAGAGAGACAAGGCTTTTATTGGGACTTTTCATGTCTGTGCCTATTGATGTATCTAGATTGCCAGTATCTTCAGCTCCAAGTCTAGGTTATTTCAGGCAACAAGAAAGCCCAAGGAACTCATCACCATGTTGTCTTTTGGGTCCTGAGGCTCCTAGTCAATCTGCTGCCTTCTTTTCACTCTTGGAGTCATTGTATGTTTGTTTTATATAGAGCGACCAGTATTTTAGTTGTACTTAGTGAGAGAAATAGGAGAAAATACATCTACTCCATTTTCCTAGAAGCATAAGTTCCTAAATTTTTTAAAAATGATATCTTTGCTACTTTAAATAACATTGAAAAAACAGTACATAAATACAATGGAATAATGTACAATTGTTTAAAAAAGAAGCAGGCAATGCTACTGTAGTGACAGAATGAGACAAATTATATTAATGGATAAAAGCACAGTATAAATACTGTGTAGAGGATGCTATTTGTGCGAAGTATTCTGTACTAAAGAATATATATATGCACGCAGACATGCACTAAATATCTCTGGAACATTATATAAGAAACATATAAGAAAAATGGAAAACTAAGGAAAAAGCAGTGGGGTAAGACACTAAATTTTGTAGGTTGCCTTTCCAAAAAAATAAATAAGTAATGTTTTTAAATAAATTTTATCTTGAAAAATCAGGAGGCAAGCCATGAAAATCCTATAGATGACTAATAAGAAATTTATATAGCTAAAATTCAAAAATGCTACATATTGTTAAGAGGAAAGAATGAATAGCTCAATAGACTGAAAGAGAACAGGACTGATTGTAGGAATTGGAATGTGACCTAGTATACATTAATAACTACTTAAAAAATGTATTTTAGATTCTGGTATAATGACAGGCTAGGTATTGAGACCAACCGTTCCATTAAAAACTAGCAGGAAAAAGGGAAGAGACACAGCAACTTGAATTACCCCCCCTCAAGGCACAGGTCCTACAGTGAGTCCTCCAACTGCCCCAGACGAACTTACTTGCTTCATTTCAACGAGGATGCGGCAAACACTAAAGAGGTGGAGTGTCAGTGACCGAGAGTGCTGGGCTCAGGGTTGAGAGTTCTGGGCTGGAATCTCTGTTCCACTCCCGGGAAACTATGGCATCTCAGGTAATTTATTAAATCCCATCTGCCTGGTGGTCACGCTCAGAGTCACAGCGAGAATGGCCCAGGGATGTGTGTGAAGGTTCGCCACACGCCTGGCACCCCTCATTTGCTAAGTATTAATGAACTCCGATTAACAGAGACTAAGTGCAGCAAAGGGGCTCTCTTGAAGACGAACAGCTTTCGTTATCTGGGGAATTTTATTGAATCAAGTAAACACCTCAGAATGTCAGCAAAGCAAAGGGGCTGAGCCTAAAGACTCCCAACAAGCTGTTAAACATAAACGATTAAGAAAGCAAGTCTTTTGGCCAGTTTGACATTCTAATACGATATCGGTGTCTATACTCGCTAATAACAAACCTGCCAGGGAACTAGAGCTGAATGATTCTGACCACGAATGGCAAAGAGTAACTATATTTAACGTGATAGAGGCGCAAACTACAGCACAATGGCAATCATATACGGTACATAATGTACTAACTTTGCATGCCTTAAACTTGCACAAGGTCATAAGTCAACTATATTTCAATTAAAAATAAATAAATAAGCAAGCAAGTCTCTGCCCATAATTGTCTAGGCCTCAAACAGTCCTTTAGAAAGTCAAAAAGAACACCTAAAGTGACCTTTCCATTCAATATTAATAATGGAGAAACCCGAAAACATTTTATGGATGCACATCACATAAACAGGCCGCAGCGGCAGGCCTCCTGACGTACCAACAAAGGTTCAAAGCTTGATTAACAGGCTGGAGACGGATGAAGAAAGAGAAACGGCAGCATTTCCAAAAGAAAATCGCCAGGGACTCTTTCTTTAATTTAGTGTAGCACCGTTAAAGCATTTCTATACTGACGTGCAGGGAGGCTGATCACGATCCACTCAGCTGTTCGGCTGGCATTAGGGGAGATTCGGTGGGGATGGGGGAAGGGGTGGGGGCATACGCAGCGAAAGGGGAAGGGAAAATACACCTGGAGAAAGATACTACTAGGTTGGAAGCAGTTTGCTAAAATTGCGTCTCATAAAAACTACCCACTTTTACCTGAATGATTTCGTCTTAAAAATCAGTACAATAAATTCAGCTAAAAAGCACCAAAGGAACAGCTTATTAAGCAAAAATCACACTCCTCTGAGGCGACGTTGATAACCAGGACACACTGAAAAGAAGCAACGGTCTCCTTCAACATAAGCATACCAATCAAGTGAACTTTCAGTTCATTCCACTTTGATTTCAAGGAATGATGAAAGCCAAGGAACTTCTAGATTCTATTCTAAGAGAAGGGAGATAACGGACAGGGTGCCGAAGGGGAACTTCGAGGACGGGTTGCTGATGTCTCCAATCCAGACCTGCAGGTCGGAGGTCAGCCTTGGCCATTTTCTTTGCAAAGTAAATGGGGCTCCAAAATATGAAACACCAAAGTACAAACATGTATGCATATGTATGTCAAGAGCAAAAGAACTTTCTATTCCTACATGTTTGTAACTGTGCTGGTTCGGGGCAGACACAGGACCTTTGGGGTTGCCAAGGCAGTGACATCAGCTAAACCTTGGCTGCATTGTCTGAGACCTGGCCAGGTTTTGTAACTGTGAAAAACTGCAGACTCTCCTGCTACTCTAACGCGCCTGGGGGCCCTAAGGCCACGGGGTCGCACCCTCGTCTGCTCAGATGCTCAGGAGAGCTAAGCCCAGGCTTCCTGGGGGTCGAGGGTTGCAAGCCATCCACGGTCACTGACCGCCTGCCAAGTGCCAGACTCTTACAGCCCCTGGAGCCGAGCTCAGGCTGTCTGCACCACAGTCCCAGGTTCCTCCTGCTTGTCCACAAATTGGCAAGGACACAGAATGGCAGTGTCCTCTCCCCATTTATGCCACTTCCCCAAACCTGGCTATGGTTCAGACGGATGGAGTCTGCCCACCGCATCCTTAAACACAGCTGACTACTGTATTTGTACATTTCAAAGAATCAATTATTCGGCCAAATAGAAACACCACAGTGAATAAATTCACATTCCTTATAAAACAAGAAGGATGAGAGCTAAATCTTTTTTTTTTTTTCCCCTTACCTAGGCTTTGCTGTTCTTGGCAAACCACTAAAATAAAGCTATTTTTATACTAGAGCTGCAGGGATGCTCACAGGTAACTCCCTGGCTAGTAACACAGTAGGAGTGACAGAAAACAGAAGTGGCTTAAATTGGAAAGCTTCCTATTTCCAGAGGTTGGAAATATGAAATTATAAATAGCTCTAAAGAATGATAATAAAAAATGTGAGAGACAAAATACATGTTAATGATATATGTAGTGAACGAAGTGAAACTAAATGTTCAAATAGACCAAAAAAATTATCTAATGATCAGGAAAAGGCTAAAAATAAAACACACAAGTTACATGGGCATCAGATTATCAGATCAAAATGACTTAATGTGGAAGGGCCCTTTTCAATATACACAATCAAGAAACAAATCCAGACTGAGGTCCACTGTTATATTAGAAACAGTTCTACACAGAAAATACAAAGGCCTAAGTCCTGGTCCCTGATCTATCACTAAGAGACTTCAGACATGTCATTTAACCTCTTTCATCCTAGAGAGGTTGGACTGGATGGTACCTACAATCATCATAACCCATCGTCATCTCCAACTTTAAAAGTATCAGATTCCACAGAATCAAAACACAAAAGTACAACCTTACCATGTTATTGTAATCAGATGGGTTGTAAGTGCTGTGTTTAAAAATTTTACAAAGTTCCGTAAATTCTTCACTCATCTCATGGATTTGTCCATTTAAAATTGCTCCCTTGGTACCCCCAAATTCAAGTCTCTCCAGCTTCTCAAATTCCAATACGGTGACAAATATGTCCTTTGTAAAAACATACAACAGCAAAGATACTTTTCACCACTTCAAGTGGGAAAAGAACATTTTAAAGTTTCAAAAAAAATAACATTTCAAACGTTCAAAATCCATGCATTAATGGACACTTACATAAAAAAATAAATACTGATTTAAACAAAGTAACTGCAATTTTTAAAATCATACTCCCATTTTCACATTTATTGAAAATTATCTAGCAGTACAGGCAAACCTAACTTAACATCGTTAAATACATGACTCTCTAATTTTATATCCTTCTAATCATAAGTCAGATCCCCAGGTAACACCCAAAACTCATACACTCAGCAGCCTACTCTTTGCTGTGAATCAGATGTTTCTCACTGAAAGAGAGCTTAAGAGACTCTTAACGAACGGGTGAGGCAAGCTGCCCATAGTGACACCTGCGGCATTCAGACTCTAAGAGGAATTCGGGCTGATCACGTGGTAACTAGAATTTTCAAAACATAAAGCTCTAATTCCAAAGAAATGCAACAAGTCTTATATACAAAAAAGCCCAAACTGCTAGGAAGAGCTTTACAAAGAAAATAAGGTAGTGTCACTATTCAAACTTAAAAAAACAAACCTTAGCCAGTTGGCTCCATACTTATAGGTGTGTGCATGTGTGGACAAGTGTGTGTCCATTCAGTGTTTGCTTTTTAGGTATTTAAAATATTATACAGTGCATATGTTTTCATGTTTTTTATTTTTATGAATGGTTTTAATATTTTAATCGCATAGAATATATATTTTTACACTAAAAGGTAGTATGATATTTTAGATTTTATCAAACATTAAACAGATACAGGAAAAGGGGAATTAGTTTACAGCTTCCTGATTTACAACTGTCTTCCAGGAGCTTAGTAAATTGTAAATCAAGGGTCAGTGGTACATTGAAGGATTCACTTATACTAAGTATAATAAAAGAATCAAAAAAGAATTTTTAAAAAAGTCAGACTAAAGCTTTTAAAACTGTCTTTACAGCACTGGTCTTATGAGTTCATCATGAGAATCACTAAGAAAAAAGCCTCCCACCTTCCGCCCAAACAGAATAAACAGTTCCCTAAATCATATAAAAAGCTACAGGATTCTTGAACCCACCTACAATGTGAATAAAGTACAAGTCAGTATATGAATACCTCTATTTTCGTGAACCGGTCAAGAAATTTGTCCAATCTACAGAACACCAGATGAGACTGGAAATCCCATGGTTTTAGGTCCGTGTTTCCCATAAAATACTTTGCCAATCCTTTTCTATAGTGGAAAAAGGAGTCTTTGAAAGTCTTTAAGACGTGAATAGCCACCTGCACCTTTTCCAGGGAGTCTTCAATTTCTCCTTTCAAAAGGTCGTCAGGCGAAAGGTAAGCTGTTGCCTAGGATTTAATGAAAGGAAACCATCAAAAAAATGTTTAAGAGTTTTTTTTACAAAAAACATCTGCTTCAATTTTTATTAAATTTGAATGAATAATTTTAAATAATAATGTCTTGCATGGGGCCAGCAATGCTGAGACAGAAAGCACGGATTCTTGAAATTCAGGCACCGGTATATATTAATCTACAGAACATTAGAAATTCTGGATTTATACATTCTCGCAATAATTAAATGTTGCTAATCTTCACATATACGACAACTATGTAATCAGAATTTGCATGGATATTCCAAACAGCAAATATTCTACACAACATTTTTTTTCATATAAAGAAATACATAAGCCAGAGGGGAAAAAAACTCTATCAGACTCTGGATTTTACAAATATGGTCACCTTACCTGACCGCACAAGGGCACTTGCAAAGATAAGAACTAATATAGATGAGTTAACTATTGGCAACTCTTTTGAAGTGAACAAACTCCTCTCCTGGGGGCTTCGGCAGCATTAGAGGACAAAATCTAGCTGACAGATGCCATAAGAAGTAGTTTTGAATAGAGAAAAGGGAGAGGAGAAAAGGATAAAAGACAGACATAGATTTACACAGCGCTAGTCAGACTCGTAGGACCATCAGCTAGGTTTCTTCCAGTTCTTCACTTGCCATATTTGTTACGAAGATTCAAAAGTCCCCTCTTGAAGGATCTCGAAAACCTATACATTTCGAAAGCTTTTTGTGTACGTTATTTCTTCCCGAGGTAGCTTAACCTCATATAAATTACAGTAAGTCCTCACTTAACCTTGTGGATGGGCTGTGTGACTTGAAGTGAAACAACATATAACGAAACCAGTTTTACAATAGGCTAGCTGATGCAAGAGTTACGTTTCTACGGCATCTCACCAGTAGTATAACAAAACAACGCTGGACGAAATGAAGCTAGGCAAGCACCCTACATAGGTTTAAGTTGTGTGCCTTCGCTTTTGTGGTTGCTTAGAAAGTTGTTAGCGACCTCAATTCAATGGAGGACGTAATGAAAACTGCTGAGCTCACCATAGCAGATGAAAGGATTTTTTTTTTCCCCTCAATATTAAACATATTATCCTCCTCTCAGTAAGGGCTACAGTTTTACATGCAATATAGACACCGCACCACAAATTTGTAAAGTGATAAGAAAATCATTCACTCAGTATCTAAATTCCCCGATGAGAAGAAGCCTTCAAGTGCTAGCTGTAGATTCCTAATCTATTCGCTTCTCAGGCTGGATGGAAAATCAACCTCTGCAGAATAGCTGCTAACATGTCACACAGCACAGGGAAGAGAGCTACCCACAATTCCTTAGCAATGTGTTTAAAACAGTTTACACTTTGGTATGGGCTAGGGATTCCAATACCTTTATCTGTATGTATTCTTTGTAATGAATATGTCCTCTTAGGAAGTGAAAAATCTATGACGATCACTCCATTGCCTTCTATTTCAGTGCCCCTTGTGATCTAATTTCTTAAATCTAAAGTGACTTTCCTTGGGCAAGCCATCCTTAGGGTCATGCATGTGCTTCTTGGCTGACCCTCACATAGATGAGAATCACAGCAATTAACTTTCTGTTCATACGGGCCACTGTTGAATAAGACCTCTGAATATCCCAGATTACAAAACCCAGTCTATACCCTTTCACTGGGTAGCAGGGTATGTGAAGGAAAAAAAAGAAAAAGAAAAAAAAAAAGAAAAAAGAAAGCATCAGCAAGGGCAGGAGACCTGGCTCTGACCCATCAGGTACCACCAACTGGTTTTGTGACATTCGCTAAGTTGTCCCAGCATCTCAGTTGCCTTACCTGCACAAGGGGAGAGGCGAGTTAAATGAATCTCAAGATCCCTTTTAGCTCTTAAGCTCTGAACTATTCTCTGCTCCCTATACTAGTTCTCTGGAGCAAAGCCAAGCACACCAGCTCTCTGCATTCTCTCATACTCAGTGGTATCAGCACAAACCAGCAAAAGCCACTCGATTGAGGATGGACTGGTCCCACTTCAGAGGCCTTATAAACTAAAACACTACTAACCAGTTTCCTTATCAATAAGCCGACCAATCAATTATCAATTAAGCAGTTTATCAACGATATTGTTAGAGCTGCTATCTTGCCTGTGTCCCAGCTTCTCTTTTTTCATGTGCTTTTATGGATTCTTACTTTTGCTCAACCCTGACACCTCTAGTCTCAGTTCGACCTCTCAGACTGAAACCCTTCCCCACCTAGTATCTTGAGAATGTCAACACCCTAACAGCAACACCAAGCCATCGAATAGCAAGGGTGGTGAGCCGAGCACGGTCATGAAGCCCAGTGACCGGGCAGCAGAGTCAGGTTACCGGAGAAACATTTGAAAAAGAACCCACTATCAAGGGTCAGTGATGATAACATGTGTTACCATCTGAGGAGGACAGATGATGCCTTTTATGTGTGTGGTCTAAATGACCATAGTAATGGTCCCTGTGAGAAACAAGTGACAAGAAACACGTTTGCTTCTGAAGTAACAGAGGCCATCTGAAGGCTGGATGTCTAGAAGGATCAGGCAACAAAAAAAATAATAATAAAAGTGAAGCAGATCAGTAACAACAGCAGGTGGTGGAACCATAGTCACCTGGACAGCAGGTGACCCACCTCGAAGGGCACCTGAGGCTCTCGCACCTGTGCCAGTGGGACGGCAGAGCCAAAGCAGTGAGATCTCCGACTTTTCAGTGGAGGCTGGAATTTAAATGGGAACTCGATTTCATTATTGGTAACATTTTTAATTTTAAAAACTGTGCAAAGTAAAAGCACTGCATTGATCTATTGGTTGAATGCAGCTGATAGCCAGCCAGCTTATGACTGCCGATGTAACACAGTCAAGGGTCTGAATGTTTCACAAACACTTGGAGGCCAATAATTTCATGGAAGCAAAGTACATGAAAGCTACATGGGGAAATACAATTATAGAAAGCACATAAAACGTGTAATCGCACAAATTATGCAAGGTGCAAATCAAGAAACATTATCACCTATATAGATAATATATATATATACACATATATACGCATATACACAATTATACCAGTTTTAAAAAATGATAATGCTCAAAGCTGACAAGTTAAACTAAAACTTTCTACACATTGATAAGAGCAATGTACTTGATACCATTTAAAAAAAATTCATAAACATTAAACATTGTTCAAAAGCCATGTAGAGATCGTACCCTTTGATCAACATTAGGAAGCCAATTATCCAAGTTAAGAAAAAAGGATTTTAGTGTCAAGTTGTTTTCTGCATGTTGTTTATAAATAGGATAGGCTGGAATCAATCAAATTTGCAAGAGTAACAAAATCACTTTTCACGAAGCTAGAAAAAAAATTCTATGTAAGATAAAATGCATAATTATACATAAGTTGGGGGGAAAGAAAACTTTAAAATGCTGCATTTCAGGGTAATAGAACCGCAGGACTATTTCCATTGTTATAAATCTTATAAATTTTATGTGCAATGAGAATATTTTATAATTATTATCAGTACTCCACATAATTAAAAATAAAATCATTTTAAAGTATGGAACACAGCATTCTAAGAAATTCATCACTTATAAGCTAGTGACCTTGAGAAAGCTATTTATCTTCTCTGGATTGCAGGGGGGTGTTTTTGTTGTTGTTGTTTTAACTTGAAATAGATCTACTGATATCTTTGTCATAGTGTTGCTAGGAGGACTGAATTTTTGGATTTCTATAAAGGGCTCAGAACTGAGTTCCTGGCAAATAATAGGCATATATATAATATTGTTGAATAAATGTTCAATAAAATTAGACAGCAAACAACTTATGAGGGGCTAAGGAGAATTTAGTTCTTTAGGGAACCAAGATATGAAAGTTGGCTCACTTCTGACTTTTACTTCCTAACATGTTGGGGCACATTACCACAAAGTCCACTTGAAGAATCAAGGAAATCAGGTCAACAGAATTTGTAGACAGAAGGCAAGAACAGTAACTAAGGAACAGAAGAAGCGACATTATTTCCTGGGAGCTTAACCAACAGTGGCTGCTGACAGAGACTAGGGCCAGGGATGATAGGTTTACAGGCTTATGGGCAACCAGGATTTCTTTCTTAAAAGGCATGGACAAAAATGAATGACCGTCTCTGGGGTTTATACACTACCAGGGCTTCTTCTCCATATGAGCTGAGGATCCCTCAAAAGGGGTTTGGGAGAAGTGGTGGTTATCATCACTGACCCTGCATGGTCTGTCACATGGGGATGAAACCATTAGGACCCAGGGGACTTGCTTACAACAGAGCAAGCATTACCTTTGCACAGAGGAGAAACCTAAGTAGAATGAAGCCAGAAGAGATGATAAAATATCGCAAGGAACTGACCTGTTATCTCCCATCAATACCTTCACCTAGCTTGTAAGTCAACAGTTTGGACCTAACTTTTATGAGCCTCTGTGAAATGCCACACTGGACATGTCACTTAAGTTATCCCTTTTCAGCCTCACAATAGTCTGCGGATGAGGCATTATGCACACTTACAGATGTGGAAACTGAGGCTCAGGGAAGTAATTCAACTTCTCTGAAGTGGTACAATTAGATTTGAATCCAAGTTGGTCTGAGCCCCATGTCCTTTCTATATATCATCACTCCACCTCTTCAGAAGCAGAAAACGTAAGCATGTTACTAACTCAATGTCACGGTTCACGACTCTTAACTGCAAGTCAGGAGGCCTGTTCTCCAGTGTGGATTTCTCCTAAATTCTCATGGAAATTGAGCAAATGTCATCTTGCCAGTCTCACTTAATGCATCTGAAAGAAAAGTATCAGGGATTGGGCTGGAGCACAATCCCCCAACCAGTTTATCAACAGCAAAGTTCCGGTGCCTGGGGCAGCAGAAACTCCACACTGTTCGTCTTGACTACAAGCAAACTTTCAGGGCTCCTAATCCCTTCTATGTAATACAAAAATTTTAATTTTCTATATGAGCCATGACGTGAGACCTCAGAAGCATTGGACTAGATCAGTGATTTAGGTCAACCAAGTTGCCCACTGTCCTCTAGCAAGACACCCAGGCTTTTCTAAAATATCCATTTTGGCCTAGAAATAAAATGCACTGAGCCAGAACCAAAAAAAAAGGAAGAACAGCCTCTTTCCAGTGAAGTTTCTCTACTACAAGAATGTATGCTTGGGACTCTAGAGAGCCATCTTACTTAACATGTCGTGAGTGGCTGAAGATAATAAAGTCAAACACAACCCAGGAAGATGGAGGATGGTAGGAAGCTCTGAAATTATCTGGCCCCTTGGAACAAGCTGTGCCTGAGGTCACTGCATTCTTGGACTTTCCAGCCTCACATAAACATATACAGTTTTTACTCCAATTTGTCAGCTGCAGCTAGAGGAAATCCAATTCTCGTGGGAAGCCTTCTTAAGAACGCAAAGGCTAAGCCATATACCCAGATTCTAAGCCTCTGGCATGTGTTTCACAAAAACTCCTTAGTGGTTCAGACACACACCCTGTTATGGACTGAGTTGTGTCCCCCAAAATTCATATGTTGTAGCCCTAACCACCAATGTGACTGTATCTGGAGACAGGATCTTCAGGAGGCAATTACGGTAATTAAATGAGGCCATATGGGTGGGACCCTACTCCGACAGGACTGTGGCTTTACAAGGAGAGAGAGATCTCTTTTTGCCAGGTAAGGACAGAAAGAAGGCAGCCATCTGCAAACCAGAAGAGCGGTCTCTCCGGAACATGACCATGCGGGCATCCTGATCTGGGCTCCTAGGCTCCACAACCACGAGTTACTAATTTCTCAAAATAAAAAGCCACTCAGTCTGTGTTACGGCAGCTTAAGCAGACTACCCGCAGCCCCCAGAAACCACCGCACATGTGCCCCCAAGTATCTTTTAGGTCTCGAACTATGTCCTATTCTCTGATGTTATGGACACGAGAAGAATGAATGTTCACACAGAAAGGAAGCGGAACAGTCCAACTTTTTTTTTTTTAACATTTTGTTGACTGAAGAGAAACAATTATAAACAAGAGATTCTTAAAGATCAACAATAAATCAGAATTCTTTTAATACAAGCCACCACTGGTTTTTGAAGATAATTCGTTTACTAGCCAGATTCTCTTACTTTACTTTACTTTCCAAAAGCCTCCCATCAGCCAGTGATCCTGTGAAAACCTAACGGAAAGCTACCAAGTACTATGCATATCTGCCTTTTAGTAGAAACTGTCTCAAACCTCTTTAAAGAAAGGTAGGACATTAAACAAACAAAATCCAGTGACTGCTTGTCCTTTGTATCTAATTTCCAATTTGTCGTATTTAGGATAAAAAATAAAAAACACCTGGACCTTATTAGCATAAAAGTCCTCTCTAAAAAAAAAAAAAGAAAGAAAAACTGTGCTCTGACTGTAGCCTGGATTTACTCATTCTTCATTGATCTGATAAAACAAAGCCTACCACATGGCAATGATCCTTCGTGTCCCTATTTTGAGTGCGACATACCTGGTCAATGAAGAGAGATACAAAACTCTTGCAATAAAACTATAATCCGAGCAGGTGTATTGTAAAACCTGGAATGACTCCAGATCAGGCAGATGGTATGGGCAGTAACGGGGCAATTAATACACGAGTGTGTGGGAATTCCGTCTCCTAGACACTGTGTGTGTCCTCAGTGGTCTCAGGTGAAGCTCCACATCTTGGGCTTCTAGGAGAGCTGATGGAAAGAAAACCGTCATTGAATGAGTGACTGTCCTTTTTTTTTTTTTTTTGTTCTCTTTTCTAAAGTCACTTTACAGGTTCAAGAGAATAATGGCGAAACAACACGGCAGTGCTTAAATATTGTCCTATTTCTCTTTGTATCACTTATCCCACAGTGGACACATGACAGGTTTGGAAGGCTTGATCCACTGTCCATCTGTAAATTCAGGTGAGCCCTGCTGTAGTCGCTCACACAGCACCTGGAAATCATGACTGAAGACTTGGTGGGAATATACCATTACATTAAAGAAATCTACTCAACTCCAGGAATAAAACATCGCTGTGAGGTTACTATCTCTTTGGTTTGGATTACAAGCTTCATCACTAGAATGTTATTTCTCCTAGGTAGTTAGACTAGCACAATTTAATCATTTACTGTCTCATTCCAGTTCCCTAGAAGTGTAGGAACTCATGCAATGACTGAGAAATATTCTATTATATTATCAAAATATAGCTTTTGAAATTAAGCATGGATGATGAAAATATTTTGGAACTAATCAGAGGTGGTAGTTGTACCACATCGTGAATGTACTAAATGCCACTCAACTGCACACTTTAAAAGGGTTATTTTTGTGTTATTCACTTTTACCGCATTTAAAAAATTGTTAGGCGTGACAATAAGAAATACTTTTTAAAAATGCTATATATATGAAGAAAAAGTTTAAATAGTTAACTATTATTAATTACTGCTTAATCTAATCCGAAATTTATCTTGATTAAAATTGGTCCTTGCATAATGTGCCCAAATGGATCTCTACCAGACTCAATTGTGCTCCTGAGGCTACAAACACCTTTGATGAACTGAAAATGGACTTTATTTATGAAGGTAGGTAATGAAGTAAATTTTTTTTTCTGATGTTATCCCAAAAGACTACTGTCAGGAAAAAAATTTAAAAAATAAAAAAACCTGTTTTGTCAGAGTCAGCCATTCACCCACCCTCGTCCCTCTACTTGATGTAACCAATCCATCTGTCCACCTAACATAAAGACCTGGAAGGCAGAGAGGATCCTGGAACTAGTTTCTCTCCCAGGTGCACTCCTGTTTTGAAATTCGTGTTTTTATCAATATTAATTTAAAAATTAAATAACT
Source organism: Eonycteris spelaea (assembly GCA_003508835.1). Classification (NCBI taxonomy): domain Eukaryota; kingdom Metazoa; phylum Chordata; class Mammalia; order Chiroptera; family Pteropodidae; genus Eonycteris; species Eonycteris spelaea. Next base: position 2,984,034 of record PUFA01000195.1, read on the forward strand.
GCATCGAATCAGTAAGTGCCCTTTAAATGCGATAGGCACATCTGGTAATTTCACGAGGCCTCAAGTGTGTTTTTGAGAGGGGCCTTCTGTCTCTAACCGACAATGGCTTTGGACCACGTGTTCTATGAAAGTGTTTTCTCCTGAATCTTCAGACTATGTGCCCATAAGGCTCTGAGGACCCCTGGGATTCATTCCTGGAGAGGCTTCATTCACAGAAGATGTTTTTCTTACACTAACATGAAAAAAAACACGAGGAGATTCTACTTATTGAGGGCATAGTTTACACCGTATCTTCAATCTAGTAATCCTCAGTCAGGGGAGGTTTTGTCCCAAGGGGTCATTTGGCAACATCTCAAGGCATTCTTGATTGTCACAGCTGGGATTGGGGGAGTTGGCAGAGGCCAGCAATGCTTGCTAAACATCCTGTAATACACAGAATGGCTCCCCAAAAGCTAGAATTATTCTGCCAAAATGTCAATTGTGGCAAGGATGAGAAATATTGCTCTAATACTCACAATTCTGCAAGGAAGGCCAATGAAAACCAGAGGCCCAGAAAATTTAAGATATACTGAGTGAAGCTGGGATAGGTAACCAGTCCTGACAGACCCCCAAGCCCAAATATTCCCTTATCTAATGGCCTCAAGCCGAATTCAGGGAGAAAACCCTAAAGAGATATTAAAACATTTTGAAAATGGATTTTAAGTATTTCCTAGCTTTCCACGTTACATAAGAAAAAATGTAAAATTTTCTAACGTTAGAAACAAACAATAAACGTTATTTGTCCATATTATCTTACAAGTTTATCATTTAAAACTTCAGTATCATGTATATCCGTATTTGCTTAACCAATGCCTAAAGAAGTATGGACAGAAATCCAGAAACTGAGGAGGGCTGTTACACCTAGGTGCGTTAAAACTGGATAGTGAGAGGACAAGGAGACTTTTCACTGACGACCTAGTTACTGCTTTTTAACAATGTGCATGTATTACCTATTCAAAATGCAACAAACCAACTCTCTTCTCTGTATGCTTAATCGTCACCAAAACGTCAAAGACGACTAAATGAGTGGTGATGCGGGACACATTCAGAGATTGTACCGGTGCTAACTGAACTCATTGTAGCCCAACTGTTGATTAGGAAACCTCAATGCTAGGTTTTCATTTATGTCCTGCTGAAGACCAAAGGGCTCTCCCCTCCGTGCATACATTCTCATTAAAACTGCAACGTGGAGCCCCTTTGGTAGGTGCCTACCACATACCCTAAAAGTAGTTTCGAATAACTGGAGAAGAAAATGTAGATGGTTAGGATGAATTCATCCTTAGATGAGTCAAATGTCATCACTTCACGAACAGGCAAACGACAGAGGGGCAGCTGAGGCTGAACGGGCAGGCAGGGACCATGGGGGACACTGATGGAGGCCAAAGAGCAAGAGTCTTACCGTTTTTCACAGTCACGAAAACATCCTTCAAAGTTGGGAAATAGCTACTTTGTTTAGTTTTCAGGATCTTAACCATTTTGAGGACAATCGGAGCCTGAAGCTAAATTTTTGAAAAAGTTAACACATATAAGCTAGATTATTAATACATTCTGTAACGAAATATCTAAATTTTACTCCACTCATCCATAATACAAACAGTATTGAACCCTCAAAAACATATCTGGTTTAAAATCAAAAGTATTTTAAAATTAATATTATTTTCCTGAAGCTTGTATTTTATTTTGCATTTATAGTTTTCTTAATTTGAATTTTCAGAAAAGTCTGTCAATTTGCTTACTACTATACATGTAAAATATTAAAATTTCCATATACAATTTCTTGCTGTTTCAGAAAAGTTCTGAGACATATGAACATATGAATAAACATCTTAGTTTTTAGAACACTGAGTAATTTTAAGGCAAGTACCCAAAAGAGGAACCAAAGTTAGCTCTCCATAAGCTATCTCTCTCCACTAAGCAAGACCCTGCCCCTCCCAAATCAATTAAATCGACTAATCAAATCTTATAGTCTTCACTGTTTCCCTGGGGGAACCACTCCTTCTGTGCCACAAAGTGTTTCCAATTATCTCAAATGCTGTCAAAATATTCTCAAAAAGGCAAAACTACTTTCAATCCCCATTAATTTTTAAAGTGCATACCACATAGCACTTTGGAATAAGAAAAGAGAGCAAACTATTAAATCATTCAAAGGCAGTATTTAAATCTTTAGTTATTGGAAATCACTGCTCTAGAGATCAAATTCTACAAATTACTTTGCTAATTCGATTTACAAGCAAATTTTAGGACACTCTACTTACTTGATCATAAATGCATGATAGATTCTCTCTCCTCATCGCCCAGAAATCCAGTTCAGTTTGAGGATCTGAGTGAAGACCATTCAGCAAAGGCTGCACTGAATCTTTCTCTACAATTTCTTGGATTTGATGTGACCATTTAATAACCACTGACTCAATTGCATGGAGTACTGTCCTTTCATTCGGCTCTAGTCTACGTACATTGAAAGGATTGATAAAATAATTAAAAAAATAAATCATTTCATCCAAATAAAAATAGGACTTGGCTTTTAATAAGTATTTTATGTATCCATAAACTAGTTTTCTAAATATAAATACTTCGAAATCAGATCCATTATATTTATAGCCTCAACTTGAGTTGTGACATTGTCACTGGTATATCTCTAACATTAAAAAACACTGTTAAACAGAATAATCATCTTCAAAACCATTTTACTAAAAGAATATCAGTGATATCATGGCAATTGTTACAGCTTGTTTTTTGTACTCTGCTTTTAAAAAGTATACTATGAAAAGTAAATCATACACATGGTGTTTCAGCATGTTATTTAAAAAATATAAAGTAGTTACAATAATTCTATTTTGCCAACAGTTTGCTGAGGTTGTGATATTAAATGGGTATGCTGGCTTTCTATTTTAATATCCTTTATATACTGTATCATTACGTACTTGGTCTCTGGATATTTCTGGTCCAGGTCAATTTTTCCTGCAATAGTGGGAATTGGTAGAAGAGTTCTTCTCAACATTTTACCCCTAAATATATGGATTTTACTTTTCATGACTTCTATATGACGTTCCATGTCTTGTGAAATAAAACAGGACCAGGATTTATGGTTGTTCCTGTTAGAAAGAATTGGTACTAAAATCTAGAAAGGGAAACAATTTTAAAAGCAGTTAATTTACAGACAATGTGTTCCTTCAAAGATTTTCTTGTCAAACAAAATTGGCAACAAAACCACTAAATTTCATAAATGTATTCCTATGATGTCAAATATACAAAGACAAAAATCAGTGACCCATTTAGAGTTAATGAGATTAATTTTTTCAAAGAGGAAATAATTTATTGCTTCTTCATTCATTTATCTATTTATCAAACATTTGTGGAGGTTCTCAATAACTCAAACACTGCAAAAGCAAAACTTGTGTTAAGTAAACTGCTTTCTTAATGCAAGCTGAGCACATTGACGGTATATTAATGAACAGAATCTTTTTGAATTACATGAAGGCAAGAGTAAATTTATCTTCTCAAGCCCTGGGTGGCATCCTGGTGAATTAAAGTTTGATATTCAGAAAGATGTTTTTGAATCACATGGTGCTTTGGGGGACTCCTTCTACCATTAAATTGGGTATATCAATGAGACTATATATATGAAAACCTAATTTTTTGTATTCCTAGAACCCTAATTTTTTTTATTCCTTAAGTAATTAATAACAGTTTGTTGAGATAACAAAATTGGTCTCTTCTTGCTTCCTCACTCTTTTCAATATATACTAATTTTAAACATTTTTCGGTTTTTGATATAATCTGTCCAGTTTATTAGCATTATGCTATAAAATATCCATTAGCTAAAATGCTCAGAGAATAGTTATTCCACCATTTTAAAGTTTATTTGATAACACAATCTCGTAGTCAATTAAAAACAAACTGAAAATTCACTCTGGTTTTCTAATGGTGTTGAAACGAATCTTTCTGAATTGTTTTATTATTACACTGTTCCTGCTTAGCACCCACTTACGTGTTAAGCTAGGAATACAGAGATTAGTAAAAAATAGTCTCCACCTCCCATAAGCTTAGTGGGTTAGGTCCCTTGATATAAGAACTGCCATAATTACAGGCACATTCAAGATGTAATCATGTGGAATCACAGGAGAAACACCTAGTTCTGGGAGAGAGGAGTATTTAGCAAAGACTTGTCAGAAAAGTTACTACCTGTTTGAAATCTTTAAGATGAAAAAATCAGGGCAGGCATTCCAGAAAACTGAACACTGATATATAAAATCATTGAAGGTTCCAGAAGTACAGTGCTTCTGGGAAACTGCTAGTTTGGCCTGCCTGGAATTAGAGCCAGCGCCGCTAAATGAATGGCTGCGAGAAAGGCAGGGTGGTTCATGAAGAACTTTGGAAGCCATACTGAGGAATTACGGCTTGTCGGGCTGGACATGACGTGACCCACTGGAAAACTGCTTTCTATATCAAATTCTCAATATCGACAGCTGTTTCTAAAAGTCGGATGTGAGGAAAATTCTGGTTATTCAACATTTCTAATTCACGGGGTACTGTTTTAAACTTTCGCTGTATACTATTCGGTGACAAGGCCAACTTCTTTTAAAATTAAATATTTGTGTCACAAGCTGTAGATAAAACTGTTCTGAAGTTCTAACCTACATGCTCTACACAGCTAAAGGATCTCTATAAACATTTAAAACAAACAGACCTAGGATGTGCTTTTTAATTATAATAAATCTTGTTAAACTACATACAAAGTAATTCAATTAATTTGGGGTTTTGTCTTGTTTCAGTTGGGAATGTTTTTTGTCAAGTTTCTGTGATTTATACGGAAAAACCCAACTTCCAGTAAGATGGAAGAGCAGATAAATGCTATGCTCACCTCCTCCCATGACTACAACAAAGTTACAACCAAATTATATAACAATCACCCTTAAGAACTACCTGAAGACTAGCTGAACAAAAGTCCTAAAACTAAGGGTATAAGGAAGCCACATCGAGACTGGTAGGAGGAGAATAGATGTGAAATGGCTGGTCCTGCACCCACATTTGGAAGTTAAGAACTGGGAGGGATATCTTGGCTGTGGACCTCACTGAGAAGCAAGGGGTTCTACCCCACACTGGGCTCCCCACCCTGAACAATTAATGCTAGGAAGAGAAGTCCCCACTGCATATGGCTGTGAAAATCAGCAGACATTCTGTTTGAGTGAGATGGAGGGCTGCTAGAGCAGATAGAACATTTTCTAGGATACACCATGTATTAGGCCACAAAACAAGTCTCAGTAAATTTAAGGAGACTTGAAAACATACCAAGCATCTTCTCCTATCGTAATGGTATGATACTAGAAATTAACTACAAGAAAAAAAAAACTGAAAAGCACATAGAGCTTAAATAGCATGATACTAAACAATGAATAGTTTAACAATGAGATCAAGGAAGAAACTGAAGGATACCTTAAGACAAATAATAAAAACATGACTTCAAAAATCTGTGGGACACAGCCAAAGCAGTTCTAAGAGGGAAAGTCATAGCAAAACAGGCCTAATTCAAGAAACAAACAAAAATCTCAAACAATCTAACCTTACACATAAAGAAACTAGAAAAAAGAAGAACAAACAAAGCCTAAAGTGATTAGAAGGAAACAATAAAAATCAGAAAGGAAATAAATTGGAATCTAAAAAGACAATACAAAAGGTCAATGAAACCAAGAGCTAGTTCTTTGAAAAGATAAACCAAACTGATAAACCTTTAACCAGACTCATCAAGAAGACCCACAGAAATAAAATGATAAATGAAAGAAGTGACAACTAAGAGAACTCTGATGAGTCCACCAAAAACTATTAGAACTGGTAAATGAATTCAGTAAAGTAGCAGGATACAAAATTAATATTTAGAAATCAGTGGCATTTTTATACACCAATAATGACGATCAGAGAAATTAATAAAACAATTTCATTCATAATTGCATGAAAAAAGGAATAAAATACCTAGGAATAAATTTAACCAATGAGGTAAAGACCTGTACTCAGAAAATTATAAGATAATGAAGAAATTTAAAAAGATAGTAATAAATGTAAGCATATACCATGTTAATGATAGGAAGACTCAACATTGTTAAAATGTTTATACTACTCAAAGCAATCTATACATTCAATGCAATCCATATCAAAATATCAATGGCATTTTTCACAACACTAGAACAAATATTCCTCAAATTTATATGGAACCATAATATACTCCAAATAGCAACAGCAACCCTCAGAAAAACAAGAACAAAATTAAAGGTATCATGCTACCTGCTATCAAATTATACTACAAGGCTACAGCATCCAAAAAAGCATAGTACTAAAATAAAAACAGACACACAGACCAATGAAACAGAATAAAGAGATAAACCCACATCTACATGGTCAATAAATCTATGAAAAAAGGGGCAAGATTATTCAATGGGGTAAAGACAATCTATTCAATAAATGGCACTGGGAAAACTACACAGATACATGCAGAAAAACGGAACTGGACCACTTTCTTACACCACATACAAGAATAAACTCAAAATGAATTAAAGACTTACATGTAAAACATAAAACTCCTAGAAGAAAACATAAGCAGTAAATTCTGATATTACTCTTAGTAATATTTTTTTTGGATATGTCCTTGGGCAAGAGAAACAAAAGAAAAACAAATAAATGGGACGACATCAAACTAAAAAAGTTTTGCATAACAAAGGAAACCATCAACAAAATGAAAAGACAACCTGCTAAACAGGAGATATTTGCCAATGACACATCCAGTAAGGGGTTAATATCCAATATATATAAGGAACTCCTGTAACTTAATACACCAAAAAGAGAAATAATTCCATTAAAAAAATGGGCAGAGGACCTGAATAGACATTTCTCCAAAGAGACATGCAGATGGCCAACAGACATATAAATAGATGTTCAACATCACTAATCATCAGAGAAATGCAGATTAAAACCACAATTAGATATAACCTCTCACACCTGTCAGAATGGCTATCATCAAAAACTCACGAACAACAAGTATTGGTGAGGATGTTGAAAAAAGTAAACCCTCATACACTCTTGATGAATTGCAAATTGGTACAGCCACTATGGAAAAGTATGGAGGTTCTTCAGAATATTAAAAATAAAACTAATATGACCCAGCAATCCCATTTCTGAGTATTTATCCAAAGAAATCCAAAAACACTAATTTGAAAGATATAATGCATCCCTATTGTTTCACTGCAGCATTATTTACAATAGCCAAGATATAGAAGCAACCTAAGTGTCCATCAATAGACGACTGGATAAAGATGTGGTACATCCATACTCAGCCATAAATAAGAATGAAATCTTACCATGTGCAACAAATGCAGGGCGGACCCAAATGGTATTATACTAAATGAAATAAGTCAAAGACAATACTGTATGATTTCACCTATACGTAGAATCAAAAAAAGAAAGAAAGAAAGAAAGAAAATCGATGAACAAACAAATCAGAAATAAACTCATAGATACATACAGAGAACAAACTGATGGTTGCCAGGTGGGACGATGAAAGGATTAAGAAGTACAATGGGCAGTTACAAAATAGTCATGGGGATGTAAATACAGCATAGGGAATATAGTCAATAATACAGTAATAACTATGTATAGTACCAGGGGTACTGGACAGATTATGCAAGGGGGCAGGAGGTACTAGACTTGTTGGGAAGATACTTATTAAGTTATGTAAGTGTCTAACCACTATGCTTACACCTGAAACTAATATAATATTGAATGTCCTCTGTAATTGAAAAAAATTTAAATTAAAAAAATGCTTTAATTATCAAACAAACAAAAAACCCCCAACCCAAACTTTTCTGTGAACCAAAAGATCTTGGAGATGTTACTAAGGATATCTATAACTATAGGTAAAAAAATTATAGGGCTTTGCTGTGGTTCTCTTACCATATTTTTTTAACCTTTTTTAAACTGGGGAGTTTCTTTTTACAATGCTTCTTAAATCAGTAGAACTATTACTTAGGAAACATTGTCAAAACACAGAGACTTGGGCCTCTCCCAGACTTCTTAAATTGGGATGTCAAGGATTAGGCTCAGACACTGACAACAAGAACAAATCACACTTTTTCTGGCTTGTGAGCATTCACAGTTATGGTTTCTTTCAATATAATACATAATAAAAGCAATAACTATATGACGTCTAAAATACTTTTGCTAAATATAATTATATAATACAGTTACTATAATCGTAAGGAGACATTGAACGGCAGATCAAGAGTTCAATTGTGGACATGTCAGACTTGAGATGTCATGATGCATCAAGTGGCCACGTGTGGAAGGCCAGAAGGTGGATGTCTAAGCTTGGAGTTCAGAAGAGAGACTGGAAGCTGGAGAGAAAAGTTTGCAAGGCCCCAGCATGAGCATGAATTACGTTAATCAGTGACTATCTGAGTCAGACTCCAAAGATTATTCAACGTTGAACATGAGAGTGTATTTCATCTTTTAAAGAGAAAAAAAATACAAAGTCACAAATGACTTTCTCCGCTTGAGTTCACCTGGCCATCCCTTCCTTAATGTCCCACTTAAGAACCCAACGCTAAACAATTCCCTCAATAGCTTTCGATCCAATCACTGCTCATTAACAGCTCTCTTACTTTGAACTGAGTCACCAATTCACCAATCCTTGCACTTAATGTGTTTCTTGTTAATGTACAAGTCACGGAACGTGAGAAGTGAATCGAAATGAAGTCTAAATGACACTGACATTTCATTTGGCTGAAACTTCCAAATAAGCCTGTCCTGATTAAACCAACAAAAACAAAAAAACCCTTCATTAGAACATGGTTACCACAATCTTCCAATAAATACAAAGATTTGGGTATGGCATTGTCTTTGCAGGCAACCGTCTGAAAAAAGTTCATGGCTGTTTATTTCCTCATCAGCCTTCCAGCTTATTCTCACCACCCTCCAGCTCTGGTTTCCAATCCAGTTTACATTGGTTAACTTGTTTTTTTAAAACAGTGCTTCTCCCTCTGGTGGGAATCCCTACCTCTATTCTAATCTTGTATCCTCTTGGTCTTTAACACTACGGGAACCAAATATGAGTTAATACAACTGTGGATGGCTTTGCAGTCAAAAGAACACAAAAATTATTAGAGTTACTCATCTGTAACAGGTACAAACCAGAAAAGCCCCAGGCAAACGAGACCTATGATCACCTATTCAAGACTTCTACCTTCCCTGCGGTCCTTCCAGATGGTGACGATGCCAGTAGGCTCTGACAGCATGCTACTAAGACATCTTTGGCAAACACGCCCTATCACGTTGGCTTAGCCGCTGCTTCCCTAATTCGAATACACGCTTTCTGAGGGCAGAAACTGCAATCAATAATTGCCAGGTGTGTCATCGTAGCATCAAACAGGTTAACGATAAACATTGATTAACTGAACAAATACCACTGTGAGCTTATTAGCACAAAATTCCCAAGTGTCCTTTGCACATAAATGTCAAAAATTCAAATAGATAGAAAGATTATACAACAAATGCTTTTTCTCTAAATATCTTGGAAGCTTACTAATTTGTCCCTTGTAGGACCAGGGTAGTTAGCCTTATTTAACCTTCAAGTACTTTACTGAGCTCCTACTCTGTAGGCAATATCTTGGGTGTTTGAGACACAGCAGTGAGCTAACAAAGATTCAGGGCTCGGAAAATAAGGCATCACTGGGAACAATAGAGACACCCAGGCCCAAAACCTCGATAATCAAGATGAATACTTTAAAATATTTTTAAATAAAAATTAAGGCAAGAAATTCACAATGAGTAACATATCAATTTTTCAATAAAGACAGTATCAGTATTACTACTTTTTCTTGGCTCATACTTCAATACGACTTGGCATGGCATTATCAGTGATCTATTTTTATGTAAAGTGTTAGGGGAGTTGCATTAATTTGGATTCTAAATATTACATTAAATATTTATCTTGATTTGAGTTGTTTTCGTTCCTTTCCCTAGCCTCGGTGAATTTTGCTCTTGAGGTAGGTGCCTCACTTGCCTGACCCTAATCCCGCCCTGCAAAGACTCCTGCTCTCCATGAGGCAGACTTCATTGAAAAGAGATTTTGAGCAAAAGGACTTAAAGAACATAAGAAGGTGACGGAGTGGATTCTGGGAATGATAAAGAAATAGCAAGAGCAAAGGCCCGGCGGTGTGCCTGAAACCACCGAAGATCAGCGAGGGGCCATGAGTTAGCAAGTAAGATGAGTTTAGAGCGGTGAGGAGGAGGGTAGAGAGATTTTGGCCCAGAGCCTCATCCTTAACGGCATAAGAACACCTGATGGTCTTGATGTAGTAGCTCTGGAGGGGGGCTGAGAGTCTACAGTTCTAAGTTTCAGGTGATTCTGATACTGCCATGCACAGTAAGCAACAAGGCAAAGTCTGGACTTCTCTAAGCACCTGGGTAGCCCCTCGGTAGTTGTGAAACGGGGGAGTGCAGGGGCTGAGCAATAAGTGACATGTTCTGACTCATGTTTCAACAAGGACATTTCAGCTGCTGATAGGTTCTAGATGGGAGACCACAGAAGCAGGAAGACCAGTTAGGAGACTGATGGAGTAAACAGGTGAGAAATGGTGAACTGGATCAGAGTGCAGCAATGGGAGAGAACGGGACATTCTGGATTATTTTGAAGGTGGAACTTGATTTACTGACAGCATGGCTACAGGTGCGAGCAAGGCTGACTCAGAGGTCTCCAGCTTGAGCGATAGAAGAATGGACTTCCTATATACATTTCTGGGATAGCAAGTAATGCAGTTGGGGAAGATCAGTTCAACTTGGGACATCAGGTTTGAGGTATCTATTAATCATCAAGTGGGAAGGCCTGGCAGGAAGGCAGGTGGATCTCCAAGTGTGGAACTTGGAGAGAGATCTTGGCTACAGAGAGGTTTGGGAGTACCTACACCTCATCGTAACCGCTGTTCATCAGCCAGTTTGTGAGTGGTAGGGAACTAAGCAAAGACAGCCTTGGAAGCCTTTAACCTAAAAATCTACAGCCATGCTTAGGGCCCTACTCATATTGAATTTAAGCCTTTTCCATAAATAACCCAGTGGCATGGTAAGTGTAATATCCTTTCTTTTCTTCCCAGTAGCATGTCCTCAAGCATAATTAAATTAGAAATCTTCCAAAGCACTTTAACTTCTGAGGTTCTGAATGTTTCATACCTTCTATAGATGTCTTATTAACAGCTTACTCTCTTCATTTAAACCTTTATCAGAGTGATATGCATTGAGACTGAGAAAATTCAGAGCAAGGTCAAAAGAACTTGAAAGAGCAAGAATACCACTGATGGCTGCAACCTTGACCTTCCGAGCCAGCTGACGGCAGTCTGGATTTGAAGGACAAAAGTCATTCACATTTCACGTGAAATCCTTTAATCAGATTCAGATAAAAAATTTCTTGAACTGTCCCAGTGCTGAACAGAGAAAACTCTTTCTTAGTGTCTGAAATCAGCCAAAACCAAGTAAATTCCACAGAAAGGGAGGGAAACCGAGGTAAGGTACTGAAGTTGGGAGAGGCCGGAGACAAAAGAAATACCTCCTTTCAAAGAACAAAAAGGGACACCAGAATTAGAAGAGAGGTGAGAGATTGGCGAATCTTCCTACCTTGGCGGACTGCATTTTGACATTGATTTACTGCTGTCTCGCCCAGTGGTTCCCAAAGTTTGGGGCCCATGAAAATCACCTGGGAATCTTTAATAACTACTGTCCCTGGAGCCCATGAAAATCACCTGTGGATCTTTAACAACTACCTCCTGACGTTGATTTGAGGTGTGGTATGGGTAGATTAGAAAATTTCCCCATGATCTAACTTCATCAAAGTTTTGAAAACCTGCTCTGGTTTACAGAACTGGTCACTTAGTTTTTCCTCAAGCTGTCCATGAACAAACAGCTTCACATCAGGTGAGAAATGCAGAATATCGGCCCCAGCCCAGACCTAAATCAGCCTGCCTTTACCAAAATCCTCAGGTGTTATAATGCACATCAAAGGGCCAGTAACATTGGTTTAAGGAACATTTCTCTGATTTAAGGAGAGAGAAAGGACATTTAGGGCGACCATTTCTAACATTTTGTTTCCATTACTTTTTGCCATTATTTGTCATGAGTAACACTTAGAAACCAACAGGAATCTGAAAAACTGAATTTTCAAAACCTTTTCCAAAGTATAAGTTTATCTCTACTCTGAATGTGAAGTTTAAAACTTGTAGCTAAGTACGGATTTCAATTGAGCTGCTTTTTATTTACATCTATTATTTAGAGAGAGGAAAAAGATGGTCCTACAAACTACTACCTGTTGAATATTAGCCTCAGTTAATTATCAGCTGATTTCAGAAACAGTCCAAATGCTGTCTTACTCCATCCACTGGGCTAAAGAGATTACTGGCTTCTAAATTCTCTTTTAAAAACTTAGTTGTCCCAGAGAATTCCAAGTATCACAGAGATAAATGAAAGATTCAAATATTAAAGATGGACTAGTACCTCCTCTAGGAAAGCAGTTACATGTCCAAGAGACGAGGGTGGTAACTCTCCAAATAAAACCGTTTGGGAGAAATCATTTACTTCAATGCTTTCCGTAATTTTGGCAATATAAACAAGTTTCTGTCTTGCATCTCTTGGAATCTGAAACAAGAACAATGCAGTTTAAGTCCACAATGTAGCCTCCATGAAGGGGTTGCTGGATCTTACTGGTGGCTAGATAGAAACAAACCTGGCATCTGCTAGAGCTAAGTGTTCCAGCTCCTCCTCTACCGACAATTTTAAAAAATTAGTTACAGTTAGGAAAGTAGCAAAACAACAAATTCAAAAGCCACCAAACCCGAAGGCAAGCTCGTTTATTCTCTTCTCTGGATTCTATTTACCAGCTACTAACATCTAGTCATGATAGTAACACTTTACATTCACTGAGCACTGTGCAACCTTGCTCCAAACTCTTCACACTTTAAAAATGCTAAATGCCAACGCTATACGTTAATCTTCAAGGGGCGAGCAGTCTCAACTTTTTCAAAAGGGGGTGGGATAAAAGAGGAACGCGGGGAAGAAGGGAATAAAGGCGTGACCCCACAATGGCTGGTAAACACGTTTGCGCATATTACCCCAGCACGTTTGTAAGGACTAAGTATTTTTTTCACCTGGGATGAAGTGTGGTTAACAGGCAGAGTACGTGACAAGGAATTTGGGTTCTGCCAAATACATTTTTTAAGGATGTGGCTCCACAGTGACCCAAGAGCGACTGAGACGGAAGTCACCTGGCACGGAACCCACCCTGCGCCCACCGCCCGGGAAGCTGAAATTAGTTCTGCTCGTCCGGCATTATCCGGGGCGAGGAGGCACCAGGGCTGACCTTCTAGAAAGCCGCATGCAGCCGCCGGCTGCACTGCAGAGCGGGCGCGCTTGGGGGGCATTCTGCCGACTCCGGGGCAACTTCAGCGAAAGTTTGTTCCAGCGCCCGAGTGCGTGCGCCGCGGGGACCCGGGGAGGCGCGGCGGGCCTGCCCCGCCCGGGGATCCGTTACTCCGGGCGGCGGCGAGCCCGGGTCCCCTCGCCCGTCGCTCCTTACCTTCCGGGAGGCTGCGAGCCACCCCGCGGCTGCGACGCTGAACACGAGGCAGGCGGGGCTGGGGCTCTCCAAAAACGCGCCCAAGACCTGCCGGTTGTCCTCGCTCTCCAAATGCCGGCTCCATTTCTCCGCCGGGAGCCCCAGCACCTGCTCCAGGCGGCCCCCTAGGAAGCGCACCCGCGCGTCCTGGGCGAAACTCCGCGCTCTCCGGGCCGCCGCCTCCTCCTCGTCTTCCTCCAGCTCCAGCCCCAGCGCGCCCGCCACCTCCAGGCCGGCGCCCGCGATTCGGCGAAAGGTCGGGACGTCTCGCTCTTTCTGAGCTACCGCCGAGGCGGCCATCGGGCACGTCCCAGGGACGCAGGGCTGGCCCGCTCTGCGCGCGCCGCTGCCCAGCGCGGGGTGGGCGAGGGCACCTCTCCGCACGCGCGCCCCGGGGTGGCTCCCACGTCCTCCCGCGACCGCCGCGTGCGCGGCCGCGCGGCCCTCCCGCAGCTACTTGGCGGCCAGCTTCGGCGCGCGGTGCTAACCTGCCCACTGAGCCGCCCGCCCAGGACCAGCTGCGCGTCCCGTTTCCCTGGGGACAGAGTCCCCGCCCCGGCCCGCTGGGGGCGGAGCGAGCGCCGAGGGGGCGCGGCCTTCAGGCCCTGGGCCTCAAACCTGACCGGCGAGGGGAGTGCCCTTCGCTGGCCTGAGCTGCGCCGTGGGCCCCCACCATTGCCCTCCCGCTCCTCGGCCCGCTGGACGTCTCCGTGGGGCTCCCAGTGAGGAAGAACCGCAGCCCAGCACTGTTTAACTGCTGTGGTTTAAGCAGTACCCTTTGGGGTCGAGCTCCATGCTAAATCCTTGATTCTTTCATGTAATTCCTAGAAAGGCAAGACCTCTCTGGCTGGTCATCTTATTTGTTTGGGCAAGGGAACGCAGGCACAAAGGGACTAAGGAAGGAGAAGGGGGAACCGGGATTCAGACCCCGCACTGAGGCCTGTTATTGCCTTGGCCGAAGGTTGTCCACATATTACCAGAAAAGAGCCAGCCCTGCAAGCCAACTTTCCTCCGTGTGGAAATCCAGCTTCTCGCTGTTCCAAGTCCTGATTCTGACCCTCGCCAGCCACTTACTGGAATGTTAGTACGTCCAAAAAGAAAATGCACAGCGTTCTTTGTAGACGCCAAAGTACTCGGGAAATATGTAGAATCGTTATTCAATCCAAGAGTAAAAGGCGAAGGGAGGAAAGTTTCAGATTAGTAACAGTCCTCATCGTATTGAAATGGAATTTCAGTACAGTCTATGAATGGCATTTGTTGAGATTATTCAGGAAATTCTAATTCCTGAAGTAGCCAGAATGGGAAGGGAGGGAGGTGGGCGGTTGTCCTTGAACCGAAGTTAGTTGGTCTTCTTTAATTGTTCATTTCAAAATACAGGCATACCTTCACTTCATTGCATTTCACTGCTGATGGGTTTTTAAATGCAGGCAAGATACCACCAGCAAAAAGAGTACAACTGGCCTTACTGTGGCGGTCTGGCACCAACCCTGCAATCTCTCGGAGGCGCGCCTGCAAAACTCCAACTCCCATCCCTCCTGTAGGAGCTATGGAGTGTTGCTCTCAATAATCCATATAAAACTGACTATTGAGAAGTAGTGTTTCCAGCAATTTCAGAGTTTCAATAATTTTCTTGTCTCTGCAGACATCTATAAGCTTTTGAGTTACATGATCAGAATCTTGAATTAATCGGCTCCTCGAAAGCTTTTATAATGCCTTGGGCTGTCAAGGCTGCAATCCTTGGGGCCTCAGTGGCTAATATGCAAGTCTGGAAACCTCTGGAAACACCTTACAATGCTTCTTAGTTTCTTTTCTCTCCACCCCCTGCCCCCCCCGTCCCATATTCTGTCTTTGCTCCCCCTACCTCAGAGAAACAGGAACTCAGTAAATAAGAGTTGTATTAAAGTAAAACAAACAGACAAACAAACAAAAAACCCACTTTGATTCACAGAAAAAAATTAAAATAAGGTGCTAACGTTAAGGTATGATTTTCAAAAACTTACATATGTAACTCGAAATACAGAACGAAGACGTGGCAAAAGACTTATTCAACACATTGGGGCAACCAACAAATGGTGAAATTGGTTCCAAGGAGAATTAGAAAAGGATTTATAGGCAGAGAAAAAGTCTGTTGGAATATATTGCTAGATTAGATACAACACTCCTTAATGTCTTCTGAGGCAATGTGAACTTGGGGGGGTGTCTTTTTTTTTTTAATAATTTGTATTTCGGAAATAATTTACATCTGTAATGAACAAAAATAAAATATAACTTCACAGAGTTTGGATCTGTAATAAATAGTAGATAATGAGTCAAAAAAAGTACATTTCCATAGATAATTGAGTAATCCTTTTGTGGACCAGTTAAAAATGTTCCAATGTGACACTGAAAAGACATGCTGCCTTTTTTTACCTTATTCCCATAGTTAGAATATTTTTTTAAATAAAATACCTAACATTTATGAAGTACCAACCAACAAGGGCAATGTACTGTGCTAAGTCCATTTATTTGCTCTATAAATACTTATTGAATGGCAGCTAAGTGCAGAGCACTCTTCTAGGGGCTGGAAATAACAAGAAAAAAATGACAGTTCCCACCTCACAACACTGGTAAGGTTTGCTTTATACTGGCCAGACTGATGCTATACCAACTGAGTTTGCATTCCACTTCTACTAGATGCTGTGTGTGACCTCAGCCAGCTACTGTCATTTTAGGTACCTTGGTTTCCTCATCTGAAACAGGAGTAATAAAATGGCAGTTTAGATTTTTCCAGTAAATATTCTCTATCGCCTCTACCCCTCTTCATGATAAGAGTATACTTTTCTGTTCCTGTGAAGTTGTGCTTAATCATGACTTGCTTTGGTCCATGGGATGTTAGCAGACATAACACAAGGCTTGAAATGTCCTTGCATGGTGGGGCTTGACTTCTTTGCCTCTGCCATTGTCATAAGAAGAATATCCCAACTAGTTTGCTGGTGCAAGGAACCAAGCTGGACCCAAAGTGTAGCTCAAAGGCAAGTCCAGCTAAGTCTGGTCTAGATCAGTCTACCTCAGTCACCCACAGATGCATGAACAAGAATAAGTGACTGTTGTAAGCTACATCACTGTGGTGAGGTGTGTTATGCAGCACCAGCATGGCAACAGTCACTCAAGCGTTGTTGTGAGAATGAATTCAGTTTAAATACATAGAAAGAACAAACACTTAGGTCAGTGCATGGCATATTTAAGCTTTATAAAGGGTTTATTATTGGTTAGGGAGTGGCAGGTGTGAGAAACTAAACAAATAAAGTATGTTTATTATATCAGATGATGATTAAGAAGAAAAGCAAAGGAGAGTAAAGGGTGGGGGAGAGGAGATGTTAATTAGTGTCAGTGTTCAAGAAAGCCTCCCTTTTGAGCAGATATCTGAGTGAGAGAGTGAACCATGGATTTCTGAGAGAAGAATATTCCAGACAGAGAAAAGAGCTAATAGACCCACAGGGAAGATGCTTGGTTTTTGGAGAAACAGCAAGAAGTCCAGTAAGAGGGGAAACATTAGGAGATGAGAACAGAGAGAAATAAGGGACCCAATCATGCAGGACGGTTAACGGCTCACTTTTTCTTAAAATGAGATGGTGTGGCAGAGACTGCTCACTGCCCCCAATGCCCACTCACCCATTACTCATCTTGGTAATAGAACACCCAGCCCCATTCCAAGGTCACCTAGCTGGAAGTTTCATTTCTTAGTTCCTCCTACAACTAATGGGAAGTAAAAGTAACGAGGTTCGACTTGTATGTCATATTCTTAAAGAGAATTCGCCAGCCTCCGTTTCTTCCCATCTTGCAAGCTTGCTGGCTGGTTAGTATATGAACATGGTATCCTGAGCCATGTTCAATCATGCACGTGACCCTTAAACATATGAAAAGATGCTTCAACCTTCCTCACAAAAGAAAAATACATTTTCAAGCTATAGTACAATAGCTACTGTTTTATTTGCTACCTTTAAGATTGAGATCATACTCTTGGCATGGCTGGGGAAGCAGGCACTCACACACGCAAGGCTGAGAACTCAAAATGATACCACCTCAGATAATTTGTCATCTAGAAAAATTTGCCCTTTGACCCAGCAATCGTATTAGAGCACTAACTAAAAGCAGGAGGCTGGGAACAACCCAATGACCAGCAATAGGAGGCTGGTTGAATAAACTATATAATTTTCAAAAACTAGGGTAATATGCAGCTACAAAAAAAGAGTGATGGGAACCTCTATATACTTTAGTGGAATGATTTCCAAGGTATATTTTCAAGTGGAAAATGAAAAAGAGAAAAAAATGTGTATACTATGTTATCATTTATCTATGAAAACAGGAGAGGTATACCTCCCTCCCACGCGCAGTATTTGTTTATATTAAAATGTAAATACCACGATGGAATAATAATCCAAGAACTTTTAAAAGAGTTTACACATGAGAAAGTGTGGAGAATGCAGGAATAGAAGCCAGGCTTCTGAAAAGAGACATCATTCTGTAATTGGCTTAGGAATCGTGTAAATAGTTTACATAATTTTAAAGTTTAATGTTTAAAAATATTCTCTAAAAAGAAAAAGAAAAATGAACCAAATTAACTTCCTTGTATATTGAGTTATGGGTATAACCATACAGAGAGGAACTATTTCAAGTGATTTTAAAACTGTAATTAGTATAACTCTAAAGAGATATAACCTAATAACAAAAATAACTACACAAAATAAAATATAAACAAGTAATTTTCAATTATTTTCAGTACTTATGTTAGTAATAGTGTCGGTAGCATTATTATAAGACGGACTAATGTTGTGAGAATAAAGCTGTCATAGGTTGGATTCCCAAATAGATAGACTCTGGAGTTCTTTTGTGGGATTTGCATGCAGATCATTTGTTAGGGAAGACTTTCAGAAAAAGAAGGAAGGAAGGAAAGAAAAGGAAGGAAGGAAGGAAGGAAGGAAGGAAGGAAGGAAGGAAGGAAGGAAGGAAGGAAGGAAGGAAGAGGAAGGAGGGAAGGAGGGAGGGAGGAGGGCAGGGAGGAAGGGAAAGAATAGAGAGAGAGACAGAGAGAGAGAAGGGAGGGAGGGGGGAGAGAGAGAGAGAGAGAGAGAGAGAAAAGAAAGAAAGAAGGAAGGAAGGAAGAAGAAGGAAGGAAGGAAAAGAAGGAAGGAAGAAGGAAGGAAGGAAGGAAGAAAGAAAGAAAGAAAGAAAGAAAAAGAAAGGAAACCTGTAAGGGACTGAAGGAAGCAAGGGTAGGTAGAGGGAGAAGCTGAATTGTCAGGCAATTGCAAGAGAAGGATTGGTTGAGCCCATGCGGAGCTCTTAAACTGTGATGGTGCTTTAGAGATGTCCCAAACTGAGGCAAGAGAACCACACTTCTGTAGCCCCGTATTGCACCAGGGGAGGAGCATAACCTTGGCCAAGGCAGTAACCTTTGGCTGAGAACAATTCCTGGAGAAGGACTTGGTGTGAGGCTCAGCAGGCAACATTTCCAGCAGACACAGGAGGGGAAGCTCTGGGCAGCATCTGCTACAAAAGCAAATGAATAATTAGCTGGTATCATTGGAAACCAGGAATTGGGCACAGTAGAAAGGAGAAATAGACATAAAATAGATAAGGCAAAATAAAAACTTTAGACCTGAGTTTTGAAATTAAAATTCCAATTAAACTCATGATCTATTTTGTCTTTAATAAAATAGTCCATTACTTAGCTTTGTTCACTGAAAAGAGTTTGAAACAAGAAGCAACGCTTTGCAATGAGTATCCCTGGTGCTTAGATGGTGGTCTCTAAATACCATTTCCCACTCAAACAAACAAGGAAACTTTGAGAAATGGCTGTTTCCAGCTTTGGTGCAGAAAAAAATTATAAGTTGGTCTTTAAACATTTTGTGAGAGCAGAAAGTAGGGACGCTATCAAATACTTGTGAGGGTGTGTCAAAAATTTTCAGGAGCCAACATGAGGAGGCTTCCTTCCACTAGAATAAAAACGTCAATAGCTCGAAATGCTTCAAGCATATGTCAGTCTATGAACGTCTAATGGAAGCATGCTTCCAGCATCTGCTTATGATATAGAAATTTGAGAAGACCTTCGCTCCTACCCTTACTACAATAACAAAAACAGCTGAGAAATATGCAAAATCATAACTTAACTTGAACCCATCAGAGATCAAGGTAATGAATTGCTCTGAAGGCTCTGAAGAGATGGGGCATGAACGCTTGGGTAGCTAGAATAGATAGCACTGGACACTAGTAAGAAACATTTAGCTAAATTTTTAAGCAAATGGCTCTCACTAGTGTGGTCTACCTAGAGAATGCAAGGACCATTGTGGCCACAGATACAAGGAGAATTTGTATCCACTCACAGGCTCTTCTCCATGGATGTTTGGTGAGAGTCCTGAGGAAGGCTTCTTTGTGGTTCAGCTCTAAAGAAGGAGAGCAAGACCCCATTTTGACCCTTTATCCTTGTCCCTCCTGGGTTAGCTTTCATCAGCACTCCTTCCCTCCAAATTATATTGCAATATATAAATGTATCAAAGTGACATGTTGTACATCTTACGTTTACACACTTATATGTCAATCATACTCAGTTTTTTAAAAAAGAAAATACCTCTCTCGACATCACAAAGGAGTAAAAAAATTCATCAACACTCCTTCCCTCCAAAGGATGGAGGTTAGGCTGGATTTGGTGACTCTGCCAATGAACAGAATATGGCAGAAGTGACAATGGTGACTAGGTCATAAAGGGCCCAACAGCTTCCTTCCTCTCTCTCAGGGATCCCTCACACCAGGGTAATTTAATTATTATATTGTGACAACCCTCTCCTTCCAACAGCTCCAGGCACACCTTCAGATGACTTCCTGCCCCCGCCAGCATCCTAACTAATCATGCAAACGACCCTGAGTCAGAAAGCCCCAACTAAGCTGCTCGAAAATCACGGACCCATAGGAACTGTGAGATAATAAATGTTTGTTGTTTTAAACCATTGGATTTTAGAATAATTTTTCATGTAGATTTTGGTACCTCAAAGCAGGGTGTTGCCATAACAAATACCAAAAATGTAGGAGTGGGAAGAAGCTGCAAAGATTTTTAGGAAAGTGTTGGTAAAATCTTGACAACACTGGTACAAAGTCTTCACCCACAGCCTACGGTGGATGAAGTCTTAAAGGAAAGTAAGAAAAATGTTATTGGAAACTGAAGGAAGGGAGATTCTTATATAGTAGCAAATTTTTTAGCAGCACTGTCACCTGTAGTAACGCTGTAAGTAGAGAATATACCTAACGAACTAAGTGATTTGGCTGAGGTTGGGGGAAAATGAGACAATATTGGTTAAATGGTATAAACTTCCATTTATAATAATTAAATAATTAAATAGTTAAATAATTAAATAATAGTTAAATAATTCTGTAGCTCTAACATATTTTATCATCATGGTGTACACCTTACACTTACAATGTTATATGTCAATTATATTTCAATAAGGCTAGAAAAAATGTTTTACTAGGGTATCTAAGCTGGGAAAGAGGGGTTAAAGGGCAGTTAAAGGTGATAGAATCAATGCATTCTGACACCGAGGGAGGTTAAAAAACTTGCCTCACGTAAGGCAAATATTCAGTCTCTCGTCTGGGAAAGTAGGAGTCTTCCGAGGATGAATTCAGACTTAGCCTTCGAGATTAGCCTCATAAGGAAGAGATTATTTCCAGCCTCCATAAAGAGTTTTATGCTTCGCCACACCTCAAATCCCTTCAACCATTTGCTCCCATCACAGAATTATTCTGAGGGTAAATGATCTATTTCCCAACTCTTTTCAAACTTGATGAACAGAGTATTGAAAGCAGTCGGAGGACACCCAACGATAACAGCAACAAGAATGCCCGAGGAGAAAATAAAGAGCACCAGCAGTGGAAATGGCAAGTACTTGCACGCTGAGTGTACTCCACCGCCACGGACAGTCGGAGAGGATGCTCTGCTCTCCACTGCGGTTTCCAGAAAACCCGGCCGAGCGCGGCACGTGGTGAGGACATTTACAACCTCACACGACAAATCTGACTACAGGGAAGTCACGGGGTGGTTAATTCAATGACACAGGGGTGAGGCTGTTGTTCCCCTCGCTTTTCTGTGGTCTTCAATAGGTCAGTGATTCTTCTATCGTGGTCGCTAAACGGTAATCATACATACTTTCCAGCATTCCATGTAGGTGACAATGTCCAGAGGCGAGAAAGGGAGCATCTTCGTTTCCGAGGGAAGACAACGTTCCAAAGCCTTCCGGAAGACGTCTCCTTTTATCTTAACTGGCTAGCGTGGCATCTCGTGCCCATGTCTCAACCTTGCATTTGCCAACGGGAAGTGTAACTTGTCAAGCTGCAGCTCCAGACTCCTCTGCAGGAGATGGCCACTAGCAGGAGCCTGAGCAAAGTCCGGGTTCTGTTTAGTGAGGGAAAAGGGGAAAAGGTGTCCATTTGGTCGTTAACCAAGAAAGGTATTGGAGGTGTGTTTTTTTTTCTCAGATGCCCCTAATACATATAACGGCGTGGGAAATACCACGTTAAACATGATTTCCCATGAATCATGAAGAGCGATGGCTGGTGAAGACACGAATGCAAATCACAGGCAGGAATGCCAAGACCATTCAAAGAACACATTAAGCAATAGTTGAATAACATTCTCGTATTCCTATTGCTTTTGATTAAAAAAAGGGGGGGCGGTGGCCTAAAACATCTTTGCAGAGAATAAGCACGAATGTAAGAGTTCAGAAGGGAAATGCAGTGGAAAACCAATGGGTTTGCGGGAAAGCATAGTGTTGTAGTATTTAGAGAGAAACTCCTGAGGTATACTGGAAATGACCGAAAAAGCAAGCAAGCTAGCAAACGGCCACCACAAGCCTCTCGGGAGAGGAAACCCTCACCCACTGCTTAGTGTCATCTCTTCCTGTATTAGCCTAACGCATGCTACTTTGCACTATAGTTATTCGTGCAGCTCTCTTATTTTTCCTCATTGGTAACTAAGCCCTTAGAAGGTACGTGCTATGAGGGACTGTGCCATTTACTTAATTTTATCCCTTATAGTATCTAGCAAGACCCTCTAGAAGTACTGCTGTTTAAACATTTGTTGAATTGAAAAAAAAAAAAAAGCCATTCATTTAAAAATAAATAAATACCAGCAAAGGAAGGACGTCTGTGACCCGAGAAATTTTATAGTCAGGAACAGAGAGCCTCTGAAAAGAGAAGAGAAAAATAAATCTGTAAACGGAGACTAATGAAATTACAGGTGATCAGAACAAGAAAGCAGCTTTATTTGGGGAGCACTCGTTCCAGAGAAGAAAGGGAAGATAATTTAGAGATTAAATAAATTTGTCAAAAGAATATGAAAGGGAGTTAAGTTGTAGGGGATATAAGCACAATCATTTCTGAATCTCTCCTAAACAGTATTAAACATTATTATTTCTATTCCTGTATGTTACACCTGAGGAGCAAGCCCGGAGAAAGTACTAAGAGTAGGGCACAGGTACACATTAAATGAGGATTAGTGATTCTTGCCAGCATGGAGGCACCACACATATGTGTAATTAAGCCTTATGTTTGTCTAGCCTTCAACTGTTTACCAAGCCCTCACATAGGTGATATCCTATTTAGTGGAGAGAGAGATTTTAAAAAGGAGAGAGCAGTGTACTTAGGTCAGGTAAACCTTCTTTTTTTCTCTTACATTTGCGCCCACTGTCACATTACAAAGGTTTCTTCCTAAACTGGTAAGCTGTTTGCTTTCTTGCTTTTCTCCCTAAATATATATTTATATCCTTCCTATGCCCGTAGTGAATTGCTCCAGGAAACAGAATATCACATATCACAAGAATATTCCCAGACCTCCAAGGATTAGCCTGCCCTCTTTAACACCCAAACCCCTCAAGCACCAAGAAGCCGCCACCACTTTCACAGTGTTTCGGCCCCTTCCAGAAAGAGGCTGCCTCGGTGACATGCGAGGTTGCTCGGGCTGGGACATAAACTCCCTGCTCCCCACCAACGGTCGTGCCCTACAGCGACCCAAGCCCTTCACTCCCCGTGCCCACGGAGTAGGCAAGTACAAGAATCTTCTGTGACCCTCAGGAGTCTTGTCCTGATATGGCCAACAAAACTGCAACTGGGGAGATCAAGGTCGTGGCAAAGAAAGAGGTCGTTGGAAGCGGGAGGGAAACGGTGCACCTTGCGTAGCGTGTGTTTCACCCATTCCATGCTGTGCATGGTTTTACTCTCCCACGTCACCAAGTCACCGAAACCGGGTATGGCCTACGTTTGTGGTCTGCACAGAGGCCGGTCTGTTGTAGTTATTGCCCACACACCTGCGGCAAAACTTGCAGAAATGAATGCCATCGGCACAGAGGAAATTGCTGGAGGTAACGGTGGAGCAGTCTCTTATGAAATGCATTAATGTGCTTGATGGCACGGATGGCATAGGTGGGAAACTGATGACTCCTGGTGTATCAGTTATCTATTGCTGCAAAACAAATAACTCCCCAAATGTACCAGCTTGAAGCCACATCACAGAGTTCCGGATGGTCAAAATCTGGGAGGGGTTAGCTGGGGGTTTTGGCTCAGAGTCTGCCTTGAGGTTGACGTTCAGATGGTGTCTGGGGCTGCCATCACCTGAACTCCTGACAGGCTGGAAGATCCACTTCAAGCTCATTCAGAGGGCAGTTGTCCAGAGGTCTCAGTGCCTTACCATGTGAGCCTCTCCATAGGGTTATTTGCAACATGGCAGCTGGCTTCCTCTGAAGTGAATAATCCAACTAAGAAGGAAGCCACAGTGACTTCTTATGTCCTAGTCTCTGAAGTCTCACACTGTCACATCCACTTTATTCTATTCGTTAGAAGCAAGTCACTAAGTCCAGTCCACTCTCAAGGGGAGGGGAACTAGGCTACCCCTCTTAAAGGGAGGAGTATCAAAAAATTTAGGGACGTAGATTTAAAACCACTACTCTTGGGCAAAAACATTATAGAAAAGTTAGTCACTGAATATGAAGAAACTATTTCATTTCTATTTTTAATGTATGTACAGCAGTGATATATGAGAAAATATCTGCCTAAATAAATCTAATAGAGCTCTTTCATAAGTGTAAAACAAAACATCTAGGTGATATTAAAGTGTTGTTGTAGTGCAATTGGCAGGGTTTTTTTTTTTTTTTTGTATATGATATTAATAGTATAAATTATCATGTCTAGATTCAATAAATGCAATCAACAGGCTTTTAAAAAATCACTGGAAATAAAGTGAGGAGCAATCACCTCTGTGAGTAACAAACCAGCTGTACAGTTTA